>CM035412.1:126584711-126694711 GCA_020310875.1 Ceratopteris richardii | reverse complement strand
GGCTCAAGGAGTTGTACTCAGATTTGGGACTTGTGATTTCCCAACCTCACTTACTTGGAGAAAATGTAAGTTCCACGCATCTAGCTGCAAATCCAATTTTTCATGCAAGGAAAAAGCACATAGAACTCCATTACCACTTTGTAAGAGAGAAGTGTATGGCAAAGGAGATTGACATTTAATTTGTTCCTATTGAGAAGCAAATAGCAGACATGATGCAAAGGCACTTGATGGGATAAAGCTTTGTAGCTTCAAAGCTATGGCAGGTATTCAACCTGTCAGCAAATGAAGAATCAAGCATACTTTAGCTTGATGGGGAGATGTTGGAACATCAAGCTTTCATTATGCTTGAGGTGGACATAATCTTCATCAAATCCATCATTTGAATGATGCCACATATACTCCTTGTAGAGTTTTATTTGCATTCATTTATTTGTTTTGAGATTTCGATCATAGGATCACCTTCTTATGTAATTTCCAAAGTATTTATCTTTGTTAAAGGAAAGATTAAAATGCCTAAAACCCACGAGTTAGAAGTGGTTGGGATTGATTCTCAATCAATCAATCAAAAGTAGATATGACTTCAACTTTATCTTTTCCTAGATTGTAGGAAAAGATTCCAATCAATCTAAACTACCAAACCCGCTTGATTTTGAATTAAAATTCATGAAGAAAAGGCATGGTCATATCCTCAAGTGTTTATATAAAGACTCCAAAACATTTTTACATTAAGTATATTGTTGATTTGAAGCATTACATATACTCTTTGATCATTGATTGGTGCCATTTTTGTTTTTTGCTCCTTCTTCCTCAACTTCAGCCAACTTGTAGAGATTTTTGCTCTCTCTACAGAGCTCCAACTTCCGTTTTTTCATTGGAAAGATATACTTTTCTACTTTGTGTAGCAATTTTCAAGTCATTTGGTTCATTAGTTTGATAGATAATTAAGTTTTTTAGTTTCGGTGTCATTTTGTACACATCCCTAAAAAATAGGGATGATAGTAGTTCAGTGTTAAGGTGATTGCTCCTTCATTGGTTATTATAAACAAGGGATTTTATGCATTTTGGCAATCCAACCATATGTGTGAAACTCTCTTAAGAGGGATGTTTCCACTTGTTATAGTGTTGGCTGCTCTCAATATTTGAAGTCACAACTTCCATCCATTTTTAGGAAGTTTTTGTGAGCTAGTCAAGGTGCAAGTTATCTGCTTTACATCACCTTGTTCTTGTTGATGTTCCAAAGTACCTATTGAGTTTTATTGCACTAACCACAAGCCTACAAGGTCTAATTTACATATCCAAAGAGGTAGGGCTCATCCTATGCTGGTTTGTTGGACCAACTTCACCACTTGACAACTCAACTTTCCAAGCCTCTCCAAGCTTCTCCAACTTCTTTCACAAGCCACACTTAGAATTAGTATCTCATTATTCTTCTATGTAAAGTAACATTGTTATACGGGTCTTATTGTGTTGGTGCCTTGATTACTACAATGACATTTTCTAGGTTTTCTCTTGTGAAATTCAAGGGTACTATGTTAGGTAGTGGACATGGTTGTTGATCCAACACATCTCATTGGGTCTTGTAATCCTTGGATGTAGCTAGGTCTTGATGGATTGTAACTAAGTTCTCTCATAGGTTCTTTCTATGGATCCCTATATACTCCTATTTTTGGTACAATGAATCTTATTCTATGTAAAGGAACATTGTTATACAGATCTTATTGTGTTGTTGCCTTGATTGCTACAATGACCTTTTCTAGTTTTTCTCTTGCAAAATTCAAGGGTACTATGTTAGGTAGTGGGCATGGTTGTTGATCCAACACGTCTCATTGGGTCTTGTAATCCTTGGATGTAGCTAGGTCTTGATGGATTGTAACTGAGTTCTCTAATAGGTTCTTTTTATGGATCCCTATATACTCCTATTTTTGGTACATTGACCTAAATGGATATTGTTGTCCACAAGAAAGAAACAAACCAAATCTATGTTTAGCATCATTAAGAAAAAGGAAGAGATGAGAAAGGACTAGAATATGAACTTTAAAGGAAGCCCACATTTAACCTAATTTCAAAATATTCCAGCCAAGTATTACATAGGATATAAAATTTCAAACACCATTGACGCTAGCTTTCAACAATATGAGCTACATATAGTCACATGAGATCATCATTATGAAGTGCTAACATTTGTTCAATCCATGTATAAAGGGGGGGGGGTAAAAAAGGAAAAAAAAAACATATTAACTATAGTAGGAATCATAAAAAAACCTTTAATTTGAGAATACGCTTGATTAGAGCACCAAATATCGACATGTAGTGGAACCTAAGAAGATGAGACACACGTTGTAAGAATTCTTCAAAATCCAAACAACTTGTAAGTAAAATGCAAAGATCAAGATTATTCATTTAGAGCACAATCATGCTAACATTTCCCCATCACATACATGTATGATGACTACCATGTACTATAAAAATACCATAAGAATAAAAAAAAAACAAGGGGTGTGAGATTCATACATGTTAAGAACAAGTAGCATAGATGTAAGCATAGATGAAATTTTATCCAACACCATTGTATCCTAATTCGTAAGAACACTCTTACTCACTTTCAATCATTGTAAGTATGGCTATTCCCGATTCCAAAATCATGCAAATGAAATATGATGATTAAGAAAACGGTCTAGTTTAATTAAATTCGTTGTCATGGTATCAAGGAATCAAAGCACATGATGAGACCTCTCAAAATAAGAAGACCAACACTCACAAGAGATGCATACCTTTAGGAACAACGGCCTATACTATTCAAGTTATAGAATTTACAAGTATCCATTAAGGGAGATAAAATCACTCACTCCAGTGCATAATATGAAGTGATGAAACATGCAAAGCATTATTAGGAGAAAAAGATGTTATGAATAAACCAATTATTATTATTATTATTATTATTATTATTATTATTAGTATTATTATTATTATTATTATTGAACATCACCATGAAGTCCTTGAACTCGTAAGAAGTTTTTCTATAATTTTAATGAAGTTGTGACCTTCCAAGTTATATCATTAATGAAGTTCTCAAATGAAGTTATATCATTAGTGAAGGTCTCAAATGAAAAGTTGTGAAATTCCTAGTTGCATCATTAACCCAACATCATTCGCCTAGTTACATCATAAAGGTGTGAAATGAAAAGCCAATACCTTGGGACTCGTCCAAGGGGAAAGTGTTTTTTGTCCAATAGTGCTAGCTTAAATGGTGAATAAATTGCCTATCTTGGAGGGGGTGTGGGTGCAATTCATGTTGTTTGCACTCGCAATACATCCCTCATCATATGCTATAACGAAATGTTACATCAACTCCCTTCAGGAAATTGTTACCCTTTGGGTGCTCTTATTGGACTTCATTGACAATGGCAAGAGCCATGCTCCTTACATATGATAGACTTCAACTCAGACCAATCTCCTCCTCTGGCATTAGGACTATCCCTAGCCAGTTCCTACCCTTAGCAACCCTTTGAGCTTTTCCCATTCCTAGTAGGTTCTTGGCATTCTAACCTAGATTTTTTGGGATCGAGGGGGGGTCCAATCAGTACTATGCCCTTCACATTGTATTTTCAATCAATACATGCTATTCGGGAGAGTAGATTGCAAGATCGAGCTTCCTTCAAAAAAAAAGTGTTTGTTCCTCTTGAAGCAAAATTGATTAATGAAGTGAAGACACATGTGATAAGTAACATGTATTAGAAACATTACTAGATTAATCTACTGAAACACAACCAAAGTTTTTATTGTAAGACTAGTAAGCATGGAAAAATTAAAGATTCTTTCAAGGGAATATGGATATGATTAATTTGGTAACTTCCAATCAAAAAAATGTTGGAAGGTTTTGTTTTGTGCTATGTGGTTTTCTTTGCCAAAAACTTTAGATGCTATGCAATCTTAATCACTCCATTACCGACGCATAACCAAAAACCTAACTGATAAATGTGTAGCACCAATAGGAGCGAAGCTAATATAGTTCAGTACTATTTTGAAACTTTGAAAGGCCAACTCATGATCCCTTAATAGTCACTAAAGGTGTGGCCAGACATTCTCAAGAAATGAACATGTCACAATATTTTACCTCACCTCTCGTTCACTATGAGACATTCCTAGGATAGAAAGTTATCTCCAAATCCTTGTGCCTTGCCTAAGAGTAGGATGTTTAAAGAAATAAGTTCTATGAGGAACATAGCAGATGTAATATTAAAGAGCCTAATTGCAAGAAACTAAGAATTATGACCACCATGTGCTAGAGAGATGACTCTTCTCCCAACCTTATGCATGTATATATAGCTGCTTGAATCAATGAGGACCACAAATGTAACTAGAGTCCACAAGTGCATGTGCAATCTCCTCCACTCCTTTAATATCTTCCACTAGAGTCTACTAATGGTTGGTCGAGATCATATAGCTGCTTGAATCAACGAGGACCACAAATATAACTAGAGTCCACAAGTTCATGTGCAATCTCCTTTACTCCTTTAATATCTTCCACTAGAGTCTACTAATGGTTGGAGTGATCTTGACCACTGCATTAGTACCTTCCACTAGAGTCCACTAGTGGTTGGTGTACTCACCACTTGAGTTAAGTCTCCCCGAACTCAAGTTAACTCATGTTAACTTAAGGCTCTAGAGCTCTTTGGGAAAAACTCTCTCCCCATGCTCCCCATGGGGGTTGAACCCAAGACCTCCTCCTTCACAACCTTGAGACTTAACCACTAGGCTAAGTGGTTTACTTGTTTAATAGAGCACATGAACTTATGCTTAAGTCTAGTCTCAAGATCTTTGGCCATACACATGAATGATCAAACGTTGTCCAATTTTAGATCTGTCTAAACAGTCCAGACCCTTATTCATAGACTTACTTTATTACGCTAGTCAAACCTTAAAGTATCATCAACAAATGATTTACATGTTCTTATACATGAAAGATTTATTCTAATCTTTCTGTTCCACTCCATCCAATAGTTTCTTTGTAAAGGAGACCATAAGCTGATTATGGAAAACATTCTCCACAACATGGATTCTCTATTCTTAAGGCTTAACAAAATACTGAATAAAATGACCTCGATCCACTTGAAAATGTGTTCTTCCTAATAAGATAAGCCTCCATATCCTCTTCACAAGAAAAAATATGGTAATATCAAATTGTTGAAAGAATGCAAGTATGAAGATGGATAGTTATTGTTGGAGTTTGAGGTGTATGGAAGCATAAGAACAACACGAGGAAGAAGGAGAAGCTTGAAGCTAAACACACAATATTGAATGCATTACCAAGATAATGTACAAAGATAAGTGAATTGTTAGGGTTATGGGCATATATACAAGCCGGGGAAAAAAACCTCCTAAAGAGCGAAAAAGTGTCTCGGCTATCTTAGTGTGTTCACACACATCACTACCAAAATATATCAACAAATCCCCCCTTCGAATGATGTGATTAACAAGGAGCTGACACTCATGTATAAGGAATTTCCAAGCTATGTGGAATCAATCCAAAAAATGAAATAAGCCCAAAGCTTGCCGAAAGCTTCAAACTTCTCCCTAGACGGACCCTTTGTGAGCAGGTCCACAATGTTCTCCTATGTGGCATATATGCCAAACTGATCTCTACAACAGAGAACCTCTCCCTAACATATTGATAGTGCACCTCAATGTTCTTAGTGCGAGCATGGAACAAGGGTCCCTCACAACTACCAATGTGCTCTAACTATCAGTGAAGATGGTGGTGGAAAAAGATTGACCAACACCCAAATCAACCATAAGGTTTTTGACCCACACACACTCAATAATCACTCTGAAAGCTTCCCTATACTCAACCTCACAACTAGAAGTGGCCATAGTATGCTGCTTCTTCTTCAACCAAGATATGCATGAGCTACCAAGCATGAGGCTAAGACTGTTGGAGGAGATGGTGGATAGTCACAAGAGATGAAGTGGTGTTGCTAGATCCTGCTTCACAGTTTCTAAGAATGATGGCTAAAGAGTGTAGTGAGCCTCTTTAGCTAGCTAATGATCACAAATATCATATATGTTGCTTGGAAGATGATCCACTAATCAATGGATCAAAACAGATAGGTAGGAAGTTGATCCAAGAACAGAAACTTACTATTTTAGTTCCTACACCTATTCAATGTTTTGAATAGTTCTCTAAGCATAGTAGCAATTGGCTTAATTCCTTTTGGGGAACTCTAATTAACTTAGTAAGCTATCAATCATGAGTGATTTCATCAAAAATGATGGACTACACATAGAGAAAGATGTTTAGCAAATCACAACATCACCTCGACATTTACGGGCTGCAACAATCAACAGACCAGTGAGCAAAGATATGTTAATATCTCATGATCATAAGAAGCAATGCTAATGAAATTTTGTAGGTGTATACTAGACATATGCTGAATCTACCATGCTTTAAATCATGGCAAATGATCAACTAAGCACTGAGAACAAGCTTATAGAAGATCACTGTTGTGATGGAGTTATAACAGAGAAGTGAAATGAGAATGTAATGATCATATATGTATTAAATCACCAATGTCATTGGCAATCATACATTTCTCAATGCATGAGAGGTGAATGAGCTATGAGATAAGCTCTTAGTTCACAATGAATGTCCTTAAAAATGATCTCATAGGCTCGAGATACACATAGGTCTTTTTAATCCTCTTCTTATAGTTATACTTGGAGCCAAAATTTGAATTCAAATTGCTAAACATTATAGTTACTCTGTTCTTACTCGTGGGTTCTTGGGATGGTCAGGGGTCTGATAATTTAGAGGCCCTATATATATTTTCCCAATTCACTACTTAATTTCAGACTATGAATTTCATTGATTCATCCCGAACAATTACAGAAGATGCAATTACACTTCGGTGCATAACAATCTTAATGATCACCACGATTATGTACCCAGCACTCTCACTCTCTCTTTAATATTACTGCTACACTTCACCTCAACACAGTAAATAGTAACATAGTACTTGTTCTACTTTAACTTCGAATACAGATTCGTACAGACAATTCTGCAATTAATATAACTTCAAAACAGAATCAACTCTAGAGCATCACCCAAACCAAACAGGTCGGTGAGTCCCCTTCATCTCTTCTGCACATATTCTATTGATTAGAAAGAAACGATACAATGTTTGCGTTACACCCTTTCGGTGCATGACTTTTCTAATTACAAGGATTCTTCTAAGTAATATTCTGGCTGCCTTAACACTGGCACGTATGGTGGACTCGAACCTAGCAAGGATAATTACAATGTTTCGAGTCCATTCAAATGTTGGAAACTCTGGGCATTCAAAGTTGGATCCATAGCTAGGTCCCCTTCTTCTGGAATCAGAACTATTGAACAGACGATCGGATTCCAATTATCTGCAATCGCTTGTAATTCAATTTTCCCCAAGGTGAGCAAATCCTAGTTAGCCTTGAGAAAAGCTTCTTCTTCATCATTTGAAAGTCCATCCAATATATGCACAGGTTCGGCTACGTAGGGTAAAGCATGGAGGTCGCATGGTTTCATCTCATCTAACGGAACGACATACTTCCGGTGGTTGCTTTTGAAAATAAGCTCGTGTGCTAACCAGTCTTGCAATACTTTGGCTTGTTTCAACCAGGGCCTCTCGAACAGCAAATTGTAGTCTAGAGTTGATTCCGGTAATTCTAGGACAACAAAAGTCATTTTGAACATCGCTCCTTGAAGAGTAATGGGTATATCATGTACCAAACCCACTAGATAGACCCTGGACTGATCCGCTATTCGCACAAAATATTAAACAGGTTCAATCTGAGTCCATCCTAACTGTTTACAAAGGGCGATTGTCGCAATATTCACACCAAAACCTCCATCAATTAACACTTGGTTGATTTTATGGTTTTTATATTGTACCATAATTAAAGGAACAACATGGTCCACCGCAGAATCAGTTTTTGGACTAATAGTGGTCGTAGTAGGTATACAAGAAGATTCGGGACAAACTTGTTGCTGAAATTGTTGTCATACACCCGGAACCAAGGTTAATAGTTGCCCCAATCGTATTGTAATGGAGCCCTGCGAGAGAATATTCAACACAGAATCAAAATTTGACGTGCTTCTTACCGCATTCGGTGGACTCTCTGGCAGTGCTTTCACCAGACTCGGTGTTTCGAGTGGTGGATTCGATACTGTTTGCTGAACCACCGGTACTAGATCTGGAAAAACTATTGGTTCTTGATTGGCCCACATACTAGCTTTAGTAAAAACTCTCTATTGTTCTCGAATGCCACACTCAAAAATCTCAACAACTGGTTGTAATTTATTGTCGGACCAGGTTTGGATTATTGCCGCTTGAGTATCTACTGCTGAAAAATATACCATGTTGGCCATTGGATTGTGTCACTCTTTTCTTCGTTTATCATACTCGGCTGCCTCTTTACAATACCTTTGGATATGTCCAATCTCATCGCAAAAATGGCATCTGGGTGGCGAGAGGATGTTCCTTCACCTGATTGACCGGAATTCCACCGAGTCTGGCCGAAATTGTTTGCTCATGTTCCCTGATAGGTTTTATAACTTTGGTAGGAAGTATTCCTCAACTGCGATGGTACATAGTGAGCAGTCAGTTGTCCTTGCTCTTGTATTATAGCATTTATGGTTGGCATGGCCTGTACTTTGGCATTATATGGACATGTTTCGGTGGATTGACTCACCGTATTACAAATAGCACAGTACATTTAGTTCGATGCACATGCAGAAGCAGTGTGTCCCGGGTTCTTACATTTTGTGCAATACACTTGTTTCAATGAATCTTCACTCATACCCTTGGTTGCCTTCAACCAGTCCAAATCTTCAACGAATCCACCCACCTTATGTTCCAACTGTAATGCCATGGCTATAACCGCATCCAGAGTCATACCACCCACACATCGTATGATCATTACTTGTTTCAATTGAGGGTTTAACCCATTAATAAACCACTGGGTGATCACATCATCCGGTAGGTTGGCATGCACCGACAGCAGTTGCCATAGATGAGTACGAAATAAAGTGGCATACTCCTGCACATTTTGGTGTGGTTTTTGTCGATTATTTTGCAAATAGTCAAAAATCTCAGCTGCATTTTTCTTCAACCAGAATCATTGTAGGAAGGCATCCTTAACATCATCATACTGACCGAAATGGTTAATGACATATTCAGTTAACCATCAAGCGGCCTCATTAACCAACGTAGACTGGAACACTTATGCCGGATCTGCTAGATAGTTGAGTACTACATAATTAATTTCAAAAGTTCTCACATGTGCATCTGGATCATCACTGGGAAATCTGCCAAATTTCATATATGTAACTCCAGAGGGTACCGGTCATGGTGGTATGGCATGCTTCTGCTGCTGCTGTTGTTTTTGTTGATATTGTTGTTGGTGTTGTTGTTGTTGTGAACCACTCATGGTGCTCGAATCAAGAGGAAATGTTACTGCCGAATGATTTGAACCAGTTACACCTAATTGCTGCTATGTTGTCTTGTCGTCTTGCACGCCCTCCGGTAATTGGATATTATTAAGTCGTTCCAACACGCCTTCAACAAATTGCCCTTTGTCGTAATGGACTCTTGTAGTGAGCTTTTCACCAAAACTTTCATCCAACAATACACTAGTTCCCTCAAAATCAAAACCAAGAATGGAACTTCCACCAAAACTCAGCAATCCGACCTCGAAATTATCTGAGGTTCCATTGGAATTCCACAAACTGCTACCGAAACATTCCACACTGTCACCGGAACCAGTGCTTACTTCACCAGTCTTACTTTTCGCAGATGGGGTTGGTTGCACTTCTGGTATACCCTGTAATCCTTGCACAAGGAAATGCTGAGGTGGTACTCCACTGGCCCAAATTTTGCGCTTTCCTTCCAACGTTTGTCTGTCACCACTACTACTCGGAAGACCATGCTGCCCTGGTTTATCTTGTCCATCAATAACATTTAGGGGGAAGATTAACCAGGTGGGTGTTGTTACTACAAAAATTTGATTACGTGGTCGTACATTGTCGAGGCTCACCTCATGCCTTAGCTGATTTCTTATCTCGGATTGATTCCGATGAACCTCCCGATGGAATTGATGATACTACCCCTGCTATCTATGCGACTGATTCTGTCCAAGATGAAGGTCAGGAGCTCCTAGTGGCACCTTTGTATTATGATACTCTTCTTACCTTCCTCGCTAGTGGAAGCCCCCCGATTGAAGCACTCTTACGGTGTATTCCACCCCATGAAGTTCCTTCGGTTATTGCCATGGCACATTCTACTCCTTCCGATGGCCATTTTTCGGTCGATCTGACTTATCGAAAAATTATGCACAGTGGCTTATGGTGGCCCACTATGCAGCGTGATATTGCTACTTCTATTAAAACGTGTGATGCTTGCCAACAATCGGGACAGCCTTTGCACCGGCATCATTTTCCATTGCCGCATGTTGCTCCCTTTGAACCTTTTTAAAAGTGGGGCTTGGATTTCATTGGTCCCATTACACCTTCGACGATGATCACTCATCATCGATATATACTTACTTGTATGGATTATGCTACTCGATGGGCGGAAGCTTGGGCTTTATGGTCCGCCACTGCAGTAGTGGTGGTCAAATGTTTGATGACTGATGTGTTCCCTCGGTTTGGTCTTCCCTTAGAGATTGTTTCGGATCACAACACACATTTTGTGAATTCCTTAGTGCAAGTGCTTACTCGCACCCTCCGGATTGCTCATAAATTTAGCTCTCCATATTATCCTCAAGCCAATGGTCTTGTTGAAAGTACGAATAAAACCCTACTTAATATGCTCAAGAAGTTAGTTCTGGAATGTCCAGAGCATTGGGATCAATTCCTTCCTTCAGTTTTGTGGGAATACCGCACTACATACAAAGTGGCTACAGGGAATACACCTTTTAAATTGGCATATGGGCTGGAGGCCATTGTACCCATGGAGTTGGTCGTACGTAGCCTTAGGGTGGAAACATAAGCTCTTACCGGAGGACTCTTTTCCTTTCCAATTGGAGGTGTTGTGGTCCTTGTATGAACAACGTTGGGAACTACGACAAGCCAAGACACATGATCGGTTTCTCCACACTCCTGTTTTTACCAAAGGCCAATTAGTCATGTTTTATAATGCTAAATCTAATCGAGCAGCGGGCAAGTTCAAACTTCAGTGGTTTGGTCCTTATCGTATTGAATCGCAGGTTGGACCTGCTACGTTCCGGTTATCCACGTTAACTGGTACCCTTCTCCCTAAGGCGATCAATGGATTGAAGCTTCACCCCTATTATCCATCACCTTCTTCATTGTGATGCTTTATCGGTATTTTTATTCTCCGCCTGGTTTATACCACTGTTCGGGCTCGACATTTCTTTCTTGTCTACGTGTTTCGGTTGACTGACTAATCGTAAGGTTTCCGTTTTCTTACCTAACCATGATTAGCAGCTGCCTTATGTGTCTGAGATTCTGTTAATACGAGCATGTCACCATTGTGACTATATATTTCCACCACTACGTGATGATTATGTTTCTTCTCGCATGTTCATTCAGTGTTTTTACTTAATCTCTTTCTTCCCTCTTTTTTCGCTATTGGTGTTCTGTGTTTGTGCGTTTGCGTATTCTGTGTTCTCTAGTGTCTTCGTGCTCTTGTATTCACCATGGAAGCTCTAGGTAACATTGCGACTTTCCGTGCTGGCCTCGCTCCGGAATTGAGCGAGTTCTTGTGCAACCGTGGGCTTTTGGCTTTCGCAGAACTGCCCTGGCATTCGGTGGAATGCCATCCTTTCTTTGCGTAGATCATATCTGCCATTGCTGCTACTCCTGCTCTCGAAGCCTGCTAGCCGATTGCTTGTCTTAACCTGCGTGTAATTGTCAACATAAACACCATCGCTGAATGCTTTCATCTCCCTCAAGAGGGGCTTGTCAATGCACCTCTCTTACCGATGTCCACCATGAAAGAGCTATTTCCATGCCTCTTCCAACGAATTTGCCATCCTTTGTCACCCTGAACCGGATCGCTCTGCCCTCCAGCTTTTAGTAGCAGCTCTTAACCTCCAAAAACGGATGTACGGCATTTCCCGACCATTCTATTTGATGATTGATGCCGCTGCGAAGGAATCCGTTAATTTTGCTTTGTTCTTCTTTCGGCGAATTCACAAAGAATGTCAAGCGGTCTCACGGAAAATGGCTAAGGGTGACATTCCTCGTAAGACTCCCTCAACTGCTCACGTTCCTGCTCCCCGTGATGCAACCCGTCCAGCCCCCTCCAATGAACACTCTCCTTTTTCATGAAGAATCCGTGCAGGTTGTGGAGGACGACGATGATGCCCACCTGCTATGTTTTTTTAAGAGGAAGCGTCAGAAACTGAGCCCCTCTCACAGTCAAGCTCAACCTTCTTCCTCTGTCCAAGTGCAAGATACTGCTTCTTCTGCTAAGATCATTTCTGTCCCATGGTCTCCTCAGAATCACGATGTTCTCGATATTGTAATGGAAGTTGCTGACCCCAATGATTCGATGGTTTTGCCACAACCTCAGTCCCAGGACGACGCACTCACCAAGGTCACTGAGGTTGTGCAGAGCGCAGACCGATTGCACACCGCGCAAGAAGTAGTTGCATGGGAGTTACAGTCTCTCAAGGTAGCTATTTTGGCCCTGCCATCTTCACCTCACAATAACCCTCCCATCTCACCGTCCAAAGTGCTTTTGTCACCTAGCCCTCCTCCTTCACCAAAACATTCGGTAGCCCTCGGCACTGCCAACCTCCTCCTGTCCTCCCTCGATTATTCACCGTCTTCTTCTTCTGCCACCGGTTCGGCGATATCCTCTCGTTCCATTTCTAACCCCAGCATTTCTGACTCTATGGCGCAATTAGCCAATATTGGAACTTATCTTCTTCGCCTATCCAAGCACCTCCCTCACCAACTCCAAGACGCTCAGCAATCCATGCATATGGAGTATTAGCCCAAAGTTGATCTCCTGGAGGCAGATATCGCACCTCTCCAAGAAGAAGTTTTCGCCGCCAAAGCTGAGGCTAGCTTGTTGCAGGAACAGATTCAACTTTTACAAAGCCAACGGATGGAGAAGGATGCCATCGTTGTAGCCCGCGATGATGAAATCCACCATCTTAATCAAACAATCATTGATAGAGATGACACCATGAAAGCTTTGGGCGATCTGCTTGAAACTACCTGCACTCAATGTGTGACGGCCGAACAAAATTATCAAGAATTGGCCACCAAAGTTTTGAACATTGAAGCATAATTAAAGCAAGTCACTGAAAAAATTTTCGCGAAAAGCCAGTCGCTGACAGAAGAAATAGGAAGAACCATCACCTTGAAGAAGGAAGTTGAAGCTATTCAAAAAGAAAGACAAGACTTCTTCAAAACCGTGCAATTTCAGTCCCAGGAGCTTGAACACAGAGAGAAGCAGCTCGGCATCCAATAGGAGTGATTTTCTTGCATCGATGTAGAAATTGCAGAGATGAAGTTACGATGGGATGCCGCGCTTGCCATTGATTTTTACCTTCACGAAGCATTTCTGCAGTCTCAAACGGACCACTTAGTTACTCAGGTGATCGCTGCCAGTTCTTTGCGAACTGATGCACATCTGGTTGAACCTCAAATTTTGACAGAGATGCCAGAGTCACTCAAACAGAAGATATCCCGCACTTTTAAATTAGCCTGCCCTATGTACATACAAGGCATTATTGATGATACCTAAACATTATAATTATCCCTGCTAGGTTCGAGTCCATCGTGCGTGCCAATGTTAAGGCCACCAGAATATTACTTAGAAGAATCCTTGTAATTAGAAAAGTCATGCACCCAAAGGGTGTAGCACAAACATTGTATCGTTTCTTTCTAATCAATAGAATATGCACGAAAGAGATGAAGGGAACTCACTGGCCTGTTTGGTCTGGCGATGCTCTGGAGTCGATTCTATTTTGAAGTTATATTAGTTGCAGAATTGTCTGTATGAATCTGTATTCGAAGTTGAAGTAGAACAGGTACTGTGTTACTATTTACTGTGTTGAGGTGAAGTGTAGCAGTAATATTAAAGAGAGAGTGAGAGTGTTGGTACATAATCGCGGTGATCATTAAGTTCTAGCACGATGGTGAGAACCACGTTAAGAAGCTCCATCTCGTTAATGTCAATCCACGGAAGAGATAGGAGTGATATGAAGATCGTGAATATGAGATGAAGTGAGAGTGAAGGTGAGAAGCATAGAGATGCACACACACATACACACACACAACGAAGAGACAAGCAAGACACAATGGAAGGTAGGAAATCAACTCTATTACTCAAGGACACTCTTACAAGCTCAAAATAGCTCTAGGCTCTTCTCTACTCAAACAAGCTAACACTAAGTAACCCCAAAAATGAGCTCTCTAGCTCTTTTTATAGATTCTAGATTAGTTTTGACCGATTTCACATCTAGTGACCGGCATAGTTAAAAAATAGGTTCTAGGTGCTATTTGGAGGGGTAAACGATGTCTAAAAATAGCCAAAATTGATAGGCTCCTTCTACCTAAGCTCCTCAAGCTCGAGGACTCCTCGGCTTGCACAAAATGGAGCTATACTTTACAAAAAGGGGTTTTTCTATGTTACATATGGTACAAAAGCAATGAAAATCACTGTTGAGTGTTTGAAAAAGTAATATAAAAGATATTTGTTTGAAAAAATGATTCGACTGGCTCCCTGCTACTTCATTATGCTCTATCTTCACATGCTTCCGCGTCTTCTATGCCTCTGGCTACTGCCAACACCCCCCTCCCTCTCGCTTCTGTCGTCCTCGACAGAACCTTGTTGCGGGATCTGTCGGATGTAATTTTGTAGGAGGTCTTGAGCGAGGGTGTGCTCTGATATGCGAATGCCTCGGGCCATATCTGCCTAGAGCTTCTCCCAATCAATGGGCTGCGGTTCATCTGATGGCAGGAGTCGATAATGCGTGGATTATACCAGCTGTGCACAGGCAAATAACTGCAATAGGTGTGTTGGCCTGCTAATGAACACCTCTGAATGGTGTTGCTCTAGCACGATGGTGAGAACCACGTTAAGAAGCTCCACCTCCTTAATGTCAATCTGCGGAAGAGATAGAAGTGATATGAAGCTCGTGAATATGAGATGAAGTGAGAGTGAAGGTGAGAAGCATAGAGATGCACACATACATACACACACACAACGAAGAGACAAGCAAGACACAATGGAAGGTAGGAAATCAACTCTATTACTCAAGAACACTCTTACAAGCTTAAAATAGCTCTAGGCTCTTCTCTACTCAAACAAGCTAACACTAAGTAACCCCAAAAATGAGCTCTCTAGCTCTTTTTATAGATTCTAGACTACTTTTGACCAGTTTCACATCTAGTGACCGGCATAGTTAAAAAATAGGTTCTAGGTGCTATTTGGAGGGGTAAATGATGTCTAAAAATAGCCAAAATTGATAGGCTCATTCTACCTGGCTCCTCAAGCTCGAGGACTCCTCCGCTTGCACAAAATGGAGCTATACTTTACAAAAAGGGGTTTTTCTATGTTACATATGGTACAAAAGTGATGAAAATCACTGTTGAGTGTTTGAAAAAGTAATATAAAACATATTTGTTTGAAAAAATGATTCGACTGGCTCCCTGCTACTTCATTATGCTCTGTCTTCACATGCTTCCGCGTCTTCTATGCATCTGGCTACTGCCAACACCCCCCTCCCTCTCGCTTCTGTCGTCCTCGACAGAACCTTGTTGCGGGATCTGTCGGATGTAATTCTGTAGGAGGTCTTGAGCGAGGGTGTGCTCTGATATGCGAATGCCTCGAGCCAGATCTGCCTAGAGTTTCTCTTAATCAATGGGTTGCGGTTCATCTGATGGCGGGAGTCAATAATGCGTGGAATATACCAGCTATTCACAGGCAAATAACTGCAATAGGTGTGTAGGCCTGCTAATGAACACCTCTGAATTGTGTTGCTCTAGCACGATGGTGAGAACCACGTTAAGAAGCTCCACCTCCTTAATCTCAATCTGCGGACGAGGTAGGAATGATATGAAGATCGTGAATATGATATGAAGTGAGAGTGAAGATGAGAAGCATAGAGATGCACACACACATACACACACACAACGAAGAGACAAGCAAGACACAATGGAAGGTAGGAAATCAACTCTATTACTCAAGAACACTCTTACAAGCTCAAAATAGCTCTAGGCTCTTCTCTACTCAAACAAGCTAACACTAAGTAACCCCAAAAATGAGCTCTCTAGCTCTTTTTATAGATTCTAGACTAGTTTTGACCGGTTTCACATCTAGTGACCGGCATAGTTAAAAAGTAGATTCTAGGTGCTATAATTTGGAGGGGTAAACGATGTCTAAAAATAGCAAAAATTGGTAGGCTCATTCTACCTAAGCTCCTCAAGCTCAAGGACTCCTCGGCTTGCACAAAATGGAGCTATACTTTACAAAAAGGGGTTTTTCTATGTTACATATGGTACAAAAGTGATGAAAATCACTGTTGAGTGTTTGGAAAAGTAATATAAAACATATTTGTCTGAAAAAATGATTCGATTGGCTCCCTGCTACTTCATTATGCTCTGTCTTCACATGCTTTTGCGTCTTCCTCTGGCTACTGCCAACACCCCCCTCCCTCTCGCTTCTATCGTCCTCGACAGAACCTTGTTGCGGGATCTGTCAGATGTAATTTTGCAGGAGGTCTTGAGCGAGGGTTTGCTCTGATATGCGAATGCCTCGGGCCAGATCTGCCTCGAGTTTCTCCCAATCAATGGGCTGCGGTTCATCTGATGGCGGGAGTCGATAATGCGTGGAATATACAAGTTGTTCACAGGCAAATAACTGCAATAGGTGTGTAGGCCTGCTAATGAACACCTCTGAATGGTATTCCCAGAAACCGGTGGTGAACATTTCTTCGAAGGTCTGCTTGTAGCATGCCGGTAAGTATTTGATACGGTAGTGCCAGGCATAACACACCCGGAGCGATGGTGTCGTACTCATGTCATACACTAAATCTTGGTTTCCATGCTCAAAACCCGGGTTGTTTACATGAGGTGCCTTAACACGACGGAAGACTTTAAATACAATTTGCATCATGTCAAAGATCTTGACAGTCATGTGCACTGCTACATCATCCATATGTTTTAAGCGAGGGAGCCAGTGGTGAATCGTTGCCATCATGTATCCAACTATTGGTGGTTCGTGAGGTGGAGTGAAGTACGGGTAGTTGAGCCAGTCCTAGCATTGCTTGTTGTTCTGTACTTTAATGACGAATGCCTTCCAGGAGCAATGATGTGGCACTGGTCCCCAACATGGGTTGTACTTTAAGTGTAGGGGTGCCTTGACCCAAGTACTCATCATCTCTGGATATTCTTGTAATAAATCCTTGCGCCAATCTGGTCGATAGATTTCTCCTCGCTGCGCATCTATTGGCAAATCGTCAGGCTCAAATTGAGTAGCGTGAGAGGGTTTCTTGCCTGTTTCTTTTTCTATGGCCAACTGATATTCCGCCATTAACATAAAATACGGCTTGTATTGTAGCTCATGCCCAGATATGTATCTGCGAGGGGCCAAGTGAGCAAAATAAGAAGACTGTAAAATTCTTTCTTCTATCATTGCCATTGCATGTAATTGTGCTTCTACCCGTGTTGAGTGGGTTCTTCCAAGTTCTTCAATCGTCTTCATCCATACGGGAGTTGGAAGTTCGAAAGTCGTCTGGCCTTCGGCCGTGACTCGTCCACCTGGGATGGGTTGGGGTTCATATGCTTCTTCAAAAGTTTTCTCCATCGGAATAGTCACTGTTTCTTCCTCTATTGGTAGTTCCGGTGGGGAGTCTGGCCTGGGGGTTGCTTCATATACTACTATCCGTGATTAAAGAGTTGACACCTGGGCCCGTAATGCATTGAGTTCCTCGATGATTTCAGGAGATGGGTCCGCAAGAGCTGGTAGTCCTTGTGGTATAGGTGCTCTTAACTGCAATATCTTATGTTCTTCTTTGAGCTTCTGGAACTCGTTCATGTTGTCGTATTCTTCTAGCAATTTGACATGATCATCTAGCAACATTTGCATAGATTCTGAGGGCACGGCCTTGAAACGGCTAGGACTTAACGGTTGGTCTGGTTGATCTAGAGCAGCTTCCAAATTTTCTCTATTTTGTTCTTGTAAATGTTGATTTTCTTCTTTAGCTGTTGCCAAGTGTCGTCTGAGTAAGCCCATGTTCCTGGTGAGCGTCGCATTGCGAATCGTCTGTGCCCTTAACAAGTTGTCAATATCTCTGATGGCCGCTTTGGTTTTTTCTTCATTTTCTAGATCCAGTTTATGATATGCCTCTCGGAGCTCTTGGTAGCGGGTGTTTAGTGAGGCATTCTCGATCGTCAGTGAATTGAGCTGTGACTGTAAATCATTGGTTGTCTTCTGCAGTGTTTGGTAACTGGCTCCAAGAGATGTAAACCCATCTCTTACTTGTGTCATGCATATGAACATCTGATGAAATGCGGTGTCTATAGTGGGTGATAATATTAGTGACGGAGTGAATGCAGTTGCGGTGTGTGTGGGTGTCGATGCAAAGGGAAAGGGAAATGGGGATGGGAATGTGGATGCAGTGGTGATTGTGGAAAATTGTGATGTGCCTAAATATGGTGGTACAATAGAAGATGTGAGTGGTGCTGCGGTGGGAGGTGATATATCCATGTCGCTAGATGTGGTGTCTAGTGTCGTGATTGTGAATAGTGGGGTGACAGTGGGTGTGTGCGTGGGTGTAAATACAGGGTTTACAAAGGTTGAAGAGTAATTTACAGTTGGGGTCTCTTGTACTCCTTGGTGGAAGGGGGAAAGCGGAAATATGGTGGGTCAAGGAGGTGATACAGGGGAGAAGGTCAACGGGGTTAGAAATGGAAAAAGGGGTCTTGGAGGTGCGGGGAAGGAAGGGAAGGATGGATGGGGAAATGGGTTGGGTAGAAAGGGGGATGTTCGAGGAGGTAAGCTGGGTTGCGTAGGTGCAAGAAGGGTGAGAGGAATGGATGCTACAAGGGCTTCTACTATAGCGCTATCCAAAGATGTGGATGGTCTGAGAGAGATCGGATGTACAGGGGAGATTGGAGAGATGGGAGGTGAAAGAGGAGCGGTTGGGGTGGCAGATACTTGGGTCACAACGGTGGTATGGACAGTAGTAGTGTGGGGCAGGGAGTCGACAAGGATAGCTTCTTCGGCCTCAGATCGTTCAGGAATTAGGCGTGCTTCCCTGGCCTGTTGGGATGATTGAGCACCTGTCGGTACACGATTGTATTCACCTGGTTTTGATAATAGTCGTACTCATCAGGGGTCAAATTGCGGAAGTGGTTTTCTCTGCAAATATCTTAATGCTTCATTAGATCCCACTCATTTAACAAGTTCCCTGAAGCCTTTGATGTATACTTCTTCAAAACCATATGTGACGAGTTCTTGTTCTATAAGTGCTTGGCTCTCTTCCTCAGTTAACGTCTTATGCGCCCAAAATTTTTCCATAGTACGATATGACTTCTTGATGGCCAGCGTATAAGCTGCTGCTTCAAAGGTTTCATCTTCATGCATATTGGTATCACCCTGGGTGTCCGTTTGCTGTTCTTGCTCATCTGTTTGCACATTCTCTTGGGATTCATGAGTGCCCTGGCTGGCTTCATCATCGCCATCGTCTTCATCTGTTTCTGTTCTTTCTCCATCTGAGCTGGATACTACTTGTCCTTGTTGTTGATCCGAGAGAGTGGTAGGGTAGCTTCGACGTTCATATTCTTGAGAGAAAATCTGGCCTTCAGAAAACTGAAATTCATTTGAGAAAGCATCCAGCATTTCAGAATCAAACATCGTATCCAGTGGTTCTGCTTCCATGTTGGGTATTGGAAAAGAAAATGCTTCCGCACCAATAGTGGTGGGAACCTCTGCTGCAGTGGTTGTAGGTTCCTGAACTGATGTTGGTTGTGAGGTAATCGCACTTGTAGTGCCTTCTATAATGATAGTTCATGATCATCGTATGCGAATAGGTTGTACAGTTACAGGGGCTTCCGTCGGAGACTGTTTTGGAGAGGTTTGAGGTGATAGTGATTCGAGAACCTGGAGGTATGGGATAGTACCTCTCATGCACTTTCCTGCTCGTCCTTTTCTAGCCTTCCAAACTTTCTTTGTTGTCCCTTTGAATGCTTTCAACTCCTCACTTGTCATTGCACGCTCAATTGGCAAGTCGTATGCCAAACACATATATACAATTCTCGTAAGAGCGCAACATCCATGGATTACCTTCTTCCTTTCCCATCTATGTTGTGCTAAGTACAACTGATCAATTATCCAACTTGCTAGATCAACTGTCTGGAGTCCAATACAAGATAAATATAGTCCAAACCAGATGCGCTTGTGGGGCATAGTGAATCGATCCTGAGCTGGGAAAGCGAAGTGCTACTTATATATCCTTAATGGTTTAGAGAGCTCATGTGTGATTGTTGAAATATCTTCCCACTTAATGACATCTCCATGTTTCATTGGCTCTGGAATCAACCTTTCTCGCTCTGTCGGAGTGTGCGTTCCATGTATCTTGATTGCAGGTCTAATCAAGTCTTTTGTCAAATAAAACCTTTTGAATGGGGGGTCATTCACCAAGGATGGAAAAATGAATGTGCCTGGTAGATCCTTGTTCTCAGAAGCTATCAAGGTGGTTACTAGATAATAGCATCTGTAGAAATCTGGTTTAGGCAAAGGATCACTAAAGTATTCAGTGAAGCCTGCTCTTGCCCAAACATGCGTTGAGTCTTCCGTGGTCTGTAATGCTTCAAAATCTCTTGAGAAAAACTGGTATTTGCCCCACATACGGGTATCAAAAGTCAAATTGGCCTCAAACAGGAAATCTACATCCGCCAATTGTCCTGCTAGCCCTTGAAACCAGTGAGAATTGCAGTGAATCTTTTCAGTATAACCCCTAGGAGGATTGTCAATCGGCATAGGTCCTAGAAATCCCTGAAATTTTGGTGGTTGAGCCGTAGGATGTGGTTCAGCTAGTAATTCGCCAATATTTGCCATGGGTATACTGGGGCCAGCTCAGATGGTCCTTCTGCCTGCATGATGAATGATGCGAGTGTGTAGCAGATCTTCTACAAAAGATTAACACATTAATATGGAAATTAATCATGATCCCATTAAAGTGAGATCGCAATCCCTTTCCATAACCGATGTGTAACCCGTGTAGCCGAGTGTTGTGATGTGGTTTTTGGAATGATTTTTGCAAAACTAATGCACGTCTCTAGACAGCTACATGCTTCAGATGATGCATACATTTCTTGATGAGATGTTATTACAAGTGATGTTGGGTTATAGTGTGTGGATTTGTACAAAGTTCAGTTGTGGATGAGTTATTACAAGGGTGAAGATTAGTCGGGGTGGGAGTTATGTTAGACAACGGTTCACGAGGAGGTGTTTGGATACGCTTCGATATCCATTTCCTAAGAGTTTCTGGGTGGATGGTGTGTTTTTGCTAAGGGACAAAAGGTGATGTCGGATGTGGTGGTACTGAGGAGTGAAAAGATTTATGAGGGGTATATATTACATGGCTTGATGGTTGAGCTATGATACATTGTTTGGGTACCCAAATCTGCATGGGTGTAGGTCGATTCGTAAGGTACTTCATGGCGATCCAAATTTGCCGAATGTTCGAACTTGTAGAAGAAGGTCGAGGAGATGTTGGATATTGTCTCAGATTCTGCTTTGACTTCTTCTTGTCATTGTCTACATTGTTACAATCTATAAGTGATTTCTGTCCTTTTGGCACCCATACATGTCTCGTGCCTCTTGCTTTGTGATACTGATGCTACTTTCCTCCTTGTGTCGTCTGATATTGTCGTCGGTCTAGGTTCCTTCATCGTGGTTGACTCCTTTGTGGTTGAGGTTGAGAGGTCGGATGTGTTGGGAAAGATGGATGAACACTTCAAGAGATTGAATAGGTACCACCAAAACTTGCTTTGTACCAGCCCTCTAATGCTTCAAACTTGATAAGTAGACCTCCTTAGCTTTCCAATGACACCATAAAATGGCCTATGTACTTTGGAAATGATGTAAGTAAAGATTAAATCAAAACAGATAACTTTGGACTTCAAGCTCTCAAGAAAACCTTCTATTTATGTCTTGACACCTGCTGGATCTTCTGCTCAGTATGACCAGCACAATAGGAATTGGAAAAATTCCTTTTAGGAGTATTTAATTAGCTTAGCAAGCTAACTATTCCAAGTGGAATGATGTAAAAAAATCAACTATGCTCAGAGAAATCAATTTAGCAAATAAACCTTTACCCCTGATTTTTTAGGACTGTTGCAGTTAATGACCAGTGATCACCTCGACAAGCTTTTCTCTGAAATGGCGTAATAGAATCTCTTCAAATTTTGATAGCATGTAGATAACTTCTAGCTGAATTCAACAAGCTTTGAATCTTTGAATTTGGTGGAGAAATGATTGAGCTATGCACTCCACAAGTTGACAAACTTTCAAGTAGTATGATAGAGAACTCAGAAATGACTAATGAAGATATATGTATTAATGGACACTTGTATACAAATCCATTGGCATGAAGATCATTTCCTAATGGTGTAGATAGGTGTGGGCTAGAGTGTAGGCCTCACACACACTCAGAAACAGTAATGAAAAGCTCGGGAGTGATGAGTTCTCTCCGCGACTTTTCCATGACCACTTTTATAGTGATTGAGTAGAAATTTGAATTCAAATTCAAACTTTTGGCCCCTATGATCAAGCTCCTATATCCTTGGAGACATTCCTTCAATCAAAAGCTAAATTTTTTCCACGAATCCTTTTGGTAGGTGTTTACAAAGATTCCAAGTCAAATATGACTTTTACAAAGAAGTAAAGTGGTAATTAACCACTAGCAATAGTTCCTATGCTTCTCCATTTCTGTATGGACTTCAATGTATCCATCAAGCCAAATGTGTAGGCTTGTGAATTACACCAACAGCTCCCCCTCAAGCCAAACATTTTGGCTTGGTCTTCATCTTCAATCTTCATGTATATCCTGCAATCCAATCATTGCCTTGAACCTGCAAAGTTTGGTTCCATCCAAAGCTTTAGTCAACAAATCTGCACATTGCATGTTGGTTGATACATAGTTTAGTTGAATGTCCTTGTTTAATAACTTCTATCTCACATAATGGTAATGGACCTCTATATGTTTGGTCCTAGCATGATAGATAGGATTAGCTGCAAGGTGAAGTGAGCTTGTATTGTCTCCAAAGATTATTGGTGATCTAGTATATAAACCCAATTATGTATACAACAGCTTGATCCATATGGCTTCTTGTGTGGCATTAGCCAATCCTCTATACTCTGCCTCTGTAGAGGATAAAGCAACAGTAGTTTGCTTCTTTGAAGACCATGAAATTGGTTTCTCACCTGCAAATGAAATATATCCTGATGTGCTCCTCCTATTATCTTTGCATCCTGCCCAATCTGCATCTGAGTAAATTTTGATATCAATATCTAAGGTGTAGGGGAAATACAAACCATGATGTTGTGTACCCTTGAGGTACTTCAAGATTCTCTTGGCAGCTTCTAAGTGAGGTACTCTTGGCTTGTGCATAAACTGACTTAGCACACTAACTCCATATGCAAACTTGGAAACTCCTCTTCCAAGTCATAGGGTAGTTTGAACTTCCTGCATTCATTCTCATACCAAGAATCATTTTCATCAAAGACAACATCTCTACTAAGCATGAATCCCTTATTGGAAGGGTTGTAAAACCTGTAACCTTTTTTATTTAGGTCATATCCAATAAAGATGCACTTTTCAGCCTTTGGGTCTAGCTTACCTCTTATCTGAGAGGGAATGTGTACATATGCTACACATCCAAATATCCTGCAATGGTCTAGTGAGGGTCTCTTCCCATGCCATGCTTCATAGGGTGTCATCCCATCAAGGGACTTAGATGGTAACCTGTTTATGAGGTAAGTGGCAATAGAAACACTTTCTGCCCATAGATAGTTTGGTAACTTTTTCTCATTCAACATAGACCTAGTTGTCTCAACAATCAACCTATTTCTTCTCTCAGGTACCCCATTCTGTTCAGGAGTATACCTTGTGGTGGTTTCTCTTTTGATACCTCTGTCCTGCAAGAAGTCTTCAAACTCATTTGAGAAGTATGCACCTCCTCCATCTGACCTTAGTCTCTTCAAATTCTTCCCTGTCTGGTTCTCAACAAGTGCAAGATATTTTTTAAAGCAATTAAACACCTCATCCTTGTGCTTCATAAAGTACAATACAGTCCACCTGCTATAGTCATCAATAAAAGATACATAGTACCTGGATCCTGAGATTAAGGGGTCTTTGCTTGGTCCCCATACATCTGTATGGACAAGATCTAGGTAGTCTTCATGCATGTATCCTTTCCTTGAGAAGGGTAACCTGTGAGACTTCCCAAATTGACAAGCACTACATTTATATATCATGTGTTGTTTGGAAACATTTGGTATTCCAATTACACATTGATCCCTGCATATCTGCTTCAACGTTCTTTCTCCTATATGCCCTAATCTTTTATGCCAAATCTCAAGCTCTGAAAGTGTTTGATCTTTATAACTATATAGTGCAATGTTCTTTGTATCTTCTAGCTCAAAAGTAAAAAGTCTACCTGATTTTTCTCCTTTAGCAATCCTCTTGAACCCCTGCTTAGGGTCCTCCACAAATGCTCCAAATTGGTTGAATCTAACCTGCAAACCTTTCTCCACAATCTGTCCAACACTCATCAGATTTTTGGTAATGGTTGGTACATAGAGTACCCTACTCAACAAGTTCTGATTTCCATCACAAGTCTTAACATTTCCAACTTTAACTACTGAGTGCTTGGTGTCATCACCTGTTTGGACTTGATGCTTACCTTTTGGTTCCTCAAGATCAGAGAGTAGTGCTACATTGCCAGCCACATGATTTGAGCATCCTGAGTCAATGTAGAATAGGTGGTCATCATTTGTACCTGGTTTTGAAGTCATGTTCATGATCAAAAGAGAATCATCCTGCTCTTCTGTATAGTTTTTGTAGTCCTTCCTAGATTTGAATCCTCCTTGGTAGTTGCCATTGTAATTGTTGTTGTAATTGTTGTTGTAATTGTTGTTGTAGTTATTGTTGTAGCCTTGGTGATGGTTAAACCTACCTCTTGTCTGTGAGTATCCACCTCTTTGGTATCCTCTTCCTCTCTGATTCTTTTAATTCCTGAAACACTCATCTATAGTATGATTTGATAAACCACAAATGTTACATGGTGAGGAGTTATAGGATCTCCCCCTTCCTTGCTTACCTCCTCTGCCCCTTCCTCTTGATGATCTACCTCTCCCTGCATAGTTGGCTTGGGAGGTAGAGCCTTCATCTTCCACCTTCTTGTTCTTGCCTTTATCTTTAGACTTCTTATCAGTGTATAGGGCAGAAGAGTTATTACCTTTGGATGTGTCTCCATTCTTGTTGAGCTTTGCTTCATGAGTAAACAATCGTCCCATGAGAGTTGTAAGATCTGGAATTTGCATGTCCATGTAAAGGTCCATAGTAGTGGTGAAGCTTTCCCATTTGTCATCAGCCTTGATCTCATTGATCACTTGCCTTACAATCTGCTCTTCTTCAATCTCTTCTCCTATGCTTGCTAACTAATCTGCTACATCTTTAATCTTGGTCACAAGCTCTGAAACAGCTTGCTTAGGTTGCTTTCTTAATGTGGTAAATTCAATCCACAACTGATTTTTTCTAGCCCTTGTGTTGAAAGAGAAATAAGATGACAAAGTTTCCCAAGTCTCTTGGGATGTCTTACAGTTCCTAATGTGTGGCAAAAGAAAATCAGAGATGGAGTTGAGTAAATAAGACCTTGCTAATGCATCCATTGCACACCAATTGTTGAGCTTTTCATGTTCTTCCTTTGTTGGCAATCCTCTTGTTTTGAATGAGGGCAATTCCTCATCTCCTGAGATGTATCCATAAAGACTCCTTCCTTGTAGGTAGGTCTTCATCCTTAGAGACCATGCCTGATAGTTGTTCCTGTCCAATTTATCAATAGATGAAGGAAAACCATCTCCCATTTTACCTTAGTTTGCTCTGATACCACTGTTGGGAAAGATGGATGGACACTTCAAGAGATTGAATAGGTACTGCCAAAATCTACTTTGCACCAGCCCTCTAATGCTTCAGACTTGATAAGTAGACCTCCTTAGCTTTCCAATGACACCATAAAATGGCCTATGTACTTTGGAAATGATGTGTGTAAAGATTAAATCAAAACAGATAGCTTTGGACTTCAAGTTCTCAAGAAAACCTTCTATTTATGTCTTGACACCTGCTGGATCTTTTGCTCAGTATGACCAGCACAGTAGGAATTGGAAAAATTCCTTTTAGGAGTATTTAATTAGCTTAGCAAGCTAACTATTTCAAGTGTAATGATGTAAAAAAATCAACTATGCTCAGAGAAATCAATTTAGCAAATAAACCTTTACCCCCGATTTTTTAGGACTGTTGCAGTCAATGACTAGTGATCACCTCAATGATCTTTTCTCTGACATGGCTGAGTAGAATCTCTTCAAATTTTTATAGCATGTAGAAAACTCCTAGCTGAATCCAACAAGCTTTGAATCTTTGAATTTGGTGGAGAAATGAGTGAGATATGCACTCCACAACTTGACAGACTTTCAAGTAGTATGATAGAGAACTCAGAAATGACTAATGAAGATATATGTATTAATGAACACTTGTATACAAATCCATTGGCATGAAGATCATTGCCTAATGGTGTAGATAGGTGTGGGCTAGAGTGTAGGCCTCACACACACTCAAAAACAGTAATGAGAAGCTCGGCAATGATGAGTTCTCTCCGCGACTTTTCCATGACCACTTTTATAGTGATTGAGTAGAAATTTGAATTCAAATTCAAACTTTTGGCTCCCTATGATCAAGCTCCTATATCCTAGGAGATATTCCTTCAATCAAAAGCTAACTTTTTTCCATGAATCCTTTTGGTAGGTGTTTACAAAGATTCCAAGTCAAATATGACTTTTACAAAGAAGTAAAGTGGTAATTAACCACTAGCAATAGTTCCTATGCTTCTCCATTTGTGTATGGACTTCAATGTATCCATCAAGCCAAATGTGTAGGCTTGTGAATTACACCAACAGGATGGACACTCTGCTTTGGAAAAGAAGGGAGGTCCAACACTTGTGAAACCTGCCCATTAAGAAGTGCTCCGTTGCACTATTAATCTAGGTCAGTCCACAGTAAGTGTGGAAGGATGGGCACCGCAGGGTGTTTTGCCCATGTGGCTGCTGATGCAGTTCGCCTGACCGTTGATTGTCCCCATTTGTCCACTACTGGAAGACCAAGAGAAAATCTCTTGACAATCTTCTATCTGGCAATGATCCATCGCCAAGCTCCTATGGGTTGACTTTGGAAAGAGCGTGCTTAGCTGAGGGATTTGGCCAAATATTATCCGGTCCTCCATCGTGAGCGTTTCATAGGGTCGAGGGTTACATACCTCGGGCAGGGTGTTGTTAGGGAAGTCAAGCGGTATCACTCGCCTCTGATCTAAGGTTCCAATCTGCAAGGAGCCTTGTCTAAGATTTAGATCCACTGAGTGATTGTATAGCCAATCTTGGCCAAGGATTAGGGGTTCTATCAGGTCCTCGTCATGGCACACTAGTAGCTTCGCTGTCATGGTCACTTCGTTTATGAGGATAGGAAGGTCCACCTCACCCATGCAAGGGGTTTCCATGCCTCCTAGCCCTATGAGTTATGCCTCAATTGGCCGCATTTCTATTCCTGAGTCCTTATACTGAGACCATTTAATCGCACTAGTCGCAGCACCTGAATCAATTAAAGCCCTGAGCTCTTGGCACGGGTTGTCGTGCTCTAGCCTGACTCTAATGAATGGTCTCCGATCCACTATGCTAGGATGAGTACTTGACTTTGCTTGACACATGGCCATGGGATATCTGGGTGTTGTTTCTAGATGGTTATAATGTTCTCTCCCTAGTCCTTGTCTTCTTAACTTCATGCGCTTAATGCATTCTATAGCTTCTACCTGAGCTTCAGCACGTATCCTATTTTCTTCCTCCTTACGCTTCTTTGCCAACATGAGTCCTCTAAGCATATCCTCAGTAAGAGGTTCTTGGTATAGCCTGACTCTACAGCCACTGATGTAATTAGGCATTATGTATCCTTCTAGGGTGGCTAATTGTACTGGTCCACTTGTCGAGAGTCTGTTAATTATCATAGGTCCATAACCTCGCTTTTCTAACTTTCGTGCATGTTGTTTCAACGTATATTCTATGACTAAATCTCCTTCTTTAAAGCCTTTATCTTTCACATGCGCATCAAAATATGCTTTCTGTTGCTTCTTTGCTACGTATATTCCTGCTACTGCTTTCAGCCTGGTTTCTCCTAATCGTGCCAAGTCCATTATTCTTGCTGATAATTCATGGCTGGTCCACTGATGTTCTTGTGCAAACTTAAGGGTCGGTATCAAGAAGTCCAAAGGAAGCACAGCATTCTGACTATAAACCATCTGAAAGGGAGTTGCATTGAGTACGGTCTTGTAGGCCACTCGATATGCCCAAACAGCGTGGTGTAACTGTTTGTCCCAATCTGAACGTTTGTTGTTCACGAGTTTTGTCAGTACATTACAAAGGATCTTGTTAGTGCTTTCGGCCTAACCATTGGCTTGAGGATGATATGGTGCGGATTTCTTGTGAATCACCATAAAATCCTGTAACAAATATTCAATGACTTGGTTTAGAAAGTGAGTTCCTCAATCGCTCACTAACTCAATAGGCAATCCATATCTTGTAAAGACATTTCAATAAGAATTTTGCAGTCGTGTGTGCATCATTCTTTTTTGTGGCTTTTGCCTCTACCCATTTGGTAAGATAATCTGTCGCAACAATAATGTATTCTGCATGTGTACCTTTTGCAAGGGGGTTAATGGGTCCTACAAAGTCTATACCCCACTTAGAAAATGCACGCCCTCCCATCATGGGTTTCAATGGCATTTCGTCTCTGCGAGTAGGAAATTGAGTTCTTTGGCACACATCACATCTCTTAACATAGGTATGTGCATCCATGTGAAGAGTGGGCCACCATAATCCTGCAAAGAGGATGGCTTTGATTATCCTATTGGGTCCAAAATGACCTCCTGCAACACCTTGGTGCATAGTCTCTAGTACGCTCAAATAATCGCTCTCATGAATACATTGTCTTAGGTATCCGTCTCGTCCTCGTTTGTATAGATTATCACCAATAAGTGAATAGTCCTGAGCTTCCTGCTCTAGACTTCATTGTCGTGCTAAGGTCATTCCTTGAGGGAATGTTTTTGTCCTCAAGTACATCACTAAACATTCACTCCAGTCTGGTGTGAGAGACACTTGATATAACGTAGCATGTTATACTGGTGGTCTTTCACAACAAACATGGCACTCTTTACACAACTTGTAGACATCTGCTTCCATCGAAGGCCAATATACTCCTAGTCTATGGAGAGTCTGTTTGATGTTCTGAATGATGTTGCTTTAATGCACCTACATGTGCTAATTGCAACCAATTCGCATGTTCTGATTCATCTACACAACAAGCAAGAATCTTTTGATTATCTTATTTATATATACTTCCTGCTATTATTTGATATCTCTGAGATTTGGTAATTTCTCCTTCCTTGATTCTTATCTTAGGATTCTTGGGTCCATATGTGAGAATAGGGACAATAGGCTTTGCCCATTCTGGTGCTATCTCAAGGTTAAACAAATATGCATCTGGTAATTCATCGGCTATTCCTTGAGGAGCTTCTCCTGAGGTTAGTCTCGAGAGGTGGTCAGCTCTGAGATGTGTCTTTCCTTTCCTGACTACTACTTCAAAATCATACTCCATGAGTAATAGAAACCAACGTATCAATCGTCCTGTGTTACATGGCTTATTGACTAAGTACAATAATGCTTGATGATCTATAAAAAATTTAAACTTGTTCGCCAACAAATAATGCTTGAATTTCTTTACTGCGTAGATCATTCCTAATCCTTCTCGTTCCGTAGTGGTGTAATTTCTTTCTGCTGCATTCAACTGTCTACTAGCGTAAGCTATGGGGAGATCTATATTATCTTCATTCGTGGGTTGTGCTAACACACATCCTATGGCATAGTTGGATGCATCCACATGTACATGGAATGGCTTACTCCAATCGGGGGTTGTCAATATTGGTGCTGAGCAAAAACGTCATTTAAGTTCATTGAATGAATTCTCACATTTATATGTCCATTCAAACTTGGTCAAAAGAGAGTACAGAGGCTTAGCTATGATTGCATACATGTGTATGAATCGTCTGTAATAACCACAATGACCCATAAATGCTTGTACTTCTTTTACATTATTTGGCCTAGGTAGATCTGCAATTACTTTCACCTTTTCTTCATCTGTCGAAATTCCATTCTTTGACACAATGTGTCCTAGAATTTTGCCTTGTCTGACCATGAAAACGCATTTTTCTAGGTTCAAACAAACTTGATATTCTCAACATTTGTCAAATACTTGCCTTAATTCTGGGATATGCGTCTGCCTGATATTCAAATAAGCACATATTTCATCGACATAGACTTCCAAATTCTTGCGTAAGAATTCCTTAAAAACATGACACATGAGTCGCTGGAAAGTGGCGGGTGCATTTGTCAAGCCAAATGGCATCACACGAAATGCAAATATGCCCCATTCTGTGGCAAAAGCTATCTTGTGTTGATCTTCTGGAGCTATGGCTACTTGATTATAGCCTGAGAAACCATCAAGAAAGCTGTAAACCTCCTTGCCCGCAACTCTTTCCAATAAATGTTCCGTGATAGGAAGAGGATAACTGTCTCTAATCGTGGCGGCATTAACTTTTTAAAGGTTAATACACACATGCAATTTTCCATTCTTCTTGGGCACAACCACAATGGGGGATACCCATTCAGTATGCTCAATTTCGTAAATGAATCCTACTTCTATCAAACAATCTATTTCTTCTTTAATCTTCGCAGCGTAGTTATCATTGTACGTGTATGGTTTCTGTTTCGTAGGTTTTGCATCTGGAGTCATAGGGATTCTACGAGAGCATATATCTGGATCTACTCCTTTCATGTCTTTGTAACTCCAAGCAAACACATCTCTATATTCCCGCAACAGGGCAACTAACTCTTCTTCTTCTTCATTCGTCAAATCATGCCCTATGTAGGTACATTTCTCTTCTTCTCCTTCTATGGCCACTATGATTTTTTTGGTTTTCTCTCGGTTATCATATACTTCTCCAACATCGGCTTTTCTGTTAGGCATTCATACCATGATTCGTCTATCTTCTATTTCATATTTCTTGAAGTTCTCAAGAACCTCGAACAAAGATTCTTCTTTTTCTGACATGGTTTCTTTCTTCTTTCTTTTCTTACTTTCACTCTTAGTGGTCACGTGTGTGGCTAATCTCACCTCATTCATAATTTCTTCGTGTCTCTGAGGGTGAGCTTCCACTTCGTAGAAATATTCTTCCTCTATTGCAAAGGGTGGATCCATAATAATTGACTCTAGATTGAAGTCGCTTGCATCCTCAAACGCATCAGTGCTAGGTTCACATTCTTCTATAATTGAATCACACATGATTGGCTCTATTGTGAAGACTGAAATGTCATAGCCATCCTCATCACAGTGGGGTGTCCATTGTTCTTCATTGATGGCTACATCCATTGTTGCTAATATTTCTGCCCAACCATGGGGCTCGAATTCCTCATCTGGAAATACTACAGGTGCGTAAGCTGGGTCTTGAAGGGTTTGTGGATGTTGTTCCGAACCTAAAGTTCTGGCTTCTAACCGTTCTTCCTATTGTTTTGCTACTTTACACATCCATAAATGAGTATCCTCGTGCAACCATGAGGGATCTGACTCTACTGAGTGTACAGATTTTGTTTCTACCTGTGTCTTATGGATGGTATTCCATTGTATTGGGGGTACATCTCGATGTGAATAGTCTTTAAGATTGACTTTAGTAGTCACTCCTAAATGTTGCAAGTACAAAGAATTAGCTCCCCAATCTTGTACAATTTGCAACTGACACATGAATGGTCGTCCTAGAATCATCTCGTACGCATGATTTTTTGCAAAATCACAAATGGCAAAAGTATGCTCAAACTCCACACCACAAGTGGTGAGAGATATGCCTTCTAGTAAGCCTAATGGTTTTTCTATATGTCCGTCAGCCATTTGTAGCTTCATCCTGGTGGGTCTTAATGCTGGCTTACCCCAACGTTTCCATAAAGCGGTGGTAGTAATGGCTACTCCGGCTCCTGAATCTAAGATGGCTTTGGTGGTGTAGCCCTGATGGGTTATGGGAAGATAAGTGTTACCTTCCTCTCCTTCGCTTACATCTCCGATTCTTTCTATGGGTATCCATGGTACTTTCTTGTGTGTTCCTATCTATGAAGGTGTAGTAGCAAGCTCAGGGAATTGATTTGCTACATGTTTCCACAGTTCTGGTTTAACCTTCAGCGATTCCTCTAGAGTAAGATGACACTGTACTTTAGTGTTCTTTACCACTTCCATGTTTCTAGGGATTACTGATTCTTCATTCCTCACTATTATCGTGGGTGCTCTCATGCTTATAGACTTAGCTTCCCAAGGTCCTGTGAACTGAGGTAATTCTTGTAAAGAATTGGAGTCAAAACCTGTGTGTTCACTCAGTTGTTCTTCCTCTACATCATCATAAATAGAGGGGATGTCTTGGGGAAATTGCTCTTGCAAGTCATTTATTTCTTGAATAGGAGGATGGGTTCCTTGTTCTTTTCTCCACTTCTCTTCTTGTATTTCCCTTAGAAATTCATGTGAATATTAGGTATAGAAGACAGGTTGTCTTCACCCTTTGTATTTGGTACTTGCGACAGGGATGGTGCATTTCTTACCTGTGTCTCAAAGTAATCTGGATTCCTATGTAGATTCTTTTTCTCCTTACTTTCGATCAAGTATTCTAACCTCTCCATTAGTCCTTGAAAGTGTAGTTCAAGTTTTGCCATGTTATTCCAATTAAGATAACGAGAGGCTTCAAACATAGCTTATGCTAATTCTACCATCTTCATGCAGAGTTTAGTTCTCTCAATTTCTAAGTCTGCTCGTGGGTAGTTCTTATTCGTTTCTGTTGTCTGGGGTCCTTCTTTTAATCTAGCCTGATATGCACGAAACATCATGTCTAAGTTTTCTAGGATGGGTTTTGCTAGAACTGATCCTAATCTCTGAGCTAGATTTTCCTGGTTTGATTCTTGTGAAGTCAATTCTAGGATTTTGGCTCTCGATTCTTTTAAACTTCCTTCCAACTCAGTGATCTTTTTACTCCACTTTCTCTTAATCCTTTCTCTAGAATCTTTCCATGATTTCGTCTTTTTGTTACTAGACTCTCCAACTTTGGTTCCATCTATTTTTTCAGCATTAAGTTGTTGGTTCTGTAAGAGTGTCTAGGCTCTCGTTATAGCTTGGATAGGCACATATGTAGGGTTGGATCCATCGGCATTATGCATAATACCTATCACATTGATGGGTGTCACATTTGAAGCATTAGCAGGGTTCTTAGGACAATCTTTGATGATATGTTCTTTACCACAATCGGCACAAAAGCCTTGTATATTATAGTATTGTGATTGTCCTGCTATTGGAGGATGTGGATAATCCTTTATGAAATGATCTCCTTGGCACCTAAAGCATGGTCTTCTAGGGCCCTGGGGTCTTTGCTGTCTCAATTAGGGCCACAGATTAGGGTTCGTGTACATCACATTAGCGTAGTCGGGCTCCCAACTAGGTTCCAATGGTGGACTATCATAATGATATGTTTCTACATGTTCTGGTGACTCTGTATAATACGCGGGTGGACTATCTACATGAGTAGAGTCAAAATTGTTAGAGTTTGGGTCACTTTTTGTGATCAAGGGTGATGAAGGCACTAAAGCCCTACTTAGGTTCTCTTCTGTAGCAGCATATTTAAATGATATGACATTAGGTGGCGGGGGTGGCTGCTGAGCTAAGACAGGTTGAGGTCTCTGTTGAGCCTGATAAGGATAGTTCTGAGGAGGCCTATAGTAATGAGGCTGAGCATTGTATTGGCCTTGATACCTACCTAGCTGTGCATATGCTTGCGGGTAGTTCTGTCTTACTGCTTGTTTGTTGTATGGGCAGTCTTGAGCCATATGATTCCTATATCGTCTCTCAATTGTACAGTACTAACCACTAGGTTTGGCTTGCGGTTGTGTTGCATTGGGACACACATTTGCCATATGATCACCACCACAGGTGTGACAACGCTTGTTTGTTGTCAACCTAAGCATCTATTTACTAGAAACTCCTAGTTTCTGGGCCACTTTTTCTGCTAGGTCCTCTATTGAGCTAGAAAGTTTTGAAGATGCTAGAGAGGAACAATCTGAGTCCTTATAGACCTTTGAGAGTTCCAACTCGTCTCCTAAGTTGTCTTCAATGTCTATGCAAATTCTTACACACTGCTCTAGCATTCTGGGTTCCTTCAAGTATACATAGAAGCGTAGTTTAGAGCTCAACAGACCATCTAAAAACAATGACACTTGCTTGGCCTGTGAGGGTAGCTCTTGCATTGGACATCTTTCAACATATTGTCTAAACCTACATCCTGCCAATCTAATTGTTTCTTGAGGGGTCTGTTCGAAACTATGAATCAATGAAGACGTGACATGTCTTATTCCACTTTTAGAGAATTCCGTGATGAATGACTCTAAAAAGTGATGGATGTCTCTAAATTGCCTTTGTTGCAATGGTTGGAACCAAGTTAAAGCCGTGTTATTTAACATTAGTCCAAATGCATTATATTGCGTGAACATATCTTCTACTTGCTCTGCTCGTAGCACTTGCTTAAATTCTGCAACATGATCATAGGGATCTCCTGTCCCATCGAAGTAGTTTTTCATGGATTTTACTAGTTGAGTGGGTCTTAATATTCTTACGTATTCACGTGGTCTAGGTAGAGGAAAATCATCTCTACCACCTGGTATTCCCGGTTCCCTTTGTCTTTCCACTCTATCCGTGTCTACGGTGGTTCTATCTCTCCCTATGGGATGATTGAAACTTACTTCAGGTTTCTCTTTGTTCTTCTCCCTTTGGTTAGCATGGGCTGAGGATGTTCCTGCCCCTTGATGGCTCGTGTTTACGTTTGCTCGAGATGGAGGGAAGACTAAATCACCTCTCCATGTATAGGTATTTCTCGCGTGGTCTGGTACTACAAATACTCTTTCTGAAGTTTCATCCAGGTATACCACCTTTCCGGGTGTATCTGGGTCCTTGAATTCATAAATCGTGATGGAGCCTACCTCACTAGGTTGTTTCGTTATGTACCTCCAAAATGCTTCATCTGTCTCTTGATTCACAAACAGCTCTATGCTTTTGTTATCCTGAGGGATCCACTCTGGGATTAGTACTCTTGTTAGTACATATTTCCCTCTAGGTGTCCTAGGTTCTTCTCCTACTGGTTCTTTTCCTTGAGATTTAGCTTCCGTCTCTAACTGAATTACGCCGAACTCATTGGTATTATTTGGCTGAGTACTTAAGATGTACATCGTTCCTTCCTTGTCTATATACGCATCTCTCTCGAATTTCACCACTGGACATTCCAATCCAATGGGTTGATCAGGGTTGTGCATTTGCACCACTTGTCTTCGCAAACCATCCTCATAGATGTGAGCACCTCAGCGGTTGGTTTGGAGAAATTCTAATTGAGTCCTATAGGGTCCTTCAGGTCTTTCTAAATATGCTATGTTTGACCCTCCTTCTGGTCTTTCCATGCTAAAAGCCATTTCTGATTCACTCGTATATGAGCTAAACTCGTAAGGATAACTATTCAGTTGTTGAGCCCACGAACGTGCAGTTGTTCCTACACTTGCTTCTGATGATCTAAGGCTTCGTCGGTCTGACTTACCTATATGCTTGCCCGATCTAAGGTTCATGAATTTACTTAGCGGCACTCTCTGATCGTCAATGGTTCTTTGTTATTGATTTGCTTGTTTCTTTTTGAATTTCTTTAGATTCTTGTCTTGTCTAACTGTATGTTTCAGATATTGACCTTTCGTTATATTTTTGAGTGCTCGTTCCATCAGACTTATGTTCTTTCTTTTAGGTTCTCGTAGCGCACACCTTTATCTTAATCTTGGACTTGAAAAAATTAAGTCCCTTGAACTTGATGCGTTCCTATCGTCTTCAATCTAATCCACAATACTATCATTTAGCCTAAGCTAATAATTGACTAAGGGGGTTGAGTAATCTTCCAACCTCGAGTCAGCTCTTTTGGTTGCTCTGTTTCCCAAGAAGTCACGCTTCCCAAGCCCTGCGTTCTTCACTGCCTTGCCTTGATTGCCCTTGATTACACTTGCTAGACCTGTAAAGATTCAAGATTAGACCAATTCTCAAATGGATGATCAAGCACTTGAATATATATACTTTTAAAGGTCCCTTCCCTTTTGGTCAAATTTTAATGCCCCCAGGCTATTCTAGTCCCAACAATGTTATCTTCAAATTAGCTTATCTAAAAATCAACGAATTCTTTTTGAAAAAAACAGTTGAGGTTACGTAGTACTCGTCAAGAGTTTCTAACGAGCTATAAAGCTCAAAAAACGGACTTCGGATGAAAAAGATATGAGTGTTCAGGCTCTCGGGAGTAAAAACTGACAAATAGGTTTCTCTTCAAATATGGGTTTAGGGGTCTCCTATGAGCTTAATGATCCAAAAATTTTCAAAAAATAGCCCCAAATTTGCCCAAAAATTGAAACCCTAAAAATTGTGTTTAGGGTGCAATGGTACAATCGCAATGGTCCGATGGAGCAAACCGTCGTGATGGTGTAAATGTGAGCAATCGTGATGGCGTGAATGAACCGTCGTGACGGTCTGAAGTGAACAATCGCGATGGCGTGAATGAACCCTCACAATGGTCTGATCGGCGAGCAATCGCAATGGCATGGGTCAATGGTCAACGCGACAATCGCGATGGCGTGAGCCCGTCACGATGGTCACAAAGCACGATGGCTTGAGCCAATCGCGATGGTTCGAATTTCGAGGCGTCGCGATGGTTTGAGGGTATCGCCGCGATGGTCTAGCTTGCCACGTGGCAGCGTCGGCGTGATGGCATGAGCTAATCGCGATGGCGTGGGGTCGACGGGATTGTCGCGATGGTTAGAGACCGTCGTGATGGTTCAAGTGAACCGTGGTGATGGCGTGAGACCGTCGCGATGGTCCGGTCGAGCCGTCCCAATGGTGTGAGCCAATCGCGATGGTGTGACACAATCATGATGGCGTGAGCCAATCGCGATGGTCCACCAAACTATGAATCTTTGCAAAGCATTTGTGGATCCGTGTATGCGCTGGTGTCGCCTACCTCGTGGAGAACTCGCTTACCAAAAATGTCGAAGTTGACAGACCATCGCGATGGTCTCACACACGGTAGAAATCTGACAGAAAGTACATTTTTATCTTTTGGAAGCTTTCCTGATGCTCTGGAGCTCTATACCTGCAAGAAAACTCAAAAACACAAAAGTACACACAAGCACAAAAGCTCTATCTCTCTCTCTCTCGCATGCACAAATGAGGGGAAATGAGGAGAATGGGTGGATATGGTGAATTTTCTGAGTTTTTTGGAGTTGAAGATGATGATGTGGTGATGAAGATGGAGTGTGGGGGAGGTGAAAAACACTAAAAACTAACTAAAATCAACAACAAAAACTGAAATTTTTACCTTCCAACGCCACTTCTTGCTATACTCTTACCATCAAACATTCGTCCTGGACTCGATCCCCGGCAACGGCGCCAAATTTGGTGTTGCTCTAGCACGATGGTGAGAACCATGTTAAGAAGCTCCACCTCCTGAATGTCAATCGGCGGAAGAGATAGGAGTGATATGAAGATCGTGAATATGAGCTGAAGTGAGAGTGAAGGTGAGAAGCATAGAGATGCACACACACATACACACACAACGAAAAGACAAGCAAGACACAATGGAAGGTAGGAAATCAACTCTATTACTCAAGAACACTCTTACAAGCTCAAAATAGCTCTAGGCTCTTCTCTACTCAAACAAGCTAACACTAAGTAATCCCAAAAATGAGCTCTCTAGTCTTTTTATAGATTCTAGACTAGTTTTGACCGATTTCACATTTAGTGACCGACATAGTTAAAAAATAGGTTCTAGGTGCTATTTGGAGGGATAAACGATGTCTAAAAATAGCCAAAATTGGTAGGCTCATTTTACCTAAGCTCCTCAAGCTCGAGAACTCCTCGGCTTGCAGAAAATGGAGTTATACTTTACAAAAAGGGGTTTTTCTATGTTACATATGGTACAAAAGTCATGAAAATCACTGTTGAGTGTTTGAAAAAGTAATATAAAACATATTTTTTTGAAAAAATGATTCAACTGGCTCCGTGCTACTTCATTATGCTCTATCTTCACATGCTTCCATGTCTTCTATGCCTCTGGCTACTGCCAACAATTGTTATGCGCCGAAGTGTAATTGCATCTTCTGTAATTGTTCGGGATGAATCAATGAGATTGATAGTCTGAAATTAAGTAGTGAATTGGGAAAATATATATAGGGCCTCTGAATTATCAGACTCCTGGCCATCCCAAGAACCCACGAGTAAGAACAGAGTAACTGTAACATTTAACAAAATTCAAACATCTACCTAAAAGGTGAATCCTAAAGTATGGATAGATTTCCTCATCACTCAACAACCAAATGGTTCCTAATTTTAGAGCTTCCTAACTCCACATGGATGTGGACCACTTTTACAAAGATAAATGTGAAGGATTTTTACAAGAGAATTGATCATATGAAGCCTTGCATAAGTTATGCCAATAAATCAAGCATGAGCTTATTAACCAAGTATGTGGGCTTGGTTTTAATTGCACCAACAAAAACCACTACTTGACACACAAGTTTCATACCAACCAGCCAATCAGAGTAAGAAAAGCATATAAATCTAGCGGTAGTAATCTCCCCTTTGGATCAAACAATCCAAGTAGCCGGGTACCACTCAATTAGCAAAAGATGTGCTTAACCCCCTACCAATGCTTGACACTTGGGCAATGCATAAACCTACTCATCTATGATACATCAAACTAAATATCAAGCCGATTTATGCATAAGTAAATCAAGCACGCAATAGCTTGCTAATAGAGAATAGCATCAAATGCATCTCAAGCATCATGAAGACTCAACCCTTCACATGTTTCCATAGGAGTAGCAAAAGGTTTGCAGTCTTCAAGGCCAATAGACTACAATAATGTGCCAATATATTTTGTTTGACACAAAGATATTCTACCATCAACTTGCATAAACTAAATGCCCAAATAATGATGCCAATTCCCCAAATGAGGCATGCCAATCATCCTTAAAATCAGCAATATGCTTCTCATTAGGACCAATGAGCAGCGTGTCATCAACATAGACAACAATGATGAGAATCTGACATCTCAAATGAGGCGTGCCAATCATCCTTAAAATCAGCAATATGCTTCTCATTAGGACCAGTGAGCAGCGTGTCATCAACATAGACAACAATGATGAGAATCACATCTTTTGCATGCTTAACATATAAGGTTCTATCAGTTGGACTGTTCTCAAAACCATGTGCAATCAAGTAGGCATGTATCTTTTCATACCAAGCACATGGTGCTTGCTTCAAGCCATATAATGCAAAAGTTTTCATGCCCTTTCTGAACAAAACCATGGGGCTAAAAAACATACACTTCTTCATGTAACTCACCATTCAGAAATGGACTTTTAATGTCTAATCGATGTACATTCCAGCCATGATGACCTGCAAGTGCACAGATGCTATGAACAGTAGACATTCCGCATGTGGGAGCAAAGGGCTCATCAAAATCAATGCCTCTTTCTTGAGCATAACATTTTGCAACAAGCCTAGCATACCTATCAACTATTCCATTAGGTTTATGCCTCAGCTTGTATACCCACTGAGTGCCAATGGCCTTCTTTGCGGGAGGCAAATCACATAAAGATCAGGTACCATTCTTCATAATAGCATCATATTTTGATTGCATAGCAGCCATCCAATTTTTTGAATTTTGTGCTTCATCAAACAAAACAGGATCATTCTCATTACATTGACTAGAGGCAGCCATAGCATAGAAATGTGATGGAAAAGAAGTAATATGAGAGCTTGAACAAGTATGATATGATAGAGGTGCATCTAATTTTCTATCTCGCAAAGTCTGCACCAGCCATTTTGGCATAGTTTTTGCCTCCTCTATATCAGCCCTCTCATCAACAAGTGCATCATTCTACATCAAAAATGGAATGATTTGCATCATCACATGAAACCTCTAAAGACTGAGAAATTATCTCATTCTGACCATCACTTAACTATCCACCTACAAAAAGAGGTAGAAAAGTGTCATACACATCTCTAGAGGTAACAAAAGTTTCCTTAGTACATGAAATTAATGGTTGAATTGCATCTTCCACAAAAACAATATCATGGCTAACCAAAATGTGTTTAGTATATGGATGATATAGGCGATAACCTTTTCTTTCAGAATTGTACCCAACAAAAATACATTTCACTGTTTTATCATCCAATTTTCTACATTGTTGCTTAGGCACTAATGCATATGCCAGACAACAAAAAACATGGAGATCTTGCGACCATGCCAAGCCTCATATGGAGTGATAGATTACAATGCTTTGGTGGGACACCTCTTAAGTACATATGTTGCATACATAATAGCCTCAAGCTAGAAGCTATGTGGTAAAGCCTGACTTTTGACTGTACACCTTGCCATCTCCATGAGAGATCTGTTCTTCTTTTCAAAAACTCAATTTTGTTGAGGTGTATATAGTAGTGTACACTGATGTTTTATCCACATTCAGCCAGAAATGCATTAAAATCAAAAGACATGTATCCCCCTCCCCCCCGATCAGAATGGAGGGTGCCCATTTTACATGTTGGAAAACTTTCAACCAAAAACACAAACTATTTGAAGCACATAAACACTTTGGATTTTTCTTTCAGTGGATACACCCATGCATGCCTAGAAAAATCATCAATAAAAGTCACAAATTAAAGGTAGTTTTGAAATGGGGGCGTCTACATAGGACCATATAACATTGCATTTTTTCCAAAATACAGCCTTCACAAACATGTTTATCGTCACAAGGAAGGAGATAAGGAAGAGAGCTCACTCTCACACTTAAATAGGAGCACACACTCAAATTGAGGCAAGGAAGAATGATCTTCTTCTTCTTCTTCTTCTTCTTCTTCTTCTACTTCTTCTTCTTCTTCTTCTTCTTCTTCTTCTTCTTCTTCTTCTTCTTCTTCTTCTTCTTCTTCTTCTTCTTCTTCTTCCTCTTCTTCTTCTTCTTCTTCTTCTTCTTCTATTACATAAAAGGAATATACAAGAATGACCTAAAACAACAATACAACTAGTGCAATATATAAAGAAAAATACATAAGTAAAATCCTAATGTCCACGAATGAGTGATATGGCAAGAAACAAATGTGCCATCACTCTTGATAGATAAATCTAGTAAAGTTCAATGAATTATCCCTAACATATAATGGGGTGACCACTATACATGTCAGGGAAATGAAAAATGATATGTGTCATCCTTTATCATCACATGTTTAGCTTGATATGGCAACATTTACCAGGTGCCTCAAGTTTGGGCAGAGAGGAAACCGTTTCAGATTTCTATAGGTGTAGCAAAATAGAAAAATTTAGATGACCAAAGTGTGCATGCCAAAGCTTTGCATCTGAGATAGCCTGAGAATCATGTATTGCACATGTTGAATCATGATTTTTTGTATTCTATGAGCTTATATAGTCCAGGACATAAAATGCGAGAAGTAATAATAACATCACCATTTGAGAGATCATGGATTCTACATCTGTCATCAACAAATTTGACAACCATCCAATCTTGGCTTATGCCAAAACTGACAACATATTTTTCTTGATCCCTCTTACAAACAAAGCATCTTACAATGTAAAATAACTACCATTACCAATAGTTAGAATGATCTTACCACTCCCATTATAGGATAAGAGGAGTTGTTGGTGCATGTGATAGTATTCCCTATAGGAGCAGGCTCAAGTGAACTAAAGAAATTACACAAGGAAACATGTTTGGTTGCCCCACTATCAAAGTACCAAACATCTGAGTCTACTGCAAACATACACTGCTCATGAGAAGATGGTTCAATACTGCAAACAATAGTAAACACCCATTCTTTAGCAGACTCTATTTTAGGTGTAGAGGCCTCTACAAGCACCATTCTAGCCTCTTTCTTCTTTGCCTCTTTTGCATCCAATTTTGGACAACTCTTTATGACATGATCGTTTCCTTTACAGTACTTGCAAAACAATTTTTTCTTTTTTCATTTCTTTTTATCTTTGTCTTCATTCTTTGATTGTGCAACATTAGAAGATTTTTGCTTGCTAGATGAGCTCCATTTTCCCTTGCCCTTTTGAATAGCTAAGAAAGCTTGATCTATAACATGCATGATCAACCTTTTCTATCTAGATTGATCTTTTTGTAACAAAACAGAGACTAACTCCTTGAATATTAAGGCATTTGGATTTCCTTTCATCACCAACCAAAGAGTAGAAGCAAAACTCAGATATGAATCTGGAAGACCATTAAGATCGTTCTGCACAAGTGAACAATCAGGTAGGACTTCATCAGTGGAAATCAAGTGCTCCTTCAAATCTTTGATCTTTTTCCAAAAAGTATCTATCAATGGAATCTACTTTATTCATGTGCTCACTCTCCAACTCTTTTTGGAGGTAAGCAACACGGGCCTCGTTTCTTTCCTAGTATATATCCCAAGCATCCTTTGTTGTTTTGCAAGAGCAAATGTGAGGAATAATGGCATGCTAAGACAAAGCTATCAATGTATGTGCCTAGCATCTCTGCCATCCCAACAAAGTTGATCTACAGTATGTGCAATAGGAACTCTAGCACAAATAGGAATTTGAAGATCATCATCTTCAATGCCATCTACATCACCTTTGATAACTGTATTTGCAAGTGTAATAGGATGTTTTTCAACACCTTGCACAATATTCCACAATCCTTTTGCAACCAATACATGACACATCATATATGACCATAATGGGTAATTAGTACCATCCAATCTATCCTCAATAGTCAACATATGGAATACATTATTGCTTTCAACCATGGCCACTAACTAAAATACCCTGATGCAAAAAAATGATTATATCTCGAAAAGTTGAACAGAACTACTCTATCCAGCTCTACTAGATTTGTAAGGACTTTGAGGTGCTTGCATTGGTGAACCGAAACTTGTATATATGTTTGGGACAAAAGGAAAAAATTACCTACACAAGCATTGTGATAGTGCCTTTGGAGGCCAAAACAAGCTCAGATCATGATTTTGACACAACAAGGCAAAGTTGTTCTGAACTCTTAATTGCCTTAGTATGCTCACCAATTTTTGTGTGATTCTAAGACTATGACCCAAGCGGTGTCAACGATGCTTTAGATGAAGCGGCAACCTACTCTGATACCAATTGTTGAAGTTTCGGGTCTATAGAAACACATGAGCAGCATGTTGGTGCAATTAAAACCAAGCCCATATACTTGGTTGATTAGCTCATACTTGATTTATTGACATAACTTATGCAAGGATTCATATGATCAACCTCTTGTAAAAGGTTCTTCACATTTACCTTTGTAAAAGTGATACACATCCACGTGGAGTTAGGAAGCTCTAAAATCATGACTCATTTGGTTGATGAGTGATGAGGGAATCTATCCTATACTTTAGGATTCGGTTTTAGGTAGATCTTTGAATTTGAATTCAAATTTTGGCTCCAAGTACAACTATAAGAAGAGGATCAAAAAGACCCGCGTGTATCTCGAGCCGAAGATATCATTTTGAGGGAGATTCATTGTGAAGTGATAGCTTATCTCATAGCTCATTCACCTCTGACACATTGAGCAATGTATGATTGCCAATGACATTGTATTTGTATATGATTTAATACATATATGATCATTACATTCTCGTTTCACTTCTCTGTTATAACTCCATCAGAATAGTGATCTTCTCAGAGCTTGTTCTCAGTGCATGATTGATCCTTTTTCATGATTTAAAGCATGTTAGATTCATCATACTGTCTAGTACATGACTCCAAAGTTTCATTAATATTGATTTTCTGGATTGCAAGATATTAACTCATCTTTGCTCACTCATCTATTGATTGGTGAACCCCGAAATTATCGAGATGGTTTTGCTAAACATCTTTCTATGTGTGTAGTCCATCATTTTCTATGAAATCACTCATGATTGATATTTTACTAAGCTAATTAGAGTTTCCCAAAAGGAATTAAGCCCATTGTTGTTGTGCTCAGAGAACTATTCAAAACATTGAACAAGTGTAGGAACAAAATTAGCAAGTTTTTTGTTCTTGGATCAACTCTTATCTATGTGTTTTGATCCATTGATTAGTGGATCATGTTCCAAACAACATATATGATTATTTATGATCATTAGCTACCTAAAAAGGCCCACTACACTCTCCCGCAATCATTATTAGCAGGTGTGAAGCAGGATCAAGCAAGACCACTTCATCTCGGAAGACTATCCACCATCTCCTCCAATAGTGGTCAGAGCAACAACAAGCGAGATGGGAGATGGATTTCCATCCTTCATTGATAAATTGGAGAGAAACAACTGCAAGCCTACCTTCAAGGGAGAATTCTATATCGATACATCTCAAGAGATGAAGACATGCCAATCTTTAGGAGCAAGCATCAACCTACAAGGGAAGAGCAAGAAAGGTTGACCACATGGTGTGCAAAGGATGCTCTTGCGGTTGGAAACATGGATGGACACTCCAAGAAATGAGTAGGTACTGCCAATCCCTACTTTGTACCAGCCCCTTTTTGCTTCAAACTTGAGTTGTAGGCCCTCTTAGCTTTCTAATGACACTAAAAAGGTGCCTATATACTTTGGAAATGATGTGAGAAATGCTTGATTCAAAATTTAGACTACTTCCAAGTTGAAGGGTCAATGAAAACCTTCTATTTTTGTTCACACACCTGCTGCTTGTTAAGCTCAGTGCTTCCACTACAGTAGGAATTAGAAAACTTCCTTTTGGAGATATCAAATTAGTTTAATGTGCTAATGATTCAAAGTGGAATCACTTAAAATGATGCACTATACACAGAACAATCAATTTAACAATCAATTTAGCAATAAAATGTGCAGAGTTTGACCAGTAGGTACTTCGACGCGCTTTTCTCCAAATATGCTGAATGAATTATCTTCAAACTTTGTGAGCATGTAGAGGACTTGAAGTTAATTCTAATAATCTATAGAACATTGACAATGGTGAAGAAATGACTGAGTTATGAGTAGTACAAAATGACTGTTCAGAGTGACCATGATAGAGAGACCATAGATGAAAAGTATTGATCTATTTGTATTAGAAGACAATGTTGTACAAGATCATAGGCATGATAATCAATGCCTAGTGATAATGAGTAATGTAGGCTATGATATGAGCCTCACTCTCTTACAAAGTAATCAGCAAGAAGTCGGAAAAGGTGATCTCAATGCTGCGAGTTTTCAAACCATCTTTTATAGATGGATTGTTTGAATTTGAATTTGAATCCTTCATTGGCTCTCACTAAAAATGATCCTCTAATCTAGGAGATATTCTCTAAAGTAGAGTCGTGACTTTTCCAACTAACAAACTCCACTAGTTTAGTGGTGGTTACATGTATTCTTCCAAGTCAAATTGACTTTTAAAAATGGTAAAAGATAAAAGCTTCCTAGCAATGGTTTCCATGGAGCTTCAATAAACTCTAGCCAAATGTGTAGGCTTGGTATTTGCACCAACAGCTCCCCCTCAAGCCAAACATCTTGGCTTGGTCTTCTTCTTTAATCTTCTTGAATATCCTGCAATCCAATCAAAGATTTAAACCTGCAAAGTTTTGTACCATCTAATGCTTTAGTCAATAAGTCTGCACATTGCATATTAGTTGATACATATGCCAACTGAACCTCCTTGCTCAATAGCTTCTCTCTCACATAATGATAGTGGAACACTATATACTTGGTCCTAGCATGATAAATAGGATTTGCTGCAAGATGTAGTGAGCTTGTATTATCTCCAAATCATTGGAGATATAGTATGCAAACCTAAATCTGTATATAATAATCTGATCCATATGACTTCTTGAGTAGCATTGGCTAATCCCCTATACCTTGCCTCTGTATAAGGCAAAGCAACAGTAGGTTGCTTCTTTGAAGACCATGATATAGGTTTGTCACCGATCTGCATGTGAATATATCTTGATGTCCAAATCTGAGGTATAAGGAAAGTATAATCCTTGATTTTGAGTGCCCTTAAGGTACTTCAAAATCCTCTTAGCAGCTTCCAAATGAGGTGCCCTAGGTTTGTGCATAAATGACTTAAGGCACTTACTCCATAAGCAATATCAATCCTTCTCAATGTAGCATAGTTCAAGCTTCCCTATGCTTTGGTAACCTGCAATATTCTCAAGCACATCACCTTCAAGAGCACTTAACTTTTGGTTTACCTCCATTGGAGTGTTTGCTACTCTAGCATCCTATAACTGAAACTTCTTTAACATGTCCTGTATATACTTTCTGTGAGTAATATAAATTCTAGAGTTAGTATATACTAGCTCAAGTCCAAGAGAATACTTTAGTGATCCAAGGTCACTAATTTTGAACTCCTGTATCATCTGATTCTTAATCTACTTGATGCCATTAGCATCATTACCTATGAGTATGATATCATCAACATATGCACATAGGTATATTACCTCTGAATTACTCCTCTTAACAAATAGAGAAGTATCTGCTCTACTCATGATGAATCCTTGATCCTAAAGATATGTAGTCAACCTATGGTTCCATGCCCTTCGTGCCTGCTTCAATCCATAAAGAGCTTTGTTCAATTTACACACATATGTTACCTTGCTTGGATCCTCATAGCCAAGAGGTTGAGACATGTACACCTCCTCTGAAATCTAGCCATTTAGAAATGCATCTTTTACATCCAATTGATACATGTTCCAATTCTTTGACGCAGCCACACTTAGCAATACCCTGATGGTTGGCATTTTGGCCACAGGTGAGAAGGTTTCTTCATAATCAACTCCTTGGTTTTGTGCAAAACCCTCAGCCACAAGTCTAGCTTTGTACCTGCTTATTGATCCATCAGAATTCCTCTTGATCTTATAGATCCATCTAGAACCAATTACCTTCATAGACTCCTTTGGTACTAGCTCCCAAGTATCATTCTCCTTGAGTGCTTCAATTTCCTCATACATAGCTTCCTTCCATTCTGCCTTGGTTTTTGCCTCTTCATATGATGATGGCTCTTCAAATGACAAGTCTTTTGCTAGATAAACAGAATGCTTAGTAACTGAGGAAGTTTCATACCCATATCTGATTGGCTTCTTGCTTTCCCATTATGATCTTCTGATTGCTTGGTTGGATGATTCAGGTATATCTTCTAAATTCTTCATCTTGATTTTGCCTTTGGATTTCCATGCCTTGATTTCTTCTAAGTTGATGGTTTCCTCATCATCTGAATTAATGTCTTCACTCCGATTAGGTTCCTCCTTAGTGAGGCTTGGAAACTCCTCTTCCAAGTCATAAGGTAGCTTTACTTTCCTGCATTCACTTTCAAACCAAGAGTCATTCTCATCAAAGACAACATCTCTACTGACCATAAATCCTTTGGTTGAAGGATTGTAGAACCTGTATCCTTTTTTATTCAAGTCTTAACCTATGAAGATGCACTTCTCTGCCTTAGGGTCTAGCTTACCTCTTATTTGAGAAGGGATATGCACATAAGCAACACATCCAAAGATCTTGCAATGATCAAATGAAGGTCTTCTACCATGCCATGCTTCATATGGGGTAATCCCATCAAGAGATTTGGATGGTAACCTATTTACAAGATAAGTAGCAGTAGATACACTCTCTGCCCACAAGTAATGAGGTAATTTTTTCTCATTTAACATTGACCTAGGTGTTTCAACAATTAGTCTATTTCTCCTCTCTACCACCCCATTTTGCTCTGGGATATACCTTGTTGATTTCTCTCTTGATTCCTCTATCCCGCAAGAATGCATCAAACTCATTTGAGAAGTACTCACCTCCTCCATCAGACCTTAGTCTCTTTAGACTTCTTCCTGTTTGGTTCTCAACAAGTGCAAGATACTTTTTAAAGCAACTCAATACTTCATCTTTGTGCTTCATAAAATATAAGACAGTCCTTCTATTGAAATCATCAATGAAATATACATAATACCTTGATCCAGAAACGGAGGGATCCTTACTTGGTCCCCATACATCTGTATGGACAAGCTCTAGGTAGTCCTCATGCATGTAGCCTTTCCTTGAGAAGGATAATCTGTGAGATTTTCCAAACTGACAAGCACCACATTTGTAGATCATGTGTTTCTTGGATACATTAGGTATCCCAAGCACACATTGATCTCTACATATTTGCTTTAAGGTTCTTTCATCAACATGCCCTTATCTCTTATGCCAAATTTCAAGCTCTAATAGTGTTTGGTCTTTGTAACTAAAAAGTGCAATATTCCTTGTATCTTCAAGTTCAAAAGTGAATAATCTACCTGTCTTTTCTCCTTTGGAAATTCTCTTGAATCCATGTTGGGGATCCTCCACAAATGCCCCATATTGGTTGAATCTAACCTGCAGACCCTTTTCCACAATCTGTCCAACACTCATCAAATTCTTGGTAATTATAGGTACATATAGAACCCTGCTCAATAGATTTCTATTTCCATCAGAGGTTTTAAGATTCCCTACCTTGATCACTGAGTGCTTGGTGTCATCACCTATACAATGCCCCTTCCTCTTGAGGTTCTACCTCTCCCTGCATAAATTGGCTTGGGAGGTAGCTCCTTCATCCTCAATCTTCTTGTTCTTCCCTTTCTCTTTGGACTTACTTTTATCAGTGTATAGAGCAGAAGAGCTATTACCTCTTGATGAATCTCCATTCTTGTTGAGATTGGCTTCATGGGTGAAGAGTTGTCCCATGAGTGTGGTAAGGTCTAGAACCTGCATGTCCATGTACAAGTCTCTCCCATTTGTCGTCTGCTTTAATGCCATTGATTACCTGTCTTACAATCTGCTCCTCTTCAATTTCTTCTCTTATGCTTGCCAATTGATCAGCTATATCCTTGACTTTGGTCACATACTCTGAGATGCCTTGCTTAGGTTGCTTTCTTTGAGTGGTAAACTCAATCCACAATTGGTTCTTCCTAGCCCTTGTGTTGGAAGAGAAATAGGAAGACAATGTTTTCCAAGTCTCTTGGGATGTCTTACAGTTCCTAATGTGTGGAAGAAGAAAATTAGAAATTGAGTTAAGTAAGTATGACCTTGCTAATGCATCCTTGGCACACCATGTATTGAGTCTTTCATGCTCCTCTCTTGTAGCTTGTCTCTGAAAATGAGCATCTCCTCATCTCTTGAGATGTATCCATAGAGGCTCCTTCCTTGCAAGTATCTCTTCATCCTCAAGGACCATGCTTAATAGTTGTTCTTGTCCAACTTATCAATGAAAGGAGGAAAACCACCTCCCATTTTGCCTTAGCTTTGCTCTAATACCACTGTTCAAAAGATGGATGGACACTCCAAGAAACGAGTAGGTACTGCCAATCTCTATTTTGTACCAGCCCCTTTTTGCTTTAGAGTTGAGTTGTAGGCCCTCTTAGCTTTCCACTGACACTAAACATGTGCCTATGTACTTTGAAAATGATGTGAGAAATGATTGATTCAAAACAGACTACTTCCAAGTTGAAGGGTCAATGAAAACCTTCTATTTTTGTTCACACACCTCTTGCTTGTTAAGCTCAGCGCTTCCAATACAGTAGGAATTAGAAAAATTCCTTTTGGAGATATCAAATTATACTAATGCACTAATTATTCCAAGTAGAATCACGTACAATGATGCACTATACATAGAGCAATCAATTTAGAAATCAAATCGTTACCCCCGATTTTTTAGGACCTCTATAGAGTTTGACCAGTAGGTACTTCAATGCGCTTTTCTCCAAATTTGCTGAATGGATTATCTTCAAAATTTGTGAGCATGTAGAGGACTTGAAGCGGATTCTAACAAGATATAGAATATTGAAAATGGTGAAGAAGTGACTGAGTTATGAGCAATACAAAATGACTGTTTTGAGTGACTATGAGAGAGAGACCATAGATGAAAAGTATTGATCTATTTGTATTAGAAGACAATGGTGTACAAGATCAAAGGCATTATAATCAATACCTAGTGATAATGATTAATGTAGGCTATGATATGAGCCTCACTCTCTTACAAAGGAATTAGCAAGAAGTCAGAAAAGGTGATCTCTATGCTGCGCGTTTTTCAAACCATCTCTTATAGATGGATTGTTTGAATTTGAATTTGAATCCTTCATTGGCTCTCACTAAAAATGATCCTCTAATCTAGGAGATATTCTCTCAAGTAGAGTCATGACTTTTCCAACTAACAAACTCCACAAGTCTAGTGGTGGTTACAAGTATTCTTCCAAGCCAAATTGACTTTTACAAATGGTAAAAGATAAAAGCTTCCTAGCAATGGTTTCCATGGAGCTTCAATAAACCCTAGCCAAATGTGTAGGCTTGGTATTTGCACCAACACTTGCAAGGTCTTATCTACTAAACTCAATCTCTGATTTCTTGTTACCACACATTAGGACTTGCAAGACCTCCCAAGATACTTGGGAAGTACTCTCATCATATTTCTCCTCAAATACAAGAGCTAGGAACAATCAGTTATGGATGGAATTTACAACTCTAAAGAAACAACCAAAGCAAGGAGTAGTTGATTATGTAACCAAGACAAAAGATGTGGCTGATCAACTTGCAAGCATTGGAGAGGAGGTAGAAGAAGCACACATAGTAAGGCAGATCATTAATGGTATCAAAGGTAATGATAAGTGGAATTCCTTCACCACAGCAATGAACCTCTACATGGATATGCAAATACCTGACCTCAACACCTTGATGGGGCAACTCCACCCATGAGACAAAGCTCAATAAGAATGGTGACAACTCTAGAGGTAACCAATCTTCTGCCCTTTATACAGATAAGAGTAAAGCTAAGGATAAAGGTAAAAGCAAGAAAAATGAAGAAGAGGCTAGTACCTCCCAAGATAATTATGCAAGACGAGGAAGAGGTGCTAGAGGAAGGGGTAGAGGAGGAAAGTAAGGCAAGGGGAGATCCTACTACAATTCACCTTGCAACATTTGTGGCCTTACCAACCACACCACAGAAGAATACTTCAAGAATACAAGGAATCAAAGGGGAAGAGGCTTCCATAGAGGTAACTATGGACAATCCAAAGGCAGATACAACAATAGTGGAGGCAACTACAACCATAACTACAATCAAGGCTACAACAACACCAATTATCAACGAGGTTTCAGAGGAAGAAGGGACTAAATTATACTAAAGACCAAGAAGATTCACTACTCCTCATGAACATGACATCCAAGTAAGGTAAAGATGATGAGCATCTTTTCTATATTGATTCAGGTTGTTCAAATCATGTGGCTGGAAATGTGGCTTTATTATCTGACCTTGAACAACCCAAAGGGAAGCATGAAGCACAGACAGGTGATCATACTAAACATTCAATCAAGCGAGTGGTAAATGTCAAAACATTTGATGTAGCATGAACCTTTTGAGTAAAGTTCTGTATGTGCCAAGTATAACCAAAAACCTAATTAGTGTTGGACAGATTGTTGAGAAAGGTTTATAGGTCAGATTCACTAAGCATGGAGCATATGTGGAAGACCCTCAACAAGGCTTCAAAAGGATTACTAAAGGTGAGAAGTTTGGTAGATTATTTACATTTGAGATTGAAGACACAAGGAAGATAGCACTATTCAATTATAGAGATCAAACCTTATGTGAGTTAGAAATATGGCACAAAAGGCTAGGACATATAGGAGAAAGAACTCTGAAGCAAATATGCAAGGATCAAAGTGCTTGGCATTCCCAATGTGACCAAGAAAAACATGATATACAATGTGGAGCATGCCAATTTGGAAAAGCTCACAGTCAACCATTCAATAGGAAGGGATACATTCATGAAGACTATTTGGAGCTTGTACACACTGATGTGTGGGGTCCTAGCAAAGATCCATCAATCTCAGGTTCAAGGTACTATGTTTCATTTTTTTATGATTATAGTAGATGGACAATCCTTTATTTCATGAAACATAAGGATAAGGTATTTACATGTTTCAAAAAGTACTTAGCACTAGTTGAAAACCAAACAGGAAGGAGCTTGAAGAGGATCAGATCTAATGGAGGTGGTGATTACCTTTCACATGAATTTGATTCATTTCTACAGGACAGAGGCATAAAGAGGGAAGTAACAACAAGATATACTCCTGAATTGAATGGAGTGGCAGAGAGAAGGAAAAGGTTAATTGTTGAAGCTGTTAGGTCTATGTTGAATGAGAAGAAGCTACCTAATTACCTATGGGTAGAGGTTGTTTCCACAGCCACCTACTTGGTCAATAGGCTCCCTTCCAAATCATTGGATGTTATGACACCCTATGAAGCATGGAATGGCAAGAGACCCTCATTGGACCATTGCAAAATATTTGGGTGCATTGCTTATGCACACATTCCTTCACAAATTAGAGGGAATCTTGACCCTAAAGCTCATAAATGTATATTCATTGGGTATGATCAGAACCAAAAGGGCTATAGGTTGTACAATCCCACTAACAAAGCATTTATAGTTAGTAGGGATGTAGTGTTTGATGAAAATAATTCATGGTTTGAAGATGATTGCAGGAAAGTCAGGCTACCATATGATTTGGAAAATGATTTTCCAACCCTCACTCAAGAAGATCAACAATTAACAGAAGATATCAACTCAAAGGATGAAGAGCAGATGGACTTCAAGGTTTGGAAGTCAAGAGGCAAGATCAAACTCAAGCAATTAGAAGACATACCAGAGTCTCCAAATGAAGCACTCAGGAGATCATAAAGAGAAATCAAAAATCCCATAAGGTATGGCTATGATACATCATTAGTCACCAAGCATTCTATGTATATCACTAAAGACTCTATGACAGAAGAGCCTTCTTCATTTTAAGAGGCTAGGAAGAAGAAAGAATGGAGAGAATCCATGCAGGAAGAAGTAGAATCCATGCTCTTCTGTCATTTACAATGTGCAGATATACTCACAAAGCCATTGGATGGAACAAAGATGAACAGATTCAAATTGATGATTGGTTTGCAGAAAATCAAGGAGGAATGAAGACCAAGCATGTTAGCCTTGAGGGGGAGTTGTTGGTGCAATTAAAACCAAGTTCTCATACTTGGTTGATTAGCTCATACTTGATTTATTGACATAACTTATGCAAGGCTTCATATGATCAACCTCTTGTAAAAAGTTCTTCACATTTACCTTTGTAAAAGTGGTACACATCCGTGTGGAGTTAAGAAGCTCTAAAATCACGACTAATTTGGTTGATGAGTGATGAGGGAATCTATCCTATACTTTAGGATTCACTTTTAGGTAGACCTTTGAATTTGAATTCAAATGTTGGCTCCAAGTACAACTATAAGAAGAGGATCAAAAAGATCCCCGTGTATCTTGATCCCAAGAGATCATTTTGAGGGAGATTCATTGTGAAGTGATAACTTATCTCATAGCTCATTCACCTCTCACACATTGAGCAATGTATGATTGCCAATGACATTGTATTTGCATATGATTTAATACATATATGATCATTACATTCTCATTTAACTTCTTTGTTATAACTCCATCATAATAGTGATCTTCTTAGAGCTTGTTCTCAGTGCATGATTGATCATTTGTCATGATTTAAAGCATGGTAGATTCAGCATACATGACTACAAAGTTTCATTAGCATTGTTTTTCTGGATTGTGAGATATTAAGTCATCTTTGCCCACTTGTCTAGTACATGACTACAAAGTTTCATTAGCATTGCTTTTCTTGATCATGAGATATTAACTCATCTTTGCTCACTAGTTTGTTGATTGTTGAACCCCGAAATTGTCGGGATGGTCTTATGATTTGCTAAACATCTTTCTCTGTGTGTAGTCCATCATTTTTTATGAAATCACTCATGATTGATAGCTTACTAAGATAATTAGAGTTTCCCAAAAGGAATTAAGCCAATTGCTATTGTGCTCAGAGAACTGTTCAAAACATTGAATAGGTGTAGGAACAAAAATAGCAAGTTGTTTGTTCTTGGATCGACTCCTATCTATTGATTTTGATCCATTGATTATTGGATCATATTCCAAGCAACATATATGATTGTTTATGATCATTAACTAGGTAAACAGGCCCACTACACTCTCCAACAATCATTCTTAGGAGGTGTGAAGTAGGATCAAGTAACACCACTTAAAGACTATCCACCATCTCCTCCAACACAGCACAAGGAAGAAGAAGAAGCTTGGAGCACAACACACAATATTGAATGTATTACCAAGATAATGTACAAAGATAAGTGACTCATTAGGGTTATAGGCATATATACAAGGAAAAAAACTCCTAAAGAGGAGAAAAATTGCCTCGGTAGTCCTAGTGTGTTCTCACACATCACTATGGAAATATATCAGCAGTTATTGGGAAAGAATCGACTACACAATTGTACAAGCAAGTCAAGAAATGTAGGGAAAAGAGATATTGCATTCCTAAAGGTAGTTTTTGCTTTCTATATCAAAGACTATATATAAATATGGTTTATCTACTGGAGCAAACTTTGCTCAAAAGAGGCAATATGTTTGAATCAAAGATTTATCAAAAGGTCACAAAGCTATTAACGTATATTTTGAAATAAGAATCCTGTACATCTTCACAGGCAAAGAAAGAGAGATAACAAAGAAAACTCGAAAAGAAAGGGAGTACATAGATACACTCATTGTCTTCTTTTCACATCATTCATTTTAGAGGTTGAATAGTACAAATAGAGTATGTGGTTTTATAACAGGCATCATCTATGAAGCCATGAACTTTCTAGGCCATCATTAACTAACCCCACAAGATCCACAAGATTGCTAAGTTGTAAGTGATGTAAGTGATTTGAGGATCAGGAATAAAACTTTTAGGGTTAGCTACTAAAGGCTCGAAAAATAGTATGTTGACCTTGCCACAAACCCAACTAGTTTTGGTTTGGGGTCACTTAAGATAAATCACATTATAGAACTATTTTGGTCATATTCAATTTAGTAGGCCCCATATGATACACTACTTCAATACAATAATGAATAGTGAGTATAAATCTATTGAAATCATGTCAAAATCATTCCCTCTCTACATATAACCCCCCCTCGAAAAAAGCTTTCAAGGAATTGTTTTTCTTTCATAAAATGCACTTTAAATTATAAACAAGGGAAACTTACAAGAAATTTAGAGAGAGTTATAAAGAAGGTTTATAACCTTTTCGTCCCCTTCGTGGAGGACACATTTGTTTTTCAACTTGCTGTTTTCTAAAATGAGCACCCTATGGTGTCTAAGGGAGGAAAGAAAGGGGTGGGGGTTTCTTACAAGTACACATCCTTCTACCTAGATAAACCACGCATCTTTCCTTTCAAATCATGGTGCTTCACTTCCAAGGGCATTCCATAAAGCAAGTGAGCAACAGATCACTTTATCAAGTAGGGCTTGCTTCCAGTTAGCTTGATGAGACAACCAAATGAGATTGTTGAGGCACAGCTAAGTCATGATGCCCTCAGGACAAATAAGGAAAGGTGACCTAGGTCTTCCCTACCACTAGAGCATCCCTCACACCATAGAGGAGCACCGTAGACTTTATTTGCTTTGACATTGGTCCAAATCCCTCTATGGAGAATTTTCCACATGAGGATTGGTTTCTTGTTCTTGATAACCAAGTGCCACATGTCCTTGAACTTGAATTCACATTCTATCCAAGATCAGTTCATGCACCACCACTTGTTGAGCCAGTGATGGAGTGTTGAAGTTTGAGTTCTACAGAAGCACACGAATCGCACAAGGAAGAAGAAGAAAATTGGAGCAAAACACAATACAAAATGTATTACCAAGTGAATGTACAAAGATAAGTGATCCATTATGGTTATAGGTGTATATACAGGCCAAGTGAAAAAAAAAATCCTAAAGAGGGAAAAAAGTGATGTGGTGGTCCTAAGTGTGTTCACACACATCATTATCAAAGTATATCGACAAATCCCCTTGGGAGTGATGCAGTGCACAAGGAGCTGACATTCATGTATAAGGACGTGTCAAGCTATGTGGAAATAAATCAATCCAAAAAGGGAAGTAAGACTAAAGCTTTGCAAAGCCTTAAATTTAGAAATATGCTTCTCATTGGACTATTCTCAGAACCATACGCTAGCAAGTAGGCATGTATTTTCTCACACCAAGCATGTGGTGCTTGGTTCAAACCATATAATGCATTTTTCAACCTACATACTTTGTTTAGCACCATATCCTAATTGCATGAAATTCATCCAATTTTTTTACTTTTGTACTTCATCAAAATAAATGGGCTCATTATCATCACAAAAACTAGAGGCAGTCATTGTATAACAATCTGATGCAAAGGAAGCATTATGAGAGCTTGAAAAAGTATGATATGATAAAAGGGCATCTAATTTGCTATCTCTAAAGTCTTCACTAGCCACTTAGGCATGGTTTTAGCCTCTTCTATGTCAACCATCTCACCAACAATTGCATCATGTAAATCTGCATCAAAGATTGAATGATCTGAATCATCATATGGAACCTATAAGGTTGAGAAATTGCCTCATTTGGACTAGCACTTGACTACCCACCTATAAAATGCGGAAGCAAAGCATTATATACATCCTTTGAGCTAAGAAATGTCTCCTTGGTACATGAAAAGAATGTGTTTAGTTTGTGCATGATATAGACAATCTCCTTTGCTTTCCAGACTATACCTAACAAACATACATTTCACTACTTTATCATCTGATTTCCTACATTTTTTTTCAGGCATTGATGCATATGCCAGACAACCAAAGAAATGCAAACTAGCAATAAATGGCATGCAGCCATGCCAAGTGTTATAAGCCTTTTGATAGTGAAATAAATCATTTTGAACTTTTTGTTATACATTATGTAGATAATATTTAGAATGAATACTTAGGTCATTTTAGGCATATAGACAAAATCTAGAGATGAAAAGTTATACATTCTTTATCTAAACCCCTTCACCATCATGTTTTTCAGTTGAATATGAACATGAAGATGAAAGAATCAGGAACAAGGTTGTATGAGACAAAGTTAGAGCATGCATAGGAGAATAAAAATATCTCTGTGAAACTTTTTATGAATCATGTAAGTACCTCATTTTGAGCTCTAAAGTTAGTTCAATGTAAGATAATGCCTTGATTTTATCCTCTCTCTATAATTTCTTAACTTGCATGGCTCAAAATTGGTATTTGGAGGTCAATTTAGAACTAGGGAGTCTCTAATCCTATGCAGATTGAAGAGTTGAACATTTTTTCCTCTCACGAGCATTTTGGAATTTTGCACTATTATTTTGATTTATACGTTCCAAAAAAGTGTCCATTTTTCCAACACAAAAAAGAAGTGGGATTCTCCATTAGTATTCAAAATCGTGATTTTGATACATACCTGTTCTCATGCACATTATGGATGTCATTAGATATATCAAGTTTTGTTTCTTTTTCTTGTACTTTTAATAGGTGTTACAAAGAAAGCAACTAACCAATAAAAAACATGCATTTGTGAAAGTTTGACATGCAACATAGAGAGACGCAAATTTTTGTAAAGTCAATGGATCATGCACTTCTTTGAGGAGGGACAATCAACTCTATTTTGGGGGAGATTTTGCAACTTCATTGAAGAGCAGGCCAAAAATCAGAGGATTACCTTGTGATTGTAATTGAGGGTGAGATTGTGAGTGAGAGTGAGAGTGAGATTGAGAGAGTGGGTGTGCATGAGACTGAGGTAGCTTGAGGGTGGTCGAGAGTTCAAAGCTTTATCACAAAGTTATTTTGCAAGAGCTATTGTATATGATTCAAATCTATAATACCTAACCTTCTCTTTCTCTGCATCACATCTTCTCTATTCTACCATGTCGAATTTCCTCTTACCTTGTGCAAGTTTCTTTTTCTCTCTTGTGTTGTTCTTGAGTGATTGGAAGCTTGTGATTGTGGAAGCACTACACCAAGTCTTATATGGAGTGATCGATTGCAATGTTTTGGTTGGATACTATTGAGTACATATGCTACACACATAACAGCCTCAAGCCATAAACTATGTGGTAAAACCTGACTTTTGACCATATACTTTGCCAAGTTGTTCTTTCTTTCAAACAGCTCCATTTTGTTGAGGTATACAGCACTATACACAGATGTTTTATCCCATGCTCAACCAAAAATGCATTAAAATCAAAAGACATGTATTCCCCTCCTCAATCAAAATGGAGGTTGCCCAATTTACATGTTGATAGATTTTTAACCATAACCAAGAACTTTTTGAAGCACATAAACACGTCAGACTTTGCATTCAATCGAAACACCCATGCATGCCTAGAGAATCAATAAAATCCATGAAGTGAAGGTAGTTCCCAAATGAAGATGTCTGCATAAGACCATAGGCATCACCATGAAAAAGCTTAGATTTATAAGGAGCTCAAATTGAACTATCTTTTGGAAAGGAGGAATGCTGCATTTTTTCCAAAATAAAGCCTTCATAGACATGTTTACGAGGTGCTTCAAGTTTGGGTAGAGAGGATACCATTTCAAATTTTTTTAAGTGAAGCAAACTAGAAAAATTATGATGAACAAAGTGTACATGCCAAAGCTTTGCATCTAAAGTAGCTTGAGAATCTTGAACTACACATATAGAATCATTCTTAGATTTTTCATAGTTTATGAGTTTGTACAGCCCATGACATAAAATGTAGAAGCAATAATAACATAACCATTTGAGAGATCATGATGACATCTCTTATTAGCAAATTGAACAACGAAGCCAATATTGGCTAATGTTGAAACAAATAATAGATTTTTCTTGATCCCTATCACAAATAAAGGATCTAACAATGTGAAGGAACTCCCATCAACAATAGTCAGAAGGATCTTACCAACTCCCATTATAGGATAAGAGGAGTCATTAGCACATGTGATAGTATTCCCTATAGAGTCTTGCTCAAGTGAACTAAAGAAATTGCATTGCTAGGTAATATGTTTTGTTCCCCACTATCAAAGTGAAGTATTTCAATGATGATGCACCACAATCTGTTGTCCTTCTCAAGAGCTCTGTGGTGATATCCTCGGAGTAGAAAACTGAGCTGTAGGTTCCGCACACGATACTCCACATAGAGGCTGCAGAATACACAAAAAACTATAGTACACAAGACGCACGAACAAAGACTTCTTGGGTGTTACAAATACAGTTGAACTTACAGTCTGTGGCTGACCATGCCATTATATGTTTTATAAAAGAACATATACAAAAGTTTCTAGTGGCCATTTGGCCTTTCACATGGACACTAATGATAACAATCTCCCACTAAAGGCCAATATGGCCAAAGTAACTATGGGAGGAAAATGAAGAATGATAAAGAATACCTGAGTGTAAGTATACAAACTATACCTCCCACCTAATGGGCATGTTACACAATACACAAGTGACTATGTAAGATCATGAATCAAGTAACCCCCATCAAGTGACAATAGTGTCGAAAGCTATCATGTGGTAGAGCTTTATTCAAAGCATCCGCAGCATTATCTCAAGTATGAACCTTCTCAAGAATAATGCGTTCAATTTCTAAGCAATCTCTAATGAAGTGATACGTCACCTCAATGTGCTTGGTCTTTGCATGATCGACCAGATTCTTAGCCGAAGCAATGGCACTCCGCCTATCATTGAGCAAATGAGGTACTTGTTGAGGTAGACCCATATCACAAGCAAGACAAGAAAGCCACAATGCTTCCTTACATGCCTCGCTTGCTGCAACATACTTTGCTTCTATGGTGGAAACAGCTATACATTCTTGAAGATGAGATCTCCAAGAGATAGCACCTCCAGCAAAATGAAAAATGTACCTTGATGTAGACTTACAATTGCCTACACAACTAGCATAGTCAAAATCTATGTAACGAATAATGGATGCTTTCCCTCTACCTAAGCATAGACACTTGTCCTTAGTGCCACTCAAATATCTCAAAATCATCTTGACCACTTCCCAATGTTTCTTGCCAGGATTAGACAGATATCTGCTCACGACTCCCAGTGCAAATGCAATGTCTGGTCTCGTAGCTACCATAGCATACATGAGACTACCAACAGCAGATTGATAAGGAATTTTGGTCATGAATTCCTTTTCCTCATCTAATTTGGGGCAATCATCCTTGCTCAATTTCACATATGTGGGTAAAGGTGTACTCAATACCTTTCCACCCTGCATATTGAACCTATGAATTACTTTGGATATGTACTCACTTGGAGATAAATATATGCATCTTTTACTCCTATCATAAGTAATGTGCATGCCAAGAATATGTTTGGCATCCCCCAAATCCTTCATATCAAATGTCCGACAAAACTTCTTTTTGATAATCAAAAAGTCATAAGAGGACTTCCCATCAATCAACATATCATCGACATAAAGTATCAAGCATATCAAGCTATCATCTGAGCATTTCTTTGTGTAGAGACAATGATCCTCATTCCTTCAAGAACCTTGAGACTTCATAAAAGCATCAAACTTTTGGTACCATTGTCTAGGGGACTGTTTAAGTCCATATAAGCTCTTCTTGAGCTTACAAACTAGAATTTCTTTGTCAAGAACTACATAACCCTCTAGCTGTTCCATATAGATCTCATTTGTAAGATCTCCATGCAAGAAAGCAGTTTTCACATCCATTTGGACTAGATCTAAGTCCTCCATTGCAACAAATCCAAGCAACATATGCAGGGTAGTCATCTTGACCACTAGAGAGAAGATTTCCTCAAGATCAACACCATGTTGTTGCTTAAAACCCTTTGCAACAAGTTATGCTTTATACTTTGGAGAAGCACTATCTTATGTGAATTTCAGCTTATATACCCATTACATGGTAAAGCTTTCCCGCCCTTTGGCAAAGGTACTTAATCCCAAGTACCATTCTTATGAATAGAGTCCAAATCACTCTTCATGTCATGCTCCCACTTGACATGGTCTGTTGTTTACGTAGCCTCTTTGTAGCAAGAAGGCTCACCAGCATCTATTAGCATAACAAAATCCAAACCAAGAACATATCTATCAAGTGGATGTGAGACACATGTAGAGTGTCTCAATGGTTGTTGAACAAGAACATTTGCTGAATAATCTAATCAGACATTCTCTTGAACATCCCTATGTGAATAATTTTTATGCATGGTAACTAGAGGAATAGTATCCTCAAACACCACTCTTCTCACTTCAACCTCCTTAATGGGTTGTTTATGCATTTTAGACTCATTGAAAATGACATCACTACTTCTAATTATTGATCGTGTTTCAAGATCCCATAAGCGATATCCAAATTGTCCTTCCCAACCATATCCAAGAAAAATGCATTTCTTTGACTTATGTTCTAACTTTTGCCTAAGATACTTAGGTATATGAACATATGTTTCACACCCAAAAACTCAAACATGATCATAATATGGTGGCTTCCCTATCCATTACTCTTATGCCACTTTCCGACCTCTGGAAATACTAGGTGAAAGGTTAATCATGTGAATTCTAGTCAATATTGCTTCTACCTAAAAGCCTTGCATGATGTGGCATAGAAACTACTATATCCTGAATATTTCTATTCATCCTTTAAGTTACACCATTTTGTATTGGGGTATAAGGAGTTGTAAACTATCTACAAATTCATCTAGACTCAAAGAAAAGGTTGAATTCATGTGAGGTATACTCACCCCCATTATATGAAAGTAAAGCCTTAATCTTAGTTCCTTTTTTAGTCTCAACTGAAGCGAGCCATTTTCTAAAAGTAGGGAATACCTCATCCTTTGCTTTGATAGGATATACCCAGACTTTTCTAGTAGCATCTCTATGAAAGTGACAAAATAAAGAGAACCCCCTAATGACCTAGGGGGCATAGGACTACATTTTTGGTGCAATTAAGCCCAAGCCTACATACTTGATCACCTCACATAAGCTTGATGTATTGACATTACACTTGGAAGACTTCATATGTACAAGCTCTTGTAACTTTGCTTCAGAATTACATTTGTAAAAGGTCAATAAACCCACGAGGAGTTAGGAGGCATATAATCTCATATCATTTGGTAGTTGAGCCAAGAGATAATCAATCCTATACTTTAGGATTCACTTTTAGGTAGAGATTTGAATTTGAATTCAAATCTTTGGTCCAACAAAGACTATGAGAAGAGGATATGAAAGGCCCGCATCTATCTCGAGGTTCAAAGATCATATTCACACTTTCATTGAGAAGAGGAGCTCACCTCATAGCTCACTCATTTCTCACTCATTGAGCAATGATTTATTGCCAATGAAATTGTACTCTTACATGATTTAATACATACATGATCATTACTTCTTACTCCCATATCTGTCATACTCCATCAGAATAGTGAACTTGTCAGAGCTTGTTCTCACTGTATAGTTGATCATTTCCTATGATTCAAATCATGATAGCTTCAGCTTACTGCCTATTTTAATCCTACAAAGTTTCATTAGTAATGGTTCTCGTGATTGTCAGGTATTAATCAATCTCTGCTCATTGGTCTGTGAATGTCAAGGCCCGTAAATGTCAGGATGCGTGATTGATTTGCTAAACATATTTCTCTACATATAGTCCATCATTAAGAACTTGAAGCAATGTAGGAAAACCATACTTGGGATCTCGCTCCCAAGAAGCCAGATATGAAGGCAATTGGTTCAAGGTGGATATACAAAATTAAAAAGAACTCTGATGGTTCTATAAACAGGTACAAGGCAAGGTTAGTGGCAAAGGGATTTGCCCAAACACATGGAGTAGACTATGAAGAAACTTTTTCACATGTGGCAAAGATGCCAACAATCAAGGTATTGGTGTCTTGCTGCATCAAAAAATTGGAATTTATATCAATTAGTGTTGGTGCAGGGCAATCAACAATTGAAGTTTTGGGTGAAGATTTGAAGTCAAGGACTGAAGAAAAGACCAAAACATGAAGCATGAAGGAAATGCATATCCAGGAGATAAAGATGTGTATCCATATGTACATTATTTTAGAGTCAGTTCATCATATACTTTTGTATGGTCATGAGCTTGTAAAAATTTGCCTATATATACAAAGAAAATGTCGGGGAAAAGTAAGAGAGTTTATGTGAGAACAAGATTTGAGAAGAATTAGATGTCATTAGACTTTTAGAAAAGAGTAGAATATCTCTCATTACTCAGATGTAAGAATTTCTCAGAAATGAAAAATGTTGCGCCCGATCTTTCTGTGTATTCTCCTTCTGTGCTTGATCATTTCAAGAATCCTTTTGTAGATTTCTAAGTTCATAGTTAATGAGTCTATGGTTAAAGTTTGAGAGCCTAATTGTAAACAGGCTGTGAGAATTATGAGTAGGAACATTCATATGTGAAGAAGTGTTCACTGGTTCCTGAAACACGCGCAAAATTCGATGTTAATGTTTTGGTCAATTCTCCTTCCACAATGTAAAGTTTTGAGCAAGCAAGCACTCAATCTTTAAGTTAGAAGGTAAGCTACTTGTTCCTAAAAGCATTTTCATAAATGGGTTCTATATTAAGAGAACCAAGTGTTAGAAGCTATAGGTGTCTAAATCGACTTCTCAGAAGAACAGTTTTACACATAGGTGACTTGTTAAGTTCATTTCTCCCGATCTACTAAATCTTTTGAAGTGATTTAACTTGGAGGAGGTGCACAATCTATAGGTGACACCTTGTGCAAAGTTTTATCAAAAACTTTACACATTTGATAAGTCAATGAGAGAGATATGTGCAGTAGACTTTTTGAAGAATCATCTTCTTCACAGTTTGGTCAAAATTTTGATAATTGTTCATTAATTCTCTAAATTGGTGAATGTTTTGAGTTACTCTTGATATAGAGGTGCTCTAAGTTCAAGAGTAGCTTGTTCTTTTGGAGATTCAAACTCTCCATCAGTGGTATCAGAGCAGGAAGCATCAGAATCGAAGAAAGGAGGATTTAGACTACTGCAGTCATAAAGAATTCAACATCTGAAAGTTCAAAAGGTGAAAGCTTGAGAGCAAAGCTTGAGAAGGAGGCCATACGACATCAAGGAAGACAAAAGGAGTATCATTTGAAGCAAAGGTACATCTATTACTCATAAAGTTTGAAGAATTCAATACACAGGTGAAGAAAGGATAGGAGATTCTCTTCAGATAGAGAAGTTGGATAGAGAGAACTATCCAGCATGGTCAATGAGGATGGAAGCTCACCTTATGAGCAAAGATTTGATAGGATATATCACAGGTGAAGAAGAAAAGCCTTAATTCAGAGATCCTCGTGTTCCAACTAGGGAGGAATTATCAGAATTGAAGAATTGGATGAAGAAAGATGCTCAAGCTAGGAGCATTATCTATATGGCAGTTTATGATTACTTGCTACCTCACATTAGAGGTCTTGAAAGTGCAAGTGATATATGGAATGCTTTGGAGGAGCATTTCCAAAACACTACAAAGTCAAGGAAGGCATCTTTGTGGGTAGAATTTACCACATTCAAGAAGAAGGCCTCTCAATCCATCTCAGATTATGTAAAAAGAATGAAGGACATTGCAGATGCATTAGGATCAGTTGATGAAGACATTGAAGAGGATAAATTAGTAAGGCAAATCCTTACAGGTTTGAGAGGTGAAGACAAATGGAAGCCATTCATTTTGTCTACTGAATTATCACTTGATCAGTTCACTCCTGATTTAAATCAGTTGCTAGGACATATGCTAACATTTGAGCAGGATGTCAAAGGTGAAAGTGATAAGAGTGCAGGTCAAGCAATGTATTCAAAGGATAAGAAGAAGAATATCAAAGGGGAGCAACAAGCAAATGAAGAGGAAGGTACTGTTGGAATCCATGTCCAATAATTCTTTGTCCATACGAACCTGAAACTTCATAGTGTGAAACCATCTTTTACAAAGTTAAAAGATAACAAAGTCAAAAGCATAAAACTTGCGTTTTTGTTTATGATCGCATATAGAAAGCGAAGGAGCTTTACGTTTTTGTTTTTTCATGGATTACGATATGGATTATGATCGTAGCTTTTTATAAAGCTTTTCAAATAGTTACAACTACTATATAAGGAGGCTCTTGGCTCCTTGTATAATCACTCACTCAAAGATCTAGAGCTTGGAGATCTTCTTGAAGACAGAGTGTTCTCACACTCTTGAAGGAGGTGAAGTTGTGGTGAAGGAGAGGCTACTCTCATTGCAGCAGGAAGTCTTCTACGAGGTGGTGGTAACTAGCTTTTGTGAGTTAACCTTGTGGTTGATTTACAATTTCGTTACACTATTTTGTTAGCTTCGTTGCTTCATTCTCTTCACACACACTTAGATTATTTCGACATAATCTAAATCTTGTATCATCATCTTCTTATTCCTCCATTAGTGAGTGCACCACTTTATATGGTTGAGTAGTACTCCCATGTTGTAATTTGGACATCTATTATTTTTAGTGAAGTAAGCATCTAGCTTACGTTCCCTATCTTTGTCTCAAGATCTCTTTCTTTCTCTATCTCACTTATCATCTTGTCAATTAAGTTGCGTATGCTCAAGAGGTTTTAGTATTGGAACGATCCTGGGGCCCCAAATTCCAACACTTGGTATCAGAGCTACATAATTGACATACACACTTAAGATAAGATGAGTGAGATTAGAATTGAGATTGAAGACAAGTTGGATGGATCTTCTAATTATCCCATGTGGAGTTTCATGATGATGAACTTGTTAGTGACAAAGGATTTATGGAGTATCGTCAATGGATCCTTAACAAGACCAAGACGAGAAGGCAAAGAAGGGACTACAGAAGCTTCAAGAGGTACTGGAATTGCTATTACAGAACCAACAGAAGAAGAGGTAACCACTTCGACATCCAGAGTCACTGCTAGGTCTTTACCTAGAGTTCCTCCTACTGAAGATCAGGCAAGATGGGATGCTAGAGATGCTTTAGCACTTTCATTCATAGCAATGAGCATCAAAAAGCATATTCTACCACAGATCAGATCTTGCAGAAATTCTAGTCAAGCTTGGTTAAAGCTTGAGAATCTTTTTCAGAGCAGAAATCCTGCTAGGAAAGCTCACTTGAGGAGACAACTAGCAAATACAAGGATGAAAGCTGGTGAGTCAATTCAAACCCACATTACGAGACTCGTTGACTTGAGAGATCAACTTCTAAATGTAGGAGTTGAGATATCAGATGAAGAAATGGTAAATACGCTGATTAATTCACTTCCTATTTCATATCAATCTTTCATAACCACTCTTACTCTTACCACAAGAGATAGAGAGGTTACATTTGAAGAATTAGAGTTCTTGTTACTTCAAGATGAAGATCAGTTGAAGGGAATGGAAGAGAATGAAGAAGCGCTTTCATCTTCATCAAAGGGTAAGAAGAAGAAGGATAAGCAGAAGGAAAAACAATCCAAGAAGGAAAGTAGATCCCTCTCACCTTCTACTTCAGATTCTGTATCTACGACATCTAAAGAGAATTCTTCTAAGAAGAAGGTAAAAATATGTTCTTTTTGCAAGAAACGTGGACATATTCAGTCAGAATGTTATAAAAGGATTGCAGCAGAAAAGAAAAAGGCATCAGGTAATGTTGCAGAAGATGATAAAAAAGGGAAATCTCAAGGTGATTCTTATGCCTGTATCACTATTGAGGAAGTAGCTTTTGATCAAGCAGCTTTACAAGTTCTTTCATCAAGTCCTTGGATATTCGACTCAGGTGCTACAAAGCATATGACAGGTTGTAGAGATGTATTTTCTTCTCTCTCCTATTCTTCAGGTAGAAGAGTTACTATTGCAGATGGCAATGATTTGGATGTTGTGGGAATAGGTACAGTAACCCTAAAGTCAAGAGAAGGTGGTGTTTTTCAAATTTCAGATGTCCTTTATGTACCTGAAATGAAGATAAATTTGCTATCTATATCTGCATTTTTAAGTGATGGTTTTAAAGTTGTATTTGAGGAAGATCTTTGTAAGATCTTATCACATAAAGAAGACAAGTGTCTTTTACAAGGTAAGCATAAAGGAGGGATCTTTGTTTTGTCAAAAATCAGTCAAGCATATGCAGTCAAATCTTCGTCACCGGTGGAAGATATGAAGCTATGGCATGAAAGATTTGGACATATCAGTTTTGGAGCTCTCAAGAATATCAAAGATAGAGGTATGGTTGAGAGTTTACCCTCGTTCAAGCTACCTGATGATTCAGATATATGTGAAGGTTGTCTTGAAGGTAAGATGCATAAACTACCTTTCAAGAAACATGGTCATATTACAGCTACCAGGAAATTGCAGATTATTCATTCAGATGTGAATGGACCTATGAGAGCAGACTCTATTCAGGGTTTCAGGTATTTTGTCCTATTTGTGGATGATTTTACAAGATACTCATGGATCTATGGTCTTAAGTCGAAGTCAGAAGTCTTTCCTATGTTCAAGAAGTTTGTAGCTATGGTTGAAAATGAAAGTCAGGAAACTGTCCAGATTCTAAGAAGTGATAGAGGTGGAGAATACTTGTCAAATGAGTTCCAGACATTTCTCGATGAGAAAGGTATTACTCAACATCTTACTATTGCTTATACTCCTCAGCAAAATGGTGTTGCAGAAAGAAAGAATAGAGTACTTGTTGAAATGATGCGGAGCATGATGGCGTCCAAGAAGCTTTCACCGAAATTCTGGTTTGATGCAGTACATACAACTAATCACATTTTAAACAGGTCATCTACAAAAGCTTTAAAGGTAATCACGCCGTATGAGGCTTATTATGGTAGAAAACCTAATGTGAGTTACTTCAGAGTGTTTGGATCACTTTCTTATGTACATGTTGAGAAAAAGGACCGAGGCAAACTAGATGTAAAGGCAAAGAAAGCTGTTTTTATTGGATATCCTGTTGAAAGCAAAGGATACAGGTTTTATGTTCCAGAAACAGGTGAAGTTATTCTTTCACGTAATGCTTATATTGCTGAAGATAAGGTTTATGATAAAGAAGCAGAAATTCCGGAGTTCATTAGTGAAAATGACTATGGAATTTTTAGAAAGATTCTGGATATACATGTTCAGCCATATCAGGAGGGAGTTAAACCTCAAATTCCTAGTATTCAAGAAAAAATTGAAGAAAGAGGAATTTCACAACCTTCTACAGAGTCAGTTCCACAAGAGACTTTGGTTCCAGAAATGGAAGAAGTTAAAGTTCCAGAAAGTCCTAGTACCTCAACAGGACAAGTTCCAGAACCTGTGGAAGCTGAAAGTTCAGAAAGAGTTTCACCACTATTCAAGGATACACCTACATGGTTATATCAGACTTGGAAAGATAGTGGTATAAAAACTTTTACTGGAAGAACAAGGAGTCAGATTAGACAACAACAACAAGATCATGTAAGAACAAGAAGTCAAACTAGACAGCAAAAAGATCATGTAAGTTTTGCTGAAGACTTTGAGATTCATGATATTTTGGCACTTACGACTGTTGAAGATGAACCTGCGTGTGTTAAAGATGCACTTAAAATTCCTATTTGGAGAAAAGCTATGCAAGAAGAGATTGATTCTATTCATAAGAATCAAACTTGGCAGTTATGTGAGTTACCAGAAGGAAAGAAGGCTATAGGTGTAAAATGGATCTTTAAAATCAAAAGGAAAGCAGATGGTACTATTGATAGATACAAGGCCAGGTTGGTTGTCAAAGGATATGCACAACAAAAAGGTATTGATTATGATGAGACATTTGCTCCTACATCTAGGATGACTATTATTAGGTCAGTACTTGCTCTAGCAGCACATTTTGGTTGGCATATATATCAACTTGACATTAAGACTGCTTTTCTAAATGGTGATTTACACGAGGATGTGTATATTCAGCAGCCAGAAGGTTTTGAAGAGACAGGTAAAGAACACTTAGTGTGTAAGCTTATAAAAGCTTTGTATGGTTTAAAACAGGCACCTAGAGCATGGTATGAAAAGATACATACATATCTTTTATCCATTGGTTTCCATAACTCAGATACGGCTCCAACTCTTTATGTCAAAGCTGAAACAGGTATGATGATTATAGCAATCATTTATGTGGATGATATTATAGTCACAGGTCCCAGAGATGAAGATTTGCAGATGTTCAAAGAAGAATTGAAGCAAACATTTGATGTGAATGATTTAGGCATTCTACATTATTATCTTGGGATTCAGTTTCTGTTTCAAGATGAGTGTATCTACATGACACAACAGAAGTACATTGAGAAACTTTTGGAAAGGTTTCAAATGGGTGATTCTAAACCTATGCAAACACCTATGGATCAGAACACGTCTTTACAAATGGTAGCAGATGCAGAGCCATTTGATGCTACTCTATATAGTCAAGCAGTTGGTTGCTTAATTTATCTTTGTAATACACGTCCTGATATACAATTTGCAGTTTCTCAAGTATCAAGGTTCATGAAGAATCCGACAGTGTTACACTGGAAAGCAGTAAAGCGGATCTTTCGTTATTTGATGGGAACTTCAAATTATGCTATGGTATTTTCGAAATCTACACATTTGTTACTAAAAGGATTTTGAGATTCTGATTGGGCAGGTGATAGAGACACAAGAAGAAGTACTAGTGGATTTTGTTTTTATCTTGGAGATTGTCTTATCTCATGGCATTCAAAGAGACAACCCACTATTGCCACTTCATCGTGTGAAGCTGAATATTGTGCAGCATTTACAGCTACTCTAGAGTCAGTATAGTTGCAGAAGATTTTCAGTTATCTTGATGTAAGAGTACATCAACCCATTCAGATATTTTCAGATAGCCAGAGTGCTATAGCTATAGCTAAGAATCCAGATGCAAGGACAAAGCATATAGAGGTACACTACCACTATATACGAGAGCAGATAGCTAAGAAGCACATTGAGCTGGTTTATGTTCCTACTAGTGAGAATGTTGCAGATATTTTTACCAAAGCATTGACTAGAGATAGTCATGAGAAGATTTGCAGGTTACTGAAGCTTATATCATTGTGACATTGAAGGAGGGATTGTTGGAATCCATGTCCAATAATTCTTCGTCCATACGAACCTGAAACTTCATAGTGTGAAACCATCTTTTACAAAGTTAAAAGATAACAAAGTCAAAAGCATAAAACTTACGTTTTTGTTTATGATCGCATATAGAAAGCGAAGGAGCTTTACGTTTTTGTTTTTTCATGGATTACGATCGTAGCTTTTTATAAAGCTTTTCAAATAGTTACAACTACTATATAAGGAGGCTCTTGGCTCCTTGTATAATCACTCACTCAAAGATCTAGAGCTTGGAGATCTTCTTGAAGACAGAGTGTTCTCACACTCTTGAAGGAGGTGAAGTTGTGGTGAAGGAGAGGCTACTCTCATTGCAGCAGGAAGTCTTCTACGAGGTGGTGGTAACTAGCTTTTGTGAGTTAACCTTGTGGTTGATTTACAATTTCGTTACACTATTTTGTTAGCTTCGTTGCTTCATTCTCTTCACACACACTTAGATTATTTCGACATAATCTAAATCTTGTATCATCATCTTCTTATTCCTCCATTAGTGAGTGCACCACTTTATATGGTTGAGTAGTACTCCCATGTTGTAATTTGGACATCTATTATTTTTAGTGAAGTAAGCATCTAGCTTACGTTCCCTATCTTTGTCTCAAGATCTCTTTCTTTCTCTATCTCACTTATCATCTTGTCAATTAAGTTGTGTATGCTCAAGAGGTTTTAGTATTGGAACGATCCTGGGGCCCCAAATTCCAACAGGTACAACTAGCCAAGCTAACTTCCTAAGAGGAAGAGGAGGTGGCAAAGGTAGAGGAAGAGGCGGGAGTAATAAAGATGGAGTCAAAGCTTGCTGGATTTGTGGTAAGACAAATCACTTAGCTAATGATTTTTGGCATAGTACTCAGAATAATGGTGGATACAATCAGAATTTTAATTCAAGAGGAAGAGGTGGCAGAAATCAAAGAGGTAATTTCAGAGGTAGAGATAGTAGGGGTTACTTTGGAAGAAATGCAGGTAGAGGATTCCAAAGTCAACAATACAACAATACCTACTATAATTATGCTTCATATCAGAAGGAGGATTCAACATTGATAATGAATGCAACTTGTGAAAGGCAAAGTGAAGACCAAAGAGTCTTCTACATTGACTCAGGGTGTAGCAATCACCTGAGTGGCAACATAGCTTTGATGACTGATTTGGAGAATAAGATAACTAATCATGTTAATCAAACAGGTGACAATACAAAGCACAATGTGAAGTCAATTGGATCAGTGAAGGCCAAAGATGGTAGTACTCTCTTGAGTAAGGTTTTGTATGTTCCTACAATTCCTAAAAATTTGATAAGTGTAGGACAAATTGTTGAAAAAGGTTATGAAGTTAGGTTCACTAATGAAGGAGTGTTTGTGGAAGACCCTAGCAATGGGTATAAACAGATTGTTTCAGGGAAGAAAGAAGGAATATTATTCACATTGAAGATCCAAGGAAATGTTGGTCATGCCTTGTTCACTTATGGAGGACATAAGATCTCTGAGTTAGATCTTTGGCATAAAAGGCTTGGACACTTTAATGAAAGAGGTATCAAAGATATGGTTAATAATGGTTCAGTGCTTGGATTGCCTAATGTTGTAGGTCAACATATGACATACAAATGTGAGGCATGTCAATTAGGTAAGGCTCATAAGCAATCTTATTCCAAGCATGGTTTTATGTATTCAGAGAAGCTTGAGTTGGTACACACAGATGTGTGGGGACCATCAAAGGATTTCAGTATCAATGGTTCAAGGTATTATGTGATTTATGTTGATGATGCTACCAGATGGATCACTATCTATGTGATCAAAGATAAGTCATAGGTATTCAATACATTCAAACATTATCATATGTATGCAGAGAGAATTACAGGTCATAAATTGAAGAGACTAAGGTCAGATGGAGGAGGAGAGTATTTCTCTAATGAGTTCAGTGATTACTTGTGGAATGCATGTATAAAAAGGGAAATTACGTGTAGGTACTCTCCTCAACAAAATGGTGTAGCAGAAAGGAGGAATAGAACTCTTGTTGAGTTTGCAAGATCCATGATGGAGAAAAACTGCCCTAATTATTTGTGGGCTGAGGCTGTAAATACAGCTACTTATTTGGTCAATAGATTACCATGTAAAGCTTTGCAGGGTATGACACCATATGAGGCATGGTGGGGTAAGAGACCTACTTTAGATCATTGCAAAGTATTTGGATGTTTGGCATATGCATATGTGCCATCATAATTGAGGCATAAATTGGAGCCTAAAGCTGAAAAATATGTGTTCATTGGATATGATGATAAGCAGATGGGATATAGCTTGTGGAGTCCATCCACAAAACAATTCCTTGTGTCTAAGGATGTTACATTCGATGAGCAAGGTACTTGGTATGCAAGTACAATCAATATTTATGCAAGTGATGAAGAAATTGTGAATCAAAAGAAAGGTAAATCAAAGGTTTAGATATTTGACGAAGAGGAGAACAATGAAGTACAGGTTGAAGTTGAAGAAGTGCCAAGGTTTGATCCAGAATCTGATGAACCAGAAACCTCAAGATGTGGAGAACTCAGAAGGTCAATAAGACACAAATGGCAACCTACAAGGTATAGCTATGATACTTCTTTTTGGCTACCAAAGATTATGCTTATATGATAAAGGCAGATGAAGACCCTTCTACATATGAAGAGGCAAAAGGTAAGGAGAATTGGGAGAAAGCTATTCAGGAAGAATATGATGCATTGATGGAGAATGAGACTTGGGATTTGGTTCCTAAACCAAATAGTCAGAGATTATTGGGTGCAAATGGGTCTACAAGACAAAGAGTTATGCAGATGGAAGTGTGTCTAGATATAAAGCTAGACTTGTTGTGAAAGGTTTTGCTTAGACATATGGTATAGATTATGATGAGACCTATAGTCCTGTGGCAAAGATGACAACCATCAGGACACTCATAGCTATTGCTGCATGTAAACATTGGAAGTTATGTCAACTAGATGTGAAGAATGCTTTTCTAAATGGTTATATTTCAGATCATGTTTTCATGGAGCAACCACAAGGATTCAGAGATGGAAGGTATCCAGATCATGTGTGCAAGCTCAAGAGAGCTTTGTATGGTTTGAAGCACGCCCCAAGGGCATGGAATTATAGACTTGTAAAGTTCTTGAAAGAACTTGGATTTCAAGTATCAAAGGCAGATAGTAGCTTGCTTGTTAAAGCAAGTGATGATGGATTCATTTACATGTGCATATATGTTGATGATATAATTCTTACAGGTACAGATGAGAAAGGCATTCAAAGCTTAAAGAAGCAAATGGAAAAAGAGTTCAAGATCAGTGACTTGGGAGACTTGTCATATTTCTTGGGCATGGAGATCTCATACACTCAACATGGATTGTATGTAACTCAAGAAAGGTATTTGAAGAACTTGTTGATCAAGTTTAAAATGAGTGATTGCAGGGTAGCACCTACTCCAATGGAGGTGAATCACAAGTTAAGCAGATATGGAGGAGAAGAGTTCAAAGATATGAAGCTATATCAAAGTTTGGTTGGTAGTTTGATTTATGCTACTTTAACTAGACCTGACTTGTCATATGCAGTGGGAGTATTGTCTCAATTCATGCATTGTCCTAGGAAAGAACATTGGATTACAGGACAAAGAGTGTTTAGGTACATTAAGGGTACACTCAAAGAAGGGTTGTATTATGGTTTTACATCAGATACAAACATCAAGATATATAGTGATGCAGATTGGGCAGGTAATCCAGATGATAGGAGATCAACTTATGGATACTTGTGTTATGTGGGAGATAAGTTAATTTCTAGATGTTCAAAGAAGCAACACACAGTTGCTTTGTCATCTACAGAAGCAGAGTACAAAGGTATGGTTGAAGCTGCAAAGGAAGTGATATGGCTTAAGACTCCGATGAAGAGTTTTGACATCATTCAGAGTACACCTACTATTCATGGAGATAACATGAGTTCATTGTATTTAGCTGCTAACCTTGTGTTTCATGCCAGGACTAAACACATTGAGATTCAGTATCACTTTCTAAGAGAGAAGGTGATGGATAAAGAGATTGAAGTCATACATACTTCAACAAAAGATCAGATAGCTGATATGCTAACCAAAAGCTTGGATGGACCTAAGCTAGAGAGATTCAAAGACATGGCAGGCATAAAGAAGATAGATAAAACCTCAATTGATGATTGAGGGGGAGCTGTTGGTGCAGGGCAATCAACAATTGAAGTTTTGGGTGAAGATTTGAAGTCAAGGACTGAAGAAAAGACCAAAACATGAAGCATGAAGGAAATGCATATCCAGGAGATAAAGATGTGTATACATATGTACAGTATTTTAGAGTCAGTTCATCATATACTTTTGTATGGTCATGAGCTTGTAAAAATTTACCTATATATACAAAGAAAATGGTGGGGCAAAGTAAGAGAGTTTATGTGAGAACAAGATTTGAGAAGAATTAGATGTCATTAGACTTTTAGAAGTGAGTAGAATATCTCTCATTACTCAGATGTAAGAATTTCTCATAAATGAAAAATGTTGCGCTTGATCTTTCTGTGTATTCTCCTTTTGTGCTTGATCATTTCAAGAATCCTTTTGTAGATGTCTAAGTTCATAGTTAATGAGTCTATGGTTAAATTTTGAGAGCCTAATTGTAAACAGGCTGTGAGAGTTATGAGTAGGAACATTCATATGTGAAGAAGTGTTCACTGGTTCCTGAAAGAGGCGCAAAATTCGATGTTAATGTTTTGGTCAGTTCTCGTTCCACAATGTAAAGTTTTGAGCAAGCAAGCTTAAGTTGGAAGGTAAGCTACCTGTGTCTAAAAGAATTTTCATAAACACTTTCTAGATTAAGAGAACCAAGTGTTAGAAGTTATAGGTGTCTGAATTGACTTCTCAGAAGAACAGTTTTAGACATAGGTGACTTGTTAAGTTCATTTCTCAAGATCTACTGAATCTTTTGAAGTGATTTAACTTGGAGGAGGTGCGCAATCTATAGGCAACACCTTGTGCAAAGTTTTATCAAAAACTTTACACATTTGATAAGTCAATGAGAGAGATATGTGCAGTAGACTTTTTGAAGAATCATCTTCTTCACAGTTTGATCAAAATTTTGATAATTGTTCATTAATTCTCTAAATTGGTGAATGTTTTGAGTTACTCTTGATATAGAGGTGCTCTAAGTTCAAGAGTAGCTTGTTCTTTTGGAGATTAAAACTCTCCATCAATTAGATGTCAAGAATCCATTCTTAAAAGGTTGGATATTAGAAGAAGTGTATATGGCACAACCACCAGGTTTTGAAGATGAAGAAAAAGCAAGCTATGTATGCAAGCTTAGAAAAACACTCTATGGTCTCAAGCAAGCTCTTGGAGCTTGGAACCATAGTCTTGTTACCTATTTGCAGGATCAAGGCTTTGTGGCAAGCAAGGCAGACTCTTCTTTATTTGTTAAGAAGAATAAATCAGAGGCCATCTACTTATGTGTCTATGTAGATGATATCATTATTACAGGTAATGATTCTAATGGTATCAAGCAAGTCAAGGCTCAACTAATGAAGAAATTCAAAATCAGTGATCTAGGATTATTAACCTACTTCCTTCGCTTAGAACTTATGTATATAGATTCACATATATTCATCACACAAAGGAAGTACATACACGATATGTTGGTAAAGTTTAAGATGGAGAACACTAAAATTGCAGGTATTCCTATGGAGATCAACCATAAGCTAAGTTCGCATGAAGGTGAACTACACAAGCTATCAACAACTTGTGGGTAGTCTTAATTATGCTACTTTGACAAGAGTAGATATTGCCTATGCTGTAAGTACATTGAGTCAGTTCATGCATGTACCAAGGAAGCCTCATATGGAAGCTGCAAAGAGGGTACTTAAGTATCTAAAGGGTACAATGAATGAGGAATTGTTCTATCCCTTCACTTTTGACATAGATATAAAGATGTATTCTGATGCAGATTGGGCTAGCTCCAAGGATGATAGGAGGAGCACTTCAGGGTACCTATCTTTTGCAGGTTCAAAACTTATATCTTGGTCATCCAAGAAGCAACCAATTGTGGCTTAAGCAACTGTATGCAGATTTGGAGATACATTCCTACACTTCAATTATCTTTGGAGATAACACTAGTTCACTTCATTTGGCTACTAATCATGTATACCATGCAAGGACTAAGCACATTGAAGTGCACTATCATTATGTAAGGGAGAAATTGCTTAGCAAAGATATCCAATTATCCTATGTATCAACTCATTTACAATGTGCAGATATACTTACCAAAGCATTGGATGGAACAAAGATGAACAGGTTCAAATTGATGATTGGACTGCAAGAGATCAAGGAGCAATGAAGATCAAGCATGTTAGGCTTGAGGGGGCGCTATTGGTGCAATTAATCCCAAGCCAACATACTTGATCACCTCACATAAGCTTGATGTTGACATTACACTTGGAAGACTTCATATGTACAACCTCTTGTAACTTTGCTTCAGAATTACATTTGTAAAAAGTCAATAAACCCATGAGCAGTTAGGAGGCATATAATCTCGTATCATTTGGTGTTGAGTCATGAGAGAATCAATCCTATACTTTAGGATTCACGTTTAGGTAGAGATTTGAATTTGAATTCAAATCTTTGGTTCCAACAAAGACTATAAAAAGAGGATATGAAAGGCCCACGTGTATCTCGAGGTTCAGAGATCATATTCATGTACTGTCATTGAGAAGAGGAGCTAACCTCATAGCTCACTCATTTCTCGCTCACTGAGCGATGATTTATTGCCAATGACATTGTGTTGTTACATGATTTAATACATACATGATCATTACTTCTTACTCTCATATCTCCATCATACTCCATCAAAACAGTGAACTTGTCAGAGCTTGTTCTTAATGTATAGTTGATCATTTCCTATGATTCAAAGCATGATATCTTCAACATAATTTCTATTTTAATCCTTACAAAGTTTCATTAGTAATGGTTCTTGTGATTGTTAGATAATAATCAATCTCTGCTCACCGGTCTGTGATTGTCAAGGCCCGTAAATGTCGGGATGCATGATTGATTTGCTAGACATATTTCTCTGCATATAGTCCATTATTTTTAATGGTATCACTCATGATTGGTAGCTTGATAAGCTAATTGAAGTTCCCCAAAAGGAATTTTATCAATTGCTACTGTACTCAGAGAATGGTTCAAAACTCTGAGTAGATGTATCAACCAAAATAGAAAGTTTTGGACCTTGGATCATATGCCTACCTATCTATTTTGATCCTCTCATTAGTGGATCATCTTCGAAGCAACTATGTGATTATTTATACTTATTGGCTACCTAAAGAGGTCTACAACACTCTCCAGGCATCACTTATAGCAGGTGTGAAGCAAGTTTTAGCTGCACCAATTCATCTCTTATGATTATCCACCATCTCCTCCAACACACACACACACATCTGTATAAATGAGATATAAAAGCTGAATTGAAGAGTCAATGTGTGGTTTATTCACATTCCTAGTTTTCTTTCCATATTGGCAATGATCACAAAATGAAAAATCAGAGAAAGATAACATAGGTAAGTAGCTAGAACAAGAAATATTTTCCATTCCACTACGTGATATATGGTCCAAACAGCCATGCCAAATACAATCCATGGGTTGTTCAATAACAGCTAACAAGAGTTCTTTCTGTGATACAAATAGAGTATAAAGTGAGCCAACTTTGCTTCCTTTTTCAATAACCATATTGCCCTTTGATATGCAAAAAGACTGAGCATAGAAGACCACCTTGTAACCAAGATGATGACCAACTGACATCAAACTATGTGATAACTGAGGTACATGGCATACATTACGCATAGTAAATTTTGAACCATCAATAAACTACACAACCACATCTCCAATCCCCACAATGGCACACTAGTAAGAGTCACCAAGTCTCAGAGTACCAAGAGACTTTGCTGCATAATTAGAGAACCATTCTTTATGTGGTATCATATGGAAAGAGGCACCAGAATCTACTAGCCATGTGTGTGAAAGAGAATGAGCCATAAGAGCCCGAGTTGGCACAGTACTATCAAGTTTCAACACATCAGCATCATCAAAAATAGCATTGATTTCTTCAATCTTCAATTTCAAAGTAGATGGTGCAAGTAGCTATTTAACATGCCCATCAACATTTTGTCCTTTATCTTTAGCATTCTTTAATTCATATCAGTCTTTCTTCATGCTTCCTTTCTTATGACAATAATGGCATTCGATATCCCTCTTCCTGGATTTACTTCTGCTCTTATTTCGTTGACCATTATTTTCTTTGTTCTTGCTCCTACCATGTTGTTGATTCTTTCCTTGGTAAGAATCATGAACATTATATGCATCTCCACTCTAAGTGCCAACCATAGATTTTCTATGAGCCTCCTCACTCAAGAGTGCTCCACATATGTCATCATAGACCAGTTTACCACCAGGTGCACTATTACTAATAGTTGTACAAAATGTATCCCATGATGATGGCAAGGTGCATGACAACAAGACTGCTTTCATTTCATTATTCGTATCCATTTTTTGAGCCTGTAACTGGGAGAATATAGCATCAAACTCATTTAGATGAGCAAAAACACTATCTATGTCCATGTGAAGGTCATATAAATTTCTCATCAGATAAACTTTATTTGATGCTGTCTCTTTTTCATATGTATTTCATAACTTCTTCCAAAGCTCATATGCACTTTCATAGTCTAATACTGTAAAGTAAACATTATGTGCCAGGTGCAATGGATTGAATGGTAGACCTAGCCATTTCATCTAACGCATCCCAATCATCTTCATCCATGTTAGCAAGCTTCTTTGAGATTCCATTTACTGGCTTCCATTGCCTCCTTTGAATCAGCACATCTTTAATCAGATTCTTCCATAGAGCAAAGTTTGTGCCATCAAATTCTCAGATCTCAAAATGTTCTTTACCCTGCAAGTTATAGCTCCTCCTCGAGGCACTAGACCTTGATCCACCATACATGCCTGAGACCTCTCAAGTCATGATGGTAGAGAACTGAATAGAATGATCATGGATCTAGAAGATTCCAAACCCCACTAAGGCTCAAAGAAGGATGACCAAGTGTCAGATTCTAGGAGAGAATTTAGTAGTCTTCCTAGAAAAAATGAATTAATGAATAGTAATGACCAACGAAAAGGAGTATGTCTGAATAAATGTGCTCACACCAATAAGTGTATCAAGAGTAAATCGACCACTATATAGTTGAAAAAACCAAAAATATGGAAAAAATTTGCCAGAGTATCCTCTACAAAGTGAGCATATGACCAGTTTCAAAATCTCATAAAACTTCAAGTACTGACATGTTTACTTGCATAGTGAATCACTGAATCCACTGCATATGATCTGTTACCCAAAAGAAGCCAACTACGATTGTTGAGCACCTATGAACTGTAGAGAGTATGCACGTGGAAGCAAAATGAAAATTAAAGTACTCTCACAAAACAAAGAATGTGTGAGACACAAAATGAGTAGACCATGAAATGGGTAAACTCATGTGGATTAGAAATGAGCTTGCCAAGAGCATGGAGTAGGTTCCTCAAGCTTCTAACCAAGTACAAATGAGGGGAGAGGCCCTCCTTATATAGATTAATGTTGCAGAGGTCCACCAAGCGCTGTAACAGAACTGGAGGTAGAGCCTTCGTGAACATGTTTGCCAGGTTCTCTTGAGAGGTACACTGCTCCAGAGTAATCTCCTTAGATATGAGCTTCTTGCGGATGAAGTGGTACTGGATCTCGATGTGCTCCATCCAAGCGTGGAATACTAGATTCTTGGCGATGGCCAAGGCTGACTGGTTGTCCGTGCAAAGACATGTCAGAGTATCCTGCAAAACACCAATGTCAGATAATAAACTTCGAAGCCAAATGGCCTCACATGCTGCAAATCTAGATGCTCGGTACTCGACCTCGGTAGATGATAGAGCAATTATAGGTTGCTTCTTACTTGCCGAAGAGATAGGTCCTAAGCCAAGCAAGAATATATACCCAGAAGTAGACCGTCAAGAATCAGGATCACCAGCCCAATCAGAATCTGAATATCTGGCGAGTTCGATGCCCCCTCTATACCAAAGACCATGATGTCAGGTGAGGGCAAGGTATCGAAGTAGTCTCTGAGCAGCATCTCAATGAGTCTGACGAGGCTGATGTGCAAACTGACTGAGTATACCAACTACATAAGCAATATCTGGTCTAGTGTTGGCAGGATAGAGTGATGAGCCAACAAGCTGTCGAGAGGTATGCACATCCACAAGTGATGATGAGTCCTCCAGTGTAAGCTTGACGTTTGGATCAAGTGGTGTAGAAACTAAGCGACACTGGTCCATGTTATATCTAGAAAGTAGATCAGAGCAGTACTTCTTCTATGATACGAATATACCTTCTTTTGTTTGTCAAACTTCCATACCCAAGAAGTAGTGTAATAATCCAAGATCTATCATAGAATACTCAAGATGAAGCTATGCGATGATGAACTGGATGCGTTCTTTGTCTGAGCCTATCAAGATCAAGTCATCTACATAGAGAATGATGATGGCTACTAAAGACTCCTTTTGATAGATATAGAGATTAGCATCAGCATTGCTTCTGTGAAATCCCTTGTCTTCAAAGAACTTGTGAATCTTTTCACACCAAGCCCTGGGAGCTTGCTTGAGTCCGTAAAGTGCCTTGTGAAGCTTGTAGACTTGATCTTCTTTGCCTTTGATCTTGAAGCTTTCAAGTTGTTCAACATATACTTCTTCTTGAAGATCTCCATTGAGGAATGCACTTTTGACGTCCAGTTGGTAAATGGCCACTTAAAGTGAGCACTAAGTGCTATTAAGATGATTCTGATGGTTGTGAATCTTGCAGTAGGAGCAAAGGTTTCTTCATAGTCAATGCCATGTTGTTGCTTGTATCCCTTAGCTACCAACCTTGCTTTGTACTTGTCTAATGTGCCATTTGACTTGTACTTAACTTTATAAAGCCACTTAACTCCTATGACTTGATGGTTTGTGGGCTTAGGTACAAGAGTCCAAGTTTTGTTCTTCTCAATTGCATCCATTTCTACTTTCATAGCTTCTTCCCATGTGGGTTGTCCTTGAGCTTCTTTGTAATTAGATGGTTCTGGGATTTGTTGAATCTTATGCATTAAGGCATAATTGACATAATGACTTTGTTCTTGCTGTCTCTTGTCAATAAGTCTTTGAGATCTTCTCGGATGACTTGAGTACTTGCTTCTGAGTTGGAGTGGGGAAATACTGAGTCCCCCTCTGAAGTGTAGATAAGTGGACTAAGACTTGTACTTGAATCTTTTCTTGAGTATGAGAAAGCTTCATTGAAAATCACATCCTTCGAAATGGTGATAGAGTGGTTTTCCATATCATATAGACGGTATGCTTTTGATTGGTCACTGTACCCTATGAATATGTGTTTCTTGGACTTTGATTGTAACTTGTTTCTATCTTCTTTTGGTACATGGACAAAAGCTTCACTACCAAAGACTCGAAAGTAATTCACATTTGGTTTTCTTCCATAGTATGCTTCGAAGGGTGTTTTGTTGTGTAATGCACTTGTAAATCCTCGATTAAGAATGTGAACGACAGCATGCACGTCTTCTGCCTAGAACTTGTAGGGTAGATCTTTGTGATGAAGCATAGTTCTTGCCATTTCCATCACACTGTGTATCTTTCTTTCAGCTACATCATTCTGGGATGGAGTACGCATGACATCTTTCCGTAGATTGTAATTTTGTCCATTGAGGCATTCATCCTTAGGCATAAAAATAGGGGTGAAAGATGCAGTACGTCATTCTGGGATGGAGTACGCATGACATCTTTCCATAGATTGTAATTTTGTCCATTGAGGCGTTCATCCTTAGGCATATATATATATATATATATATATATATATATATATATATATATATATATATATATATATATATATATATATATATATATATATATATATATATATATATATATATATATATATATGTATGTATGTATGTATGTATGTATGTATGGAAAGATGTCATGCGTGCCTATCTCTACATCTTTCCATAGATGTAGAGATAGGCACGCATGACATCTTTCCATAGATTGTAATTTTGTCCATTGAGGCGTTCATCCTTAGGCATAAAAATAGGGGTGAAAGAGGGTAAGAAGTTAGCCATATATGATGAGCTACCTTCACTTTTGGTCATTACAAAGTTTTGAGGGTAAAGAGTTTAGAAACACTATCAACGATACGTGCCAAAAGTACCGCTTCAAGGTAATTTGCAAAGCTTGAAATGAACGACTCAATTCCACACTTCAAATTTTTTTGGAGAGGGGGGGGGGGCTTAGAGTAGCCATGCACTTGTACAACACCACGATAAGTCGACGTGAGAGGAGGGCTTAGAGTAGCCCGTTGCTCACCAATTGAGCCTTAGGGTAGGCTTGGGAACTTAAGAAACTTTGTGGGTGGGCTTAGAGTAGCCTCCAACCCACAAAAGTGCACACACACTATACTTTTCTTCTTATATTTTGAGTGTACAAAGATGGAGGCACTTAGTGCCTTGAGTATGGAGAGAGAAGCCCTTGTGAGAAATACAAATGAGTGCCGATCAAAGTGCCAAAGGTGGAGTTGAAACCCTTGAGCAAGTACAAAGTAATGTTGTAGATGGTTTCAAAGTGAGCACCAAACGAGGGTCACTTACCCTTGGAAAGTTACAACAAGCCATTTGAGGAAAAGGTTTGAAGTCCTTTAGAGATACAAGCAAATCCTTTGATGATGTAATTGAACCAAGCAGTTAAGGCAAGAATCATAACATATTGAATTGAAACGGAATAAACCTTATATGACCATATGCAGCTCATCTTGCAGTTAACTCTAAGTGCATCGAACCTTTGACTACAAGTTGGCATATTAGATTTCTTGTGGCTCAAGTCCCAGCAAGGGAATGCGATGAGTCCAAGCTAAGAGTGAGACACAAGCAGCCGAATTATCTATCCATTAAGAAGTGCGTAGAACGGGAAGGCCAGATTCAATTCATTTCACCCGACACCCAAAATAGAGCATTCACAGGGGTAAAGCGATGAAGTAGGTGCAGATATTTTTGCCAGAAGCATGTGGTGTTGGAGAGTGGAAGAATGGCACATTGTCCAGAGATGTGCTGAGCGATTGATTGCTCTTCCTTTTTCTCTCACAGAGATCTGGAGCATTGGTGGCTGCTTGGGATGACTATATTGTTTATAGTGAGAGCGTCGTGTGTAGCCGAATCTAGAGGTTTCCGAACTGGCACCATGGCATCCATTTCTGCTTCTTTGGCTGCCAATGCTCCAGTTGAGGCTCTCAGTGCTCAGTGGACTTTCCAAGTCCGCCTCCTTCTTCGCACCCAAGTCCATTAACCCCCAATGAGCAGATAGCGAAGCAGGTGAGATGAAGCAGGTGCCAGTCTGCTGGAGCGTCGTGCTGCTCCGTTTTTCTCTCTCGCTCAGTCTGAGATTGCGCAAGGCAAAATAGTGAGTCTGAGATGAGTTTGTGAAGAGAGACGTCCACTTGTAGTTGTAGGTCTTCTACCCGGCTCAATAGAGATGATGCATGATTAGTAGAGGGTCAATTTACTTCTGCCCCTACTTTCTCTCTCGCTCTGATGTGCGTGCCTGACTTGATGATGAGTTGTTGTGGCACGCGTTAAGGTGATTCTTGCTTATAGCAGGTACAGACGCTAGGGCAATCGAGATGCACTCTTTGTCTCTACAGTGATGATGCAATGAGGCCAAGCCGATCCCTTCACCTTCTATTGTGGGTGTAGCAAAGTTATGTCAAATGTGATTCAGAGAATTGAACACAATGCTCTCTATCTATCCTCTCTCTCCACGAAACAAGTTGATGACCTTCCTAATACTATGCACAGTGTAGGCAGACGTTCTGTGAGGTGCGATGGCACACAAGAGCCTCATGTGGTCTGTTCACTTGTTGTCGTTGTAGTAGTGAATGCCTGATCATGCTTAGTGTCTCAGTTGCTAATGGATGCACAGACTTGAGCGTATCCAAGCTATGATAATAAGCACAATGGGTGTTTTCCTTTTTGGCTTGTCATCGATTGGTTTGCAGCTGCGTTGTAATTTGTCAGGTTGGGCTCTGTGTACTATGGAGAGTACACGTGCAATATAGATCCGCTCGAGGTAGATCCTCTCAAAAAAAAAGTCTTCAGATGATCAAAAGGCACTCAAAACAGATAAACTAGCCAGAATATTGGTAGTAGGAACTTCATACATAGACCATTTGAGACTCGGGCTCATTACTCCTGCATTAAAGAGTGTGGATCAACACTTCAACAGCGTGAGATCCACAATTGACTTAATAAAATAACTATGAAATTGACACAAGAATGTAAGAAGCTCTCATAGATCATGACATGAAAGAGTGCTTATAAACACTTCATAATCTTGAGGTTCTCCATCAACTCCATGAAAACAATCATAACAATAAAAGAGGGTGGGTGGGAGGGAAAATGGGGGTAAATGGTGAACAAATCGATCAAGAAAATGGGTGGGAGGGTGAGCAAATGGGCGAAATGAAGCCTCAAAGAGTAAAGTGATGGCAAAATGCTTCTCCAAAGTGAGTAGAGAGAAACACCACCAAACTCAAGCACCACCACCACCAAAATCTCCGCCAAACGCACCACCAAGACCTCCACCTAGTGCTTTGATACCATGTAGAGAGTACGCACGCGGAAGCAAAATGAAAAGTAAAGTACTCTCACAAAACAAAGAATGTGTGAGACACAAAATGAGTAGACCATGAAATTGGTAAACTCATATGGATTAGAAATGAGCTTGCCAAGAGCATGGAGTAGGCTCCTCAAGCTTCTAACCAAGTACAAATGAGGGGAGAGGCCCTCCTTATATAGATTTGGGAGGGGCTCTCAAAAGTACATCATATGTGGGATAAGTCTCCTGAAAGGAGAGTGAAGACAACTGGTAGAAGCACATGGAAAGGTACCCAAATACAAAGGAAATACAATATAAAATGGAAATAGACTAGAAATGGAGTGCCTCCTTGATACAAAATGGAGATGCACTCATGCGGATACAAATGTAGATGAAGTAGGAGAAATCATGTCGTCAACATGAACAACTATCATACATCTTCTATGGCGAGGTTGGGTAAGTGTTCCACTTGCATCACCAAAGAGACCCTGATATCTAAGTGTCTCCCAGTTAAGAAATCCTCACCGTGAGTCTCTTTATCAAACGTAAAAGGAGTTAAGAAATCATCACCATGACTCTCTTTATCAAACGTTAAGGCATGGGCCTTTTGGATTAAGGAGTGATTAGTGATGGACCAATGAGAAGAGGGTGGTGGACATATTCCATAGCCTATAAATTACTAGGCTAAGGGGGGAGGAGGGGACAGGATTCCCCTATGTTCAGGTTTTGCCTCTAGAGAGAGAAAGGAATCTCGTAACTTGCTTGGGCCCAAAAATTCAAAAATTTTAAAAAGTTATAAAACTCATCATAACACCATTCAATGGCCTCCCAACCACTTTTCACGATCAAAAGTGCTATTTTTGACTTCTAAATCAAAATACATGCATGAAGTAACCTGAAAAAAGTGACTTTTTCAAAAATAACTCAAAATATAACTTTCTCCCTCCAAAACCTCACACTTTCATACCCCAAGTCCCAAACAGACATCTCTTTCCACTACTTTCTCTCCCTAGCACACCATTGAAGCTCCTGTCTGCATGTTTTCTCTGTGCATCTCCCTCTTTGAATTGCTACTGTCACTTCCATAGGTTGAACTCCAATGGAGAGACCTAAATCTTATAGGCGTCCAAAAGATGAGGTTATCGTGTTAAAATGTCACAATATCAAGGTCGTAGAAGGAAATTGGTTAGGACATGAGTTTTACAGAGGTGCATGGGTGTACATGCAACCCTTTGGTGTTGGCACTCATCGTGTAAGAGATCGTGGAAACTTGGATCTTCATTGGAAAGGAAGCTATTGGGCTTCAAAAAGCTCAAAAATGGTGAAACAGTTGCCATTGTACATGTTTTTACAATGTCAAGCATGAAGTTGGAAAACTCAAACAAAATGAGATATCCTATCAATTGTAAGTATTACTCATTGATTCCTATCATAATTTCTTAATATACCTTATTCAGATGTGTATTTTTTTGTTGCAGATAAAATTCCTTCTACCTTGGTGGAGGAGCAACCACTTCATAGTCTTATAGGTACTTTCCAAGCATTGCATGCAGATGTTGGATCACTGGTCTTTCCACAAGCCTTTCCTGCTCAGCTTTCATGTGAGAGAGCTTTCTTTTACACACATACATATGTTGAACCCTCTTCATCAAATGATTTTGGTAGGTTAGAGATGATTAAGGTAGATTCTCTTTTCAACCTTGACTGGCCACAACCTGATATATGGACCTTGACATCTTTGAAGCATCAGATGGTGATGGACATACATAACTCTTTGAAATTCACAAGAGTTTCTAGATCTGTAGGATTGCATTGGTGTGTTCATGTTCATTATTTTGTACATCTATTTCAGATATTCACAATTCTAGAGACTTCAACAATGTTCATGTTAAAAAACATCGCCTATGAGCAAGTTGAGGGTTTACTAGGTGAAAATTGGGGACTTGTAGAAGGATGCACCAAAGGGGATAAATACCTTTGTAAAATTGGTGCAACAGGCATAGGATTTCGATATTTGAAACATCGTCTTAGGGTTTTTTAATTTCATTTGAAATTAGGATAAATCTGCCCAACAATGAAATGGAAGTTATTTCTATGAATCATCATTGGACGCTTGGCAATGTGAGAGAACATCTAGTAATAATGGGATTTTGAGGATGTGGATCAATCAAATTTCAGAATACAAGGACATAAGGTAAACAATTTATGGTACTTCTTCTTTTATTTATACAACTTATTATATTAAAATAAGATATTATAAAGTTTTTTATTTGTCTACAGATTGGAAAGAGGTTGGAGGATAAAATTAAAGTCCTTCGTGAATGGAGTGTAGATGGAACTCAACTTTCATTTTCATAGCTCAAGAACTATTTGATACTGGAGTTTACACATAACCCCTTTTCCATTCATATTCTTTCCTCTGCTACAATGTAATGCACATGCCAAAAATGAAAGGTGTAAAACTTTTTAATCTCAATATGATGTAGAAATTGTCAAATCTTTGATTTTTGCCATGGCAGTATATATTACAATTTTAGAATTCCAAGAATTTTATTTTCTCTACTGTGTAGATGTGGTATCTCTTATTATTTTAAATGATTATCTATTCAATCTGGAGTTATGTGCATGAATCTTTTACTTTTAGGTATTAGTTTTACCTTTAAATGGGTCCCGTTCACTTGAAAATATTGAAACGACTATAAAAGCAAGGCTCATTCTCTCATTTCTCACTTTTGTAACCAAGAAGAGCTAGAATCACTCTAAAAACCGCACCCCATAGCAATCACACTACCCTTACATGCAATGGCTGCCTCAACCTCTACTACCCTCCTCTCCAAACGTGCTCAAGAACTCTTCGATGAGTTCTTGGCATCATCTCGGTACAAAGGTCAAACACACTTGTATGACCTTGTCTCTACAGTCCCTGATCTGGACAAGACAATTCAACTCAAATCTGATATGCTCAAGGAAATCATAGAGTTCCTTGAGTACTACATCTTGTGCTTTTCCATAGATATTCCATCTTACAAGGGCAAGTGGGTCCCGTGTGACCTTTTTCTCTACATTCATAAAGTTGATGAAGCTTTCATGAAGTGCCTTAAGCGCTTCATAGCAATTGCTGACCATGTAGGGCATTTGTTGGATGAAACAATGCCTTTGATTAAAAAAACTTAACAAAAAGAAGAGGATAGGTACTAGGTACCTTTCGTACATCTCCACAACAATATTTATCATCAATGAGGAACCAGATCTTGTGCCCATGGATCTCCCCAACCTTGTCACAGGGGGGATTTGTTCATGAAAAAAATGAGCTCCAACCAGAGTTCATAGAGTTAGCCAGAGAGAGTGGCATAATCCATAGAGAGTTCCTTGTGGTCTGGACTACAAACGGTGTGAGTAATCAACCATGGAAGAGCCTCCACCATCAAATCTCAACCCCTCTTAGCCCACATTACTAGAGCTAGAAATTGAATATCTCTCCATCATCATTGTCGATGGAGAGGATTCTATTTTCGTTCATGACATTGAGAAGGCATTGATATACTTGAAAAGAAAGCTATCCAACTCGGTGATTCTGTGGAAAACACCATAGCAATGGTGTTCAAGGATATTTTGACAAATGATAACAATTATACAACAGAAGAAGAGTTCAGTGCAGCACGAGGGAGAATTATGAAGAACAAAGTACCTACATCCCCAATAGCAAAGCAGAGTGGGATGGCCCATTCTAGCATAGATCTTGATGCCCCTGGAAGAGGGGAGGAAGAAGACAAGCTTGATGATGTAAGTGCTTAGTAAAGAATTGAATAATTTAATTTAATAAGATTGGAGCTTGAATTATCATTTTCTTTCTTAACAGGAAGCCATTGAAGTGGACAAGTTCGTGGCAAGGTCTGGCGGGGATCGATCTTCTCACAGAAGTGGCTCATCCTTGGCAAACTACATTGGAAAGTTGCCAAAGGATGATTTTGTAATTATTCATAAAGATTATAGTCTTGATGGGCACTTCATGACATGGTGCTTGAAGGCCCTGAGCAAAGTTTTGTGTTTGAGTACAATTACCCAAGGCACTAATTGTGTCATTTTGGTTAGAAAATCTTTAGTTGTAACTACTCTAGGAGTTAACTTTAGAGGAAAGGTACTAGGATAAATAGGTACTGCCATGGGTCTTGGAATGCAAGACCCCAATGTAATTTCTCGATCTGTATTAACCTACGAGTTGCCACAATCTCTCCAAAGGAGAAAGAAAATTGTGGACAAATTGAAAGCAACTATAAATTGATGTAACATTTTGGATAAATAAAATTTGTATTTTCCATATGTTGTATTTTCCATATGTTGTATTTTCCATTGTAAGTTATGAAATGTTATCCACACTTTGTATTTAATCAAGAGCTTTTTTATCTTCTCTATGTGCATGTAATGGCATATGTGTGCTCAAATAGTCTTAAAAATGGCAAGAAAGCGCCAGTCACAAAAACACGAGATTCAAGCCTATAACAATTTTGCAGGCCCGAATCCCGCGTTTCTGTGGCCGGGGCTTTTATGTCATTTTTAAGATTAATTGGAAGCTATTTATGGTAACTATGCTCATTTGGAGACAAACTATAGGGGGTAATGAAGACAGCAAGTACACACTGAAAACCTAGGCAGTCCATATGATGAGTTTTCTTACATATGTGCCCACTTTACCATGGCCATGTCATTAACTTTCCATTGTAAGTTATGAAATGTTATCCACACTTTGTAGTTAATCAAGAGCTTTTTTATCTTCTTTATGTGCATGTAATGGCTTATGTGTGCTCAAACAGTCTTAAAAATGGCAAAAAAGCCCCCGCCACAAAAACGCGGGATTCAGGCCTGTAAAAATTTTGCAGGCCTGAATCCCGTGTTTCTGTGGCTGGGGCTTTTTTGCCATTTTTAATACTAATTGAATGCTATTCATGGTATCTACATTCATTAGGAGACAAACTATAGGGGGTCCATATGATGAGTTTGCTTTATAGGCAGCCCATATGATGAGTTTGGTTACATATGTGCCCAGTTTACCATGAACAGGTCATCAACTTACCTTACCCAAGTCATGAAAATAGATGAATGTGCTTAGCCAGGCTAGATAATGCAAAAAAGCCCTAGTCACAGAAACACGGGATTCAGGCCTGTAAAATTTTTACAGGCCTCAATCCCGCATTTCTGTGGCTAGGGTTTTTTTTGCATTTTTTAGCCTATTTGAGGACTTTTCTAGGTAAATACATTCATATGGAGTCAAGAACAAGAGCTAATGAGGCCAAGAAGTATCCAATGAAACCCTAGATAGTCCATAATAAACTAGTGAAGGCAAAAATAATAATCCTCAAACACTTATGGTAGAGAGCTGGGGAGAGAAAGAGATTAAAAATAAGAAAATAACTGAAGAAAAAACTTTTTATTAATCATTGAAGTACATTGCAAAATATGCTTCGTAGAAGCTACAAGATACAGAGATTATGGGTTATTTCCTCTAATTCTTCTTGCTAGCTGAACATATTTGGGTTGTATGGTTACTCTCTTAGCATGGATAGCACATAGGTTAGAATCTTCAAGCATGGAGATGAGGTAGGCCTCTGTTGTCTCTTGAAGTGTCTCAAGTGCTATCCCTTGTATTCGTAAACCTGCATAATAGCTTTGCAGTTCTTCCTTTACCACTCTTGCAAATGCTCTTCGTGGTATTAGAAGATCAACTGATTTTTTATAGTTTCATATCTCTGCAAATGCTCTACAGTGTCTCTGTCGTCTTTGTGGAGCTCTTGCATTGGGAGGTATGTTAGGTTGTCGTTGTGGTTGATAATTCTTTTTCCTCCTATGTGCTCGATGTGAGGGTCCAGCTTCATCTGCCACATTCTCTTGTTGACGTGCATGTTGATTTTGCTCCCTTTCCTCCTCTGTTGGTATTTGGCCTTGTCCCTGTGGAAGTGTTTTGCCTCCATGTGTTATCATATGGCTTGTTGGAATGTGCACTTGATTCCATGGTGGTTGAGTGCTGCTTTCCTCATTAGTCGATGGTTCTACATCGGAAGCACTCTCCGATATAACCATCCTCCTTGCCACTTGTTTAGGTCTTACCTTATGGGTGTCCTCTCTGGTGGCTCATCATCAAAATCTGAATTTGACCATCCTTGAGATCAATAATTTTGTTTATTAGAAACTTCATATTCTCGTTATGGATTGCTCCCACATGGTGTGCCATCATGCGAGAGAGGCCTAGAAGTGGTGTGGAACCACTTCGGGGTCTCTGGGGGGTTGCAGCCATGGTGGGCATTGAGTTCCTTGAACATGGCTAGGATAGACCACGTGGTCTTTCCTTGCAATTTGATTGGTGTGTGCCATTCTCTTGAGTTGCAAAAGTGTGAAATGGAGTGATTTCTCTCTATTTATAGAGTTTCTTTTAAAACTGTCTGTTCACACTAGAATGGACAAAACCAGTTTAGAAACATAATATAATAATACAAAATGTAACACATTGATAAGACCCATTAAGCCTACCAACTTATCTAAGCATGTCCAAACCTTCTTTCTCTTATTTTGAGTGCTATTACCTCTTCTAAAAAGATGCCAATGTCTTGCTTTATTCCCTGTCATTGACACGTGTTGTAAACTGTCTTTAGATTCCCCAACTTTTTTAACAACTAGGGTTACATTTCCACCATGAAAACTAATTGAGTTAAGGAGTTCCTCCAATTTTTTTATAGCGTGTATAGATTTATCAATTGGCTTCGTGGAAAATGCATATTCTATATGGAGCTTCAATAGTCGATCAAAAATTCTCATGAAGGCATGCAATGTGCAAAAGTGAACATTAACTAAAGGAAATGGAATAATGGGATTCCAATCCTTGTCCGATACGTCACGATTAGGTGTAGCTAACATGGGACACCTAATTAAAGGTATATCCCATTCACTAGATGGAGATCCATCTATGTCATCAGTTAGGTGTTTTGTTTTCTCTTTGTTTGTTTATAACCTCATGTGCAATATGGACAAGGATAGATAGCAGGTGCGCCTTGTTTGCACCCTAACATGCATTTGATAGTCTTTAAGTCTCCACCCAAGTGCCACTCTACCTCAAAATCACCTAGGCCTTCAACATTGATTTTTACACCATGAATAAAAGAAGTTATCACATCTGTGATCCATGGGGTCCTACTAAAAATCCATGAAAGAACATCATTGGATTCTTTAGGTACCTCAATAGCACCTAACCACCTTATATCTTTCTCGGACCACGCGTCGTCCCTTTATGATTTGACATTCGTCTTCAATATAAACTTGAGTCTGGAACCACAATCTACATGAAATAACAAACTTTATGATAATAAAAATACTATGAATGTCATTATCACAGAAATAGATATACCTTGAATTGTCGATTTATAAAATTTAACCATTTCCTTTTGAAGCCCCTCCAAATTGACAAATATGTTGTTGTACTTTGCGTACATGAATGTCTTCCTAGATGAATTTTTCAAATCTTTCTTTGGTGTAGCAGAATGATAAATGGATGCAGGCATAACATCTTCTATATGAAAGTAATTGCCAAGAGTATTAGCTATATCCTCATTGGTCATCTTCTTCCTTAGAGATACCTTGTAAGGGCATGGAAAAATACTTTGCAAAATACCTTTGTTTTGTAGTGCCTGCTTCAAAAGATTATATAAGGTAGTGCATGCTCATTACTAACACCTGCTTCATCACATACCATTTGTACCTCCCTATGAGTAATTATATCTTCTAAGTTGCCTACAAAATCTTTAATCACTTGGGTCTTGATGTGATTTCCTATTGGCGACTCCAAAATCATAAGCACATGTTTGTTGCTTAAACAAGAATTTAGAAACTTCAATTGATCCTCTATTGTTGATGAAGCACTCGCATCTTCAATAAATGACCTGCACAATAAGAAACTCAATCTAAAAGTCTTTTAACAGAAATAAACAAGTGAAACATGAACCTAAGCGCATAAACATGTCGCTTCCTTGCTCCAACACCAGTTGAAAGAGCTTGAAAGGATGATGATGGTCGTTTCCTATATCTCATACCAAGTGGAGTCTCTTTTAGTTGTGTTAGACTGGCTTTTAACTTTGTAATTATGCTCTGCTTTTCTTCCACATCTTGTTGGAGTATATGAATGCACTCTTCCAGAGATTTGACAGCACTTTCTAAAGTGTGTATCTTCAAATGTTTGTGATGACATTGTTGCATCCAATATTTGCAATAAATGTTGACTGGCTAGACAATCACTTGCAATAACCTAGCAATCTAGTTTCACCGGTACCAAGGAATAGAAAGAAGCACAAAGATGGCTGGGATGGCATGTACATTAGTTGTATTGCAAGAAAAAAGTGTGTTTTGGTGTATGGATAGGTCAAAATGATTTTTTCTAGTGTTTAAAAGTGAAAAAAAAAAGGTTTTTTTCAAAAATTCATGTTTTGGGGCAACCAAAGTTACGAGTTTGATGATGTGGCACTTAACTTTTGGAGGGATTTTGAAAAGTGTGTTTTCTTTAAGTGTTTTTTATGAAAACTAGACTAAAAAAAGTAACTTCTGACATATGCATAAAAGTGAATAATGAATAGCTGAAAATGAGACTTTTTCAGAAAAGTCATTTTTAAATTCATATAGATGGACGGATTTGATGAGGTGGAAAGTGGCTTTCCTCTCTCTCTTTGTGCAAAAGAAAGAGATGATCCTAGCTTAGCCTAAAAAAAAGCCTACTTCAACCTACTAAAAAGTGCTCTATTAAATGCACTTTGTCCCCTTAACAAAGAACAAGATTAAGCTTAATCCCTAAAAATTAAGAATCCCTACAAGGCCCATGCAGGGTTCACTTTTTCCCTAATGCAAACGTAAAAGGCTTTATGCAAAAACGTAACCTCTATATCAATGATCACATGGACATACATAAGCAGTATCCACAGAAGCATACATAGTGTGTATGTGCTCAATATATGCAGTAAAATAGCACCGAAAGGCTGAATTCACTGCTCAAACACTGGCCAACAACACCTGCAAGTGTTTGACAACTTTGTTCTTTAAGCTCAAAAAACCTGCATAGACTTGTAGTGGTTGCTCCCACCACAGCTAAAACCTTTCAAGAAACTTGTAAATTAACTAGTGTGGCTAAAAACACAGCCCCAAAAGGTAAACATTCATTGTTGAAGAAATACAAAGAACACTCTTCTTGATATTCTTGGACCTTTGTGAAGAGAAATATCCACAAAGGTACTCCAAAATGGCTCTAAAAGGAACCCTAAAAATTCTTCAAAAATACGCTTTGAAAACCGAGAATGAAGCTTTGAGGACCCAACACTTGTTGAAGATAATTTCAACCTTAGTTTTTCCCCGTCTTCAAGCACCACAAGAGTGTAACTTAGTGGCAAGAGATTTCCACGGTTAAGCGAGCTTTGGAGGGAACAGTATTGTGATGGGTGACCTCTCGGGAAGTAACAGGAACCTTCATCTTCCTTGATCATTGAGGTCCTCCGTCGTGCGCAGCCAATGGAACGAATAGTGACTTTGGTGACTCAGATGACAAGGTATGCCATGCCTTGGTTTCCACCTTTGTTGTAAGCCTTGGAGAAAACCTTGGGCAAGTGCACACTTCGCTCGCACAAAAGGAACAAAGTTTTTGCGTCAAACTGCTCTGATACCAGTGAAGTATTCCAATGGTGATACACCACAATGTGCTCTCCTTCTTGAGATCTCCGCAATTATATCCTCAGAGTAGAAAACTAAGCTCCAGGCACCGCACACGGTACTCCACACAGAGGCTACAGGATACATAGAAAAACATTGTACATAGGGGGCATGAACACAGACTTCTTAGGTGTTACAAATATGGTTGAATCTATAGTCTATGGCTAACTAGGCCACTATATGTTTTATTAAAGAACATATACAAAAGTGTCCAATGACCATTTGGCCTTTCACATGGACACTAATGGTAACACAAAGTACCAAATATCTAAGTCTAGTGCAGACATACATTGCTCATGAGAAGATAGGTTATAGCTGCAAACGGTTGTAAATGCCCATTCTTAATAGTGAACTATCTAGGAAGACTTCATCACAAAAAATCAAAAGGTTCTTTAAATGTTTGATCTTTTTCAAAAAATTGTCCATTAGAATCTCCTTCATTCATATGCTCACTCTCAACTATTTTCAAAGGTAAGCAACGCAAGCCTCATTTCTTGCCTAATATAAATTTGTAAATGTATCCAAATAATCCTTTGTTGTCTTGTAGGAGCAAATATGAGGGATAATGGCACGTTTGACAGACAAAGTTATCAATGCATGTGCTTGAGCATCTCTACCATCCCAAAAAAGTTGCTCTGTAATAGTTGTAGCAAGAACCACAGCACGACCAAGAGATTAAAGATCGTCATCTTTAATGCCATCTGCATCACCTTCAATAATTATATTTACGAGTGTACTAGGATGTTTTTCAACACTTTGCACAATATTCCACATAATATTCCAATACATGACACCCCATATATTCTCACAATGGATAGTTAGTACCATCCAACTTATCCTCAACATCCAACATTTTATGGAATACATCATTGGTTTCAACCATGGCCAGTGGCTAAATACCATGATGCCTCTCAAAATGTTGAACAGAAACATCATGTCGAGCTCTTCTAAACATGTAGTAGACTTCGAGGCGCTTGTACTAGCAAACTAAAACCTATATATATGTTTGGCACAAAGGCACAAAATTGCGTGCATAATTTTTGTGATAGTGCATTTAGAGGCCAAAACAAGCTCATATCAAAATTTTGGCACCACATAATGGTGTTTTGAACTCCTAATTGCCTTGAGTATGCTCACAAAATTTCATGTGATTCTGAGACTGTGACAGGAGGAGCATCGATGATGCCTAGATGAAGCCACAACCATCTCTAATACCAATTGTTGGAGTTTGAGGTCTATTGAAGCACAGGAACAGCACAAAGAAGAAGTAGCTTGGAGCACAACACAATACAAAATGTATTACCAAGTGAAAATGTACAAAGATAAGTGACTTCTTAGGGTTATAGGCATATATACAAACAAGGGGGAAAAAACCTCCGAAAGAGGGAAGAAAGTGCACCGGTGATCCTATGTGTGTTGACACACATCACTAGCAAAATATATCAGCACCAACATCATCTTCTTTGGTATAAAAAGGGCATCAATCTCTTCAGTTATTTAGATTCAGATTAGGCTGGAGATCTAGATTATTGACTATTCACTTTAGCATATATATCCTTGCTTGCATTAGGACCTATCTCTTGGGAAAGTAAGAAGCAATCAACAATCACACTTTCATCCATCGAGGCCAAGCACTGAGCATCATGTGGTTTGCACCTTTTGTAAGTTGTCTGGCATAGCAGTTATTATCTGACATTTGTTTTTTGTATGACTCACATACATGCATCCACATTGACAATTAGTCTACCTTGGCCATCGCCAAAAATCCAGTGTTTCACACTCGAAAAAAGCACATCGAGATCCAGTATCATTTCATTTGAGAGAAGATCTCATCTCATGTGATCTCTAAAAGGTTAACATACTCTGTCTTAGGTATAGAGCCTCTGCAACAACCATTCCAGTCTCCTTTTCTTCTTTGCCTCCTTTTCAATAACCTCCTTCTTTACCTCCTTTATGACATGATCATTCTCTTTTCAGTACTGGCAAAATTATTTCTTCTTTTCTGTTTTCTTATCATTTTTGTCTTCCTTTTTATCAGATGAGCTCCATTCACCTTTGCCCTTCTGATTAGCTAAAAAAGCTTGATCTATAACATGCATAATTGACCTGTCTTGCCTGGATTGATCTTCGTGCAACAAAACAAAGACTAATTCCTCAAATGTTAAGGCATTTGGATTGTCTTTCATCCCAAACGATGAGTAGAAGCAAAACTCTTATATGAATCTAGAAGACCATTAAGAACAATCTGCATGAGTAAACTATCAGGTAAGATTTCATCGGCAAAAATCAACTATTCCTTCAAATCTTTGATCTTTGTCAAATAACTATCCATTGAATCTCCTTCATTCATATGCTCACTCTCCAATTGTTTTCGGAGGTAAGCAACATGAGCCTCATTTCTTGCTTGGTATAATGTTGTAAGAGTATCAGAAGTATCTTTTGTTGTCTTACAAAAGCAAATATGAGGGATAATGGCATGTTTGAAAGACAAGGCTATCAATGCATGTTCTTGTGCAATTGTTCTATAGTAGGTGGAACAGGAGCTCCCACACGACCAAAAAATTGAAGTTCATCATCTTTAAAACCATCTTCATCACCTTCAATAACTGTATTTATAGGTGTAGTAGGATGTATTTCAACACCTTGCACAATATTCCATAACCCCTTTGCTAAGAATACATGATGCATCATATATGTCCAAAATGGTTAATTACTACCATCTAACTTATTCTCAACAACCAACATATGGAACACAATTTCTTTAAGGCATGGCCTGTGACTAAATACCCTTGATGCAAAAAATTGACTCTCTCAAAAAGCTCAATAGAAATACCCTACAAAGCTCTGCTAGACCTCTAACAAACTTCAAGTTGTTTGTATTAGCAAACAAAAACGTGTATATATGTTTGGCACAAAAGGGCAAAATTTCCTACACAATTATTATGTTAGTGCAGTTGAGGGCGGAAATGAGCTAAAATCAAAATTTTGTTGCCTCATAAAGCAGCAGTTTTGAACTTCTAATTTCCCGGAGTGTGCTCACCAATTTTCATACATTCTGAGACTTTGACCAGAGAGGTGTCGACAACACCCTAGATGAAGTGGTGATATGCTCTAACTTTGTGGGCTTCGGAAGCACACGAACAACACAAGGAAGAAGAAGAAGCTTAGAACATAACACAATACAAAATGTATTACCAAGTGAATGTACAAAAATAAGTAACATGTTAGGGTTTTAGGCATATATACAAGCCGGGGAGAACAACTTCTTAAAGAGGGAAAAAACTGCTCCGATGTTCTTAAGTGTGTTCACACACATCACTACCAAAATATATCAATATGAAAGTCCAGATTTTTCTTGATTCTCATAGTATCCTCACTTTTATTGCCATATTTCCATTATCCATATAAGAGTCAAGACTTCGGCTCGTTCCACACATTGATTATGTGCCTCAATAGGCACTAGTCTTCCTAATTTTAAGTGCAGCAAAGAAAAGCCATTCACTTTTAACCATCAATTGTTGTACATAAAGACACCCAACCTCTTAAGGTAGAGGCACCCTTTGTTGGGAAACTCTGTGGCATCCAGCCTCGGGCGGGACTTGAACTCTGACCATCTGCCTAAGAGTACAAGGCACATCCGCTAAACCACGCCTGCTGGATAACCTCTAAAAGTTTTGCAAACTTTGCACAATAGAAAAAACATTTGTAATGCTGAATTGTTTTAAAATCAGAGAAAAGGTTAAGTGATAGTGCAAAATAGAGAGCACCTTACTACCCAATGGGACCACCCCTATCCCACAAAACAAGGGTCACTCAACAGACAAGCCTGAAGGCATACAGCTGGGAGATGCCGGAAGGCTTACAACTGGTTTGAACGTGGGCTCAGGCCAGTATCCAGCTGCAGATGAACGGGGTTGAGCCCTCACCCCTGCCTGCAGAGGTAAGCGGCCCAACGGCTGCCCCATCGCGCAGGATAAATTTCGCTCAAGTGAGGAAAGTTATGAGAATCTGTCAATGCTACATTGCCCTTTCAACTCCTAATCGAGTGCATCATATCAAAAGTTGTAAATATTCTGCTACGCATAGTTCTCTTAATCAAGATACCGTAATTGAGAGCATAAATGTAGCGGCCACATCGTATTAGATTTTTCCATCTGCATTGTAAGAGTTACAAGCGCCAAACAATTCAGATTGGATTACGCTTCATGAACAAGGCCATTGTTGAAATAACAGGATCCCTAAAACAAGCCCATGTCGGGCTAAGCAAAGGGTCTGCACACAGTTTGAAGTTCTCACATTGTGATGCACAGACAAATTTGGGCACTAATATGGATGTATCAGTACACAATTTCTGAGTTAATCTTGATTTGAAGTGCATATTCCCATGCACACTCAGTATTCTCTAAGAGTAACACATTTACATAAAAACATCCACCTTCTACTCTGTAAGCACAGCTGATAAGCAGGCAATCCTCGAAAGACAAAACAGTAAAACGGCAGCAATGACGGCTGCGCCAGATAAATGTACTGAGTAAGGAATATAAATGTGAATCATCCATATGAATGACCAGCAAGTGTTAAACTAGTAGTTGTCCTCACAAAACGGAAGAAATCATTACCAGAATCAACATATCAGAAGCACATAAATTCAGTGATATTTTGCAGAGATTTCTGATTCTAATCGACTAGTAGAAATGCAAGACCAAAAAGCAAATAAATAAATAATGGAATGACCAGAGAAAAACACCAACAGGGGAACAAAGAACACTTAAAAGAGGGAAAATGAGAGAATGCAGAAAGCCATGTGATGGCAGAGAAAACAACTTTAAGCTACAAATGAAAATTCAAATTACTAGAAATGGAACTTGATTTCGGGTGATTAAAATGTGACTCAAGAAACAAATCTGTCTCAAGTATTCAAATCATCTTTTTTCCTGCACACTAATCTCCACCTGTACATTTTTCCCTCAAATTCCTCATCACTACATCCATATATACTACTCAAAGAAAGAGAATTGCAAGCATCACCAAGCACCTGGTGTCTAGGTATAATCCTCTTCTCTAAGCTGTAGCTGATAAACTGCGGGAACCTTACAAGCTCCTTGGGACATCTCTGCATGTTCTCAACAAGATAATCATATTTGGGTTGGATGGTGATGATGCTGAACCCTAGGAGTGAAGGAAGCCTTCTCACCATGTCAGCAACCTCTTCCCTGATTTATTCAGTAAAAAAATGAGAGGACTTATATAAAATATAGATCAAACTTCACATAAGACTAAAAGGTGAATATGAGTAGGTCAATCTTGAAGAAAACGACAGGAAACACCTACAATCCAAATCTAAATGCAAATGCTGATCCCCTTGTGAGAAAAAACTTTATGCAAAATAACTCTTTTTTCTTTTTACTGCCTTCCAAACTGCAAGATAAATAAAGATGTTCTCTACAACCTAGTCCATGCAAATATTTTCTCTTCATATTCAACAACTCATCTCCAAGAACAATCACATCTTTTACTAAAAATGTAGATCAGAAGCAAAAGGCCATGGCAATAATCAAAAAAGACTCCAGCAATATTGGCAGTGTCCGACAATTCTATATCCTCAATCATCCAGCTCGTATGTATGTCCAATCACTAATTTCACTGCTAGAGTGAATGGGAATCTCTTGGATAAAGGCAGCTAGAGAGACGATTTGGAAAGTCAACAATGGTAACACTCCTATGGGATATGTCAACATGCAGATGTTCAAGACTTACATAGATGCACACGTGTGTGTGTGTGTGTGTGTGTGTGTGTGTGTGTGTGTGTGTGTGTGTGTGTGTGTGTGTGTGTGCGCGCGCGCACTCCTATGGGATATGTCAACATGCAGATGTTCAAGACTTACATAGATGCACACGTGTGTGTGTGTGTGTGTGCGCGCGCGCACGCACAAACATGTGAAATTGGCTCATGGAAGCTTGTCAAAAGGTTACGGTTGATTATTTAAGTGCTAAAAATTACATATTTTATTGCTTGCATGGAAGATCCTTGTTAGGCATATTTATTGCATTGGCTTAAGTAAACACCCACATGGAGTTGTGGCATGAAAGGTTCAGTCATATGAGCCAAAAAGGCTTAGACATGTTATCTTCTATGTGTAAAGTGGATGTCAAAGGCGCCAGACTTGACTTTTGAGATTTTTGTTAATATGGAAAGCAAGTAAAAAATCCTTAATGGTGTGTCTTGTAAGTCAAATGTTCTCAATCTTGTACACTTTGATGTTTGTAACATGCCCACCAAGTCTATGCGGGGTCACGATTGCTTTATATTTTCTCTTTTGATGATGATTCTTCTCGTAAGCTTAAGGTATATCTATTGAAGTCTAAGGATGAAAGCTTTGATGCATTTAGAAAGTTTCAAGCATTAATAACCACCCACACAAGTAGAAAGTTGAAATGTCTTCATACAAACATTGATGGTGAGTTCACAAGTCCTGAATTTAATTAATTTGGTGTGTTAGACGGCATTAAGGAGTTAACAATACCATACAACCCCTCTTCTAATGGTGTGGTTGAAAGGTTTAATAGGACATTGTGTTAGAAAATATGTCAAATAGGGCAGCCTTCCACTAGGGAACCCACCTACAACAGGTTTGAAAGACTGTTGCATCCCAATAAAACCATAGGAACTAGTGAGTTCTAAATTGGTTCCCTTCCCATTTAGTAGCTCATGGATACTCCTTTGTCTCCTTCCTTTTTATCTCACACATACCATCCTTTAGCTTACTGACATCCTCATCTCCTACCATGCACACACATTACACCATCCACATTCTCCCACACCCTCACACAACACTCACTCACTCTATCCCTCTGAGACACCCTCACCATAAGTAAACGTAAACGGTAAACGGTTAGAAAATGTTAAGTAAACACAAATGTTTAAGCGATGGGCGCTAAAGTTTAAGCTAATACCATTAAGGACCTAAAGGATTACAACCCCTTTCACTCTCTCCCTCTCACACCCTCTCACACAACCTCACACTCATTCTCTCCTTCTCACACCCCATCTCCCTCTCACACACCCTCACCCTCACTCTCTCACTCTCACATCCTTTACACTCACTCTGAGCACACCTCTTCATACTCACTCTCTCCCTCTCACATACTCTCACTCTCCTTCACCCAAACTCACCTCACTTCCCCTCCCTCACACACAATTTACCCACTCCTTATTCCTACACACATTACCCCACTCACTCTCTTCCATTCACATACACACCACTTCACACTCTCCCCCTCACCCTCTATCTCTCTCTCTCACCCTCACACTAACTCTCCCCCTCTCTCATCCTTGTCGTGTCTCACTCCCATGCAAGTAGCACATAGTCGTGCATGGATGCCCGGCATATACCAAGCCTGCAAAGAGGGAAAGAAGGCTTCATACAAAGACTACCAGGTCATCATTGATGGTAAGGCCATCCCATAGGGATTCATGGCCTATGAGACACTAGAGGAGATACACTTTGCACTATGAACTATAATAGAGACATATGGACACATCTAGAGAGGTTTGAGGAGGTGAGAAGAGGTAGAGATATTAATCTACTGACAAAGACACATAACAGCCTCGATAGGAGCCTACCTCGAGTTCATGGTTTCGAGTGGGAGTCTACACATAGAGATTGTACAAGCCAGCAAACTACGAGAGGATCATGAGTAGCTACACTCTTCAGAAATGGGTTTCAGAGTAGAGTACAGATCATGACACATGATTCACAAGCCAGATACCTTTGGATCCGGCTACCGCTCTCGCAAGAGAAAATCATCTACATTGCATGATGCTATTTTGCCCCTTCTGGCTCAAGGCTTCCCATCATAGATCGAGGAGGACTCCCCATATACCTGTTTATCAAAGGAGATCACAGAGTTTTCTACACTAGAGAAAGTCTTCCTTCTAGAAGACTTCAATGCCAGCACACGAAGTGATCGGAGCGAGGCATTTGACCCAGAGGACCCACAGATGTGACCCAATGTAGAGGAGGAGTCTATAGCACAAGCTTCAACCGACTCTACGAACACATCCTACGGTACCCACCTACTCAAACTCAGCTCTCGACATAGTCTCGTTATTTATAACGGGATGGATAAGTGGCTTACCTCATGAGGATTCACATGCATACCACACGTAGTCACAAACGGAGGAAGGAGTACAATAGATTACATCATGGGATCTAGGGAGGCCACCCACATACTCAGGTCCTTCACCATCCCACCTGTACCCATCGGGATAGACCACACATATCTTACACTCTCCCTCAAGGGACCCTCAAGGGAGACACCCACACACATCTCCCCCTGACATGCACCCCACACAATATCATCCACTTCACACATGACCTAGCTCATATATACTCAACTCAGGTCGGGAAACATCTTCTTTTGCTTCATCCCTACCCCTACTCACCTCACACATAGCATTCATTCTTCAGGCATCAACCATCAACGCATTCCCACATACCACCCACTCTAGTTACACACCTCCCCTTAGGACCATGCCATAAAACCATTGGTATGATGATGAGTGCAAGGATCTCTACCATTGACTCCGAGCTCAACGAGCACTTGGAGAGATCACAGAGAGAGGCAAGAGGACATATGAAGACCCTCACGCACTGAGAGAGCTTGGGACATATGATCACAGAGAGAGATCTCTAGGAGAGAGGCCAGGGGACATGAAGACCCTCACACATTGAAAGAGGTGGGGCTTTGAGAAGGGCCAAGGCACAAGAGCTTGAGCTATACCGCCTATTCATGAGCATGGATAGTGCTGCCGCACGGTGCACTCTACAAAGCCACAACCAACCACACCTATCACGGACCCACGGACATGGCATGATTATGTTGAAAGATTGTACGAGGTACCTCGGCAGCATCCCATCCCCTAGCCATCTGAACCTCGTCCTACTAGCTCTTTTTTCTTCAAAGCAGAGATGGTTGAAAGGGCCATGGGCCAACTACAGCATGGTCATTCAGACGACCACACAGGACTGGAGAGTGAACATCTCATATATACAACCTCTACTATAACCCCGTTGATTGCACATGTTTTCAATTGGGCTATAGGGAAGACTTCCCGAATGCAGGCACATCATGGTTTCCCTCCACAAATCTAGCGACACCCTCGATCGATGGAACTACAAGACTAGCATGATTATGGCCAAGCTATATGGGGCAATTCTTGAGGCATAGCTATGTTCATATGCGGAGATTGAGGGTGGTCAAGCAGGTTTCTGATGGGCTGTCTCCACTATCGATCACATCTTCATTTTGCATTGCCTCATTGATGGGGCAAAGGTATAGGAGAAGAGACTATATTGCTTCTTTTTGGATTTCCGAAAGCTTTCGATACAATGCCATGAGAGAGGCTTAGGGATACCATCAAATATGATTTGGGCCATCTACACACTCTATGAAAAGGTGACCAGGAGGATAGGGCATCCAAGAGGTTTATCTGAGACCATCACAAGCATTGTTGGTGTTAAGCAAGGTTGTTCACTCTCTCCCGCTCTATTTGGGCTCTACATCAACAAGATGGAAGGCTACATTCTACGATACGGGCTGGAGGAGAAAGAGCATACCTCGAAGGTACACATGTACACATTCTATTATATGCTAATGATATTGTATTGATTTCATATTCCCCCGAGGAATTCCAGCACCACTTGACTACCCTGGATGAGTTTTCTACGTTGAGGGGTTTGACAGTAACCCTTGGCAAGACCAAGGTCACGATCTTCCATACCTCTCCTATGGTGAGGAATGAAGCAGGATTCACAACCTCCGATGGAGAGATAGAGATGGTCACTTCACATGTCTACCTTGGAGTCATTCACAAGCCTACCTAGCCTCTTCAACATGAAACAGACAGCCACAAACAGACTCACACGAGGATATGCATCTTTGGCCATGATAGAGGGGGGTGCCTATTTGACACACTGGTCACACCAGCTATAATGTATGCAATGATAATTTGGGATCCACACCTAACAGCACCCAGTGGAGTGCAATTGAAAGGCCACATGTATGTATGATCTCGCGATTATTCCAAGGGAAACAGTCACTAGCACATAACATCATCAGAGCAAAGATAATTGCACCTCCCATGGTCCATCCCTTCCTGCAGTACCCCCGCTACCCCTCCATACACCCCGCCCGCATGCTCCTCTCCCGCTTGCCCCTCGCTACCCCTCACTGCACCTTTGTACTCTTCCCCTGCCTCCGGCTCTGCCCAGCTGCCCGCCTTCGCCCTCTCGCTACACCTGCCCCCCAACCCTGTCTAAACCCTAACCTAACGCAATCCCAAACCTCAAACCCTAACCTAATCCTAGCTATGAACCTTCCCTATAACCTTCCTGAAACCCCCCTTTGCAACCTTCCCCGCTCCCATGCGTTGCCCGAAACCCTAACCCTAGCTTGAAACCCTAACCATAACCTCTCTCTCTCTCTCTCTCTCTCTCTCTCTCTCTCTCTCTCTCTCTCTCTCTCTCTCTCTCTCTCTCTCTCTCTCTCTCTCTCTCTCTCTCTCTCTCATCTCTCTCTCTCTCTCTCTCTCTCTCTCTCTCTCTCTCTCTCTCTCTCTCTCTCTCTCTCTCTCTCTCTCTCTCTCTCTCTCTCTCTCTCTCCGAGTCCGACGGGAAGACACTATGCAGGATGCTCGGCTACAAAGAGGACTCCCCTCCATTTATCAAGTCTTGGAGAACGGGACGAGACCCCACGAAGAAGAGAGCTCTCATTCTACATTTCCCTTCAGAAGATGTAAGATCTACTTTCCTACGCAAGAGGGTGATTCTCAGAGCACTTGATGGCCCCCCCATCTACCTTGATGACGATCTCACACCCATGCAAGTAGCACACCGCCGGGCATGCATGCCGAGAGTACACCAAGCTCGCAAAGAAGGAAAGAAGGCTTCATACAAAGATGGTCGTGTCATCATTGATGGCAAGGCCATCCCATAGGGATTCGCGGCCTGTGAGACACTCGAGGAGATACACCTTGCAGTTTGGAACTGCAATGGAGATCTATGGACACACCCAGAGAGGTTGGAAGAGGTGCGCAAAGGCAAAGACATCATTATGCTCACAAAGACACGTGAGAGCCCGGACCGAGGCCTACCTCGAGTCCACGGTTTCCAGTGGGAGTCCACATACAGAGAGTGTACACGTCAGCACACCACCAGAGGATCAAGAGGAGTAGCCATACTCTTCAGAGATGGACTTCAGAGCAGGATACAGATAGTCACACGTGACTCACAGGCCAGATATCTTTGGATTCGACTCCAGCTCTCACAAGAGCGGATCATCTTCATAGCTTTATGCTACTTTGCTCCTTCTAGCTCGCGATTCGCTATCATAGATCGAGAGGAGGACTCACCATACACTTGCTTGTCAGAAGAGATTACAGAGTACTCTGCATTAGGGGAAGTCTTCCTTATGGGAGACTTCAATGCCAGGACAGGCAATGATCAATGTGAGATATTTGACCCGGAAGACCCAAAGATACTACGTACCATAGAGGATGAGTCTACAGCTCGAGCTTCAACTGACTCTACACACACTCATTATGGCACTCACTTACTCAAACTAGGCTCTCGACATAATCTCGTTATCTATAACGGGATGGCTCAGTGGCCTACCTCAAGAGGATTGACATGCATACCACACTCAGTCACAAATGGCAGGGGAAGTTCAGTAGATTATGTCTTGGGATCTAGAGAGGCCATTCACCTACTTACCTCATTCACCATCCCACCCATACCCATTGGGGCCGATCACGCATACCTCGCTCTCTCCCTCAAGGGAGGCACCCCTACACGCACACCCGCAGCACGCATCCCACACACCACCATCCACTTCACACACGAGTTAGCTCACATATATGCGGCCCAAGTCGAGAAGGGTCTTCTCTTGCTTCACCCTGACACTCCACTATCCCTACTCACCTCACAGATAGCATCAGTTCTTCAGACATCCGCCATCAGCTCCTTCCCACACACCATCCATTCTGGTCACACACCTCCTCCCGGGACTATGCCACAACATCGTTGGTATGATGAGGAATGCAGAGATACTTACCGCCGACTAAGAGCTCAACGAGCATTGGGAGAGATCACAGAGAGACAGGCCACGGGCCAGATGAAGACTCTCACACGTCGGAAGAGGCGAGCCTTTGAGGAGGCACAGGTGCTTGAGCTTTACCATCTCTTTATGAGTATGGACAGTGCCGCAGCATGGCGTACCCTACAAGAGCCACGCCCGACCACACCTATTGGGGACCTACACACATGGCATGATTATGCTCAGAGATTATATGAGGTGCCTGGGCAGCCTCCCATTCCCCAGCCGCTTGAGCCTCGCCCTACTAGTTCTTCTCTTTTCACAGCAAAGATGGTTGAGAGGGCCATAGGACGACTGCGACATGGACGTTCGACAGACCATACGGGATTGCAGAGCGAGCATCTCATATATGCAGCCTCCACTATAGCCCCGTTGATTGCACATGCCTTCAACCGGGCTATAGGGGAGGGCTTCCCAGAGGAGTGGACTAGGCACACCATTGTGCCTATCCACAAATCTGGCGACACCCTGGATCCAAGGAATTACAGGACCATCATGATTGGCCACACCATGGCCAAACTATACAGTGCCATACTTGAGGCAGAGCTCAGCTCATATGCAGAGACTAAGGGGCTACGAGAAGGAGGCCAGGCAGGTTTTCGGCGAGCTTTCTCTACTATTGATCACATCTTCATTTTGCACTGCCTCATTGACGGGGCAAAGGTGCGGAAGAAGAGACTATATTGCTGCTTTGTGGACTTCCACAAAGCTTTCAATACAGTGCCACGAGAGAGGCTCTTCCAACGCCTTCAGTGCTTGGGAGTACCATCAGGGATGATTTGGGCCATCTATGCGGTCTATGAGCAGGTGACTGGGAGAGTACAGTGTCAAGGAGGTATGTCTATGTCTGAGGCCATTGCTAGCACCATCGGTGTTAAGCAAGGCTGCCTGCTCTCTCCCACTCTATTTGGTCTCTACATCGATGAGATTGAGGACTACATTCTCCGAGCTCGAGGAGAGGGTGCAGACCTTGCAGGTACACCTGTCCACATTTTATTATATGCCGATGACATTGTCTTGATTTCAAAGTCACCCGATGGATTACAGCGCCACTTGGATGCCCTCGATGAATTTTGTACACAGAAGGGCTTGACAGTAAACCTTGGCAAGACCAAGGTCGTGATCTTCCACACCTCCCCCTTGGTGAGGAATGGAGCAGGATTCACAGCCGGCGGTGGACAGATTGAGGTGGTCACTTCCTATGTCTACCTCGGAGTCACATTCACGAGCTTACCTGGGCCCTTCAGCATGAGACAGGCAGCCACCGATAGACTCACACGAGGATATGCAGCTTTAGCCATGTTAGAGCGGAGATGTCACCAGGCACACTTCCAGGAGCCCCGCACGAAGGGGTGGCTATTTGACACACTAGTCCGACCAGCTATGATGTATGCTGCGACAGTTTGGGCCCCAGGCCTCACAGTCACCCAGTGGAGTGCGATCGAGAGGCCCCAGGTACGTATGATCTCGCGACTATTTCGCGGGAAACAGTCGGTACCACATGACATCGTCAGGGCAGAGCTAGCTGCACCACCCATGGTAGTAGATGCACTATTCCAGACTATCTTCTTTATTCAAAGGATGAGGGAGCTCCCTACAGACATACTCACACGCAGAGCTTTTGAGGCATCTATACAGATATCAGAGTCAGGATATGAGAGAGCTTGGTACACTCAGGTTAGAGTATGGTTTGATAGTCATGGGCTTGATATGGACAGATTGCCGCCTTTTCAATACGACCCAGACTCACCTCACATCCACCTCTCTCGTCATGAGAGGAATGTTGTGCTGAGACAGGATCTTTGGCGGCTCTACATTAGTCAGACATGGCACACACCACACATGGGATCGAGACTATTGCACTATCGAGACCAGTTCTTAGACATCCTAGCGGACGGTTTCATTCGGCGGCCATGTTACATGGATACTTACATGCCTCATAGCTCGAGGGTAGCGATTGGCCAGTTGAGAGTCTCATCACATAGACTAGAGATTGAGATGGGCAGAGCCGCAGACATTCCCAGAGAGGAGCGGATATGCAGGGTTTGCAGAGTAGAGATGGAGGATGAGGAGCACTTTGTATGCAGATGTACCTCATATGATGGCATCAGAGGTAGATACGGGACTCTATTTACAGGGCAGCCCACCCTCCGAGAGATCATGGACCCTAGAGACCAGCGACAGCTCGGGCGATTCCTACTAGAGATACAGAGTCACAGAGATTCCCTACTCCAGCCTACTGTAGCAGCCCATACAGGAGGGAGACAGAGTCAGCTCACTGAGTTCTTTATTCCACGACGTGCTGCAGCCCTCCCCCCCTCAGCCCACACACCGAGAGGGGTGACTCTTCAGCAGGCTCAGACTTCTCGAGCTAGGAGACGACCCCGTGCTAGATGATATCGGGCCCCGAGACATCACCGACATCAGATTGCAGAGATCCAGGCTCATCACCATCACGCCATGGAGGAGAGACGATTCCAGATGATGGCTGATCCCGCTGCAGCTATCACGATGGCCCTGACTCCACCTCCACCTATGTATCACATCTTACACCCGCCCACTAGCACAGGATGGAGCTAGTTAGTCGTTTTAGATGCATTCCCATGCTTGTTGTAATACCCCTTTGCATATAGACTATCATAGATATCGCACTCCATACATCCCCCCACTTTCATGGGTATCTCCACACGTATCACGGAGATATGTATCAGCTTTACTAGTTTCTTTTTCAGCACTTTTATCTTCTCTGATAGACAGAAGATACACCCATGTACATCGATTTGTCTCATAGGCCGAGTTCGGCCTCCTAATAGACGTAAAAACACTTTCTTTCTTTCTTTCTCTCTCTCTCATTTACAGCAGCATCAGGGGTCTTCTCTATCTCTCAGGCAGCACGTGACCACATCACACGTGGGTATGCAGCACTTGCCTTGATGGAGAGACAGTGCCACCAGGCATATTTTCAAGAGCCCCGCACAAAGGGGTGGCTCTTCGACA
>CM035412.1:126574711-126577211 GCA_020310875.1 Ceratopteris richardii | reverse complement strand
AGGCCATTGCACAAGTGGGGCAATGTGATGATTAGTATGGTGTTTACTATAACAGATTGCGTGGGCCCATGCTTATTGAGGAGAAAGAGAGGATAGAGGTACTTATGCAGCCTATAAAATTAGGTTTGCAGACATATGGCTGCTCTATATTGTCTGATGGTTGGAGTGATATCAGACGTCGCCACATAATAAATATAATGGTCTCCTCATGTATTGGTATTTACTTTCTCCGTGCGGTAGATTGTAGCAGTGTCGGCACACGGATCACTGGGGAATTTATTTTTGAGCACATCAAGAGTGCTATAGAAGAGGTTGGACGTGAAAATGTAGTCCAAGTTATTACAGATAGTGCGTCTAACTGTAAAAGAATGGGAGATTTAATAGAGAGTGAGTATCCCTCTATAGTTTGGACCACTTGCACAGCACATTGCATAGACTTACTATTTGAGGACATAGGGAAACTCCCATGGGTTGAGCCTATTATCAATGATGCCAAACGGATTATTACATTCATACGTAAGAACCATCATGCACTTAGCATTTTCCGTAGTAATAGTGAGAAAGAGTTGGTTCGCATTTCTGACACACGTTTCGGATACATATTCTATGTGCTTACACGCCTTTACGAGTCTATGCACTCTTTGCGCTTGACGATAATAGATACGAGGTGGAATGCGATGCCAATGGCTCAATCGGAGAGCGCGAAATATGTGCAACGCAAAGTATTAGACCACTTTTGGGCAGAGATACAAAATCTTATCCCTGTCCTTAAGTGCATACACATTGCTCTTCGAGTGGTTGACATGGAGGGATCCACGCTTGGCTTGGTGTACCATTTGTATAGACATATGCGACAGGGCATTGCTCATGTATCCACTTTATCGAGCTCCAGGTATGTTTTATTTCCATATTTCTTTTCATGTTTAAAACTTTATTATTTTGCAAGTTTACTAATTCAAATTTCTAATAGGAAAAGTGATGTTTTGAGTCTTGTGGATTCACGATGGGAGTTCTTATCACGTCCCATTCATGGATTCGCAGCTTTGTTACATCCATACTTCAAGAGTCCTGATTTGTGGTCAGAAGTTAGTCTTCGCCACATGGACATGTATATGGAGCGCATCATGGATCCCGATGCTCAGATAGCGTTTGATGCAGATTTTTCAGCATATATGGGGAACATCGGGATCTCCTATGCACGTTCCACTTCTCTACGTTCAGAAGTCACAGCAAAACCTATAGAGTGGTGGAACACTTATGGATATGGGCATCCACACATTTGTCGTCAAGCATTGAGAGTTCTCTCTCAGGTATGTATAAATTGATTAAAACATTATTCTCTTTAAAAAAGGTTTATTGTATACATATTACAGACTACAGTATAAGTATTAAGTATTAAGATATTCTAATTTCTATGTTGTAGGATTCATCTGCTAGCGCTTGTGAGCACAACTGGAGTACATTTGCATTAGTGCACACCAAGTTGAGAAATCGCTTGAGTGTTGCACAACTTGAGCACGTGGTCTTTTGTAAGGCCAATCTTCGTTTATTACGTAATTTCAAAAACATGACAGGTCCTCGACAGGTAATCATTTGATAATGCAATGTGCAATGTGCATGCAGCATAACCTATAACTTATAAGCAAAATTTAATTAAATATGTATATATTAATGATCATTGATCAATCACACTTTTTCTAATTGTAGGTACCTCCACTTGTGTTCGAGGATGCATTCAGATCAGAAGAAACGATCGATGTAGATTCATTTGTTCTTGATGAACAAGATGAAATATATCGCATGCTTCACTTAGAGCTCGAGAATGTTGATAGACGCATCACACGATCACGTTCTCGGGCTCTTTCACGAGGACATACATTGGCCACAAAGGATATTCCTTCTACCAGTGCATCTACACCTGCCGCTAGAGGAAGGAGGCATAAGTTGCGCCCTCGACGTAGAGAAGCTCCAAACCCACTTGAGGAGGATATACATGATACACCTGTTCCAGAGTTCGATGATGATGGAAATATCATAGCCATGGCTGATATTTCCTCATCCAGAGAGCATTCGTCATCAGAGGAGTCCATCAGTTTAGATGACTCAGAGTCAGAGTAGTAGTTTTATGATTTCATCTATCATCTATGATGTGACATGATCATTGATTCATTATGGATTGAGGCTTGAGTCTTGACTCTCGAGTGATGAGTCTTATTGTATGGTTGACAGTTGTATTTTGTTTTTACATCATGATGTATCATGTATATAATCCTTTAAGTGGTTTTGGTTTTCTCTCTAATGCGGTGTTACTGGTAAATTGGTAATTGGTGTAATGTCTAGTGTGTTAGAACTTAAGTGTACAATGTACATTGTATTATGTATATGTTTATTTCTTTCTCAAAAGCACTTCTGCTCACCATTAATATGCATTGTGCAATTCTAATTTCTTATAAAGCATGATCATTGATGATTATAATATTGATTCTATTTTGTAACAGGT
>CM035412.1:126562211-126567211 GCA_020310875.1 Ceratopteris richardii | reverse complement strand
TTGTATCTCTGCCCAAAAGTCCATGTCTAATACTTTGCATTGCACATATTTCGGCTCTCCGATTGAGCCATTGGCATCGCATTCCACCTCGTATCTATTATCGTCAAGCGCAAAGAGTGCATAGACTTGTAAAGGCGTGTAAGCACATAGAATATGTATCTGAAACGTGTGTCAGAAATGCAAACCAACTCTTTCTCACTATTACTACGGAAAATGCTAAGTGCATAATGGTTCTTACGTATGAATGTAATAATCCGTTTGCCATCACTGATAATAGGCTCAACCCACGGGAGTTTCCCTATGTCCTCAAATAGTAAGTCTATGCAATGTGTTGTGCAAGGGGTCCAAACTATAGAGGGATACTCACTCTCTATTAACTCTCCCATTCTTTTACAGTTAGACGCATTATCTGTAATAACTTGGACTACATTTTCACGTCCAACCTCTTCTATGGCACTCTTGATGTGCTCAAAAAATAAATTCCCCAGTGATCCGTGTGCCGACAATGCTACAATCTACCGCACGGAGAAAGTAAATACCAATACATGAGGAGACCATTATATTTATTATGTGGCGACGTCTGATATCACTCCAACCATCATACAAACTAGAGCAGCCATATGTCTGCCACCCTAATTTTATAGGCTTCATAAGCACCTCTATCCTATCTTTCTCCTCAATAAGCATGGGCCCACGCAATCTGTTATAGTCAACACCATACCAATCATCACATTGCCCCACTTGTGCAATGGCCTTAACCATCCTCTTCCATGCATCTGTACGAACTATGTTGAAAGAGAGATTGCATTCAAGAATGCAACGCTCTAGTTCAACCTCGGCAGCTTTTTGTCGTTTCTTTTCTAGTCCCACAGCTATAAAAGAGGTATGAAGTGATGCTTGTCTAGATCTTTGTGATGTTGGTGGTAGGTGAGGAATGGTCTCTGACTCACTCTCATCTCTTTGTGAAACACCTCTTTTTCCTGAAGTCCTACTAGGCTTCGTCTCAATCTCCTCTAACATGTCTAGAGAGGATGTTGCAAGCTCACGACGACGGACTGCGAGATTTGCTTGTGCAATATTATGTTCTTTTTGCACACCTTCTGCAATGTTTGGAGGAACCTCTAAACATGCACCGATACCCATACCACCTAATCCTGACACATGGCGTATCAGACGAGTCGTGGTGGTACAGAATGTCTTCCCACAATACTTGCATACCCATCTTCTTGTGCCAGAACGAGAGCCGGTAGTGTTTGCCAAGGTATGGCTTGTGTTATGAGCATCCCAGAGAGAAGAAATACCACGAGGCATGATGATACCTGAAACATAAAATCCATACTACATCAATGATTAATCATGGACCATAGTAGATATTAGATAGAAATTAGAATAGCATCATACATGGAAATTGGAATGATGGATGATGGCAATGTGGCATGATGTGTAATATGTATACAATATGGCAAATTGCAATGTGGCAATTGCCAATGTGTAATGTGTGTAATATGTAATATGTGCAATGTGGGCCGTGGCAATGTGTACTATGTATACAATAAGATGTCCGATGCATGTGCCATGCATGTATGATAATCATATGTATAATCATTAATGTGACATGTCACATGTGTAGTACTTACTACTAAGTATGTACTAGTATCATGTATGTAGTATGTACATACTACATAATACAGTGTGTGTATGTGTGTATGAAATGTTTGCATATGTATTATGTATATTGGTCAAAGGTAACTGTATAGTATATACATATTTCAGTATTATGTATAATGTATTTATAAATTATGAGTCATGACATATAATTATTAATGATATATGATATGTACATTGTATATATATTATATAACGAGTGAGTCATGACCACTATCATGCACTATGGTACATTCACATTGTCACATAGATGATTGTACAATGTATTATGTATTCTAATTTATGTATAGTAACATTACCAACTGACGTGGGCAATGAGAAGCTCGGGTCTCGAGAGAAGTCCTAAGGCTGCAAGCCTCAAGGTCCTTGTCTCTCTCTCTCTCTCTCTCTCTCTCTCTCTCTCTCTCTCTCTCTCTCTCTCTCTCTCTCTCTCTCTCTCTCTCTCTCTCTCTCTCTCTCTCTCTCTCTCTCTCTCTCTCTCTCTCTCTCTCTCTCTCTCTCTCTCTCTCTCTCTCTCTCTCTCTCTCTCTCTCTCTCTCTCTCTCTCTCTCTCTCTCTCTCTCTCTCTCTCTCTCTCTCTCTCTCTCTCTCTCTCTCTCTCTCTCTCTCTCTCTCTCTCTCTCTCCAGACAGCACAGCAGGAGGTGCACATTGCAGTCTGGAACTGCAATGGATCTTTATGGACACATCCAGGGCGCCTCGAGGAGGTGATGGAGGGAAGAGACATTATCTTCTTGACAGAGACACACGAGAGCCCGAGGAGGAGCCTACCGAGGATTGAGGGGTATATGTGGGAGTCAGCTCACCGCCGCCAGATGAGACAGCACACCACACGAGGATCAGGAGGAGTAGCCGTGCTCTATAGACAGTTGTTACAGCACAGGGTACAGGTGGTAGCCAGAGACCCAGAGGCACGTTTCATGTGGATACGCTTGAAGCTATCAGAGGAGAGAGCAGCGTACTTCGCCGTATGCTATATTGCACCCATTGGTTCACGCTTCACACATTCCCCTGAGCACCCATCAGGAGGGGAGGGACCAGACACCACATCGCCATATGACTGCCTCAGTGACACGATTATGGAGTATACCGGGATGGGTGAAGTCTTCCTTGTAGGAGACTTCAATGCCCGCACTCAGAGCCACCAGTGTGATATCTACGACTTTGACGACCCTGAGATGCTTCGTACCATAGAGGACATGCCTACACTCAGAGCCTCAGCCGACACCGCCACACCCACCTTATATGGCCGACACTTACTCCAGATGGGAGCAGCACACCGTCTCGTTATATATAATGGGATGGGGAGATGGCCCACCTCGCGGGGTCTCACCTGCATTCCACCCACGACACCACATGGGGGCAGTGTGGTAGACTATGTTATCGGACCCCCGGAGGCGACACATCTGATCACCTCATTCACTATCCTACCCTTACCGATTGGAGCTGATCACGCATATCTTGCCCTATCCATTCGCGGCTCACCATGCATACCCCACCCCGTCACCACACAGCCACGAGCCCGTACCACCATTCACTTTAGACATGAGCTAGCACATATCTATAGCTCCCATGTTCGAGAGCGCATCTACTCTCTTGATCCCTCTGCCTCCTTGGACACCCTCACCGCCCACTTCTTCTCGATCCTCCATACATCTGCTACTCTCAGCTTCCCATACACCACCCACAGCACTGCACATCCGACACGGCTGGGGCATACACCCCAGAATAGATGGTACGATGAGGAGTGTAGGCGACTATACCGACATCTCAGAGCACAGAGTCTCTTGGGATCCATCACAGAGAGGGAGGCACGACGACAGATGCGAGCCCTCACACGCCGGAAGCAGCGAGCTTTCGAGGAGCGACAGGAGGCAGAGTTGATCGACCTTTTCATGAGTAGGGATTGTGCCACCGCGTGGAGGGCACTACGTGAGCCACGTCCACCTACACCCATAGCAGATCCTTCGACTTGGCACACCTACGCCCAGAGGTTATATGACGTCCCAGGACAGCCACCATTACCGATTCCTTCCACACCGCGTCCGGTGATATCCACCCTCTTCACAGCAGGCATGGTACGACAGGCCATCCATAGGCTACAGCATGGCCATTCAGCAGACCACACGGGGCTACAGGGAGAGCACTTTATATACGCAGCAGATGTAGTTTCCCACTTGATCGCCCATCTCTTCAACCGTGCTTTGGTTGAGGGATTACCCGACTCATGGACTATGCATACCATTACGCCCATCCATAAGTCCGGCGATATGATGGACCCAGGGAACTACAGGACTATTATGATAGGCCATATCCTGGCCAAGATCTATGGGGCAGTACTAGAGGCAGAGCTCAGTACACACGCGGAGGCAACGGGGATCAGAGCACCCGGCCAGGCAGGCTTCCGCCGCACTTTCTCCACCATCGACCACATCTTCGTGCTTCGTTGCTTGATTGAGAGCGCGAACGCGAGGAAGCAGAGACTATACTGTTGCTTTGTGGATTTCCGCAAAGCCTTCGACATGGTCCCTCGAGAGAGACTACTACGGAGGCTCCAGGAGTTACAGCTTCCATCAGACATGCTATGGGCCATCCACGCTTTGTATGCACGAGTCACAGGCAGGGTATGCTGCCCCGGCGGTCTATCAGACAGACTTGTTAGCACCATTGGTGTGAAACAAGGTTGCCCCCTCTCACCCACTCTCTTCGGTCTCTACATCGACGAGATCACGGACTATATACAGCGAGCAGGAGGGAGAGGAGGAGACATCGAAGGTACGCCAGTACATATCCTATTATATGCTGATGACATTGTCCTGCTCTCAGAGTCACAGGAGGGGTTGCAGTCACATTTACAGGCGCTCGATACCTTTTGCATGGAGAGAGGACTCACAGTGAACCTTGGCAAGACCAAGGTCATGATCTTCCATACCTCCTGGACAGTACGCCATCGCGCCTCTTTCACAGCAGCTGGAGGACAAATAGAGGTAGTGGACTCCTACGTCTACCTAGGTATCACCTTCTCGGGCAGCACAGGGGTATTCTCCATGGCACAGGCTGCGAGAGATAGATTGACGCGAGGTTATGCGGCACTTGCAGGATTGGAGAGACGCTGCTTTCAGACATATTTTCGGGAGCCCCTGACTAAGGGGTGGCTCTTTGACACTCTAGTGACACCCGCATTGATGTACGCAGCAGCAGTATGAGCACCAGGGATCACAAAGGAGATGTGGACGCAGATTGAGAGGCCCCATATCACCATGATATCACGCTTGCTGCGCAGCAAGCCCTCCGTTCCACATGACATTATACGAGCTGAGCTTGGCACACCACCGA
>CM035412.1:126552211-126554711 GCA_020310875.1 Ceratopteris richardii | reverse complement strand
TATACCGGGATGGGTGAAGTCTTCCTTGTAGGAGACTTCAATGCCCGCACTCAGAGCCACCAGTGTGATATCTACGACTTTGACGACCCTGAGATGCTTCGTACCATAGAGGACATGCCTACACTCAGAGCCTCAGCCGACACCGCCACACCCACCTTATATGGCCGACACTTACTCCAGATGGGAGCAGCACCCCGTCTCGTTATATATAATGGGATGGGGAGCTGGCCCACCTCGCACGGTCTCACCTGCATTCCACCCACGACACCACAGCGGGGCAGTGTGGTAGACTATGTTATCGGGCCCCCGGAGGCGACACATCTGATCACCTCATTCACTATCCCACCCTTACCGATTGGAGCTGATCACGCATATCTTGCCCTATCCATTCGCGGCTCACCATGCATACGGGATTGTGCCACCGCGTGGAGGGCACTACGTGAGCCACGTCCACCTACACCCATAGCCGATCCTTCGACTTGGCACACCTACGCCCAGAGGTTATATGACGTCCAAGGACAGCCACCATTACCGATTCCTTCCACACCGCGTCCGGTGATATCCACCCTCTTCACAGCAGGCATGGTACGACAGGCCATCCATAGGCTACAGCATGGCCGTTCAGCAGACCACACGGGGCTACAGGGAGAGCACTTTATATACGCAGCAGATGTAGTTTCCCACTTGATCGCCCATCTCTTCAACCGTGCTTTGGTTGAGGGATTACCCGACTCATGGACTATGCATACCATTACGCCTATCCATAAGTCCGGCAATATGATGGACCCAGGGAACTACAGGACTATTATGATAGGCCATATCCTGGCCAAGATCTATGGGGCAGTACTAGAGGCAGAGCTCAGTACACACGCTGAGGCAGCGGGCATCAGAGCACCCGGCCAGGCAGGCTTCCGTCGCACTTTCTCCACCATCGACCACATCTTCGTGCTTCGTTGCTTGATTGAGAGCGCGAAGGCGAGGAAGCAGAGACTATACTGTTGCTTTGTGGATTTCCGCAAAGCCTTCGACATGGTCCCTCGAGAGAGACTACTACGGAGGCTCCAGGAGTTACAGCTTCCATCAGACATGCTATGGGCCATCCACGCTTTGTATGCACGAGTCACAGGCAGGGTACGCTGCCCCGGCGGTCTATCAGACAGCCTTGTTAGCACCATTGGTGTGAAACAAGGTTGCCCCCTCTCACCCACTCTCTTCGGTCTCTACATCGACGAGATCACGGAGTATATACAGCGAGCAGGAGGGAGAGGAGGAGACATCGGAGGTACGCCAGTACATATCCTATTATATGCTGATGACATTGTCCTGCTCTCAGAGTCACAGGAGGGGTTGCAGTCACATTTACAGGCGCTCGATACCTTTTGCATGGAGAGAGGACTCACAGTGAACCTTGGCAAGGCCAAGGTCATGATCTTCCATACCTCCTGGACAGTACGCCATCGCGCCTCTTCCACAGCAGCTGGAGGACAGATAGAGGTAGTGGACTCCTACGTCTACCTAGGTATCACCTTCTCGGGCAGCACAAGGGTATTCTCCATGGCACAGGCTGCGAGAGATAGATTGACGCGAGGTTATGCGGCACTTGCAGGATTGGAGAGACGCTGCTTTCAGACACATTTTCAGGAGCCTCGGACTAAGGGGTGGCTCTTTGACACTCTAGTGACACCCGCATTGATGTACGCAGCAGCAGTATGGGCACCAGGGATCACAGAGGCGATGTGGACGCAGATTGAGAGGCCCCAGATCACCATGATATCACGCTTGCTGCGCAGCAAGCCCTCCGTTCCACATGACATTATACGAGCTGAGCTTGGCACACCACCGATGCTAGTGGAGGCCCTCTTCCAGTTGGTGACCTTTATTCTGAGAGTCAGAGAGCTCCCCACTAGCCGACTCACCAGGCTTGCATTTGAGAGCTCTACACATTTGGCAGAGACAGGGAATGAGAGAGTATGGTATGCACAGACTTACCGATGGTTAGCAGACCATGGCATGAGCATTACGGATCTCCCCCCTTTTCACTATGACCTCTCTTCCCCCCACATTACCCTCTCTCGTTCGGAGAGGAATAGGATCATCCGTCAGGACCTACTACAGATACACGTCAGGGAGACATGGATAGCACCACGGGAGCCTCTTCCCACAAAGAGGCAACACTACAGAGAGCACTTCCTAACTGTGACAGCGGATGGTTTCATTCAGAGACCACGATACATGGATACATATATGGCACCAGCTGAGAGAGTGGCCATTGGGCAGCTCAGAGTATCATCACACCAGCTCGAGATTGAGATTGGGCGAGCCACACATACCCCCAGGGATGAGCGATTATGCAGGATATGTAGAGAGGAGGTGGAGGACGAGGAGCACTACACATGTAGATGCCAGGCATATGAGGACATCAGAGACCGCTACCCACAGCTCTTCAGGGGGCCTAGAGAGATCAGGGCTTTATTGGGGACAGAGGACCAGCGCCCTCTAG
>CM035412.1:126349711-126547211 GCA_020310875.1 Ceratopteris richardii | reverse complement strand
AAAGATTACAATTACCTACAATCAGCTTTTATAAAACAGAAAATAGAAGAATAAATAAATAAATAAAATAAAATCAGGTGAGGATGCACGATCACTAAAAATAGTACCTAATCTATTACCTTGTAAAGCCTAGCTGCATTAGATACATGACCGTGGGCTCCAGGTTTTTCTCTACACTCAAAATAAGCAGCTGTGGGTGACGAGTGACAAGTCTGCAGGCGAAAAATTTCTGAGCAAGTCAAATATAAACTCAATAGTTTTGTTGTAAACAGAGATGTTCCTTCCATTTGCAGTGAGGTGGAAGATACATATCATACCTAGCAATGGCACTGCGATCGATTCCTAATTTTTCAAGGAATTCTGTGTTTGGCTGGAGTTTTGTTTCTATGTTGTAAGCCAAAACCATAGGTTTCCTTTTAATGATCTGTTCAAAGTTGCATCAAAGATGTACCGAAATCCATTTAGCAGAGAAATAAAGCTTAAATTCTCCAAAGGAAAGAGTGTTGATGGTTAAAACATCTCCAAATACATAGTTCACATCCAGGATGAACCTTTACAAGGCCATACTTTCATGCAATTAAAGAACATGACAACGGTAGGACCTTGAGCAGAGATGACCTTGTTATTCCTAAACTTTCAAGGAATTCAATAGCAGGCTGCATCTTGTCATCCACACTCAGGCCTAAAAGCTGAGGGGCATTGTAAATGACCTGCGCAGATCGAAAACAAAACCATTTGCAATTTTAATGAGCTTCATTAAAAACAGGAATTTCCTTGAACTCCAAGCCTGTCATGAAAGACCGAGTGATGAAAAACATTACAAACATTTACCTTGCCAAGATCCTTCCTTTCAAGCCCCAAATTCAAGAGGAAATTGGTCTTTGATTCAAAATTAAGACGGTTATTCAAAAGTTGTGGATGCCTGCGAAGAAGCTTCCCCATAAATATAGGGTCTACACCAAGGCTCTCAAGCTGAAGCACAGCTGGCTGAAAGTCCTGAAAAAATCATATAAAGAAGATTTGGGCTGAAACAAGCATGTGAATAAATACAGAAGCATGTGTAGATGGTTTAACAAAGCATACATATTCCTACTGCAAAAGCCACTATCAAATTGTCTATGATCACTCAACACACGATGGGAAACAAATCAGAAAAGTTGTGCCTTCCCGCAGGAGGGGGGCAAGTTAAGAGAAAAGTTTAAAATAGGATTTGTGGCAAGAAAACATAAAACAGTCTACAAATTAGTATTGCATACGCAGAATGATCAATAACCATGGCTTCTTTCATTGGGTGGTCTGCCCTAGTTGATTGTACACAGTAATCCGATGGTTGTGAACTCGAACATAGAGGACATCAAACACTCATCTTGATCCTATAAAGGAATGTGATTATCAGCAAATGCATGCCTCCTCTCCAATGGGCATGCCTCTTCATAAAGCATATTACTTTCCATTATGATTCCACCTATTATGAGCAAATCCCTTTTGGAATCCATTGAATGCATATTGCAATACCATCACGTGCAATGTTATTAGCACAAATCTTCAGAGGTATTAGTTTAATACAGTTTAGCTACTCTCCATGAGCATCAACTATCCTCTTTGTTTGTTATATACAAAAAGTTCTATGAAAGTATATACAGATTATAAAACATCAAGCAGCTGGACAACTGAGGATAGGATTCTTATACCAATAGTTGTAACCTGACACGTCAGGAACCTTTTTCCTGATGTCAGGTACCACGTTAGTAACCCCCACGTCAGTAACCTGTAGCTGACGGGGCTGTTGCAGGAAATTTTTTTTTTTTGAATTTAGGACTGCATATGCAGTCCTTGCAGGCAGTTTTCTCGTTCATATGTGTAGCAGGTTGTCTTCCTGTGATTGGTGCCCATGGCCACCCACTATTGACTACTTTAAGCCTGCTGATTTTGCACCTGTAGGTCCTGCCCCAGAGAATGACTGTTTTGTCTGCTGTAGCTTGTCATGAAAAGCTCACAGAGCACAAAGCTTGCTGCCCAGGTGGTTCATCCTATGAAGTCCACTGTGGAACCTTTTCTTCAGCCTGCTTGGAAGGTGCCTACACTCCAAACTTCAGAGTGTAGCAGCACTGTAATTTGTATCTTCTATGCACAAAACACTTAATGAATAGCTCCGAGCATATTCACAATGTATGAAACCTCTATTTTCCAAGTAGATTGTGAGTGTCACAATACAAAAAAATCAGCTTGCAAGAGCCCAGCCCAATCTCCTCATTCGATATCCAGCATACTCATTGCTAAGTGCCACATTTCAGTCCAAAGAGTAACAGATCCTACAAGAAGTGCTTAAACTCCACTAAATTTGTTGATCATAAAGCCAATCAACCGAGGCAGCTGATGGTTGTTCACCAATTGTAACCTTTTTAAGACAAAAAGGCATTGATAGGCTGCATACAAGCAAAAGAAATCCTTGTGAGGCCAAGTTTCACATGTAATGATCATGTGTGGAATCACCCCTTCTTTGCAACAACAAAAACCCATCCTAGAGGTATAGTTGCAATCTCAAACATTGTACATACACATGAATGTGAAAGCATGATCAATCCTCCATATGCATGAAGATATTCAATTGCTCCACTTGTGACTTCTCACGAATGTTGATCGACTCCAGAGCGAGGATTTACATAGACACACACACACACATATACATATATATGTATATATATATACCAAATATATATATATATATATATATATATATATATATATATATATATATATATATATATATATATATATATATATACATACATTAAAAAAAAAATATATATATATATATATATATATATATTTTTTATGTATGTATATATATATATAGATATAGATATATATATATATATATATATATATATATATATATATATATATATATATATATATATATATATATATATATATATATATATATATATATATATATATATATATATATATATATATATATACGATCTTGGTGTTTAGAGTATATAACTATTCTTAATTTTTTGTAAAAAAATTAGGACGCGTCAGATAACGTCAGAAACACTTTACCGTACCCGTCATACGTCGGCTAAACGTCAGAAGTCAGAAGTCAAAAACACGTCAGAAACAACTATGCTTATACCTATGTTCGATTATCTATTTGAACAACCAAATGGAGAAAACAATTCATCAAGTGAGAGTGGTTTGGACCGTAATTTTTCCAACCTTAGCTCTAATGCTAGTGTTGTGCAGCATCTGAAATTTCTTCCCTTTTTCTCAAAATTCAATGCAAATCTAAACTGCCAGAATTCCCAGAGCATTCTTAATCCTAACCTTTGTACAATTCAAATTACACTCTATCAAGTAATGATTTGTTTTTCACTTTAAGCAGCCATCTACCAAGAACAGTTTAGAGCAATCGCCACTGCCCCTTAATGTATCTTATATTCCAAAAGGCATGTTTCATGCACACCTTGGTGAAATTGTATCAAGGATAAGGAATTCTAATATTCGTGGGTTTCTGTCTTTTAAGAAAATCCTCTGCTTCATGTTCCCCATATTATCCTCCAAGAAACACCCCATTCTGCAAGGAAAGATGCTTAGCTAAACTTTCTTAGCATGTTTTATCCACCAGAAATTGGTCTTATTCAGAACCCATCTTCTGTTGCAAGAAGTCCTTAAATCAATGTTCTCCTTGATTAAATTGTAGAAAGCATGGGTAGCTCCCAACCATTTTGGAATAGATACAAGTGTCTAGTCCTTGTGCCTTTGAGTTAAGCACGTACTCCAAGGAAAGTCAAAATAATCAAATAATCATAAAGAGTGCAAAGCTAGAGCCAATATGATCTATGACAATCCTCTCCTCATCGTGAAGGAAAATACCTATAGGAAAATTAGAGATAGGATCACAAATAACACGATACGAAGTAGAATATACAAAACAAGAACTCTCGAGCAAGGGAAATTCACTTAAGACTTGAGAGGTAGGATAAAAGGCACAAATACTTGTATTGAGAGCCATGTACAATTGAAATTGGTGTATCTACTACAAAATAGAGGTAACTATTTAACAAAAGATATGTATGTATCTAAAAATGTTATACAAACCTTAATTGTGCATCAAAATGAAAAGATATCTTCTGCAATTATAGAAATTAGCAAAAAGACCTCAACTTCCACAATTCTTTGTGAAGAAGATGCTCCCAGACACCTGTACATGATGCATGAGCTGTAGATATGGCTCTAAACAGCTTGGTACGGCAGCAAATAAATCTCCAACAGTTCTAAAAGGGATGATATGCGAGACAAAGCTGTAGTGCAGCAGAAGGATGGTAGAATAGCAGCATAACACCAGTAGATGTGGAGCAGCAGATTAAACCACCTAGTACCTGTAGTATGTGAGAATGTTGATGAAGATTAAAGAACACAAGCTGTATTCAGCCAAACAGTAAGTGCAAGAGAAACTAGGTGCCAAAAATTTTGCAGGGGTCTATTTTTGGACAGTATGCAAACTTTAGTTGGTAGCTTTAGATCGTATTCATTACTTTTGTAGTAAATCAACAACCTTAAAACACATCCACTAAAAACATGTGAACTTACAGTAATTCCAAAACTTATCCTGGCTGGAAATTATACTAAAAATCTGAAATATCTTCAAGATCTTATATCTTCCAAATTTATGTTCCAAAATTAGCTCAAATTTCAGCATATGGTAGTTTTATAGAGAATTTTACAGCGAACATAAGTTTTCTTCCAAGTTCCTGTTAAATGACTTATCGAATAAGATTTTTTTAATGTAAATAATTAGGGAGAAATAGATAGGCTCGAAAGAACCTTTGAACTCTTATCAAATGTTAGAGAGCATAAATCAGCATGGTTATCCGATATTCCCGCCTCAATGTTAATTCATAAAACTTTCAAATTCAACTTTTGACATAGAAAATTAAATCAATCCTTTGGAAAGCGTTTGTAAAAATGTTTGCTACTCTCTTTATCAACACAAAATGCAAGTTAATTTTTCTTTTCAGTATTTGTTTCAGAATGTTGTGATAATGAACCTCAATATGTTTCATCCTTGCATGAAAGATTCAATTCAATACAATAACAATTACACTTAGATTGTCCATATAAAACTTGGTATGAAAGATGACCTGTACACGATCAAGTTTGAGTCACTTGACTCTGTCAATTCAAGGATAATTTTCCTTGGAAATATCATAGCATTACTTGAAGTAGCCTCTAGATACCTGAAGACTCGCTTCACTGCTTTCCATGAAAAATAGATGGATTATGCATATGAATGCTTACTTGAGAAACAACAAATTGTCAATATGAACTGTTGTTACAATTTACATCAGTCATCTAATTGGTTGACCATATAATGTAGAGTCTAAAATATCATCCTCAGAAAAATAAGATAACATCGATATCCAAGCCAAGCAAAATTGACTCGCTCCATGTGAGATATATTTAGATTAAGACTAAGGATTCTCTTCTCTGAAGCATGTGATTAAAACCTAGAATAGGCAATAAGCATGACTTCAACGAGTTTAGAAGGTTCGCCATGCACCTCCTTTAGGTGGGGTTCAAGGCAGCACCAACTCTCAATGTCCTAGATGAGATCATAAACGAAATAGCATATTGGTAAGTTTGGTAGGATTGATGTGGATTTACCACTGAGCACCATGCTCATTACAAAGACCATACATGACACTTGTAACATGCTTATTCATACCCTTTTGGTTGGCTAACTTAATTATTAGGTGATTGTGATGGAAGACCCAATACTTTTAAAGTCTTTGAGACAGCAACCATATGATCATATTGTGAATATTGGTCTTAGTAGATATTACACTCTATCCACATGCTTTTACACCATTCCACAAGTATTTCTTTAGTCTGATTGGTGTGTGAGTGCTTGCATGCATGTTATGATTTGGCAAATTCTTTGAGATGTAGGCCATGGCTGATATTTCAGCCTTCAGACAGCCTGCATATAGCAAATGGAAAGATTTTTATAACTAATAGAAGGATCTCTTTTGTTTAGACATTATACAATTATTGCCAAATTCATAACACACAAGTGAATGCCTTGGTTAAATCTCAAGTACTTTGCACCGATCAAATGACTCTCCAATCAGGAGTCGTTCAAGCAAAGAAAGCAATAAGAACGTGTGTTCACTGTAATTTCTTTGATATACATGTTGGTGGGATGCAACGGTAAGGAATATAACTTTGTTTGAACAATTCTACTAATAATTTTTAGATCAAAATATTGCAGAGATATAAGGAACTTTTAATGCTTACCTGGCCAAGATCATACCGAAAAAGGTGTGGAAAAGATGTTATGATCTTATCTATATCATCGGCACTTGCATTCAACTTCTTTAAATAGTCACCAACTGGCCATAGATCTTTTTTCACATCACTAGCAACCAACATGGGTCTGCGCACAAGTAAAGCACCAACATGACTTCGTTTGACACCAATGCTTACAAGGTATTCAATCAAGGGGCTGAGGCTCTTTTCTGCACCTTCCAGAATCAATACAGGATGCCTTGTCACGAGCTTCTTAACGTCAATAACAGGTAGCCCAAGGTCTTTCAGAAAATTCACAGTTGGTTTCAAGTCCTTTTCAACATCCTGACCTAAAATCTCAGGGTGTTTTCGAACAAAGGCACCAATTTCTTTTTGAGAAAGACCTAAGCCCTTCAGAAATTCTTCTACCATTGCTAATTGATCACATTCATATTGAAAAAGCTGTGGCCATCTTGCAAGGACTCCAGGTAAATGACTTGCTTTCACGCCAAGTGTCCTCAGAAATTCCACCTTGGCCATAACAGTGTCGATTCTTTGATCTACATAGGGAAGCAATCTAGGGACATCAAAAGCCTTCACGTTCAGCATGTAAAAGTAGTACACAAGTCTGGGTACACCTGCCTGTTCAGCAAGGAGAGATATTCGAGAGGCAAATGAGCAATTCCATTTATACATAGTGCCATGTTGTCCCTGTGAGCTGTTAACAACATTCTGAGCAGGAAGACCGCTTGAAGCATGTTCTTCTACCGTTTTAGTCAACGAGCTCTGTGAATCTTTGAAAGTGTCTGTTCCTTCGAGGGTATCCTCGGCACCATTTTGATACACACGAGCAGTTGGGTCTGCAAATGCTACAGATTCATCTTCGTCTTTGCTAGCGAGAAGAACAAGTTCATTGATGAGCTCCGTTGCATGTCTGAGGAATTCGAAGGCGTACACTGGAGGTACTCCTTTACACTCTAAAAGGTCCAACAGCTGGTTCGCTGCTACACTTTTCTTTCTGCGGGGAAAATCTGTAGCAAAGGCCTCCATGGCAAGAACCTCCCTTTCCAGTAACGTGGGAGATTGCGTAGACGAAGCCACAGACTTTGTCTTCGGGCCATATGGTGCAGACAGGATAAGTGCCTGGAGCTCATCATAGCGGTCATGCTTATCACGTAAATTCTCCTCGCTTCCAGCTATGCATGAAATGACTTTACGCAACCCGCAGAAACATCGGGGAAACCTCACATTGTCGCAGACTACTAGCTGGGTCCTCCTTACTGGGCAAAGAAGGTCGGAAGGTTGCCATGTCTTGACAGAGAGACAGCTTACTGACATTTTCATCGTCTGTAATAAAATTCGTGGTGATCATCACATTGCCATTGCCACAGAGAACTAGCTGGGTCCTCTTTGCAGGGCAAGGAAGGTCGGAAGGTTGCCATGTCTTGACAGAAAGACAGCTTACTGAAATTTTCATCGTCTGTAATAAAATTCGTGGTGATCATCGATGTGTTCTTTTTTTTTTTTTTTTTTTTTTCTTTTAAATGGATGTTGGCCGAAGCCTACTCCCGGACTTTAACTTTGAACTTGTACAAAGGGCATAGTACCCATGGGACCCCCCTTATCCCACAAGAACAGGGGTTTACAAGACTGGTTCAAACGGCGGTCAACACTACCACAGGGATAGACAAACAGTGGCACTCAGCCACAATGCAAGATCATTCAAGATTACATGTCCCTTACATGTTGTTGCCAGGGATTGAACCCTCGCCCCCTCCTCAAGAGGCGAGAGGCCCAACCACTAAGCCAGCGAACTGGGACATGATCATCGATGTTTGCCGGAGACTTTTCATCCTCCATAAAATTCATGGTCATCATCGATGTTTCGCGTAGACTTTTTTTTTCATTTAGACGATCTACTGTGAATATGTGATCATCGATGTATTCAGTAGAAATAGCCTGCATTCACACAGTCTCTCGAACTCCAAGCAAGTTTTTTTTTTTGAAGGAAATTCAGCTGAAGTCTATTTTCCTGCCTTTAATTAATGGAAATAATAATTGTACAGTGAAGGGGACATAGTATCCATGAGATCTTGTGTATCCCACAAAACAAAGGTAATGCCATAGATAAAATCGGAGGGCATAGTATCCATGGGACCTTGCGTATCCCACAAAGCAGAGGTAACACGATAGATAAGCTCAAAAGAAGTACAACAAAAAAACACCCGAAGTTCACATCCCATTGTTCTAGTGGTTGAATCTTTGATCTTTTAAGGCGGAGGTCCAGAGTTCAATCCCCAGATTGGACATGTAATGGATTTGCCAGTCTAAACTAGTTGAAATCAGTTGTAATCTTGTCTAACCCTTACTTCATGGGATACAGGGGGATCCCAAGGGTACTGCAACAGAACAAGGATTACAACTACCACGTGCTAGAGAGATGACTCTCCTCCCAACCAAAGGCCTCTATATATATCTCTCTCTAGGGGACTTCCTTCTTGGGCAGGTGGATACTAGCCAACCATGTGTCGACCATGTAACTGCATGTGCGCCAAGTATCCCAGTTAACTCGAGTTAACTCAAGTGGATGCTTCTAGAAGGCTCTAGATCTCTTTCGGCAAAATACTCTCCCCATGTCCCTCATGGGGATTGAACCCAAGACCTCCTCCTTCACATCCTTGAGACTTAACCACTAAGCTAAGAGGATCACTTGTTCACAACAGCACAAGACCTCTTAGTAAGTCTAAACTCGAGATCTTTGGCCATACACACAGATGATCAAACAGTGTCCGATTTCAGATCCGTCTGAACCGGTCGGATCTTTAGATCATAGACTTAATTTATTACATTCTTCCCCCCTTGGAAAATATTTTCGTCCTCGAAAATAGAGCTATATATCGATTGTAGGCAACCATCGAGCCTCATGTTCTAAAACTGAAAGAACATGGTCATGTTCTAAAATTAGAAGAACATGTCTCATCTCTATGGTGGCATCCCTGTTCGAATGATTCAAAACACTGTCTCGCTTTGCACTTTGATAAACTGGTCAAAGTACAAAGTAGTGAATGAATAATAAGAGTGGATCTAAAAACCATACTATAACTTGACCAAATCAATTTCAAAATGAAAAATTGTCCAACTTAGGACACTTTTCTCAAAAACTTGAGCTAAAAGTTCTTGGGAATTATCAATCTGCTGAGCAATTCCTAACTTCTCTATTCTAGAGTATACTGGACTCTAGGAAATGATTTATGCTTCAACTTGAAGCAAACCCAAATGAATAAGTCAATCTTGAACTTGTCATCTTTCGATGTTTGTAAAGGTTCTTGTACAGAACATCTATCTAGGATGTTTAATGTAGTTTCCTTGTTCTATCAGGTTAACCCTTGACTTTTATGAAAAGAATCAGATACCATATCTAAGTCAAATCCAAAAGCTTTGGAAAGCGGAAATAAAGAACTAAAACTCTGTTCAACCAATTCAAACTTCAAAGATACGTAAACTTGCTATGAGTCAAACTCTAGATGACTCAAGACTTTAACTTCTCAAAGATCTATTTCAACATGGTATTGAAGCATTTTCTTTATCTTTAAGAGAAATAAGTTGGATTCTCAAAAAGATTCAAAGCAACTCGAAAACATCATCCAACCACAAGACACTAGTGTGGTAACCAACATTAGTGTGTCGACCCACTGAGGTTTTGTTGATGAGTTTAGTATTCAGATAATGCTTCACTTGAGACTAAGTTTATGTCTTTATTCAATCTGTATGACTCCTTACTGGGAATGCAATTCTTGAGCATTGCTTTTGAGTCAAAGAATTGAATTTGCCAAGTTACACTTGGAACTTGGTGCTTAACTTAGTCAATCCAATTCTTAGTTGAAAGGATCATCTCATTGTCAAAGTCTTACTCTTTCAAAAATTTATCAAATATTTCCGAATTAACAACACTTCATCTTATAGGAAGTAGCTTAATTCCTAAAGATTATTTGACATATCTTTGAGGAAAGATTTTGATTTCCAAAAATACTTTGACTTGTTTCTGCTTTAAGATCTATTTAGCTTAAACAATACTTTTCTCATCCTTAGAAAAGTGCTAAATATAAGTATTCAACTACTTAACCGAAAATAATGCATATAAAAATGTCTGTTATTGCATGCAAATGCATGTGAGTGCATGCACGTGTTGGCATTCTCCTTTCATGCATTTTCGAGCTTGAAAATGCATGTTTCCAATCATCCATGCACAAACATTCTACTTGCTAGCTTTTATAAAAAGATATAACCGTTTATGTGCATCAACTTGAGCATTTAACTATTTTTTTAAGCAAGAAAAAAACATGTTTTGTGCATGAAAACATTCTTTTGAAAGGAGAAATGCACCAAAATTTTGTACTCCCATGCGGTGACATATAGATGCATGCTTGTGCTTAATGAGTGTTTCAATACATTTATGCTCTTTCATTTAGCTTTCAATGATTTCCATCAAGATTATCAAAAATGAAGTTTACTTCTATACTTCAATGATAATAACATGCATCCTACATGAAAGCATAGAGCAAAACAAATATTGAAACCAATAATTAACTTTGGAAAATACTTATCTCCCAATTAAGCTACGCCCTCCTATTGATCCTTTAGAATGACCATTTTGCACCCTAAGCTCCTCGGGAAAAATCTTTCTGTGCAAAGAAAAGCCAACCTTCATAGCCATGCTCACATCTCTCCATACTTTGACCAGAAACTCTTCATAAATCTTGGAAAACTTTGGTAGAGCTAATAGCTAAGATAGCTCGAGAGTGTGTCACAAAAGCACAATTAGAAAAGCAAAATCTTTTCAATAATAAGTCCGAAGAAGATCCTAAGCAAGTATGGACATAAGTTGGATAGAATTATGTGCATATCCAATTGTAGGAGGTCGCATTTTTATTCCTCAAATAAAAGCCATATAACATGGCTTAACGTAGCGGATTGAACACATTTTTTCTGTTTCGAAAGTTTTGTGTTCGAATCCTGACCTGCTTCCATTCAAAATCTGGATTAGCACTTACAAAGAGCAGCGATCTCTATGGAATAGGTATCTTTTTCGTAACTACATCTCTGATATGACCATTTTCTTTTGGTAGAGGTGAAAGATCAGAGAAAATATTAACTATGAATTCCTATCACCAATCCAACCTATGGGATGAATCTTCCTCGCATGAGGAAAGTGACGATCAAATCCGAGAACCGTCATTCAGATGCTTTAAAGAAAGTCACTTTGTTTATTTTATTGCTACGGGCGCAATCCTCAGAAACTGATGGCATCCAAACAGGTGATGAGATCGATTACTCCACCGTCTGTCAAGCGGACTAAATTTTTTTTTCTTTTCTACTCGCAACTGCAAAATCTGGTGCACATGATATGATATTGATATTGTGGCTGCTACGATTCTCTTTGTCCATGTAGTCGTGGGTTCAACACTTGCGCAATCATCATTCAAGGCTCCTTTTCATTTTGCTTCTGATGGAGAAGGTCTGGAGCAGCGCAATTTTAAGCCTCATTTGATATGCTCAGAATGGGGTCCATCGATGTGTTCGCTATGCTGGAGAGGTTGCCATCACGTGACAATCATATTTCTCTTTTGTTTGAGAAATTTTTGAGCAGCATCTGCCAGCATCTCTTGACGTGGTCTCCCCTTGGATAAGCGGTAGTTCTCTAGAGTACGATGTAGCGGGTCCGAATCTTGCTACTGCCTCTGATATATCATTCTCTTTGAATGAGCCTCCGCTCTAGAAAGATCATCACATAATTAGGCACTGGGAATTAAGCAACAACGAATGTGCTTCACTGTGGTGGATATGCTGAAGCTATGGAAAGCCAGTAGACCCGAGTTCAAATCCTATAGTAACATGCATTATTTTGCTACAAAGAGCAATTCTCCGAAGGCTAATAACCGTACATGCAAAAGAAATAATGCATGAAAACGAATTCACTGAAGAGAAATCCTACAAGAATTCAATGAGAACTTAAGCAAGACGATGAGCCATCAAGGTCAGCATGAAAGCTTGCTCTGATACCAATGCAACAGAACAAGGATTACAACCACCACGTGCTAGAGAGATGACTCTCCTCCCAACCAAATGCCTCTATATATATCTCTCTCCAGGGGACTGCCTTCTTGGGCAGGTGGATACTAGCCAGCCATGTGTCACCCATGTAACTGCATGTGCGCCAAGTGTCCTCGTTAACTCGAGTTAACTCAACTGGATGCTTCTAGAAGGCTCTAGATCTCTTTGGGCAAAATACTCTCTCCATGTCCCTCATGGGGATTGAACCCAAGACCTCCTCCTTCACATCCTTGAGACTTAACCACTAAGCTAAGTGGATCACTTGTTCACAAGAGCACAAGACCTCCTAGTACATCTCGAAGTCTGCTACAGGTCTAGCAGAACTCCTCAGGGTAGTTCTGTTCAACTTTTTTGCATATAGTCATTTTTCTGCATCAGGGTAATTTAGTCAGTGGCCATGGCTGAAAGCAGTGATGTATTCTGTATGTTGGTTGTTGAGGATAAGTTGGACGATACCAATTACCCATTGTGGGCTTATATGATGCGACATGTATTGGTTGCAAAAGGATTGTGGAACATTGTGCAGGGTGTTGAAAAATGTCCTATTACACCTACAAATACAGGTATTGAAGCTGATGCAAATGGCATTGAAGATGTTGATATTCTTCAAATTCCTGTTCCTGTTGCGGTTTCTGTTGCACCTACTATAGAGCAAATTCATTGGGATGGCAGAGATGCTTAGGCACATGCATTGATAGCCTTGTCTATCAAACGTGCCATTAATCCTCACATTCGCTCTTGCAGAACCGCTAAGGATGCTTGGGATACACTTACCACATTGTACCAAGCTAGGAATGAGGCTCGTGTTGCTTAGCTCCAAAAATAGTTGGAGAGTGAGCATATGAATGAAGATGATTCTATGGATAGTTTTTTGACAAAGATCAAGGACTTGAAGGAACAATTGATTTCTACTCATGAAGTTATACAAGATAGCTCACTTGTGTAGACCATTCTAAATGGTCTTCCTGACTCATATTAGAGTTTTGTTTCTACTCTTCGTTTGATGATGAAAGGAAATCCAAATGCCCTGTCATTTGAAGAGTTAGTTTCTGTTCTGCTGTAGGAAGATCAGCTTAGGCAAAACAAGTCCATTATGTGTGTTGTAGATCAAGATTTCCTGGCTAGTCAGAAGGGCAAAGGTAAATGGAGTTCATCTACTAGTAAGCAGAAATCTGCAAATGTTGCATATTCGAAGAAGGAAGGCAAAGATGAGAAGAAATCAGAAAAGCTGAAATTGTTTTGCAAATATTGTAAAGCAAATGATCATGTCATTAAGAGCTTTTCTAAACTGGCTGCTAAAGAGGCAAAGAAGAAAGAGGCCAGAATGGTTGTTGCAGAGGCCTCTACACTGAAAATAGAGTATGCTAATCTTGTGTAGAATGAAGAATGGGTGTTTACTACTATTTGTAGTTTTGACCCATCTTCTCATGAGCAATGTATGTCTGTAGCATTAGCCAAGATTGGCTTGGTTGTGAAATTTGTTGATGATAGATGTACAGTTCATGATCTGTCAAATGGAGACATGATTATTGCTTCTGGCATTTTATGTCGTGGGCTGTATAAGCTCATAGACTATGAAAGATCTGTGAATGATTTGCCATGTGCAGTACATGATTCTTAGGCTATGTCATATGCAAAGCTTTGGCATGCACGCTTTGGTCATCTGAATTTTGCTAGTTTGCTATGCTTGCAGAAAATTGAAATGGTGTCCTCTTTGCCCAAACTTGAGGCACCTAGAAAACATGTTTGTGAAGGCTGTATTTTGGGCAAAATGCAATATTCCTCCTTTCCAAAAGATGGTTCAATTCGGGCTTCTCAAAAATTACAGCTTGTACATAGTGATGTATGTGGTCCTATGCAGACACCTTCTTTTGGAAACTATCTTTACTTCATGAATTTCATTGACGAGTTTTCCAAGCATGCATGGGTATATCCACTCAAAGCAAAGTCCGAAGTGTTTATGTGCTTCAAAAAATTTTTGGATTTGGCTGAAAATATGTCAGCATGTAAAATGGACACCCTCCATTCTGATAAAGGAGGGGAATATATGTCTTCTGACTTTAATTCATTTCTGACTGAACGTGGGATAAAACATCAGTGTACAATGCCATATACACCTCAACAAAATGGAATTGCTGAATGGAAGAACATGTCACTCATGGAGATGGCGAGGTGTATGGTCAAGAGTCAGGCTTTACCACATAGTTTCTGGCTTGAGGTTGTCATGTGTGCAGCATATGTACTTAACATGTGTCCCACTAAAGCACTGCAATCTATCACTCCATATGAGGCTTGGCATGGTTGCAAGCCATTTGTTGCTCATCTACATGTTTTTTGTTGTCTGGCATATGCATTAGTGCCTGAACAACGTTGTAGGAAATTGGATGATAAAGCAGTAAAATGTATTTTTGTTGGGTACAGTTCTGAAAGCAAAGGCTATCGTCTGTATCATCCACAAGCTAAACGCATTTTGGTTAGCCATGATGTTGTTTTTGCGGAAGATGTTATTCAACCTTTACTTTCATGTATGAAGGAGATATCTGTTAGCTCCAAAGACATGTATGATACTTTGCTGCCTCTTTTTACAGATGGATAGTCTAGTGCTGGTCCTAATGAGGCAACTTCTCAATCATTGCAAGTTTCATGTGATGATGCAAATCATTCTATTTCTAATGCAGATTTGCATGATGCACTTGTTGATGAGAGATCTGATATTGAGGAGGCAAAATCTATGCCAAAATGGCTAGTGCTGACTTTGCGTGACAGCAAATTAGATGCACCTCTATCATACCGTACTCGTTTAGGCTCTCATGGTGCCTCTTTTGCATCAGATTGCTATGCTATGGCTACATCTAGTCTTTGTGATGAGACTTAGCCTATTTCGTTTGATGACGCACAAAATTATGAACATTGGATGGATGCATTGCAATCCGAATATGATGCTATCATGAAAAATGGTACCTGGTCTTTATGTGACTTACCTCTTGGAAAGAAGGCCATTGGCATTAAGTGGGTATACAAGCTGAAGCGTAAACCTGATGGAATAGTTGAATGATATAAAGCTAGGCTTGTTGTAAAGGGTTATGCATAGGAAAGAGGCATTGATTTTGATGAAACCTTTGCTCCTACTTGCCGAATGACTACTGTTCATAGCATCTGTGCACTTGCAGCTCATCATGGTTGGAATGTACATCAGTGACATTAAAACAACATTTTTGAATGGTGACTTGCATGAAGAAGTGTGTGTTTTTTAGCCCCCTAGCTTTGTGGAAAAAAGGCATGAAAACAAGGTGTGCAGGTTAAAGAAGGCATTATATGGTTTAAAGCAAGCACCACGTGCTTGGTATGAAAAGATACATGCCTATTTGGTTGCACATGGTTATGAGAACAGTCCAACTGAAAGCACCTTATATGTTAAGTGGGCTAATGATGTGCTTCTGATCATTGTTGTGTATATTGATGACATGCTGCTCACTAGTCCTCATGAGATGCTTATTGCTGATTTCAAGGCTGATTTGCATGCTGAAGTATTTCGATGGTGATGCACCATAGTGCACTCTCCATCTCAAGAGCTCCACCACGATATCCTCGAAGAAGAAAACTTAGCTCCTAGCGTCATACATGATACGCCACATAGACGTTGCAAAATACGCAAAAAAAAAACAATACACAGGGAGCAGAAAGACAGACTTCTTAGGTCTTACAAATGCGGTCGAACTTACAGTCTGTGGCTGACCAGGCCACTATATGTTTTATTAAAGAGCATATACAAAGAAGTGTTCGGTGGTCATTTGGCCTTTCACAAGGGCACTAACTGTAACAATCTCCCACTAAAGGCCAATATGGCCAAAGTAACTATGGGAGAAAAATAAAGAATGATAAAGAATACTTGAGTGTAAGTATACAAAATATACCTCCCATTTGATGGGCATGTTACACAGTATACAAGTGACTGTGTAAGACCATGAATCAGGTAACCCCCATCAAGTGACAGCACTGTCAAAAGCTACCTTGTGGTAGAGCTTTAGTCAAAGCATCTTGTTATATGGAGTATCATATTTGAGTAATGATTTAGAGGTGAGAACCTCCTCTTATACATGATAGGTATGATACTCACATGAGTGCCAAGTGGCACTCATATGAGATGCATAGAGCCTTGCCCATTCTGGGTATGAATGAGAGAGAGAGAATAATAGGCTTCCATGTGGCTGGGCAAACCAAGGCAAGCATCGGTCTCTGTGCATCAATGTCGAATCTATATAGAGAACTCCAAAATGGAGGGTGCCATAGGGAATTGAATTCTATACTGGTATCGGAGAAGAGGTACACACGTATTGAGGCATCAACACGTTCACGAAGGGGCCCAATAACACCCCAGGAAGGCAACCAACAACAGGCATGCACGCAGATAGTAGAGAAGTCCACCGAGTTCAATCGGCCCACATGGCCTCTCCCTCTACCCTCCCTCTAGGATGAAGCATATGAAGGAAGACTCCTCACTATATACCCACGAAAAAGGTGTTGCACATTCGCATATGGGATAAATCCTCTTGTCTCAAACGGCTACGAATTTTGGGAACTTCGAATTTGTGGAGGATATAAATATTAAAAAATTTGAGTTTTTTTGGAAGATTGGGGGAGCAATGCAAGCTATGGTTCAAGCTCTTGGTATGGGTTATTAGTCTATGCAAAGAAGCTTCAAATGCCCAGTTTTGAGCCCCCAAAATCACCCTATCAGGAAGATTTGTTTTTCCACATCCTAGCTTGGACATACACATCTTCTTTGCACCATAGCTTGGTCATACGAAATCCGATTTCAAAAATATTTGTCACACTATGAAGCTACACTCCAAAGCCTTGCTTAAAGACAATCAGTGTTTGATTTGGATAAGATTTAGTCAACCAAAATCTCTCTGTAGCGCTTCAGCAGGAACTAGTCGGCCACTCCTGGGCCTAGTTTTTCATCATTTGGCATCCAAATCTACTTTTCTCACTTGAGATAGATTTATATCTTTGAAGTACAGGTGTTGAACTACATTTCTTGGACTGGCGAGGACTGTCAAATTTCAAAACTACATCAGTTTCACTCAATTTGCCCAATTGGGACTATTCCTACATGATTTTGGCATCGTTCTTGTTGGTTTTTGGTGATTAGAACCTCCCCGGACCAACTGGACATTTCAAATTTTTGTTTGGGCCTGGCAAGGATTGAAGATCAACGACCTCAAGCTTCAAAGATCACTTTGATTTCGCTTTCGCAGCTTCATTTTGTACCAAGGAAGTGCTCTTGTGATATATTTCTCTTCTTCTTGCATATTTAAAATTTACTTCCACTTGTGCTCACATACTCTAATTAGCAAATGGGGAGGGGAAGTGAAACATGGAGTCTAAAGGGAAAAAAATAATAGAACACATTTCTCCATCTAAAGAGAAACTAGAGGATCCTGATTTTAGAATGGAAGAGGTAGAAATGGGGTAGGAAGTAGAGAAAACCTAGAAGAGAAAGAGCCTCAACAAGAAGAATATACCTATGAGGAACTTTTGGATGAGTTTGTTACTCGTGACCAATTTGTAGACTTAAAGGAACAGACCCTTAGGCTAGAGAGAGAGAGATAGGTAGCATTACATCTCTCATTCAGCAGCTTAAGTCTCAAATGATCTCACTTGAGACTCATGTCACGTCTTTCCTAGCTAGGAAGGAAAGAGAAACCCCTACTCTTCCTCTAGAGATGACTAGGAAAGATACTTCTCTTCCTAATAAGCACAAAGGAGAGAGCTCCCGAGAAGTTCCCCTCCTGAAAGACTTAAAGCCACCTATCTTTACGGGGGATGATTGAGATAGAAACACAGATGCAATCTACACTTTTTTACAAAAGTGGCATGATTTGCATCAATTGAAGGGCACCCCACCAGAGTACCGTGTGCTAGAGGCGAGTCTCTCACTTGGCCCACGTGCTTATAAGTGGTGGATGAGTCTCAAGGAGGCGAACTCTATCCCTACAAATTGGACTGAGTTTGAAACTCTTTTTCTAAAAGAGTTTCTTCTTGTGAATGAGGAGGAGAGGAATTGGGATGCATGGGATAGGATCACCCAAAGAGGTAGGCCTTTGACGGTCTACATATCCCACTATAGGGAGATCATTTTGAAACCTAAGGGCTTAGATGATTTTTAGAAAACTAGAGGGTTTGTTAGAGGCTTAGATAAAGCCATCAAGAGAGAGGTAAGAAGGAATGTACCTAAGACGTTTGAAGAGGCGATCAAGTATGCACAGATCTATGAGGATCATAACCGTCCTCAATATACTCCTATGGAGACGGATCAGCCCCTTAAGCCTCTTAGCATGACTAAGTTCAAGAAGAAGTTTCCACTGGGGAAAAACAAAATTTTCATTAAAAAACAAAGATCACAAGGGCCTAGGTTACCTGCAGAGCAGTATGAGAGGGCCAAAAGAGAGAACCTGTGCTTTAGGTGTTTGTCTCCTAGCCATTCACAGTGGAACTATCCACTCAAGAAGGGGGAAGAAAAGAAGAGAGGGCGAGAGAGTAGTACGGCCCTTGAAAAGGTCAAAAAGGCGGTCCACCTAGTGCAGACACTTCCTATTCATGGTATAGCTGCAAGGGAGTGGAGGTGATGCATGAGGATGTAGTACACACCTGTTGTTTGACTCAGTCATTGTGGTCACACACTTTGGACCACATGACCTAGTTAAACTGCATGTTAGTGTGTACAGGACCAGGGTGTGAGTCATGATAGATGAATCTGCCACTCATAACTTTATAAACTATGCTTTGGTCAAGAAACTAAAAATTCCCCAATAGCCCAGTGCACATAAATACATAGTATCTATGATGCAAGGGGAAGATAAGAGGATATGGGATACTATGGTATCCATTTTGGAAGTCAAGATGTAGGATTATATAGATCATATGGACTTTCAAATTATGAATATGGAGAGGATAGATCTTGTGTTAGGAAGAGAGTGGTTATGGGGGTTGGGAGACACACTTAAACATAGCTATCAAAACAACACATTTGAATTTGAAAGAAATGGAAGTAAATTTTGCATTTAGGGAGAGAGATATATATATATATACCTTGTGCACCTCTCATTTCATCTTTAGAGTTGTATGGTCTTTGTCATTCTCAGTATGTACATGAGATCTTTTTATTGTATAGTCATGATATTGAGCATTGTACAGACAATTCATCTGATGTATATTTTCATGCTAGGAATGTAAATATGGATAGGAATTTCTATTATTCTTTCTTGCAAGAGTGTGTGGTTAAAAGTTTTAAACATCTTATGTTTGAGTATAGAGATGTTTTTCCCACTGACTTACCTAGAGGGCTACCACCTAAGAGAGGGGACATTGACCATGCCATTGAGGTAGTTACTAACATTAACCCTATTTGTAAGCCACCTTATAGGCTTAGTGTTTCTCAACATGAGGATGTTGAGAAGCACTTACAAGATTATTTAGATAAAGGCTTCATTAGACCTAGTAACTCACCTTGGGCATATCCAATGCTCTTAGTTAAAAAGAAAGATGGCTCTATGAGATTATGTATAGACTACAGAGCACTTAATAAGGTAACTATCAAAAATAGGTTTCCTATGCCTAGATTGGAAGATCTATTTGATCAGTTACATCAAGCTAGGTACTTTACCAAGATTGACCTTAGATCAGGATATCATCAGATTAGGATTAGGGCAGAGGATGTCCCTAAGACTTCATTCATGACTAGATATGGGCATTATGAGTTTTTGGTGATGCCTTTTGGTCTCACCAATGCTCTTGCCACTTTCATGAAGCTCATGAATAGTGTATTACAAGCTTATCTAGGAAACTTTGTAGTAGATTTCCTGGATGACATTTTTATCTATATTGCATCAGAATAGGAACACTTGGAACACTTAAGAAAGGTATTTCAAGTGCTAAGAGAAAATTCACTCTTTACTAAGGAATCAAAGTGTGAATTCTTCAAAACAGAGGTTAGATACCTTGGACATATAGTCTCCCAAAATGGAATCCAGATGGATCCTGAAAAAGTAAGGGCTATTATGGAATGGCCACATCCAAGGAACCTGGGAGAGCTACAGATCTTCCTAGGTTTATCAAGTTTCTATTGAAGATTCATTAAGAATTATGCAAAAATTGTTGTCCTGATGATGGAACAACTTAAAGGGAAAGGGAAAGCCTTTCATTGGGGAGACGAACAAAAGCAAAGTATGGAGAAATTGAAAATAGCAATTGCTACACCTCTACTTTTACATATAGCATATCCCAATAAACCCTTTGTGGTTGAGACTAACGTGAGTGATTTTTCCATAGGAATGGTTTTAGTTCAGGATGGTCAACCAATAGGTTTTGAGAGTAAGAAACTAGAACTAGCTCGTAGTATGCTCTCAGGCTCATGTGGAATAGATTGAACAAAAATAGGCTCTACTACTTCACTGTCTGGAATGAGATTGTCAAATTCACCCAACCTTTTCTTAAGCCGGCTAACATGAAAAACTGGATGAATTTGACTATTCTCTAGAAGTTGGAGCTGGTAAACCATCTTTCCTATCCTCTTAACTATTTGGAAAGGTCCACAATAACTAAGAGATAGTTTTGGACAAGGTCTCGTTTTCATGGTTTCAGATCTAGATGGAACTCTAAGATAGACTTGCTCTCCTACCTCAAAGTTGACGCCTCTCCTTTGAGGGACATCATAGGCTCTAGCTCTATCCTAAGCTCTCCTAATGCTGTCCTTAGCAAGCCTAAGTATATCGTTCATCTCTTCCAAAAAGTCCTTTGTAGCTTGAACTTTCTCATTTTGCAATCCTACTGCATCAAGAGCTCTTGGTTGAAACCCATACATAAGCATAAATGGACTATGCTAGTGGAAGAGTGCTTGACACTATTGTATGCAAACTCTACTATAGGTAAGTACTCTTCCTAATTAGTTTGCCTTTCATTCACATATGCTCGAAGCATATCCTCAATGATTTGGTTAACCCTCTGTTTGCCCATCCAATTGTGTATGCTCGGCGGTACTCATGCTAAGTTTCATATCCAACCTTTTGAAGACCTCTCTCCAAAAGTGGCTAGTGAACTTCCTATCCCGATCAGACACTATGTCTAAAGGAAGACCATAGAACCCATATAGGTTCTCTACAAAGAGCCTAGCCAACTTTCGTGTCTTCACTATAGTACGTGTCGAAATAAACCTAGCCAACTTTGGTGTCTTCACTATAGTACGTGTCCTATTGTTTCTCTCTTTCTATCAAACCTTCCAATACCATTTTTGAGGAGAAAAATGGAACTAAGGGGAAGGAAATGTTATATGGAGTATCATATTTGAGTAATGATTTAGAGGTGAGAACCTCCTCTTATACATGATAGGTATGATACTCACATGAGTGCCAAGTGGTACTCATATGAGATGCATAGAGCTTTGTCCTTTATGGGTATGAATGAGAGAGAGAGAATAATAGGCTTCCATGCGGCTGGGCAGACCAAGGCAAGCATCGGTCTCCGTGCGTCGACATCGAATCTCTGTAGAGAACTCCAAAATGGAGGGTGTCATAGGGAATTTGAATGCTACACATCTGCAACATTATCTCAAGTGTGAACCTTCTCAATAATAATGTGCTCAATGGCTAAGAAATCTCTAATGAAGTGATACCTCACCTCAATGTGCTTGGTCTTTGCATGATAGACCAGATTCTTAGCCAAAGTAATGGCACTTTGACTATCGCTGAGCAAATGAGGCACATGCTGAGGTAAACCCATATCACAAGCAAGACAAGAAAGCCACAATGCTTCCTTTCATGCCTCACTTGTTGCAACATACTCTGCTTCTGTGGTGGAAATAGCTATGCATTCTTGACGACGAGATCTCCAAGAGATAGCACCTCCAACAAAATGAAAAATGTACCCTGATGTAGACTTACGATTGTCTACACAACCAACATAGTCAGAATCTGTGTAACCAATAATGGATACTTTCCCTCTACCTAAGCATAAACACTTGTCCTTAGTGCCACTCAGGTATCTCAAAATCATCTTTACCACTTCCTAGTGTTTCTTGCTAGGATTAGACATATATCTGCTCACAACTCCCACTGCAAATGCAATGTCTGGTCTTGTAGCTACCATAGCATACATGAGACTACCAACAACAGATTGATAGGGAATTTTGTGCATGAATTCCTTTTCCTCATCTGATTTGGGGAAATCATCCTTGCTCAGTTTCACATATGTGGGTAAAGGTGCAGTCAATGCCTTTCCACCCTGCATATTGAACCTGTGAAGTACTTTGGATATGTATTCACTTTGAGACAAGTATATGCATCTTTTACTCCTATCACGAGTAATTCACATGCCAAGAATATGTTTGGCATCCCCCAAATACTTCATATCAAATGTCTGACTCAACTTCCTTTTGAAAACTGAAAAGTCATAACAGGACTTCCCAACAATCAACATATGATCGACATAAAATATCAAGCATATCAAGCTGCCATCTGAGCATCTCTTTGTGTAGAGACAATGATCCTCATTGCTTCGAAAATAGCATTGGGACTTCATAAAAGCATCAAAATTTTGGTACCGTTGTCTAGAGGGTTGTTTAAGTCCATACAACCTCTTCTTGAGCTTACAAACTAGACTTTCCTTGCTAGGAACTACATAACCCTCTAGTTGTTCCATATAGATCTCATCTGTAAGATCTCCATGCAAGAAAGCAGTTTTCACATCCATTTGGACTATCTCTAAGTCCTCCATTGCAATGAATCCAAGCAACATGTGTAGGGTAGTCATCTTGACCACTAGAGAGAAGATTTCCTCAAAATCAACACCATGTTGTTGCTTAAAACCCTTTGCAACAAGTCGTGCTTTATACTTTGGAGAAGCACTATCTGATGTGAATTTCAGCTTATATACCCATTTACATGGTAAAGCTTTCTTGCCCTTTGGCAAAGGTAGTAAATCCCAAGTACCATTCTTGTGAATAGAATCTAGCTCACTCTTCATGCCACACTCCCACTTGACATGATCCTCTGTCTGCATAGCCTCTTTGTAGCAAGAAGGCTCACCGACATCTGTTAGCATAACAAAATCTAAACCTGGAACATATCTATCAGGTGGATGTGAGACACATGTAGAGTGTCTCAATGGTTGTTGAATAGGAACATTTGCAGACTGATCTAATCGAACATTCTCTTGAAACGTCCCTATGTGCAACATTTTTTGCATGCTAACTAGAGGATTAGTATCCTTAAACACCACTCTTCTCACTTCAACCTCTTTAATGGGCTATTTATGCATCTTAGACTCATTGAAAATGACATCACTACTTCTGATCACTGACCATGTTTCAAGATCCCATAAGCGATATCCAAATTGTCCTTCTCGACCATATCCAAGAAAAATCCTTTGACTTATGGTCCAAACTTTGTCTAAGACTCTTGGGTATATGAACATATGCTTCACACCCAAAAACTCGAGAATGATCATAATATGGTGGCTTCCCTATCCATAACTCTTGTGCCACTTTCAAACCTTTGGCAGCACTAGGTGAGAGGTTAATCACATGAACTTCAGTCAATACTGCTTCTGCCCAAAAGTCTTGTGAGAGGTTTAACCACTCTATCTTGAATAGTTCTATTCATCCTTTCAGCTACACCATTCTATACTAGGGTATAAGGAGCTGTAAACTCTCTACGAATCCCTCTAGACTAACAGAAAAGGTTAAATTCATGTGAGGTATTGATGCAATGATGCCCAATGCTTCGCCATCTAAGCGAGTCTCTGTGATCTGGACATTTGTTGCTTCATTCATTTTGAATACATGAATGCAATCTTGAGATGCTTCCTGCCTTGTGGTGCCTTTGATAGTGTCATCAGGAATCTGATCGATCTTTGTGCCTTCCACTCCAAAGTCATCGGGTACTTGATTCAATTCCTCCCATTGACCATCATCTTTGGAGTCACTTTTAATGTTTACATTCAACATAGATGGTTCTTGTTCTTCTAGTGTATCAGACGATGAACTTGAGTTGGCCAACCCCAACTCTCTATATCGATGAACCTTTGTCAGTCGTTTTCGTTGTTCGTTGTCTAAAACTGTCTGTTGGTAATGATGTCCTTGTACCGATAGGATTACTTGCCCTTCCATATATTGATGAGTGGCTTCCACTGCCTTCGTTAATTCCTCTTCCGTGATGGGTGGATTGTCTTCGAACCTTATTCTTGGAAGTACATGTGTCCTCTTTGAAGCTGGAATGGATTCTTCTGCCTGCATCATCCCTCATAGTCTTTTGGTACCTCTCATTCTCTGTTGAGAGCTCGTTTCAGCTTGTTCTACTATTTTTCCTCCTTTCTTTTTCCTTGGGACCATGGCAATCTTCGCATACTTAGCCATTTCTTTAGAGGAGGGCATCTCTTTCAAATGTTCCTGAATGCCTAAGGCATGATAGATCAGTACTGTTAAGGCAACGCTTCCGTTCAAGAACTTCTTATGGTTCCATTGTTTCTTTGCTTTGAAAAGTCGTTCTTGAATATATGGAGTCATGTTAACTTGATTCCCTAGCTGTTTGATGGCATGGGACAACATATGCACTATAATCTTCTGTGGAGCGGTATATCAATGCATGTTTGGAAAGCAAAAATGTTGGTGAATGAGTCGGACTTCCTCTTCTATATCAATGCGATTGATGTCTGTAAACATTCGGGTCTTGCCCCCCCCCCCCGCTTTCCTCCTTCAAAATTGTATTTCCATATTTTTTCCATCTGAAAGCTTCTTTGATTAAGTCGTGGGTGAATTGTATGATGACCCACTCGTTGGCTGCATCTAGGACTCTTGCTTCAGGTACTAATGGGTCATGTAAAGCTGGTTGTAGGGTATTCATTACTTGTGTTCATCGCTGGAAGTCTGGCTTGTAGATGGGTAGTTCAAAGTACTTCTGAATTCGTGCTTTCTTCATTATGTCTATAGTGGATGGAAGTTCATGCACGACTGTGAAATCTTGGGACATCACTGGAAACTGATGGTCGGTGTCCATAATCTTAATTGTTACCAAGAACGGATAGTCCCCGACAGGTTGGTCCTCTCGAAACCAGTGATCTTTTGCTTTCGTCACACTCTATAGGGGGAATTCCAGCACCTCTTCTTGAATAGTCGCTTCAAAGTCCTCAGAAGCCATCTCCACTTGTAATATCAGCTTCTTATAGAAGTTAAGTCGTGAGTCATGTGTGTCTTAGTGACATGTTTCTTATTGCATCACTCCGTTTCCCCTTACTCAAGTGAGTAAGATCTCTTACCACATATCTTTTCATTTATATTCCTGAAAGAAAACAAGAGTTAGTTTAGCCGAAACATTTATTTATTTACATAGTAGGTTCATTCTTATGGAAGTAGAATCTAGGATCTATTCCCAAGTGGGAAATGTGCACCACTAATTTTGTTAAGCATATTATGTGCCGAATGCATGGCCTCGTAATGTGGCCCTGGTATGCATACTTTAGGTGCATTGGACTCTTCACGAGTGCAAACGGAATTCTGTTGAGTCAGTTGTTCCTGTCCTTGCTGCCTCTTGGGTCGCCATATCCAGTTTGTAGTTGTTGATTGAGGTTACATGCATACACACACATGCATACATCTGCATGCATAATGCACATGCATATGCATTCATACATGCTTACATTCATACACACACTCACATATACACCTACATACACATATACACACATACATATGTACACATATATATATTGATTTCTAACCCATTTTGTTTTATATGTACAGGTATTATGGATCCTAGTAGAGAGAGAAAGGTGAAACTCATTGCAATAATCAATGAAGGAGACATAATACCTTGATCCAGATATTGAAGCATCCTTGCTAGGTCCCCATACATTTGTATGAACCAACTCCAAGAGATCTCCATGCATATGTCCTTTCTTCATGAATGGTTACCTGTGAGACTTTCCAAATTGACATGCACTACACTTATAAATCATGTGTTGTTTTGACAAGTTATGGAGTCCAAGTACACTTTGGTCCCTACAAATTTGCTTTAATGATCTTTCACTTATATGTGCTAACCTTTTGTGCCATACTTCCAATTCTGTGAGTTTCTGACTACCATAATTAAAGAGTGTAATGTTTCTAGTGTCTTGTAATTCAAATGTGAACAATCTACCTGTCTTTTCACCTTTTGCAATTCTTCTGAATCCTTGACTTGGATCTTCAACAAATGCTCCTGCTTTTGTGAACCTGACTTGCAACCCTTTCTCTACTATCTGCCCAACACTTATCAAACTCTTTGTAATGGTAGGGACATAGAGTACCTTACTGAGTAAGTTGATGTTTCCATCAGGTGCTTTGACATTTCCTATTTTCTCCACAAAGTGTATTGTATCATCTCCTGTTTGTACCTCATGCTTGTTCCTTAGATCTTCTAAATTTGATAGGAGGGCCACATTTCCTGCCACATGATTTGAACAACCTAGATCTATGTAGAAAACATGCTCATCAGATTTACCTTGTGGCATGGCCATATTCATGATTAGCAATGAGTCCTCTTCATTTGAGTCTTCTGTGTAATTATTGAAGTCTCTTCTTCCCCTATTGCCTCCTTGATAGTTTGAATGGTTGTAATTGTTGTAGTTGCCATGATAATTGTTGAACCTTCCTCATGAGTAGCCATAACTTCCTCTATTGTAGCCTCTGCCTCTTTGATTCCTGGAATTCCTAAAGCAATTTTCAGTTGTATGATTAGTTAATCCACAAATAGAGCATGAATTAGAGTCTTGGGATCTCCCCCTGCCTTGTCTTCCTCCTCTGCCTCTACCTCTACCATGTCGTCCTCTACTTGCATAGTTAGCTTGATGTGTACCTGCTTCATCATCCACTTTCTTTCCTCTTCCTTTGTTTTCTTTGGACTTGATTTTATCAGTATACAAGGCTGAAGATTGATTACCTTTGGAGCTTTCTCCATTCTTGATAAGCTTGGCCGCTTGAGTAAGTAGTTGTCCTATGAGTGTGTTGAAATTTGGTACATGCATATCCATGTATAGATCCATAGCTATGGTGAATGCTTCCCACTTGTCATCTGCCTTCAAGCCATTGATGACTTGCCTTACAATTTGCTCTTCATCTATTACCTCTCCAATGCTTCCCAACTGATCTGCTATGTCCTTGAGCTTTCTGACAAAATCAATCACATTTTGTTTGGGAGCTTTCTTGAGAGTTGTGAAGTCTAGCCATAGTTGATGCTTCCTAGCCTTTGTACTTGAAGAAAAGAAGGCTTCAAGTGCATTCCACACTTCCTGAGATGTTTTACAACTTCTAATGTGAGGCAACAAAAAATCAGAGATAGAGTTGAGGAGATAAGACCTTGCAAGTGCATCCTTGGAGCACCATGTGCTCAATCTTTCTTGCTCTTCTTGTGTTGGTTGACTTTTGTTCCTGAAACTAGGCATAACTTCATCTCCAGCTATATAACCATATATATTCCTTCCTTGAAAGATAAGCTTCCATCCTTAATGACCATGCTGAATAGTTACCTCTATCCGATTTGTCGATTGATGAAGGAAATCCATCTGCCATGTTGTCCAACCTTGCTCTGATACCACTATGAAGAGATGGATTTGTAGTTGATGAAGATGGAGTGGTACTACAAAAACTTTGCACTACACCAGCCAAATGGAATCCAAAGATATGTGGTGGGCCCTTCTAGCTTGCCAAAGGATGTATTAGACACCCTATGTACCTTGGAAGATCACTCTCAAAAAGTTGAATCAAAACAGATAAGTTGGAGTAGATTCAAGAGTCAAAAACTTGCTATTTATGTTCATACACCTGTCCAAAGTTTTGAACAATTCTCTGGCCACATTAGCAATTAACTTAATTCCTTTTGGGGAACTCTTTTGCACTTAGTAAGCTAACAATCATGAGTGACTGGATCAAAAAATGTGAACTACACAAAGAGAAACAAGCTTAGCAAGTCATAGGATGACCCCGATTTTCCCAGGCTGCAATAGTACTCAGACCCGTGATTAGTAAAATGCAAATATCTCAAGATTCAAGAACCCAATGATTATGAAATTTTGTAGGCATATACTAGAGAATATGCTGAATCAAAAAAGTATTAAATCATAGAAAATGGTGGAGTACAAACTGAGAAACAGCTCTCACAAAATGACTATTCTGAGAGAGTGTTGCCAGAGAAGAAGAAAACCAAGTGACACAGTTGACTTCAAATGATCATAGTTGAAGACTAAAAACGTGTAATTGTAATGAAAATTGGCGAAAATATAGTAGACTTAGAGAGCTAACTTTACCAGGTTAAGTCACTAAAAATGATTCACCAAACTTATAGAAATCATCTCTGCAATTTGACTGAAAAAATGATACATATGTGTGCCTTGAAATCACACCTTGATATGGCATAGAGCTCAGCTCTTGAAGGTCTTCACATAACCACGACTAAACTGCCATATATTTATAGTTGATCTTGGGAGCCTAACTTCCTCAATCACTCTTCAATCTATTAGTGATTGATTTGATTCTCCAAGTACCATCAATCACGAATTCGTGGCTTTTCTTTACCTTTTTGATCAAGTGGACTCAACCACTTAAGATTCTTTCACTTTTACATTAAGTAAAGACTTTAAAAATTACAAGAGGTAGTTCATAAGTGAACTTTACATAGTCTTCATTTTAAAGCTTCTTCTATGACTTTGTGGGACTCAAGCCAATACTTAGGCTTGTCATAGACTTGCGCCAACAAACGCCACTAGCTCAAATTTCCACTAAGTGTCATAGAGTTGATAAAGTGATATTCTAAGTGATGTACTTTGCATAAAGTTTGTATTTGAAGATGATCTCTCAATATCTCAAGTGCTAGAGTTTCTTTTCTACTTCTCGTCAATCAACAATACAAAACAAAATTATGTGAAATCTTAAACTACTCCCAAATCTTCCTCTTGGGGATGAATTCCAATGATTAGTTCTAAGTTCAAACCTTAACTCCAATACCCAACTGCTGCCTTGATGCCTCATGTTTGATCCTTGGCTGGTACTTATATTTGGATAAATGGAAATGCATCTTCTCTCTTGAAAATCTCTACGTTTCCATTCTTAAACCGTAGTATGGAAGTGTAGTGCAAAAGGTACCAAGAATTACTTTAAATCCCCTTCTAGGGCCATGGTTTAGACAAATCCAACCCTTGGCTTCCCTTGAGTGCACACTCTTTTCAAGAGCAACACTTCTTCAATTTTGGCTCCTTGGGTGCACTTGACACAAGGCACACAAAGCACTTAAGCGTATTGCTTCCAATGGAATTTTCTTGACTTCAATTGTGCATCAATCCTTGCAACACCTTTCAAATGGGTATAAGTTTTCCTATGCACTTAAATACTTCAAGAAGTTTCCCAAACTAGAATAAATGCAAACATTGATTTCCCTATAGCCAAGGAATTTTTGTATGTATTTTCTTGAGATATGAGTTTCTTGTTTAGAAAATTCATCTGCCACAATATTCAAAATAGCTCTAAGCCTTGTCTGGAACACTTTGAACATTTAAATTTCACTCCTAAGGTAACATCAAATCCATGACTTTGCTAATGGGCATCTTTTTTTTGCGATTTGAAACTTTTTCAAAGGATTTTGACATATGATGAGTCTAAGATATGTCTCAAAACTCTCTGGTGTCCTGCCTTGGTCCATATTGACCACAAAACCCAATATGAAAAAAAGGAAATTTCCCTATGGAAAACCTTTGAGTGAAACTGGGAATTTTCTAAGGCCTAGGCTTTGAAAAATGTTCTTTGATTCCTACGTTATGCCCTTAAGAATTCATACACACCAAAATCTTCAAAAAACCTCAACTTATAGTTGATAATATCTCAAGGAGATAAAAATCACACTTTGCACTTACTAGAATTTGCTTATTTTGAGTTAGTAACTAGGAGTGGGTTATTTGTGATCACTATGGGGCCTTGTTGGAGTTGTAGGATCCCTAGATTCTCAATTTTGCAATTATCAATTTCCTAGTCAAGGAGGTCGGTTTTTTCAATATGCCCTTTTTTTGGTATTTTTTGTCCTTACACTTTCTTCACTTGACTTATTGATGTCTCATACGGCTTCTTTCCTCACCATTCCCTATTAGGCACTTATGTGCAAAGGGAAATGTCCCTATGCATGGGCATCATGGATTGTCACATGGCATCGTGGATTGTCACATGTGTAAAGGGTGATCTCCTTGCACATGGGCATCATGGATTGTCACATCATGTCTATCACATATGCCTGTCTCACATGATACACGTGTCTATCATGATAGATGGGTCTATCCTGATAGAAACTATTTATCATTTGTGGTCTGTCATCTATCCTTTGTCATGAATCTTTGTCTATTACAATAGATGACCTCTATCATCTATCATCGGGTCCTACCTATCATGATAGATGATATCATCGTCTATCATGGATTCTGGTTTGTCATGATAGATGACGTTTATCGTGGTTTCTATCTATCATGATAGAACAAAAAATGAGATTTTTGCCATTGTGAGTGGTTTTTTGGAATTCTCAAGATGTGTGGTCTATTGTGCCTATGATGAAAATAGAATATACCGACTTTTTCTGTCTATCATGGTAGATAGAAGCACTCATCTCGGGCTACATGCAGAGTTCTATCATACCTGCTGATGCTACTGGAGCTTATGATAGAGTAGAATCTTCAAAAAACACTAAGAAACACTCAAAAAACAACACAAACAATGGCTCTCATTTGCTCTCTCTCAAAATTCAAATGAGGGAAATGAAGTGGAAGAGGAGAATATGACAAAAATTGAAATTTTTGGCAATGAAGAAAACACAAGGAGATGGAGAGAGGAGATGGCGAGGATGGTAATGGAGATGAAAAAGTTAAAGAAAACTGAAAAATTACCTACTTACCAATGATTCCAACATCAAAACTCTATGTCTTACTGTCACGTGCTCGTCTCCATATCATGCTCCTTGACAATGGCACCAAATTTAGTGTCACTCTAGCACAATGGAAGTACCACCATGGTGAAGATCCACCTCATAAATGTAAAATTATGGAGACCTAAGGATGGTATGATGATCGTGAATGAGAGGAATGCACAAGTGTGAAAGTGAGAAGAATGAAGACATGCACACACACACAGACACATGTAAGGTAGAATGAAGAGTTTGCACAATGGAATCTTCTATCACCAACTCACGTTACAAGTATGCTCTTATAAAATTCAATTCTCTAACAAGCTAGCCTAAAAAATGAGATCTCTAGCTCTTTTTATAGTTTTCTGACTAGTTTTGACCTGTTTCAAACCTAGTGTTTAACCTAGTTAGAATTTTGGTTTTTAGACTAATTTGAGGGCTCAAATGAGCTCTAAAAAATATGAAAAGTAATATGTAGGCTCTTCTTATACTCCTCAATCTTGAGGACCCCTAGGCTTGCACAAATTGCAATTGAAACTACCAAAAATGGATATTTACAATGATGTGTAACGATGAAAATCACTATTTGGATGGAAATTATATTTGTAAAATTGATAGGCCTATTCTCTACTAGATTTGTGTTGATAGACTTGCCTATTTTGTCGTGTCTCCAAGCCTTGTCCTTTGTGTTGGCCTTCTTGCCTCATGCTTCCTTGCCTACTTAAGCCTCCTTGTCTACTCCTGTTGCTAACATAGCTCTATTAGCTCCACTAGCTCAAATCTCCACTAACTATCATAGAGTTGATTTATTGAGATTTTAAATGATGTAATTTGCAAACACTTTGTATTTGAAGATGATCTCTCAATATCTCAAGTGCTAGAGTTTCTTCTTTACACCTCCTCAATCAAGAGTACAAAGGCAAACTATGTGAGAATCTTAGAGTAGCCCCAAAGCTTCCTCTTGGGGATGAATTCCAAGGATAAGTAATAAGTTCAATCCTTAATTCTAATGCCCAATGGATCCCTTGATGCCTCGTGTTTTAACCTTGGTTGGTGCTTGTACTTGGATCAAAGGCAATGTATCTTCTCTCTTGAAAACTCCCCAAGTTTTTATTCTTACACCGTAGTGTGGAAGTGTAGTGCAAAGGGTTCCAACCGTGACTCTATAACTCCTCTTATAGGGCCATGGAAAGAGAAATTCAACCCTTGGCTTCCCTTGAGTGCACACTCTTTTCAATAGCAGCACTTCTTCAATTTTGGCTTCTTGGGTGCACTTGACACAAGGCACACAAAGCACTTAGCTTATTGCTCCCAATGGAATTTTCTTGACTTCAATTGTGCCTTGGGCCTTGCAACACCTTTCAGATGGGTATAAGCTTTCCTATGCACTCAAATACTTCAAGAAGTTTCCCAAAGTGGACTAAATTTCAAACATTGATTTCCCTATAGCCAGGGAAAATTTTGTATATATTTCCTTGAGATATGAGTTTTTTTACAAAATTCCTTTGCCACAATATCTAACACAACTCTAAGCCTTGTCTACAACACTTGAGATATGATTTCTTATGAATTGAAAAATTTTCAAAGGATTTTGACGTATGATGAGTCTAAGGTATGTCTCAAAACTCTCTAGTTTCCTCACTTAGTCCATAGTGAACACAAAACCCAATATGAAAAAAAGGGGCAATTTTCCTATGGAAAACGTTTGATTGAAACATGGAATTTTATGAGGGCTAGGTTTTGCAAAATGTTCTTGATTCCTACATTATCCCCTTAAGACTTAAGAGGCACCAAAATTTTCCAAAAACCTCAAGTTATAGTTGATAATTTCTCTATGAGATAAAAATCACACTTTACATTTGCTAGAATTTCCTTGTTTTGAGTTTTTAACTAGGAGTGGGTCCTTTGTGATCACTATGGGGCCTTGTTGGAGTTGTTAGATCCCTAGATTCTCAATTCTGCAATTATCAATTTCCTAGTTAAGGAGGTCACTTTTTGAAATATGCCTTTTTTTTTTGTATTTCTTGTTCTTACACTTTCTGTTGGTGTAATTCACAAGCCTACACATTTGGCTTGATGGATAGATTGAAGTCCATACACAAATGGAGGAGCATAGGAACTATTGCTAGTGGATAATTACCACTTTACTTCTTTGTAAAAGTCAAATTGACTTGGAATCTTTGTAAACACCTACCAAAAGGAATTCGTGGAAAAAGTTTAGCTTTGATTGAAGGAATATCCCCTAGGATATAGGAGCTTGATCATAGGGAGCCAAAAGTTTGAATTTGAATTCAAATTTCAACTCAATCACTATAAAACTGGTCATGGAAAAGTCACGGTTAGAACTCATCACTCTCGAGCTCCTCATTACTATTTTTGAGTGTGTGTGAGGTCTAAGCTCTAGCCCACACCTATCCACACCATTAGGCAATGAATTTCATGCCAATGGATTTGTATACAAGTGTTCATTAATACATATATCTTCATTAGTCATTTCTGAGTTCTCTGTTATAGTACTTGAAAGTCTGTCAACTTGTAGAGTGCATATCTCAGTCATTTCTCCATCAAATTCAAAGATTCAAAGCTTGTTGGATTCAACTAGAAGTTATCTACGTGATATCAAAATTTGAAGAGATTATATTCAGCCATTTCAGAGAAAAGCTTGTCGAGGTGATCACTGGTCATTGACTGCAATAGTACTAAAAAATCGAGGGTAAAGGTTTATTTGCTAAATTGATTTCTCTGAGCATAGTTAGTCTTTTTATATCATTCCACTTGGAATAGTTAGCTTGCTAAGCTAATTAGATACCCCTAAAAGGAATTTTTCCAATTCCTACTGTGCTGGTCATACTGAGCAAAAGATCCAGCAGGTGTCAAGACATAAATAGAAGGTTTTCTTGAGAGCTTGAAGTCCAAAGTTATTTGTTTTGATTTAATCTTTACACACATCATTTCCAAAGTACATAGGCCATTTTATGGTGTCATTGGAAAGCTAAGAAGGTCTACTTATCAACTCTAAAGCACCAGAGGGCTAGTACAAAGCAGGATTTGGCAGTACCTACTCAATCTCTTGGAGTGTCCATCCATCTTTCCCAACAGTGGTATCAGAGCAAACTAAGGTAAATGGGAGATGGTTTTCCTTCATTTATTGATAAATGTGACAGGAACAACTATCAGGCATGGTCTCTAAGGATGAAGACCTACCTACAAGGAAGGAGTCTTTATGGATACATCTCAGGAGATGAGGAATTGCCCTCATTCAAAACAAGAGGATTGCCAACAAAGGAAGAACATGAAAAGCTCAACAATTGGTGTGCAAAGGATGCATTAGCAAGGTCTTATTTACTCAACTCCATCTCTGATTTTCTTTTGCCACACATTAGGAACTGTAAGACATCCCAAGAGACTTGGGAAACCTTTTCATCTTACTTCTCTTCCAACACAAGGGCTAGAAAAAATCAGTTATGGATTGAATTCACCACATTAAGGAAGCAACCTAAGCAAGCTGTTTTAGAGTTTGTGACCAAGATTAAACATGTAGCAGATCAGTTAGCAAGCATAGGAGAAGAGATTGAAGAAGAGCAAATTGTAAGGCAAGTGATCAATGGGATCAAAGCTGATGACAATTGGGAAAGCTTCACCACTGCCATGGATCTCTACATGGACATGCAGATTCCATACCTTACCACTCTCATGGGGCAATTATTCACTCATGAAGCCAAGCTCAACGAGAATGGAGATACATCCAAAGGTAATAACTCTTCTGCCCTATACACTGATAAGAAGTCTAAAGATAAAAGCAAGAACAAGAAGGTGGAAGATGAAGGCTCTACCTCCCAAGCCAACTATGCAGGGAGAGGTAGATCATCAAGATGAAGGGGCAGAGGAGGTAAGCAAGGTAGGGGGAGATCCTATAACTCCTCACCATGCAACATTTGTGGTTTATCAAATCATACTATAGATGAGTGTTTCAAGAACTACAAAAATCAGAGAGGAAGAGGATACCAAAGAGGTGGATACTCACAGTCAAGAGGTAGATTCAACCATCACCAAAGCTACAACAACAACTACAACAACAATTACAACAACAATTACAATTTAACTACCAAGGAGGATTCAAATCCAGAAAGGACTACAACAACTATATAGAAGAGCAAGATGATTCTCTTCTGATCATGAACATGACTTCAAAACCAGGTACAAATGATGACCACCTATTCTACATTGACTCAGGATGCTCAAATCATGTGGCTGGCAATGTAGCACTACTCTCTGATCTTGAGGAGCCAGAAGGTAAGCATCAAGTACAAACAGGTGATGACACCAAGCACTCAGTAGTTAAGTTGGAAATGTTAAGACTTGTGATGCAAATCGGAACTTGTTGAGTAGGGTACTCTATGTACCAACCATTTACAAAAATTTGATGAGTGTTGGAAAGATTGTGGAAAAAGGTTTGCAGGTTAGATTCAACCAATTTGGAGCATTTGTGGAGGATCCTAAGCAGGGATTCAAGAGGATTGCTAAAGGAGAAAAATCAAGTAGACTTTTCACTTTTGAGTTAGAAGACACAAAGAATATTGCACTATACACTTATAAAGATCAAACACTTTCACAGCTTGAGATTTGGCACAAAAGATTAGGGCATGTAGGAGAAAGAACCTTGAAGTAGATATGCAAGGATCAATGTGTTATTGGAATACCTAATGTTTCCAAACAACATATGATATATAAATGTAGTGCTTGTCAATTTGGGAAGTCTCACAGGTTACCCTTCTCAAGGAAAGGCTACATGCATGAAGACTACCTAGAACTTGTTCACACAGATGTACGGGGACCAAGCAAAGATCCCTCAATCTCAGGATCAAGGTACTATGTATCTTTTATTGATGATTATAGCAGGTGGACTGTATTGTACTTCATGAAGCACAAGGATGAGGTATTTAATTTCCTTAAAAAATATCTTGCACTAGTTGAAAATCAGACAGGAAAGAACTTGAAGAGACTAAGGTCAGATGGAGGAGGTGAGTACTTCTCCAATGAATTTGAAGACTTCTTGCAGGAAAGAGGCATCAAAAGAGAAACCACCACAAGGTACACTCCTGAACAGAATGGGGTAGCTGAGAGAAGGAATAGATTGATTGTTGAGACAACTAGGTGTATGTTGAATGAGAAAAAGTTACCTAACTATCTATGGGCAGAAAGTGTTTCCACTGCCACTTATCTCATAAACAGGTTACCATCTAAATCCATTGATGGGATGACACCCTATGAAGCATGGATGTAAGAGACCCTCACTAGACCATTGCATGTATTTGTGTAGCATATGTACACATTCCTTCTCAGATAAGAGGTAAGCTAGACCCTCAGGTTGAGAAGTGCATCTTTATTGGATATGATCTGAATCAAAAAGGGTACATGTTTTACAACCCTTCCAATAAAGGATTCATGGTTAGTATAGATGTTGTCTTTGATGAAAATGATTCTTGGTATGAGAATGAATGCAAGAAGTTTAAACTACCCTATGAATTGGAAGAGGAGTTTCCAAGTCTTGCTAAGGAAGAACCTACTCAGAATGAAGACTCAACTTCAGATGATGAAGATGTTATCAACCTTGAAGAGTTCAAAGCATGGAAGTCCAAAGGCAAAGTCAAAATGAAGAAGCTTGAAGACATACCTGAATCTTCAAATCAGTCAATCAGAAGATCACAAAGAGAGAGCAAAAAACCTATCAGATATGGGTATGATACATCTCTTGTTACTAAACACTCTATTTACCTTGCCAAAGATTTGTCAATTGAAGAACCAGGATCATATGAAGAAGCCATAACCAAGACAGAATGGAAAGAAGCTATGGATGAGGAGATTGAAGCACTCAAGGAGAGTGATACATGGGAGTTAGTACCCAAGAAGGAATCCATGAAGGATATAGGATCCAGATGGATCTATGAACTTAAAAGAAATTCTGATGGCTCAATTAATAGGTACAAAGCCAGATTGGTAGCTAAGGGGTTTGCACAAACCCAAGGCATTGACTATGAAGAGACATTCTCTCCTGTGGCCAAGATGCCAACAATAAGAGTATTGGTAAGTGTGGCTGCATCAAAAAGTTGGAACATGTACCAATTGGATGTCAGGAATGCTTTCTTGAATGGATGGATTTTAGAAGAGGTGTATATGTCACAACCTCCTGGTTATGAGGACCCTAAGAAGGTAACATATGTTTGCAAATTGAAAAAGGCTTTATATGGATTGAAGTAGGCACCTAGGGCATGGAATTACAGGTTAACTACATACCTCCAAGACCAAGGTTTTGTCATGAGCAAGGCAGACACTTCTCTATTCATCAAGAGAAGTAATTCAAAGGTAATATACCTTTGTGTTTATGTTGATGATATCATACTTATAGGTAATGATGTTAATGGAATCAGACAAATCAAAAGTCAGATGATGAAGGAGTTCAAGATCAATGATCTTGGTCTACTAAAGTATTTTCTTGGGTTTGAGTTAGTCTATACTAAACCAGGAATATACATTACTCAGAAAAAGTACATACAGGATATGTTGAGGAAGTTTCATTTGCAGGATGCCAAAGTTGCAAGTACTCCAATGGAGGTAAACCTAAAACTAAGTGCCCATGAAGGTGATGAAATTAATGACATTACAGGTTATCAAAGTATGGTGGGTAGCTTGAACTATGCTACCTTAACAAGGATAGATATTGCATATGGAGTTAGTGTGCTAAGTCAGTTTACACATAAGCCAAGGATACCTCACTTAGAAGCTGCTAAGCGGATATTAAAGTATCTCAAGGGTACACAAAATCATGGTTTGTATTTTCCTTACACTTCAGATATTGATATCAAGATCTATTCAGATGCAGATTGGGCAAGATGCAAGGATGATAGGAGGAGCACTTTAGGATATATTTCATTTGCAGGTGATAAGCCAATATCATGGTCTTCAAAGAAGCAACCTACTATTGCTTTGTCTTCTACAAAAGCAGAGTATAGAGGACTGGCTAATGCCACACAAGAAGCCATATGGATCAAACTATTGTATACAGAATTGGGTTTATATACTAGGTCACCAATAATCTTTGGAGATAATACAAGTTCACTTCACCTTGCAGCTAATCCTATCTATCATGCTAGGACCAAACATATAGAGGTCCATTACCATTATGTGAGAGAGAAATTGCTGAACAAAGAAATTCAACTAACCTATGTATCAACCAATATGCAGTGTGCAGATTTGTTGACTAAAGCTTTGGATGGAACCAAACTTTGCAGGTTCAAAGCAATGATTGGATTATAGTATATACATGAAGAATGAAGGATGAAGACCAAGCCAAAATGTTTGGCTTGAGGGTGAGCTGTTGGTGTAATTCACAGGCCTACACATTTGGCTTGATGGATACATTGAAGTCCATACACAAATGGAGGAGCATAGGAACTATTGCTAGTGGATAATTACCACTTTACTTACTTCTTTGTAAAAGTCAAATTGACTTGGAATCTTTGTAAAAACCTACCAAAAGGAATCCGTGGAAAAAGGTTAGCTTTGATTGAAGGAATATCTCCTAGGATATAGGAGCTTGATCATAGGGAGCCAAAAGTTTGAATTTGAATTCAAATTTCAACTCAATCACTATAAAAGTGGTCATGGAAAAGTCGCAGTTAGAACTCATCACTCTCGAGCTTCTCATTACTGTTTTTGAGTGTGTGTGAGGCCTACAATCTAGCCCACACCTATCCACACCATTAGGCAATGAATTTCATGCCAATGGATTTGTATACAAGTGTTCATTAATACATATATCTTCATTAGTCATTTCTGAGTTCTCTGTTATAGTAATTGAAAGTCTGTCAACTTGTGGAGTGCATATCTCAGTCATTTCTCCACCAAATTCAAACATTCAAAGCTTGTTGGATTTAGCTAGAAGTTGTCTACATGCTGTCAAAATCTGAAGATGGTGGTAATATCATTGCTTTTGAAGTTTAGGTCATGGGATGTATTAGCTCATAGTTATGCTGAATTTGAGAATGAATCAACATGTTCAGTTTATGATTCCCATGCCATTTAAGATGCAAAACTTTGGAATGCATGCTTTAGTCATCTAAATTTTACTAGTTTGCTTTGCCTAGAGATATTTGAAATGATTTCCTCTTTAGCCAAACTTGATGACCTTCTAATCATGTCTATGGGTGCTATATTTTGGGTAAAATGCAACATTCTTCCCTTCCTTAAGATGTTTCAGGTAGAGCTACACATAAATTGTAGCTTGTTCATAGTGATGCTTGTGGTCCAATGTAGACATCTTCATTTGGGAATAACTTATACTTTGTGACTTTTGTTGGTGACTTCTATAGGCATGCATGACTATATCCATTGAAACCAAAGTACAAATTATTTATATGCTTTAAATGGTGCCTAGTTATGGATGAAAATCTATTTGCATGTAAAATGGGCACCCTCCCTTCTGATCAAGGGGGGTAATATATGTCTTTTGAGTTTAATGCATTTCTGACTGAGTATGAGATAAAACATCAATGTACAATGTTGTATACACCTTTAAAAAATGGATTTGTTGAGAGGAAGAACGTGTCTCTCATGGAAATGGAAAACTGTATGGTCAAAAGTCAGGCTTTGCCACATAGATTCTAGCTTGAGGCTCTTATGTGTGCAACATATGTACTTAATGTAAGAAATAATAACATAGTAGAATAGATCCATAGATAGAATTAAAAAAAATGCAGACAAAGGGAGACACGGAGTGAGAGATAAAGAACTCAAATTCTCAAATTGCCAAGAGTAATGAAGCTACAAAGATGGTGTTGTCCACCCATGCGCTCCCAATATGAAGCTTAGATGGCAATCTAGATAGAATCTAAATGAAGGGCTTACTAGTATACAATGCTATGTAAAGTACACATAGGCCATGATTATATAGCTTTTACGATCGGAGTGGATATTGATAAATGTAGTCAGGAAGGACAAAATAGTTGCCAAAATATACAATCTGACAATATATCCATGACCACAAGTCCTATCATCTTGGCCTTATGGACTCAGGGGATAGGCCCACCCGACCTCGCATAAGGGGGCAAGCCCCCCTCTGCACTCCCCCATTAAGGTTCTATGGGAAACCATGCAGTGCCACAAGGCCTTTATTTTCACCTTGAATAGAGCCCCAATGGCCTAGAAGTTTATGCCCCACATAACCTAATGGCTAGGCTCACAAAGATCATCCAATAACATCAATAGTCACACATAGAACTCATCTAACTTGGAAGTTAGGGTTCCACAAATGTTCGGGGTCTCACAATGGCTTATCCTCATAATGGGATCCTTACAACTTAGAGCACCATAGATCATTTGTGGTCACTCGAGTGTGGAGTATTGAGTACATCTAACATCCCACCTCAATGCCCACCTTGCTTTGAACTACCTCCTTGGTCCAATGCCAAGCTTTGGAAAGTGTTGATAAAGTTGCTCTCTCCCAAGATACTTGGTGAAGATGTATGCTCCATTTTCTTTCATTGGATAATATCTTATCTCCATGGACTCATCCTTGATCAACTCACTCACATAGTGATATTGAATTTTATGTGCTTTGTACATGCATGGAAAATAGGATTCTTGGGGATGGACATGCAACTTTGGTTGTCACACTTCAACCATGTAGCCTCTTCTCCCTATATTCCTATGTGCCACAAGATCCTCCTCAATCACAAGGCTTCAGATGCTGCAACACATGTTGCATTGTACTCAGCTTCAGTAGAAGACAATGCTACAATCGGTTGCTCTTCCTAATCCAAGATAAAATCTCAAATCCTAAAGAAAATCAATATCCAAAAATTGATTTTATGGTATCAATATATCCTACCCAATCTGAGTCAAAGTATCCAATGAGAGAATATCCTTCTTCATATAGAATACCATGATTAATGTTTTTTTTCACATAGCTAAGTATTTGCATCCTTGCCTTCCAATGAGTTTGGCAAGGCTTATTAGAGAACCTACTTAGAATAATGCATTAAACCCAGGTCTATCATCACAAATTCTAAACTCAAGGAATCTTTTATTTGTGGAAGAAGAGCATTTCCTATAGATGACAAGGTCATCTACATAGAGTACAAGCATAATTATCTTCCCTGCTCTCTTTAGAACGTACAAGTTAGCATCAAAGGCACATGTTCTGAAACCTAGATCCAAGGATACTTATCTATCCACTGGTACAATGCTCTAGATCCTTGTATGAGCCCATATAATGCCATCTTCAGCTTACATACCTTGTTCTCTAAATCAGGAACCTCAAATCGTGGTGACTAAGACACATATACCCCCTCCTTGAGGTCTCCATTTAGGAATGCTGATTTGACATCAATGTGATAGACTAGCCATTGTTCATGCATATCCACAACTAGTACTACTTAGATAGTAATCATCCTCTTCAGTCAAGGCAAATTAATCACAAAGGTTAATCCCTTGAACTTGTGAGTAGCTTGTGCAACAATTCTTGCTTTGTACTTTTCCAAAGTACCATCAACATTGTACTTTATTTTCTAGACCCACTTGGTGCCAATGACCTTGCACTTTAGGGGGTCAATCCACTAGCTCTCAAGTTCCATTCTTCATGATATTGTCTTACTTTGTTTGCATGATAGCCCTCCAAGTCAGATCATGGAGTCCATCTTCCACATTGGTTGGTTCTGTTGCTTATTCTTGAATGACCTCATCCATCAAGGCTCTATTTATGGTATGGGTGCTTGCTCCTCTCTACTCTATTCTCTATGATCACCTTGGTCCATCTACAATTTTTTCTAGTGATTATGGGACGGGGGTTGCAAAATCATAGAGCTACCTCACCCAATGTGGCAATGACTTTTCCGCTTGGATGACGACAGGTTGGCAACTTTTAGACTCATCATTTGAAGATGATGCTTCCTTGTCTTGTGTAGAGGGGATAGCTCTTGGGTAGTTCATAGAGGATTGCCCCTTCCCATAATGACAAAGGGGAAGATCTCTTTTCCTCCTCCATTGCATGAAGTTGTTCCTTCTTAAACACCACTTATGACTTGCCATGATCTTCTTCACCTCAGGGTCATAAATCTAATAAGATCTTATCCTTCTTGTAGAGTAAGAAGATACATTTTATGCTTTTTGGTCAAAGTTTATTTCTCTCCCTATCTAGAACATGTACATAACATTCACTTCCAAATAATTTGAAATGGGAAACATATGGCTTTTTACCAGTGTAGGCGTCTTGTTGAGTCTTTCCATCAAGTGCCTTGGTGTAAATTTGGTTCAAGATGTAGACAATAGTCTTGATAACCTCTGACCGAAATTGATTCGGCAAACCCTTTCCCTTCAACATGCACCTTGTCATCTCCCTAAGTTTCCATTCTTAAATGGTAGTATGGAAGTATAGTGCAAAGGGTTCCAAGCATGAATGTAACTCCTCTTCTAGGGCCATGATTTAGAGAAATCCCATCCTTTGCTTCCCTTGAGTACACACTCTTTTCAAAAGCAGCACCATCAATTTTGGGTGCTTGGGTGCACTTGACACAAGGCACACAAAGCACTTACCTTATTGCTTCCTATGAAATCTCCTTGACTTCAATTGTGCCTCGTGCCTTGCAATACCTTTAAGATGGGTATAAGTTTTCCTATGCACTTAAATACTTCAAGAAGTTTTACAAACTTGACTAAATGCAAACATTGATTTCCCTATAGCCAAGGAAATATTTGTATGTATTTTCTTGAGATATGAGTTTTTTTAGAAATGTCCTTTGCCGGAATATTCAACACACCTCTAAGCCTTGTATGAAATACTTTGAACATTCAATCTTCACTCCTATGTTAACACGAAATCCATGATTTCCCTAATGGAGTATTATCTTTTGCAAATTGAGACTTGACGTATGATGAGTCTAAGGTATGTCTCAAAAATCTCTACTGTCCCGCCTTTGTAAATAGTGAACACAAAACCCAATATGCAAAAAAAGGAAACTTCCCTAGGAAAACCTTTGAGTGAAACTGGGAATTTTCTAAGACCAGGGTTTTGAAAAATGTTCTTTGATTCCTACATTATCCCCTTGAGACTTCACAAGCACCAAAATCTTCTAAAAACCTCAACTCATAGTTAATAGTTTCTCTAGGAGATAAAAATCACACTTTAGACTTGCTAGAATTTCCGTTCTTTGTGTTTGTAACTAGGAGTGGGTCCTTTATGATCATTATGGGGCATTGTTGGAGTTGCAAGATCCCTAGATTCTCAATTTTGCAATTATCAATTTCCTATCCAAGGAGGTCATTTTTTGCAATATGCCTTTTTTTTGTATTTCTTGTCCTTACACTTTCTTCACTTGACTTATTGATGTCTCAAAAGGCTTCTTTCCTCACCATTCCCTATTAGGCACTTATGTGCAAAGGGTGACATCACTAGACATGGGCATCATGGATTTTCACATGGCTATTTTTCTTGTTTACGATTTGAACTAATGCTCCTTAGTCCTCTAAAAATGTCTTAAGACTCTTGAGACACATAAATTCCAATAATTCTTTAAGTGGCAAAGAACAATTGTTTTGAAACCTCTATGAATTTTTGTGACCATTCCTTGTGTTACACTTCCTTTATGCACTTGCAATCCTTAGGATCCTTTTTGGCAAAAAAAAATTCTTCCAACTTTCTCAATGAAAAATCACGATTTCCTTGCTATGTTGGGGATCACACTTTTTCCCTATGATTTTTCTCTAGAATTTTGACTTGATTTTTGTTACTCTATATCCGTGCAACCTTTGCTTAATAATTTGTTAACAAGTCCCTTCAAAATTGCTTATGGGAAAATCAAAATTTCTCTTCTTAGCAGGGAAATCACGATTTTCTAACTTTTACTTTTCACTTGATTTCTAGTTTTTCTTTGAATTTAATAAAAAATATGTAGTTTTCACACTTGCTTTGTGCAAGAATGGAACATAGGGTTCCTTGCAACTGCCAATGTGCTATGACTATCAGTGAAGATGGTGGCAGTAAAAAACTGACCAACACCCAAATCAGCCAAAAGGCATTTGAGCCACACACACTCAATAATCATTGTGAAATCTACCCTATACTCAGCCTCACAACTACAAGTTGCCACAATAGGCTTCTTCTTGCTCAACCAAGATATACCTGAACTACCAAGCATAAAGCAAAAACCACTAGTAGATGCACGAGTGTCATATCAACTAGCCCAGTCAGAGTAAAAAAAAGCATGTAAATCTGGTGGTAGTGATCCCCCCTTAGGATAAAATAATCCAAGTAGTCATGTACCACTCAACTCGCAAAAGATGTGATTAACTTCCTGCAAATGCTTGACACCTTGAAAATGCATGCACCTGCTCATGTAAGAGACAACAAGCTGAATATCAAGCAGAGTTATGCATAAGTAAATCAAGCATCCAATAGCCTGCTGATAGAGAACAATGTGAAATGCATCTCGAGCATCATGAAAACTCGACCATAAACTTGTTTCCATAGGAGTGGCAATATGTTTGCAATATTCAAGGCCAAAATTCTACAATAATGCCTCAATATATTTTGTTTGACACAAAGTTATTTCCCCATTAGCTTGCATAAATTGAATGCCCAAATAATGATGCAAATGCCCCAAATTTATCATCTCAAAAGAGGCATGCAAATCAGCCTTAAAATCAAGAATATGCTTCTAATTAGAACTATTGGAGATAGACGTCTGCGGAAGCATATGAACAACACAAGGAAGAAGAAGAAGCTTGGAGCACAACACACAATACTGAATGTATTACCAATACAATGTACAAAGATAAGTAACTCGTTAGGGCTATTGATGTATATACAAGCCAGGGGAAAAACCTCCTAAAGAGGGAAAAAAGTGCCTCAGCGGTCCTAGTGTGTTCACACACATCACTACCTAAATATATCAACAAATACCCCCTGGGAGTGATGCGGTGAACAAGGAGCTTGCACTTATGTATAAGGAAGTGCCCAGCTATGTGGAATCAATCCACAAAAGGAAGTAAGCCCAAAGCTTTGTGGAAAGCTTCAAAATTCTCCCTAGGCAGAGCCTTCATGAAAAGGTCTACAAGGTTCTCTTGCATGGGCACATATGCCAAGCTGATCTCTCCAGCAAAGAACCTCTCCTTGACATAATGATAATGCACCTCAATGTGCTTAGTGCGAGCATGGAGCACAGGGTTCCTCACAAGTGCCAATGCACTCTGACTGTCAATGAAGGTGGTGGTGGCAAAAGACTGACCAACACCCAAATCAACCAGAAGGCATTTGAGCCACACACACTCAATAGTCATTGTGAAAGCTTCCCTATACTCAGCCTCACAACTGGAAGTGGCCATAGTAGGTTGCTTCTTGCTCAGCCAAGATATGCATGAGCTACCAAGCATGAAGCAAAAACCACTAGTGGACACACGAGGGTCATAGCAACCAGCCTCGCTAGAGTCAGAAAAAGCATGTAAATTTGGCAGTAGTGATCCCCCCTTGGGATAAAATAATACAAGTAGCCAGGTACCACTCAAGTAGCGAGAGATGTGCTTAACTGCCTGCCAATGCTTGATTCCTGGGTGGTGCATAAACCTGCTCATCTGTGAGACAACAAACTGAATATCTAGTCGAGTAATGCATAAGTAAATCAAGCATCCAACTATCCAATTATAGAGAATAGCATCAAATGCATCTCCAACGTCCTGAAGACTCAATCGTAAACCTGTCTCCATAGGAGTGGTAATAGGTTTACAGTCTTCAAGGCCAAAACATTGCAATAATGTGCCAATATATTTTGTTTGACACAAAGTTATTCCGCCATCAACCTACATAAAGTGAACGCCCAAATAATGATGCAAATGCCCCAAATTAGACATCTCAAATGAGGCATGTAAATCAGCCTTAAAGTCAACAGTATGCTTCTCATGAGGACCAATGAGCAGCATGTCATCAATGTACACCACAATTATTAGAAGCACATCATTTGCAAGCTTAACATATGAAGTGCTTTTGGTTGGATTGTTCTCAAAACCATGTGAAATGGAATGATCTACATCATCATATGAAACTTTTAAAGGCTAAGAAGTTGCCTCAATAGGACTAGCACTAGATTGTCCACCTACAAAAAGAGGTAGCAAAGTATCATACATGCCTTTGGAGCTAACAAATGTCTCCTTTGTACATGAAAGTAAAGGCCGAATATCATCTTCCACAAAAACATCATGGCTAATGAAAATGCATTTAGTCTATGGATGCTATAGACGATAGCCTTTGCTTTTAGAATTGTACCCAACAAAAATACATTTTACTGCTTTATCATCCAATTTCTTGCGATGCTGTTCAGGTACTAATGCATATGCCAGACAACCAAAAACACGTAGATGAGCAACATATGGCTTGCAACCATGCCAAGCCTCATATGGAGTGATAGACTATAGTGCTTTAGTGGGACACATGCTAAGTACATATGCTACACACATGATAGCCTCAAGCGAGAAACTATGAATCTTGACCATACATCTCGCCATCTCCATGAGTGAACTATTCTTCCATTCAACAACTCCTTTCTGTTGAGGTGTATATGGCACTGTACACTGATGTTTTATCCCATGTTCAGCCAGAAATGCATTAAAATCAGAAGACATATATTCCCCCCCTCGATCAAAACAGAGGGTGCCCATTTTACATGTTGACAGATTTTCAACCAAAACCAAAAACTGTTTGAAGCATATGAACAATTTGGACTTTGCTTTCAATGGATATACCCATGCATGCCTGGAAAGATCATCAATGAAAGTCATGAAGTAAAGATAGTTTCCAAAAGAGGGTGTCTACATAGGACCACAGACATCACTGTGAACAAGCTACAATTTCTAAGTAGCTCAAATTGAACCATCTTTTGGAAAGGAGGAATGCTGTATTTTTCCTAAGCCTTCACAGACATGTTTTCCGAGTGCCTCAAGTTTGGGCAAAGAGGACACCATTTCATATTTCTATTGGCATAGCAAACTAGCAAAATTCAAATGACCAAAGTGTGCATGCCAAAGCTTTGCATCTGACATAGCCTAAGAATCATGTACTGCACATGCTGAATCATTCACAGATTTTTCATAGTCTATGAACTTATACAACCCATGACATAAAATACGAGAAGCAATGATCATGTAGCCATTTGATAGATTATGAACTGTACATTTGTCATCAACAAATTTCACAACCAAGCCAATCTTGGCTAATGCAAAAAATGATAACATATTTTTCTTGATTCCTAGCACAAATAAAGCATCCGACAAAGTGAAAGAACTACCATCAGAAGCAGTCAGAATGATCTTACCAACTCCCATGACAGGATAAGAGGGTTTGTTGGCACATGTGATAGTATTCCCTGTAGGGGTAGGCTCAAGTGAAGTGAAGAAACTACACTGTGAGGTAATATGTTTGGTTGCTCCACTATCAAAATACCAAACATCTGAGTCTCTTGCAGACATACACTGCTCATGAGAAGATGGGTCAAAACTGCAAACATTAGTAAACGCCATTTTATTCTTCATTCTACACAAGATTTGCAGACTCTATTTTTGGTGTAGAGGCGATCCATAATATCTGGACATATAAATCAAAATGGATTAGAAATATATATATATATATATATATATATAGTTATATATATGTGGGAGTTAGATGTCTGCGGAAGCACGCGAACAACACAAGGAAGAAGAAGAAGCTTGGAGCACAACTTACAATATTGAATGTATTACTAGAGAATGTACAAAGATAAGTAGCCCATTAGGACAATAGGCATATATACAAGCCGGGGGAAAAAAACCTCCTAAAGAGGGAAAAAAGTGCCCCGACGGTCCTAGTGTGTTCACACACATCACTACCTAAATATATCAACAAAGCCCCCTTGGGAGTGATGCGGTGAACAAGGAGTTGGCATTCATGTATAAGGAAGTGCCAAGCTATGTGGAAATCACTCCACAAAAGGAAGTAAGCCCAAAGCTTTGCGGAAAGATTCAAACTTCTCCCTAGGCAGAGCCTTCGTGAAAAGGTCTGCTATGTTCTCCTGCATGGGCACATATGCCAAGCTGATCTCCCCAGCAGAGAGCCTCTCCCTGACATAGTGATAATGCACCTCAATGTGCTTATTGCGAGCATGGAACACAGGGTTCCTCGCAACTGCCAATGCGCTTTGACTGTCAGTGAAGATGGTGGTGGCAGAAGACTGGCCAACACCCAAATCAGCCATAAGGCATCTGAGCCACACACACTCAACAGTCGCTGTGAAAGCTGCCCTATACTCAGCCTCACAACTGGAAGTGGCCACAGTAGGCTGCTTCTTGCTCAACCAAGATATACATGAGCTACCAAGCATGAAGCAAAAACCACTGGTGGACACACGAGTGTCATAGCAACCAGCCCAATCTGAGTCAGAAAAAGCATGCAAATCTGGCGGTAGTGATCCCCCCTTGGGATAAAACAACCCAAGTAGCCGAGTACCACTCAAGTAGCGAAAGATGCGCTTAACCGCCTTCCAATGCGTGACTCCTGGGCAATGCATAAACCTACTCATCTGTGAGACAACAAACTGAATATCTGGCCGAGTAATGCATAAGTAAATCAAGCATCCAACAGCCTGTTGATAGAGAAGAGCATCAAATGCATCTCCAGCATCATGAAGACTCAATTGTAAACCTGTCTCCATAGGAGTGGCAATAGGCTTACAATCTTCAAGGCCAAAATGTTGCAATAATGTGTCAATATATTTCATTTGACACAAAGCCATTCCACCATCAACTTGCATAAAATGAATGCCCAAATAGTGATGCAAATGCCCCAAATCAGACATCTCAAATGAGGCATGCAAATCAGCCTTGAAATCAGCAATATGCTTCTCAATAGGACCAGTGAGCAGCATGTCGTCAACATAGACAACAATGATCAGAAGCACATCATTAGCACGCTTAACATATAAGGTGCTTTCAATTGGACTGTTCTCAAAACCATGTGCAACCAGATAGGCATGTATCTTCTCATACGAAGCACGTGGTGCTTGCTTTAAACCATATAATGCCTTCTTTAACCTGCACACCTGGTTTTCATGCCCTTTTTGCACAAAGCCACAGGGCTGAAAAACATACACTTCTTCATGCAAGTCACCATTCAGAAATGCTGTTTTAATGTCCAACTAATGTACATTCCAACCATGATGGGCTGCAAGTGCACAAATGCTCCGAACAGTAGTCATACGGCATGTAGGTGCAAAGGTCTCATCAAAATCAATGCCTCTTTCCTGCGCATAACCCTTTGCAACAAGCATAGCCTTATACCTGTCAACTGTACCATCAGGTTTATGCTTCAACTTGTATACCCACTTAGTGCCAATGGCCTTCTTGCCAGGAGGCAAGTCACATAAAGACCATGTACCATTCTTCATTATAGCATCATATTCAGATTGCATAGCAGCCATCCAATTTTCTGAATTCTGTGCTTCATCAAAAGAAACAGGCTCATTCTCATCACAGAGACTAGACGCATCCATAGCATAGCAATCTGATGCAAAGGAGGCACTATGAGAGCCTGAACGAGTACGATATGACAAAGGTGCATCTAATTTGCTGTCACACAAAATCTGCACCAGCCATTTTGGCATAGTTTTTGCCTGCTCAATATCAGCTCTCTCATCAACAAGTGCATCATGTAAATCTGCATCAGAAATGGAATGATCTGCATCATCATATGAAACCTACAAAGGTTGAGAAGTTGCCTCATTAGGACCAACACTAGACTGTCCACCTGTAAAAAGAGGCATCAGAGTATCATACATGTCTTTGGAGCTAACAGATGTCTCCTTGGTACATGAAAGCAATGGCTGAATAGCATCTTCCACAAAAACAACATCATGGCTAACCAAAATGCGTTTAGTCTGTGGATGATACAGACGATAGCCTTTACTTTCAGAACTGTACTCACCAAAAATACATTTTACTGCCTTATCATCTAATTTTCAGCGATGTTGTTCAGGCACTAATGCATATGCCAAACAACCAAAAACACGCAGATGAGCAACAGATGGCTTGCAGTCATGCCAAAGCCTCATATGGAGTGATAGACTGCAGCGCTTTAGTTGGACACCTGTTAAGTACATATGCTGCACACATGACAACCTCAAGCCAAAAACTATGTGGTAAAGCCTGACTCTTGACCATACACCTCGCCATCTCCATGAGTGAGCTGTTCTTCTATTCAGCAACTCCATTCTGTTGAGGTATATACGGCACTGTACACTGGTGTTTTATCCCACGTTCAGCCAGAAATGCATTAAAATCAGAAGACATATATTCCCCCCCTCGATCAGAACGGAGGGTGCCCATTTTACATGCTGACAGATTTTCAGCCAAAACTAAAAACTGTTTGAAGCACAAAAACACTTCGGACTTTGCCTTCAATGGATATACCCATGCATGCCTGGAAAAATCATCAATGAAAGTCACGAAGTAAAGATAGTTTCCAAAAGAAGGTGTCTGCATAGGACCACAGACATCACTATGTACAAGCTGCAATTTCTGCGTAGCCCGAACTGAACCATCTTTTGGAAAGGAGGAACGCTGCATTTTGCCCAAAATACAACCTTCACATACATGTTTTCCAGGTGCCTCAAGCTTGGGCAAAGAAGACACCATATCAGATTTCTGCAGGCGTAGCAAACTAGCAAAATTCAGATGACCAAAGCGTGCATGCCAAAGCTTTGCATCTAACATAGCCTGAGAATCATGAACTGCACATGCCGAATCATTCACAAATCTTTCATAGTCTATGAGCTTATACAACCCACGACATAAAATGCCAGAAGCAATAATAACATCGCCATTTGACAGATCATGAACTGTACATCTATCATCAACAAATTTCACAACCAAGACAATCTTGGCTAATGCAGAAACTGATAACAGATTCTTCTTGATCCCTGGCACAAATAAAGCATCTAACAAGGTGAAAGAACTACCATCAGTAGTAGTCAGAATGATCTTACCAACTCCCATAACAGGATAAGAGGAGTTGTTGGCGCATGTGACAGTATTCCCTGTAGGGGCAGGCTCGAGTGAAGAGAAGAAACTGCGCTGCGAGGTAATATGTTTGGTCGCCCCACTGTCAAAGTACCAAACATCTGAGTCCACTGCAGACATGCACTGCTCATGAGAAGATGGGTCAAAACTGCAAATAGTAGTAAACGCCCATTCTTCTTCCTGCACAAGATTAGCAGACTCTGTTTTTGGTGTAGAGGCTTCTGCAACAACCATTCCAGTCTCCTTTTTCTTTGCCTCTTTTGCAGCCAGTTTTGGACAGTTCTTTATGATATGATCATTCCCTTTACAGTACTTGCAAAACAATTTCTGCTTTTCTGATTTCTTCTCATCTTTATCCTGGTTCTTCGAATGTGCAGCATTTGCAGATTTCTGCTTACTAGTAGAAGAGTTCCATTTTCCTTTGCCCTTCTGACTAGCCAGGAAAGCTTGATCTGCAACACACATAATGGACCTGTTCTGCCTGGACTGATCTTCGTGCAATAGAATAGAAACTAACTCCTCAAATGATAAGGCATTCGGATTGCCTTTCATCATCAACCGAAGAGCAGAAGCAAAACTCTGATATGAATCAGGAAGACCATTCAGAACGGTCAGCACAAGTGAGCTATCTGGTATAACCTCATCAACAAAAATCAACTGTTCCTTCAAATCTTTGATCTTTGTTAGGAAACTGTCCATAGAATCACCTTCATTCATGTGCTCACTCTCCAACTATTTTCGGAGGTAAGCAACACGAGCCTCATTCCTAGCTTGGTACAATGTGGTAAGTGTATCCCAAGCATCCCTAGCTGTTCTGCAAGAGCAAATATGAGGAATAATGGCACGTCTGACAGACAAAGCTATCAATGCATGTACCTGGGTATCTCTGCCATCCCAACGAATCTGCTCTGCAGTAGGTGCAACAGAAACAGCAGCACGAACAGGAATGTGCACAATATCATCTTCGACATCATCTTCATCAGCTCCAGTACCTATATTCGTAGTACCTGTTGTTACAGGTGTAACAGGATGTCTTTCAACACCCTACACAATGTTCCACAATCCTTTTGCAACCAATACATGTCGCATCATATAAGCCCATAATGGGTAGTTGGTACAATCCAACTTATCCTCAACAGCCAACATACGGAATACATCACTGCTTTCAGCCATGGCCGGTGACTAAAATACCTTGATGCAGAAAATTGACTGTATCTCAAAAAGTTGAATGGAACTGCCCAAACAAGTTCTGCTAAACCTGTAGCAGACTTCGAGACGCTTATATTGGCGAACAGAAATAGGTATATACCTTTGGCACAAAAAGACAAAATAGCCTGCACAAGCACTGCGATAGTGCGTTCGGAGGCCGAAACGAGCTCAGATCACGATTTCGGCACCACAAAGCGAAGATGTTTTGATCTCAGAAACACCCTGAGTATGCTCACCAAAATTCATACGATTTTGAGACTGCAAATAGAGGAGTGTCGACGGCACCCTAGATGAAGCGACGACCTGCTCTGATACCAATTGTTGGAGTTAGACGTCTGGAAGCACGCAAACAACACAAGGAAGAAGAAGAAGCTTGGAGCACAACACACAATACTGAATGTATTACTAGAGAATGTACAAAGATAAGTAGCCCATTAGGGCAATAGGCATATATACAAGCCGGGGGAAAAAAACCTCCTAAAGAGGGAAAAAAGTGCCCCGACGGTCCTAGTGTGTTCACACACATCACTACCTAAATATATCAACAACATATATATATATATATATATATATATATATATATATATATATATATATATATATATATATATATATATATATATATATATATATATATATATATATATATATATATATATATATATGTGTGTGTGTGTATGTATATATATATGTGTGTGTGTGTGCATATGTGCATATATATATGTATGTGTGTATGCATATATATGCATATGCATGTGTATGTATGATGCATATGTGTATGTATGTGTGTATGTATGTGTATGTGTGTGTATGTGCAGGTAGAATCCCAAAAAAGGTATTGAGATATTTTCCATTGGCTCCATGGATTAGACATGTTTCAAAGCCCCGAATTATCAAAGCTTCTGACATGGGGACATGATCATAAAAGCACTGATGGAATAATCAGAATTCCTCATGATAGTGTTGCTTTTCAACATATTGATTCTACATGGCCTGAATTTGCACAAAATCCACAGAATCTAAAGTTAGGAGTTGCATTAGATGGGGTTAATCCATTCTCCATGAAATCTAGTAAATGGTCAACATGGCGAGTGGTAGTCATAAAAGATAATCTTCCACCATATCTTAGCATTAAAAAGGAACATTTAATGCTTTCACTTTGAATCCCAGGAAAAAGACAAGTTAAATATATGAATATATATCTTGCTCCTCTCATTGATGATCTCCAAGAGTTATGGAGAGGTATTAATGTCATTGATGTATCAAAAAGCATCAATGAAAGACATATTACGGTTCGTGGCATTGTGGCTTGGACTATTCAAGATTTTTGAGGATATGGCGTTTGTTCAGGTATTGATGTAATTTTTTTATTCAATATGCATACAAATAAATGTGATTTAATCTAATTATATTTTTATCATTTTCATGATGTAGGAATATCTACTAAGGGTCATAAAGCTTGTCCATATTGTGGTGATTGGTTGAGATCAATCTATAGTAAGAATCTCAACAAAAATATTTATCTTCGACATCAACGATTCTTGGATGATGATCATCCATTAAGATCTAAAAGAGAAGTGATACATTTTAATGGAAAACTTGAAATAGGTCAGTGTCCAACACCTATGACGCCTATGGATTGGTATAAAAAATAGGCAGATGGACCTCTGATAGACCCATAATCAGTAATCTTCAGTGATGATGAAGATAATGAGTATGTGAAGAGAGGTAAAGGAAAATTGGCACTCGCAAAGAAGATATCAATATGGTATTCTTTGGAGTATTAGAAAGAGTTAAAAGTATGTCATCTTCTTGATCCTATGCATATATTCAAGAATATTGGTTATTCACTATGGCAACATCTTCTTGGACTAAAAGATACCATAGCATCAAGGAATGATTTGAAAGATCAAAACTCAAAACCAAAGTTATGGCCAGTTTTTGATAGACATCCACAGGAAACAACTTATGCACCTACTCCTTGGGTACTTACAACAAAAGAGATACAGACTATCAACAGTAAGATTCAATTGATTCGGACTCCTACAAGATATGGAGCATGTTTCCAAAACACGTTTGCTATGGATGATAAAAGCTTATATGGGTTAAAGACCCATGATTGGCATAACTTTTTGAAACATATTTTACCTTTGGTTATCGATGGATGTACAATGAAAGGATTACGAGATGTGATCTATCGTCTTGGATCACTTATAAGGTAATTATGATACTTTTATTTAATATATATGAATATTTGATATCTTTTATTTTTAAATTAACTTCTTTATAATTTTTTTATGATATGTATAGGTTGATTACATCAAAAGAGATTGACAAAAACTTGATCCCACAAAAAAAGCATGAATGCAAAGAGCTACTATGTTTGATGGAGAAAGAGCTTCGTATTTCATTTTTTGATATTCAGGTTCATTTACTAGTCCATCTTGTAGATGAAATAGAGATTGCAGGTGTTGTCAACACTCGATGGATGTTTTGGGTCGAATGATTTATGGGAATATTAAAAGGTTATGTGCGACAAAGAGCGAAATCAGAAGGATTCATGGCAAAGGGTTGGATGCTTGAAGAGTTCATGTATTATGTTAGTGAGTACCTTGAAAGAGTTCATGAAGAAGCTCCACGTGCATCGACCAATGAGTCTTCTTCAAAAATAACAGATGAGGTATTATCAGGTAAGGGAGTTCCATTTTTATTTACATTTCAAGAAAAAAATGATATTTCTACTTTTGTAGCATATAATAGCGAATGCATGCAAGCATTCCTTAGCGAGTACGAATAAGAACTTCAAAAGCTCCGAAGTAAAAGGTGAAGAAACAAAAGATATAGATGTAATCTCGATAATAATGAGATTATAAGTATATCTTCTTTCATGTATTGGCTATATAGTTGTTTGCAACGCGCCAACACAAATAATGAAGAAATCTTAGATGAGTAGAGAGAGTTAATGATAGGTTGTGAACAAAAGGTAATTTTATTTTAATAATATTTTATTTTTTTCTTATATGTATATTAGTTTGTATTTACTAATTTAATTTCTTTTGCAGGCTCGAATGTTCACTAATATGTGGGCTTTTGAACATCATATTAGAATCAAAGCCATTGATTCTTTACGTAAAACCGAGGATTGTAGTATTGTTGCTTCTTTCAAGAAACTATCACATGCTAGCTCAAAAGACACGAACCTTATAGATGGCGAACTTGGTTACATGGGAACTGTTGTTGGTATCTACGAAATATCATTTCGTACATTCAAACAAGTAGAAAAAAGTTTATATTTTTTATGATAGAGTTAGTTATTTTTTTAAGCACCTAATAATGGGTTTTTGTTTTTATATATGTTGATAGGTCATTTTGAAGGTTGACTGGTTTCGAGCCAAGTATAAAGGTAGTAATTCCACATTAAGAAAGGAATTATCTGGGTTTTGGTCAATTGATTCTTCCAATGTAATGCAATCTACTGAAGAACCATATATTCTTCCTAGGTATATTGAACAAGCATTTGTTTATCAAAACCCAAATGCTCACCCTTGGTGGCAAGTCATTCATGTTCAACCTAGAGGTAGTTCATTGTTTAAACAATTTATTGTTAGAGAGATCAAAGAAAGTCCTCTTGATGATTCACCATCAGATATTGATACATCAACATCTGAAAGAGAAATTAGAATCATTGTACGTGATAATGATACTAATCTTTTTTATGAAGAGGATAATACTCTACATGCTGATTCTACTGATGATGAAGAGGAATTACCAAAAATCGATATTAATCCATCAATAGATGATGTGACTCATGAACACAAATTTAACAATAGAAGAAATAAATGAAATCAATAAGGATAATGAAGATGAGACTATATTGACGTCTTACCAAAATGATGGCAATAATGAAAACATATGAGCATATTAGATAGTAAATTCTACTCTAGTTATCGATCAATAACTTGAAGCTTCTGAATGGATATCAGATTATAGATTCTTTATTTAACTTGAATATCGATGAATCCTACTAGAGAGATGAAATCATGTTCTTTTAAGTTAGAACATGAAGCTCGGGGGTATGCCTAATTATTTTATATATAGATTTATCTTATATGTGTGTATTCATGTGTATTATATGTATACATGTGTTATTATGCATATATATGTGTTTCATGTATATGTATGTGTGTGCATGTGTGTGATATTGTCACTCTAGCACAATGGCAAGTACCAACGTGAGGAGATCCACCTCATAATTGTCAATCCGTGGAGACGTGAGGACTAGTATGAAGACTATGAGCAAGTGATGGCACAAGTGTGTGAGTGAGAAGCACACAAACAGGCACACACATATACACACGTGCACACAAGGCAAGAACAAGGAGAGGAACAATGGAGTTCTTTGCATTAGTAAAAAAGTCTCTTACATAAGCTCAAAACAATCTGACCCCAAAAATGAGCTCTCTAGCTCTTTTTATAGTTTTCTGACTAGCTTTGGCCTTGTCCAGACCTAGTGTCTGGCCTAGTTAAAAATTAGGTTCTAGAGCCTATTTGAAGGCTCAAACGGAGTCTAAAAATTATGAAAATTGGTATGTAGCTAATTCTAATACTCCTCAAGCTCGAGGACTCCTTGGCTTGAACAAAATAGAGCCTGTTCTACCAAAAACAAGATTTAAAATATGTGTGTAGTGATGAAAATCACTTGTTGGAAATACTTTATGGAAAAAATGATTGGGCCTTGTTGCCATATTGTTGGGCCTTGTTGCCGTATTGTGCATGACTGCTCTGTTGTGCCCGTATGCTCTTCTTATGACTTGTATGCCAACACTCTCCCCTTCCTAGCCTCTGTCGCCCCTGACAGACCTCTATTCTATAGGGTGGTCAATATAGTATTGGATGACGTTGGTGGCTAGCTCATGTTCTCCAATCCTTACTCCTCTTGCTAAATCAGCTTCCAATGCATCCCAATTTATTGCACCTGGGACATCTGGTTGCGGTGTAGTGTAGTACTCGGAGTACATGGCTTGTTCACATGCAAAGAGATGAAGCAGGTGTGTTGGCTTAGGTGCAAACACCTCCGAGTGATACTCCCAAAATCTTGATCGGAACATGTCTTCAAATGTTTGTTTATAGCATGCGTGAAGATACTTGATTCGTGCATGCCAAGCATAAGCTACCCGAATGCTGGGGGTGGTGCTCATGTCATACACCAAATCGTAATTTCCATTGGTAAACCCCGATAGACACACCTGTGGTGCTGCTGCATTTCTAAAGGTTTTGAGTACTACCTGCATCATATCCAAAATCTTAAGGATCATTTGGGCTGCCACATCTGGCATGGGCTTCAGTCGAGGCATCCAATGTCGAATTGTGGCCATCATGTATGCTATTGATGGTGGTCCCTGCGGTGGCGCTACGTACGGATAATTGAGCCACTCCTTACATTGAGCATTATTCTGAACCTTTATGTTGAATGCTTTGCATGAGTGGCGTCATGGAACGGGGCCATAGCATGGATTGTAAAGTAGATGTAAAGGTGCGTTGTTCCACGTGCACAGCATTCAGGATATGTCTCGAGAAGTTTCTGTCGCCATGTTGGTTGACGGATTTTTCCTTCCTGCACTTTGGGAGGAAGGTCTTTGGGTTGAAACTGGGTAGCGAAGGAGGGAATCTTACTCGTGACTCTCTGTATTTCTGCATTATAATCGGTCAAAATAACATAGTGAATGAAGAGCATCCCTTCCATGAGCTTCCCGGTACCATGGTTCCAAAGTGAAAGAGGATGGAATTTCATCTTAAATCATAGGTATGAGCATTTTTGTTATTTTGGAAACTTAAAAGACAAGGGTTGGACTCTCTGAGAAGGACAATGAAGGGTTTAAGGGCCAAGTTTTTGGAGGGAAATCATATATATGAGGAGTATGAGGTATATACTCTCATTTTGAGTTACGAATTCCCTCAAAAATAAGTAAGCACAAGTTTTAGGCACCTCCAAAATAGCCTACTTTCATAATTTTCACATAAATTTCAGGTGCTATTTTGGATAAGTGGCCATTTTGGGAAAGGGAAATGAAGCAATATTTTTCTTAATTTGGTAGGAAAAATCATGCACACATATATTATAATATATGGACTTTGATATACCATTAAGAAATCCAAAATATACCTCAATATGATGGGAGTTTGAAGCTCCACAAAACCCACTTCCATCACTATTTGAGAAAAAAATTCAGCACCTGAATCTAAGAAATTCCCATTTTAGAAGAGTTAGGGGAATCATTAGATTCATTTAGTAAGGCCTGTATTGGAGTTCTGATGAGAGGATAAGGCGTCTTGATGACAAGTTCCTGAAGAAATCTGATTGTAACACAGTTTCTTCTATGACTCTCATGGCCTGATTTTGCACTACTGTGCGCTCTTCATGAGAACTCCCCATCTCTTCCACTTGTCGTAGCCATGGAGGTCGTGGTGCTTCAAAAGTATCTTGACCTTCTTTCATTTGTTGTCCCCCTGGGAAGGGTTGCGGATCATCTTCCTCTTCAAACGTTTGTTCCACTGGAATGGAGACTACCTCTTCATCTGTGGGCGCCTCACGTGGGTGGTCTTTCGTATTGGAGTAGACGTGCCTGCAATTCTGCAACTTGTTTTTGGAGATTTTGTAGGGTCTCCGAATCCGTGATAAGTGAGGAGGTTGAGTCAGTAGCTTGGGGGCTCGCTCTCATTTCTTTTTGTCTTGTCTGCTTCAGTTGACCTAGTTCTTCTGATAACTAGTCATGTGCATCTAGTAGAGTGGCATAGTCTTCAAGAATGATTTTGATGCTTTCTGGGGTCACTGCTTGAAATTTGGAAGGACTAATGGGTGCCTCGGGTGTGTTTTCGATTCCTTCTTCTAAGTTTTCCTTGTTCTGTTGTTGGAGACGTCTATTTTCCTCGTGTGCTTCTATACGGTGTCGTTTGAGCAGGGCCATGTTGCACTGGAGTTTGGAATTTCTTTCCAGTTGTATCTGCAAATGGCTTTCTAACCCTTGGATTGATTCGTGATCTACATTCTGAATTTGTACTTCCAATATGCTATGAGCCTCTTGTAAAGTTCGAAATTTTGTATAGAGATGAGCATTCTCCTCTTCTAGTGTGGCAAGACGATGTTGCAACACTTCCAAGTGCTCTTGCAGTCGTTCGTTATGTTGCTGGAGCTGGTTGTACTCTGTCCTTAATTGTGAAACACATGCAAGCATAGTGTCAAATGCATTCCCTAGAGATGAAGGTGTATTTTGTACAATGGAAAATGTAAGGGGAGGGAATTGGGGAATGGGAAGAGTGAATGTTGTGTCTACAGGTGATGTGTGTGCCGGTGACATTGGTGGAGGGGGGATAGGGGAAGGTGGAAGTGTGGGGGGTGGTGGAGGTGCTGTGGGTGGTGAAATGTCCATACCCTCAGGGGTGGATGTGAGTGTAATGTCTACCATGTATATCGGAATGGTAGGTGGTGTGTGTGTGATAGTGGTGAATATGTGTGTGTGGATGGTTGGGATGGGATTGATGAGGAGGGTAGTGTGGTGGCTTGATACATTCTACAAAAGTAGTCATGGGCGGGTTGAAGGAATGGTGGGATGGGAGGGTGAGAACTTGGAGGCAGAAAAGCCATGAAAGGGGATGTGGTGGCAGGGAATCCATAGAATATGGATCTAGCATCAGGATGGCCTATGGCGGAGGGTGTGGGGGCTGGTTGTCCTATGGCTATTTCTATGAGCGATTCGGTTGATTTGGTTGTGATGGTGGTGGCTTCATAGATTGGGTTTTCAAAGGTGGAGAACAAGGTTGAACTGGAGGTGGGAGTTGGAAGATGAAGGTTTGCTCGGTGGGTTGTGTAGTCGAGATGGTCTCCATGGCTTCTATTCTAGGAGGTGATGGTGGGGGTGTGGGTGGTAGTGGCTCGGTTGATTCATCATGGGTGACTGGGTGTTCCTGGCCATAAGTTATAGGTGCTTGGGAGGTTGTCTCAATGAGTTCAGATGTAACAATAGGTCCTTCCCCTGTAGTAATGGGAATCTAGATATTTTTGCCAGACCGTGGTCGTGTTTGGAATCTTCGAGGATCATATTGAACAGGAGGCCTCTGGATCGCTAATCGGACTGCTTCTACTACCCCATACATTTTTGCTACCAATATTAGGCCTCCGCTATATTCAGAGTCAACTCCAGCCTCTTCCAATAGCTGAGCCATGAGCACCCTACTGCTCTGTTCGGTGAGTAGTTGTTGCGATCGCACTCGTTCCATGATTTGATACATCCTTCAGAGTTCTGTTGTATATGTTGGGTTCCGGTGGTTTCTTTGGCTTCTTCTTCTTCTCCTTCCTCTTCTTCTCCCTCTGAGCGTTCTAGTTGTTGAGATAAAGTTCTCAGCTGATCATCATTCCAATGTACATGGCGGCCTTCTGTGGATTTCCTCCGTCTTTGGGAAGAGGTGCCCTGCTCTTCTGTGTCTGAAAAGAACTCTACAACAGAGAGTTGTGTATTCTGCAAGAATGATTCAAAGTCGAAGGTACTCATCCCTTCAACGTCTCCAGTCATAGGAAATTCAAATTCAAGAGGGACAGGAGGAGCCGATGGGGCAGCTTGTGATGTGCCTTCAGATCCGGGTCTAGGTATGCGAATGGTAAAGGGAGGCATAGTGGCATCCCCTCATGGTGAGACTTCCGGGGTCATTAGAACTTTGCGTGTTTGGACACAAGGAATAGAGCCCCTCATGTGCTTGGATTGATGTGTGGCGGACTTGAGTCTCTTGAACATTTGTAGTTGCGACCATGTTAAAGCACGTTCAATAGGTACATCGTATGCTAAACACTTGTAGATGATGCACGTGATTGCACAACAACCATTCACCACTAGCTTCCTATGTGACCTTTTATTTGCTTAGTACGACTGCTCGATAATCCATACAAGAAGCTTAATCGGTAATGCACCTGTCTCTACCAAGTAAAGAGAGAACCAAATCCGCTTGTGGGGTTGAGTGTACCGATCTTGACCAGGAAATGCAAAATGTTGCATGCACATACGAAGAGGAATGGACACATTCGGTGTGAGTGCCGCCATATCTTTCAAATTTTGTAGCTTCCGGTTCTTCATATTAGTGGGAATAAGAGGATCCTTCTCAGAGGGCACATGCGTGCCGTGCATGTTCAATGTAGACCTCACCAATTCCAAAGTGAGTTCGAACCTTTTCAGCTCATTGTTGCCCAATAAGGAAGGAAGGACAAATGATCCTGGTTTATCTTTTTCTTCATGCGCCTATAATGTTGCGAACAAGTAGTAACATCGTAGGAGATCTGGTTTGGGTAAAGGTGCTGCAAAGTATTCAGTCAGCCCTGCACGTTGCCATATGGTCTATAGATCTTGTGTGTTCTGGAGAGTTTCAAACTCCTTGGAAAAGAACTGGAATCTAACCCAAGACTTGTCATACTCACACTTGGACTCCCAGATATACTTGGCCTCTCCTAAGGGTCCAGGCATGCCATTGAACCAGTGAGAATTTGCATGGACTCTCTCTGTGATTCCTGTGGGAGGATCTAGTATAGGTATTTGCTGGAGGTGTTGCAGCTCTACAGGTCGTTCAGTTGGTGGCACATCAATAGGTAGATTGTCCACATCAATCCCTGCAGTACTTACTCTTACCTGTGAGCTTGAGCCTCCTGCTTCCACCATGATATTACGTGTAGATGTTGATGCTTATCTGCTAGAAGAAGAGAGGCATATTAGCATTGCATAGGAAACAAAACGTTCTGGTGTTCCCTCCACACTACTAACATGACCATTCAAATGGTTAGGGGTTAGTGGGTGGAGTGTTTGTGATGTGTGAGAATGTTAGTTAGTAGGTTAGTGTGCATCCTAAATGCATACTTTGGATGTGCAATGTACTCAGAATGCACCTACATCCGAGGGGACTGATTTACAAAGTTGGGTTAGGGGGTTTGATATGGGGTTTAAGTCTCCAAACTTTGATGGTGGAATCGTAGCTTTTATTGGTGATGACACGTAAAGGTTTGTGGACTGGATTGTGTTGGATTTGGGACTTTTTGGGTACCCATTTCCCGACATTCCTAGGTGTGACCGAAGATGTGGTGGTGTGGAGTGTAGATGTTTGCCCTGGGATTTGTGCCAAGAGTGCTTGTGAGTGTTGATTCAATCTTGTGAATGGGGGTGAAGCTCTTTGAGCTCGTAAGCAGGTCTTGGGCACCCATATCTATCTAGCATTTGGGATAGCCTTCATTGACCACTTTGGAACCCAAATAGAAATGGTTTGTCTAGATTGATTCCTTGGATACTCCTTCGTTGTGATCCTAGACGGTGTAGCACGTTTGGTGCATCTTTGGGATCCTATCTCCATAGCTGAGGGTTGTTCTCCCTTGCGTACCCAGATCTGCTTCATGCCAAGAGGTATTTTATATTGCACTGGTCGTAGCTCATGCTTCTTCATTATTGGCCTTCTTTGTGAAGTATGTTGTCCTGCTTGCTTTCCTCGAATCCTCTTTGGAAAACAAGGGAACTCCTCTTTGACTTCTGCACTTTTGTCAAGAGTGACAATCTTCTGCACCATAGAACTTTGGACAAGATAGCATCATTATCTTCATGTGTGTTCCTGGAGGGACCAGGATTTGGTGCCTCTTCTAGTGGCCTAAGTGCTTGATTTTCTAATTCAATCGTGATGTGGTTTTGGCCTACGCAAGCCTGAAAAAGTCCACTTCTTAGGTTGAGGTTGACTGCATGATCATAGATCCAGTCTTGGCCCAAGACAAGAGGCTCAATAAGATCCTCGTCTTCACATACTAGCACTTTGACTGCCATTTGAACCTCTCGAATGTAGAGGGGCAATTCCACCTCACCCATGCAAGGGGTTTCCACACCTCCCAATCCTATGAGATATGCCTCTATAGGATTGACCTTCAATTGCAGTTCTTGGCAGTAAGAAAGTTGAACTGCACTAGTGGTTGCTCCTGAGTCAATTAAGGCTCTCACAGTCCTTGCACTCTTTCCTTGTCCTACCTCTAGAGTCACAAAGGGTCGTCGATCGACTATCCTATGGGAACATTCACCTGAAAGCCTCGCACATGGCCATGTGATAGCCTATAGATTCTTGAGAGTCAGGCATAGGCTGATCTCTACCTTGTCTTTTCAATTTCATTCGTCGGATGCGTTCTAAAGCTTCTGCTTGTGCTTCTTCTCTAATTCGCTTTTCCTCTTCCTTACATTTCTTTGCAGTATTGAGTCGACTTAACATCTCCTCCGTGAGGGGTTCCTGATATAACTTGACTCTGCATCCACTTATGTAGCTTGGGAGAATATCACCTTTGAGAGTGGCTAGTTGAACTGCTCCACTCGTGGAGATCCTATTGATAATCATTGGCCCATATCCTCTCTTCTCTAACTTCTGTGCATGTTGCTTCAAGGTGTAGACTAGGACCATGTCTCCTGCTTTTTGCCTTTTCTTAGCTGCATAAATTCCTGCTGCAGCTCTCAATCGTGCTTCACCTAATCGTTCAACATCGAAGATTCTAGAGGAGAGCTCATGACCTGTCCAATCATGCTCTTGTGCTACTTTCAATGTAGGTATCAAAAGGTCCAATGGTAGCACTGCATTTTGGCCGAATACCATCTGAAAGGGTGTAGCTTGGGGTACCGTTTTATAGGCAACTCTGTATGCCCGAACAGCATGATAGGGGGCAGACTTCTTATGTATCACCAAGAATCCTTGGAGAAGGTTTTCTATGACTTCATTCAAGAAGTGTGTGCCTCTATCACTCACTAATTCTATTGGCAATCCGTATCTAGTGAACACATTCTCAAATAAGAACTTTGCTGTCGTTTGAGCATCGTTCTTCCTTGTGGCTTTTACTTCTACGCACTTGGTTAGATAGTCTGTGGCCACAATGATGTATTCAACTTGTGAACCCTTGGCTGGGGGATTAATAGGACTGACAAAGTCTATTCCCCACTTAGAGAATGCATGTCCACCCATCATAGGTTTCAAAGGCATCTCATCTTTGCGTATAGGATACTGAGTTCGCTGACAAACATCACACCTCTTCACGTAGGTATGTGCATCCATGTGAAGGGTTGGCCACCAAAGGCCTACAAATAGTATTGCCTTGATCACCCGATCTGGTCCAAAGTGTCCTCCTGCTACACCTTGGTGAGCAGTTTCCAAGATATTCAGATATTCGCTCTCCTGGACACATAATCTAAGATACCCATCTTTTCCTCGTTTGTATAGATTATCTCCAATGAGAGTATAATCTAAAGCTTCTTGTTCTAGGCTTCTTTGTCTAGCCAATTTCATCTCCTGAGGGAATGTTTTCGTTCTCAGGAAGGCTACTAATGGTTCACTCCAATCTGGCACTAAAGACACTTGATAAAGAGTGGCATGTTCCACAGGCGATCTAGTGCTGCAGATTGGGCATTCCTTGCACATCCTATGGACATCTACTTCCATAGTTGGCCAATGCACTCCGAGTCTCCTTAGTGTTTGTAAAGTTCTTTGCTTAGAGTAATGTTGCTCTAATGCACCCACATGTGCTAATTGCAACCATTTTGCGTACTCATCCTCTTCCACACAACAGGCTAATATCCCTTGATCTGTATGCTTGTACATACTCCCTGCCATGATATGGTACTTTTGGGCTTTTACTACCTCCCTATCTTGAGTGTTAATTATTGGGTGGTTAGGCCCGTATGTCAATACTGGCACTAACGTCTTAGCCCACTGAGGTACAACTTCCAAATTAAACAAGTAAGCATCAGGGAGATCGTCTGATACTCCTTGTGGGGCCTCTCCAGATGTGAGTCTTGAGAGATGGTCTACTCTCAAATGAGTCTTGCCTTTCCTCACCACAACCTCAAAGTCGTATTCCATTAGCAAGAGAAACCATCTCACCAATCTACCTGTATTGCATGGTTTTAACCGCATACATCATACCTAATCCTTCCCGTTTGGTGGTGGTATAGTTTCGTTCAGCTTCATTCAATTGTCTACTAGCATAGGCAATTGGAAGATCCATATTACCTTCACCAGTAGGTTGTGCTAGCACACATCCAATAGCATAGTTGGATGCATCCACATGCACATGAAATGGCTTGTTCCAATCTGGTGTTGTTAAGATTGGTGCTGAACATAATCGTCGTTTAAGCTCATTGAAAGATTTTTCACATTCATCAATCCACTCAAAGTTAGTCAAAAGTCCGTACAAAGGCTTTGCAATGATGGCATACATGTGTATAAAACGTCGGTAATAACCACAATGCCCCATGAAAGCTTGCACTTCCTTGACATTCCTTGGCCTAGGTAGTTCTGCGATAGCTCTCACTTTCTCTTCGTCAGTGGATATGCCGTTCTTTGACACTATATGTCCTAGAATCTTGCCTTGCCTGACCATGAAAACACACTTTTCTGGGTTCAAGCAGACTTGATATTCTCTACATTTATCAAAGATTTGTCTAAGTTTAGGTATATGGGTCTGTCTTATGTTGGAATGAGCACAGAGATCATCAACATAGACTTCCAAATTCTTCCTCAAGAACTCTTTAAATACATGGCACATTAGTCTTTGAAAGGTTGCAAGAGCATTGGTAAGCCCAAATGGCATTACCCAAAAAGCAAATATACCCCACTCCATGGCAAAAGCCATCTTATGCTGATCTTCTGGTGCTATGGCTACTTGATTGTAACCAGAGAACCCATCCAGGAAGTTGTACACTTCCTTGCCTGCTACCCTTTCTAATAGATGCTCAGTGATAGGCAGCGGATAACTATCTCTGATAGTGGCTGCATTAACCTTCTTCAAGTTAATGCATACACGTAACTTGCCGTTCTTTTTGGGCACCACTACAATGGGGGATACCCATTTACTGTGCTCAATTTCATAAATAAATCCAGCTTCCACCAAGCGATCTATCCCTTCTTTGATCTTGGCAGCATAGTTGTCATTGTATGTGTATGGCTTTTGTTTAGAGGGTCTGGCCTCTGAGGTCATGGGGATCGTGTGTGAGATATGTCAGGGTCTACACCTTTCAGGTCCTTGTAACTCCATGCAAACACATCCCTATATTCTCGTAGTAGGGTTATCAGCTCCTGCTCCTCATCTTCACTTAAGTCGTGTCCTATGTATGTGCATCGCTCCTCTCCTTCTTCTATGGCTACCACTATTTTCTTGGTGGTTTCTTTGTTATCATAGGCCTCTCCTGCTTGTGCATCGCGTTTTGGCATTCTTATCATGACTCTCCTGTCTTCTATTTCATACTTCTTAAAGTTTTTTGGGACCTCAAACAAGGATTCTTCCTCCTCTGGTGAGACTTCTTTCTTCTTCCTCTTCTTTCCCTCACTCTTAATGGTCACTTGTGTGGTTAATCTCACCTCATTTGTAATGTCTTTGTGTCTCTGAGGGTGAGCTTCTACTTCATAGAAATCTTCCTCATCTGATGCAAAGGGTGGGTCCATAATGATTGAATCTAGATCGGAGTCACTTGCATCTTTGAATGCGTCAGTGCTAGGTTCACATTCTTCAATGATTGGCTCTATTGTGAAGACTAAAATGTCATAGCCATCGTCATCACAATGGGGTGTCCACTGCTCTTCATTGATGGCTACATCCATTGTTGCGAAGATTTCTTCCCAACCATGAGGCTCAAACTCTTCATCGGGAAACACTATAGGTGCATAGCTGGGTCTTGTATTGGTCTATGCATTTCCTTTGCACCTACCTCTCTAGCATTTTCCCTTTTCTCTTCCTCTTTGGCCACTTTACACATCCATAAGTGAGTGTCTTCATGCATCCATGAGGATTCTGATCCTATGGAATGCACTGACTCTGTATCATTTGTGGCTCTATGGATGGGATTCCATTGAATGGGGGGCACGTCTCTATGAGAGAAATCTTTGAGATTCACTTTGGTTGTGACACCCAAGTGTTGTAGATACAAAGAATTTGTCCCCAATCCTGCACTACTTGCAATTGCCTCAAGAAGGGTCTTCCCCCAGACACTTTTAATGACCCTTTTTTCCCCCTTTTCTATTGCCAAAAAATTTCCTCTAGAGCTCCCTTGGTGTACCTACCCCACAGAGGGTTAACTTCAAAATACCCTATCTAAAAATCAGTGCATTATTCTTATAAAAATAGTTGAGCACATGTAGTATATGCCACGAGCTTTCCGACAAGCCTTAGAGCTCAAAAAACGGATTTCATATGAAAAAGTTATGACCGTTCAGGGTTTAGGGGGTTAAACAGACAAATAGATCCTTTCAGGAGTTTAGTGTATTTTTCTAAGGCCTTTGTAATGGCATAGGTGAGTGAATATGCAAATATGCCCAATTTTTAGCCCAAATTTTCAAAAAATTACCCCTCTATTTTTTTGCCGAAAATGTCTGTCTATCGCGATAGACGGTGTCTGTCGCAATAGACACTAGCTGTCGCATGGGGTTGTCTATTGCGATAGATGGGGTCTATCGTGGGGTCCTGTCTATCGCGATAGACGGTGTCTGTTGCGCTAGATGCTGTTTGTCGTCTGTCGTGATTTGGTCTGTCGCGATAGGCGGTGTCAGTCGTCTGTCGTGGACCTGTCTGTCACGATAGACGGGTGTCTGTCGCAGGCCTATCTGTCACGATAGACGGGTGTCTGTCGCGATAGACTGAGTCTGTCATCGCTTTGCTCTGTCGCGATAGACGGTGTCTATCGTGGCTCCTGTCTGTCGCAATAGACAGTGTTTGTCGTCTGTCGTGGGCCTATGTCACGATAGACGGTGTCTGTCACGATAGACGGCCTCTGTGATGGGGTGCTATCTGTCGCGATAGACGGTGTTTGTCGCGATAGACGCTGTCTGTCGCGATAGACGCTGTCTGTCGCGATAGATTGTGTCTGTCATGATTGACTGAAAAAATACAAAATTTTTAGAGTTTTTTAGTGATTTGGAGTGCTCTCATGGTGTAGGTTATCGTGCCAAACATGCATTCAAAAAATATTAAGTTTTTGTGTCTATCCCGATAGACAGAGGTCGTCATCCCGAGACCTGTGTAGAGATTGTCGTAGCTGCGCAAGCTGCTAGAGATGGTGGTACAGCTAGAACCTGCAGCAAAAGCTCAAAAAACACACAAAAACAAATAGCATGCAAGCTCTCTCTCGCTCTCTCTCACAAGTGAAATGAGGGAAATGAGGTGAGGAGTGGAATATGACCAAAAACTGAAATTTTTGTGAAGATGGAGATGGAGGTGGGAGATGGTGGGGATGATGATAGTGATGATGGTGATGCAAAAACAAGAAGAAATGAAGAAAAATAAGAAAAAGAAAGGATATTACCTATGACTCCAATGTCTCAACTCTAGGTGTTACCATCACACGCTCGTCCTCGAAGCTCTCTCCTCGGCAGCGGTGCCAAATTTGGTGTCACTCTAGCACAATGGCAAGTACCAATGTGAGGAGATCCACCTCATAATTGTCAATCCGTGGAGACGTGAGGACTAGTATGAAGACTATGAGCAAGTGATGGCACAAGTGTGTGAGTGAGAAGCACACAAACAGGCACACACATACACACACACGCACACACAAGGCAAGAAGAAGGAGAGGAACAATGGAGTTCTTTGCATTAGTCAAAAAGTCTCTTACATAAGCTCAATTCACAAACAATCTAACCCCAAAAATGAGCTCTATAGCTCTTTTTATAGTTTTCTGACTAGCTTTGGCCTTGTCCAGACCTAGTGTCCGACGTAGTTAAAAATTAGGTTCTAGAGCCTATTTGAGGGCTCAAACGGAGTCTAAAAATTATGAAAATTGGTATGTAGCTAACTCTAATACTCCTCAAGCTTGAGGACTCCTTGGCTTGAACAAAATGGAGTCTTTTCTACCAAAAAAGAGATTTACAATATGTGTGTAGTGATGAAAATCACTTGGTGGAAATACTTTATGGAAAAAATGATTGGGCCTTGTTGCCGTATTGTGCATGATTGCTCTGTTGTGCCTATATGCTCTTCTTATGACTTGTATGCCAACAGATATGTATACATGTGTTAGTATGCATACGTGTATATATGCATATGCATTTGTGTAAAATATTCATGCATTATGTAATATATGAAAGTGTTTATAATTGTGTATGCATGTATAAGTATACATGTGTGCATGTAGGCATGTATATGTGATGTGTACATGTATATATGTATATGTTTCTATGTGTAAATGTGTACATGTAAATATGCATGCATGTATATATATTTATGTGTGCATTTAGGCATGTATGTGTGATGCATAATGTATCTACTCCATTTTATATTTATGTATGTGTATCTACATGAGGTGTATATATCTTTATATATATTATGATCCTCTTTGATTCGAGTAGCTATATATAGAGGCATAAGGTTGGGTGGAGAGACATCTCTCTAGTAGGACGTCGGAGGAATAGATGCAATGTGTACATATACTTCAATCATATGGCTAAAAGGCTGAATTAGAGTTTCTAAATGAGGGGTTTTAAAACCCTAATATCAAAATTGGTGTTTTCGAATTAGGATTTTTGAAATAGGATTTCTGAGTTAGAATATTTATAAAAGTGTTTTTGAATTACACACACACACACACACACACACACACACACACACACACACACACACACACACACATATATATATATATATATATATATATATATATATATATATATATATATATATATATATATATATACATACATACATATAGATATATCAGTATACACACATACACACACACACACATACACACACACACACACACACATATATATATATATATGTGTGTGTGTGTGTGTGTATGTGTGTATGTATTGTTATAAAATGAGATATATACACTATAATATATGTGCATATGCATGTGTGTGCATATGTGCATATGCATGTGTGTATGTATGTGTATCTATATGTGTGCATGCATGTGTTGTGTGTGTGTGTATGCATGTGTATATGTATATATGCATGTAAATATGATTATCTGAGTCTATGGGTGTGTACATATGATTATGTATGTGTATGTGTATGTGAGTATGTGTATGTGTCTATGTGTGTATTCATTATATGTGTGTAATTGCATGCATGTGTATGTGTGTGTAAAAATATGCATGTATGTGTGTGTATGTATAAATATGCATGTATGTGTATATGTGTGTAAATGTGCATGTATGATGTATATGTGTGTGTATTTGTACCTCTAGTCTCACTCTTTTCTCTCTCTCTCTCTCTCTCATATACATACATACATACATACATAAACACACATACTCATATCAACATATATATACATAAAAGCAATGCGTACCGTGCATTATCGCGACGATGAGCCATAAGTGTCGGCATCTCTTTTAGACACCACTTATGCGACCATCCTGTGCCAAACTCTGTATCAAGTGAACTAAGTATGTATTTTTTATCCCTCTCATCATGCTCACTACAAAAAAAAAATCATGTAAATAAAACATAAGATATTTATTTCAATTTATATGTAAAATTAATACTTACTTCCACTGTAAGTGGACAAGGCACAGGTAAGAGTCGCATAATGCTCGCATTCTTCTCTTGAACTCCAATCCATTCCCTATGTACACAATGTTCCCCTCTGGCTCTATATCGCACTCTAGCCCTAAGGTGCCTATGCATGTCCTCATAGGCACCTGTGCTCTGCTATCATGATCTGGAGGTGGTATAGGTTTCCTAAAAATAGACAAATAAAAATAAATAAAAAATATGTGTTATAATGTCATTAAAAAAATTTGTGAAAAAAAAACATACCTATGAGCTGATAGCTATTTTCCTGAATGTGGAGCCGCAGAAGAGCCCTCCTTTGATTTCTGGGTAAGCATCTGGATCGTATAATCCAACTCATTAGTACTTACCTAATTACTTATGGGCTGAAGCTGTATCCACAACCACTTTTTTATTTGATTTACAGGTTACCTTCAAAATCTCTTGATGGCATGACACCATATGAGGCTTGGAATGGAAGAAGACCAAGCTTGGATCATTGTAAGATTTTTGGATGTGTTGCTTTTGCTCATGTTCCTTCATAGGTTAGAGACAAGATGGATCCCAAAGCAGAAAGGTGATTCCTCATTGGATATGACAACAATCAAAAGGGCTACAGATTATGCAACCCAACACCCAAAGGATTCTTGGTGAGTAGAGATGTAGTATTTGATGAGAATAGTTCTTGGTATGCAGATTCATGTAGAAAGTTCAACCTACCTTATGATCTTGAAGAAGATTTTCCAAAACTTGTTAAGGATAGTTTTTCTAAAATTGAAGAGCAGGATACCTCAGAAGATGATGAAGCAACTCAGTATGAAAAAATCAAAATGTGGAAATCTAAAGGTAAAGCAAAAATACAGGAACTTGGACAAGAGGAAGAATCATCACATCATGGCCTAAGAAGGTCCATGAGGGAGAAAAGAAAGCCAAAAAGGTATGGGTTTGATACTTCTCTAGTCACTAAACATTCAATCTATCTAGCACATGACATGAATCAAGAGGAACCTTCAACATTTGAGGAAGCAAAGAAGAAATCAGAATGGAGGCATGCAATGGAAGAAGAAATTGAAGCTAATGAGGAGAATAACACTTGGGAGTTGGTTCCCAAGTCTCCATCAATGAAATTGATAGGCTCAAGGTGGATCTACAAATTGAAGAAGAACTCAGATGGCTCCATTAACAGGTATAAGGCAAGACTTGTGGCAAAAGGCTTTGCACAAACTCAGGGAATTGATTATGAGGAGACCTTCTCTCCTATGGAAAAGATGCCTACTATTAGGGTTTTGCTTAGTATTGCCTCTTGGAAGACACTTCAATTGGATGTAAAAAATGTTTTTCTTAATGGATGGATAACAGAAGAGGTATATAGGGCAACCACCTGGTTTTGAGAATCACATATATCCTGATTATGTGTGTAAACTTAATAAAGCTTTATATGGACTCAACAAGCCCCAAGGGCTTGGAATCACATGCTTGTGTCATTCTTGCATGACAAAGGATTTCAACCTAGCAAGGCAAATCCATCACTATTCATAAAAAGGAGTAATTATGAAGTCATCTATTTGTTTGTGTATGTAGATGATATTATACTTACAGGAAATGATACAGATGGCATGAAGAGAATCAAAGAACAGATGAGAGAAGAGTTCAAGTTAAGTGATTTGGGTTCACTTACCTACTTCCTAGGATTGGAAGTTGTCTACAAAGATCATGGTTTGTTTCTTACTCAAAGAAAGTACATTAAAGACAAGTTGGCAAAATTCAAGATGCAAGATTGTAGGATTGCAAGTACTCCAATGGAGGTTAATCATAAATTGAGCTCACATGAAGGTGAACTCATAGAAGATGTGACAGGTTATCAAAGCCTTGTGGGTAGTTTGAACTATGCCACACTAACAAGGGTTGATATATGTTATAGTGTGAGTGTGCTAAGTCAATTTATGCACCCACCCAGCAAACCTCATATGGAGGTTGCCAAGAGGATACTCAAATATCTCAAAGGGACCATGAATGAGGGGTTATATTACCCTTATGTATCTTATTTAAGTTTGAAATTATTCTCTGATGCAGATTGGGCTGGCTCCAAGGAAGATAGAAGGAGCACCTCATGTTATCTTACCTTTGTAGGTTCAAAACTTGTTTCATGGTCATCCAAGAAGCAACCCATAGTTGCTCTCTCTTCTACTGAAGTTGAATATAGAGTTCTTGCCATAGCTACTCAAGAAGCTATGTAGATGAAGACACTATTCATAGATCTTGGATTGGAATTTGGCACTCCAACTATTTTTGGTGATAATATGAGCTCTATTCACTTAGCTGCTAATCCAATTTTTCATGCAAGGACTAAACATATTGAAGTTCATTATCACTATGTAAGAGAGAAGATTGTGAGCAAGGAGATTCAAATATCATATGTGTCCACTCATCAACAATGTGCAGTTATTCTAACCAAAGCATTGGATGGTACAAAGCTTCACAAATTCAAGGCTATGATATGTTGGTGGAGATCAATCACCAATTGAATGTTTGAAGACTAAAGAATGAAGGATGAGATCAACTCTTGAAGTTTGGAAGGAAGATACATTCAGAGTATGTGAGGAATGTACACATATGTACATAGTTCACTTAGATCTTTGATTAGTCATAAACTTGTACAAATTTATCTATAAATACCCTGAAAATGTCGAGGCGTGATATGAGAGCATATGTGACAATAGATAGAAGGCAAGAATGAGGAAGATAGATGTCATGAGACATGTGAAAAGTTAGTCGAGTTTCCTCTCATCACTCAACTGTAACTTTCTGAGAAAATGAAGAAATATTGCGCCCGATCTTTTCGTGTCTGCTCCTTCTGTGTTTGATTAATTGTAAAATCCTTTTGAGGATATCTAAGTTGGTAGTTAATGAGTCTGTGACCTGAGTTTCAGAGACTAATTGCAAACAGGCTAGGAGAATTGTTAGTAGGAACATTCATATGTGTTGAGTGTTCACAGTTCTCTGAAACAGGCGCAAATTTCGATCTTAATCTTTTGGTCAGTTCTCACTCCATAGTTTAAAGTTTTGTGCAAGCAAGCACTTAATCTTTAAGTTAGAAGGTAATCTACTCGTGGCTAAAAGCATTTGCTTAAACGGGTTTTGTACTGAGAGAATTGAAGTTAAGAAGTTAGGGGTGTCTAAATCGACTTCTCAGAAGTGCAGATTCAGACATAGATAACTTGTGAAGTTGATTTCTCAAGTTATACTAAACCTTTTGAAGAACTTTAACTTGGAGAAGGTGCGCAATCTCTAGGCAACACTCTATACAAAATTTCATAGAAAACTTTACATGTTTGATAGGTCAATGAGAAGAAATTGTGCAGCAGACTTTCTGTGTTTCATCTTCTTCACAGAATTTTTCAACTTTTGATAATTTGGAGATTGGACCTCTAATTTAGTGAAGGTTTTGACTTACTCTTGATATAGAGGTGTTCTAAATTCAAGAGTAGGTTGTTCTTTTGGAGATTAACACTCTCCATCAGTGGTATCAGAGCAGGAGACATCAAATCAAGGAAAGGAGGGTCTCGACTGCTGCAGATTCAAGAAATTCAACAATTGAAGAACTAAAAGGTGAAAGTTTGAAGGCAAAGCTTGAGGAGGAGACCATACGACATCAAGAAGGACAAAAGAAGTCTAATTCAAAGTAAAGGTACATATATTGTTCATAAAGCTTGAAGATTTCAATACACAGGTAGACACAAGATGGGAGATTCTCTACAGATAGAGAAATTGGATAGGGAAAACTATCCTGCATGGTCAATGAGGATGGAAGCTCATCTTATGAGCAAAGATTTGATTGCTTACATCACAGGAGAAGAAGAGAAGCCACAGTTCAGAGATCCTAGTGTTCCAACTAGGGAAGAATTAGCAGACTTGAAAAGTTGGATGAAGAAAGATGCTCAAGCTAGGAGCATTATCTATATGGCAGTTAATGATTACTTGTTACCTCATATTCGAGGTCTTGAAAGTGCAACTGATATTTGGAATGCTTTGGAGGAGCATTTCCAGAATACTACAAAGTCAAGGAAGGCATGCTTATGGGCAGAGTTTACAACCTTCAAGAAGAAGGCCTCTCAATCTATTTCAGACTATGTAACAAGGATGAAAGACATTGCAGATGCATTAGGAGCTGTTGATGAAGACATTGAGGAGGATAAATTGGTAAGGCAAATCCTTACAGGTTTGAGAGGTGATGACAAATGGAAGCCATTCATTTTATCTACAGAATTATCACTTGACCATTTCACTCCTGATTTAAATCAGTTGCTAGGTCATATGCTAACATTTGAGCAGGATGTTAAAGGAGATGGTGACAAGAGTGCAGGTCATGCAATGTACTCAAAAGATAAGAAGAAGAATAGCAAAGGAAAGCAACAAACAGGTGAAGATGAAGGAACAACTACTCAAGCCAACTTCCTAAGAGGAAGAGGAGGTGGCAAAGGTAGAGGAAGAGGCAGAAACAACAAGGATGGAGGCAAAGCTTGCTGGATTTGTGGTAAGACAAATCACTTAGCTAATGATTGTTGGCACAATACTCAGAGTAATAATGGATATAATCAAAATTATAATGCAAGAGGAAGAGGTGGCAGAAATCAAAGAGGTAATTTCAGAGGTAGAGGTGGAAGGAGTTTCTTTGGAAGAAATGCAGGTAGAGAATTCCAAAGTCAACAATATAACAACACCTACTACAATTATGCTTCAGATCAAAAGGAGGATTCAACATTGATAATGAATGCAACTTGTGAAAGGCAGAGTGAAGATCAAAGAGTCTTCTACATTGACTCAGGGTGTAGCAATCACCTGAGTGGTAATATATCCTTGATGACTGACTTGGAGAATAATGTTTTTAATCATGTTGTTCAGACAGGTGACAACACAAAGCACAATGTGAAGTCAATTGGATCAGTGAAGGCCAAGGATGGTAGCACCTTATTGAGTAAGGTCTTGTATGTTCCTACAATCCCTAAGAATTTGATAAGTGTAGGACAAATTGTTGAAAAGGGATATGAAGTAAGGTTCACTAATGATGGAGTATATGTGGAAGACCCTAGCCAAGGGTATAAACAGATTGTTTCAGGGAAAAAGGAAGGAAGATTATTTACATTGAAGATTCAAGGCAATATTGGTCATGCTATGTTCACATATGGAGGACATAGGATCTCTGAGTTAGATCTTTGGCACAAGAGGCTTGGACATTTCAATGAAAGAGGTATTAAAGATATGGTTAACAATGGTTCAGTGCTTGGATTGCCTAATGTTGCAGGTCAACATATGACATACAAATGTGAGGCATGTCAATTAGGTAAGGCTCATAAGAATTCTTACTCCAAGCATGGTTTTATGTACTCAGAGAAGCTTGAATTGGTACACACAGATGTGTGGGGACCATCAAAGGATTTCAGTATAAATGGGTCAAGGTACTATGTGATTTATGTTGATGATGCTACTAGATGGATCACTATCTATGTGATCAAAGATAAGTCAGAAGTGTTTAATACATTTAAACACTATCATGCATATGCAGAAAGAATTACAGGTCATAAGTTGAAAAGACTAAGGTCAGATGGAGGGGGAGAGTATTTCTCTAATGAGTTCAGTGATTACTTATGGAATGCAGGTATAAAAAGGGAAGTTACTTGCAGGTACTCTCCTCAACAAAATGGTGTTGCAGAAAGGAGAAATAGAACACTTGTTGAGTTTGCAAGATCCATGATGAAGGAGAAAAATTGTCCTAATTATTTGTGGGCTGAGGCTGTAAATACAGCCACTTATTTGGTCAATAGGTTACCATGTAAAGCCTTGCAGGGTATGACACCATATGAGGCTTGGTGGGGTAAGAGACCTACCTTGGATCATTGCAGAGTTTTTGGATGTGTGGTATATGCATATGTGCCATCACAATTAAGGCACAAGTTGGAGCCTAAAGCTAAAAAATATGTTTTCATTGGTTATGATGATAAGCAGATGGGCTATAGATTGTGGAGTCCATCTACAAAACAATTCATGGTTTCTAAAGATGTTACATTTGATGAGCAAAGCACTTGGTATGCAGGTACAATCAATATCAATACAGGTGATGAAGAAGAAGTGAGCCAAAGGAAAGGTAAATCAAAGGTTCAGATATTTAATGAACAAGAGAATAATGAAGTGCAGGTTGAAGTGGAAGAAGCCCCAAGATTTGATCCTGAACATGAAGAACCAGAAACCTCAAGAAGTGGAGAGCTTAGGAGGTCTACAAGGAATAAATGGCAACCTACAAGGTATAGCTATGATACTTCATTTTTGGCCACAAAAGACTATGCTTATATGATGAAAACAGATGAAGACCCTTCTACATATGAAGAGGCAAAAGGTAAGGAAAAATGGGAGAAAGCTATGCAGGAAGAATATGATGCACTATTGGAGAATCAAACATGGGATTTGGTTCCAAAACCAAATAGTCAGAAAATCATTGGATGCAAATGGGTTTACAAGACCAAGAGGTTTGCAGATGGAAGTGTGTCTAGATACAAAGCTAGACATGTTGTCAAAGGGTTTGCTCAGACTTATGGTGTTGACTATGATGAGACTTATAGTCCTGTGGCTAAGATGACAACCATCAGGACACTTATAGCTATTGCTGCATGTAAAGGTTGGAAGTTATGTCAACTTGATGTGAAAAATGCTTTCTTGAATGGTTATATTTCAGATGATGTATTCATGGAGCAACCTCAAGGGTTCAGAGATAAAAGGTATCCAGATCATGTGTGCAAGCTCAAGAGAGCTTTGTATGGCTTGAAGCAGGCCCCAAGGGCATGGAACTATAGACTTGTGAAGTTCCTAAAGGAACTTGGATTTCAGGTGTCTAAAGCAGATAGTAGCTTGCTTGTCAAAGCAAGTGATAATGGTTTCATATACATGTGCATATATGTTGATGATATAATCCTTACAGGTACAGATGAAGAAGGAATACAAAGACTCAAGAAGCAAATGGAAAAGGAGTTCAAGATAAGTGACTTGGGAGACTTGTCATACTTCTTGGGCATGGAGATTACATATACTCAACATGGAGTATTTGTGACCCAAGAAAGGTATTTGAAGAACTTGTTAATCAAGTTTAAAATGGATGATTGCAGGGTAGCACCTACACCAATGGAGGTGAATCACAAATTGAGTAAGTTTGGAGGTGAAGAATTCAAGGACATGAGACAATATCAGAGTTTAGTTGGTAGTCTTATCTATGCTACTTTAACTAGACCTGATTTATCATATGCAGTAGGAGTTTTGTCTCAATTCATGCATTGCCCAAGGAAAGAACATTGGATTGCAGGTCAAAGAGTGTTGAGGTACATTAAGGGTACACTCAATGAAGGTTTGTATTATGGGTTTACCTCAGATACAAATATCAAAATTTATAGTGATGCAGATTGGGCAGGTAATCCAGATGATAGAAGGTCAACTTTTGGATATATGTGTTATGTGGGAGATAAACTTATCTCATGGTGTTCCAAGAAGCAACATACAGTTGCTTTGTCTTCTACAGAAGCAGAGTATAAAGGCATGGTTGAAGCTGCAAAGGAAGTAATTTGGGTCAAGACATTGATGAAGAGTTTTGACATTGTGCATGGGGTACCAATTATATATGGAGATAACATGAGTTCATTGTATTTAGCTGCTAATCCTGTTTTTCATGCCAGGACCAAACACATTGAGATACAGTATCACTTTCTAAGGGAGAAAGTGATGGATAAGGAGATTGAAGTCATACATACTTCAACAAAAGATCAGATAGCTGATATGCTTACAAAGAGCTTGGATGGACCAAAGCTACAGAAGTTTAAAGACATGGCAGGTATAAAGAAGAAAGGAGAAACCTCAATTGATGATTGAGGGGGAGCTGTTGGTGCAGATCAATCACCAATTGAATGTTTGAAGACTAAAGAATGAAGGATGAGATCAACTCTTGAAGTTTGGAAGGAAGATACATTTAGAGTATGTGAGGAATGTACACATATGTACATAGTTCACTTAGATCTTTGATTAGTCATAAACTTGTACAAATTTATCTATAAATACCCTGAAAATGTCGAGGCGTGATATGAGAGCATATGTGACAATAGATAGAAGGCAAGAATGAGGAAGATAGATGTCATGAGACATGTGAAAAGTTAGTTGAGTTTCCTCTCATCACTCAACTGTAACTTTCTGAGAAAATGAAGAAATATTGCGCCCGATCTTTTCGTGTCTGCTCCTTCTGTGTTTGATTAATTGTAAAATCCTTTTGAGGATATCTAAGTTGGTAGTTAATGAGTCTGTGACCTGAGTTTCAGAGTCTAATTGCAAACAGGCTAGGAGAATTGTTAGTAGGAACATTCATATGTGTTGAGTGTTCACAGTTCTCTGAAACAGGCGCAAATTTCGATCTTAATCTTTTGGTCAGTTCTCACTCCATAGTTTAAAGTTTTGTGCAAGCAAGCACTTAATCTTTAAGTTAGAAGGTAATCTACTCGTGGCTAAAAGCATTTGCTTAAACGGGTTTTGTACTGAGAGAATTGAAGTTAAGAAGTTAGGGGTGTCTAAATCGACTTCTCAGAAGTGAAGATTCAGACATAGATAACTTGTGAAGTTGATTTCTCAAGTTATACTAAACCTTTTGAAGAACTTTAACTTGGAGAAGGTGTGCAATCTCTAGGCGACACTCCATACAAAATTTCATAGAAAACTTTACATGTTTGATAGGTCAATGAGAAGAAATTGTGCAGCAGACTTTCTGTGTTTCATCTTCTTCACAGAATTTTTCAACTTTTGATAATTTGGAGATTGGACCTCTAATTTAGTGAAGGTTTTGACTTACTCTTGATATAGAGGTGTTCTAAATTCAAGAGTAGGTTGTTCTTTTGGAGATTAAGACTCTCCATCATGATAGGTTTGCAAGTAATCTTGGAGGATTGAAGACCTCAAGCATACTTGGCTTGAGGGGAAGCTGTTGGAGCAAGACTATGACAAGCCTAAGTATTGGCTTGAGTCCCACAAAGTCATAGAAGAAGCTTTACAATGAAGACTATGTAAATTTCACTTGTGAACTACCTCTTGTAATCTTTAAAGTCTTGACTTAATGTAAAAGTGAAAGAATCTTAAGTGGTTGAGTCCACTTGATCAAAAAGGGAAAGAAAAGCCACGAATTCATGATTGATGGTAGTTGGAGAATCAAATCAATCACTAATAGATTGAAGAGTGATTGAGGGAAGTTAGGCTCCCAAGATGAACTATAAATACATGGTAGTTTTAGTTGTGGTTATGTGAAGACCTCTAAGAGCTGAGCTTTATGCCATATCAAGGTGTGATTTCAAGGCACACATATGTATCATTTTTTTAGTCAAATTGCAGAGATGATTTCACTAAGCTTGGTGAATCATTTTCAATGATTTAACTTGATAAACTTAGCTCTCTATGTATATTGTATTCTTACCGATTTTCATTACAATTGGACGTTTCAATCTTCAGCTATGATCATTTGAAGTCAACTATGTCACTTGGTTTTCTTCTTCTCTGGTAGCACTCTCTCAAAATAGTCAGTTTTTTAGAGCTGTTTCTCTGTGTGTACTCCACCATTTTCTATGATTTAATACTTTTTTAATTCAGCATATTTTCTAGTATATACCTACAAAATTTCATAATCATTGGGTTCTTGAAACTTGAGATATTTGCATTTTATTGATCATGGGTCTGAGTATTGTTGCAGCCCGAGAAAATCGGGGTCATCCTATGACTTGCTAAGCTTGTTTCTCTTTGTGCAGTTCATCTTTTTTTATCCAATAACTCATGATTGTTAGCTTACTAAGTGCATAAGAGTTCCCCAAAAGGAATTAAGTTAATTGCTGCTGTGGCCAGAGAATTGTTCAAAACTTTTGACAGGTGTATGAACATAAATATCAAGTTTTTGACTCTTGACTCTACTCCAACTTATCTGTTTTGATTCAACTTTTTGAGAGTGATCTTCCAAGGTACATAGGGTATCTAATACATTCTTTGGAAAGCTAAAAGGGCCCACCACATATCTCTAGAGTCCATTTGGCTGGTGTAGTGCAAAGTTTTTGTAGCACCACTTCATCTTCATCAACTACAAATCCATCTCTTCACATCATTATGTTAGTGACAAGAGCAGACAAGGAGGCTTGAGTAGGTAGAGAAGCATGAGGAAAGAAGGCCAATGTGAAGTACAAGGCTCAAAGACAAGACTAAATAGGCAAGGCAATCAATGTAGGTGTTGCACAAAAAAGAGGCACAAAAGAGGAGCCCCAAAATTTTCAAATAAATGAGCAAAAAAATTCTTCTTCAAAATTCGAGGAAATTCCCTGGAAACTATGTAAATGCACTAAAGGAGTCCTCTAGATGCATAAGCCCCAAATCCTTGTAATATAACTCTTGTAAATTAGTAGGAAATTAGAGATTAGTCAATAAAGTGCCAGTCTCATGTGTGAAAGGACCATTTTAGGGGACATGTATATAAGTCACTTTGTGACTCTTTGTAAAGACTTTTTGCCATTGTGAAGAAGGAGATCTGAAATTTGAATTTGCTTCTTCCTTGCTGATTTCCATCTTCTCTATGATCTTTTGTGTGTGTAATGCTTGAAATGTGTGTGTAGGACTGTTGTCTATCCCTTCCCATCACTTTTGAATTATTGTAGTGTGTGTGTGAACCAATACGAGTTGTGGAACGAGTGTAGGTGTTTCCTACCATTCACTTTCTTGGCCATAACTTGAAGACTGGTTCTTAGATTTGAGTGAAAATACCACCAATAGATGTGTCTCGTTGAGAGCTTCGAAATGAACCCATTGTTGGCCATATTCGGAGTTCGGAGTTGGGAGAAACATTCGAATTTGTGCTTATTGTTGTAAGTGGTATCGCGAAAAACATTTCCAAAGATTTAGTGAGTGGAGAGGTAGTTTAGTCTTTTCACATGCATTGTAGCTTAGCTACTTCACTTTCCATCATGTGTGCACATGTACTCATACACTTGGTTCATGTGGTTCTTTGGATTGATAATTAAACGTGTATCGATCCATCACTATATGCACTTGCGGGGTGATGGAGGTTTAGTCTCATCGACGCAAGTCCCTAAGGCTTCACAACTTAGGTACACACGTTTTTGGTGTCGTTACTGGGGAACAAACTTAACCAAGGTGCCTTCGTGATGGTTATAGCTCTGGAGTGAAGGAATCGTACTTGTAGAGGTTAATTCGTTCAATGTCAAGTAGTGAAGCACTTCAACACTTGTTACTTCACATCCTTGAGGTGTGTGTAATGAGTTTTTAGGTTTAGGGTTAGGAGTGAGGAAGAGAGGGAAGAGTTAGGGTTAGGTTAGAGAGAAGAGTGGAGTAGGAGGAAGTTGGAAACATCATGAAAAATCTCAAAAATTTGCCAGTAGAGTAGGTTTCATGCATCACAAAAATATAAAAACCAAAAAAATTAGTTCATTTGACACTAGTGCAAGAACTAGTATCGTGTGCAGCCTGCGACCGGTATCGCCTGAGTGGTATCGCGCCCTACAAGCTAAAAAGCAACTTTGAGAGCTCAAATCTTAGGCAAGGCATCCTTGAAGGTAAACTACAACAAGCTTTCAATATCAAAACTACTTCAGAAACACATTTGCACATGATTAGAGACGTTTTTGGCATCATGGGGTAGAATAGAGAGTTTTGAAGAGTCTTTGAGTGAGATAGAGGGTCAAGAGTGAGGAGGGGTGAGAACTAAACACATTTGCAAAAAAAATTTTGAGTTTAGAGCGATTTTGGCTGAAGTATCGCAGTCGGTTGAGTTTTGGTATCGCGATACCAAAATTCCCCAGTATCGTGATACTCGCCTGGTATCGTATCGTTGCATACCACTTGAAGTATCGCGATACCATTCTGGTATCGTATCATCAAGTTAGTATCGTGATTGCGATCGACTGGTGGTATCGTATCACGGTCCACTTGGTATCGTATCGCCCCGATCAGGGCATCGTATCATCGATCGAATGGTATCGTATCGCCGATTAAGTATCGTATCGTCCAAGAAGTGGTATCGTATCGTCTGTGATTCTAGTATCGTATCGTTTGAGTTTCAGTATCGTATTGTGCAAAGTTTCGATATCGTATCGTCACTTGCACTAGTATCGTGTCATGGAAACTTTGGTATTGTATCGTCCAAACCATCTGGTATCATATCATGAGAACTTTAGTATCATATCGTGTGACTTGTTGGTATCATACCGTGCAGTGTACAAGTATCGTATTGCGTAAGGTTTTAGTATCGTATCGTAGAAATTCTAGTATCGTATTGTCGGAAGTTCTGGTATCGTATCATGTATTATTCTAGTATCGTATCGTGTTAATTTGTGGTATCGTACAAAGTTTTTGGTATCGTATCGTTCTAAGACCAGTATCATATCATCTGAGTGGTATCGCCCAGAGTGGTATCGTCCAGAACCTATCAAGCCATTTGAGGTCAAAATTAGAGGTAACTGAGGAGCCAATTTTGGGAGAGTGGGAAACCAACATAGGCCCAGGTGAGTGGATGAACTTGAGATCAGGACGTGTGCTAAGTAGTCGAAGGAGTGTCATTTCATCGATGGGAAGTGCTACCCAGGCAAGTCATCACTCTATCTATACTGACACCATTCGCGACTCAGAGGAGGAGATACCTATGGCTTCCGAAGACATGCAAGGTTCTGCCCCTAGGGAGAACTTCATGTCAACGGTAGAGGGGGGAATACCGCACCTCTTTGCAATATGTGTCCATTAATCCCCAAGAGAACTCTATCTACCTGGATGGTTTAAATAGGTTTGTAGCAAGAATGGTGAACTCCACTGAATCAGCAATAGTGCCCAGACCGGCAGTTAAGTATGAAGGAGGAGTGTACATGGACAAGTTAGGTCACATCTACGTGGTAATAGAGCATCCAGATCGGATCAACGAGAGAGGTGGATTGGAAGGACAAGGAAACTCGGGAAGAACGGACCCTGAAGAGTTAATAACTACACCAAGAGGCAAATCAATGGTGACTCGAGTCTTGAGAGGGGATTTGATACCTCAAGATGATTACCTACTAGAGGTCTACTTGATCCACGGATCAGACTTATTGTTACAAACTGATTCACCCACACTCGGATAGGAAGAAAGCCCAATGACCTTCTATGAGTTAAAAGATCCTGAGGAGGAGTCTAGAGTCACATACCTAGACAAGAACCAAAGATGGTATTGGCCGGTAGATGCAGTTGATAGGGCTCAATTGAAGTATATGCGGTTGCCAGTATTCCCTTCGCGAGAGCAGGCAACTACCTCCCATAATCCCTTTGGGACACATCAAGAGCCAGAGAACACAATGTCAGGACAGACGAGTCAACGAAGTATTCCTAACCGAACCCATGTGCAATTCACAATGCTAGGGTTGCGAACACACAATCAAACCCACCTTGGACTAGGCAACCAACATCGGCCACTAGTGAGGCCAAGACCACCACTAGGAGTGCAGCCTGGAATGCCTCCAATTAGACCGACAATTCCACTAATACCTAGACCACTAGAACCCATAAGAAGACTAAGACCAATTCAAGTGGCTAAGTGTATGAGAAATCATTATGACGGAATGGGAGAACCATACGATCACATAGATGAATTTAAACAAGTTCTAAGGGTAGAGCAAGTGGATGATTTCTTTGTGTAGTATGAGTCCTTCAGACTTACTCTCATAGGGATGGCTTTGATTTTTTTCCAACCATTGGATCCCAATCAATTTGTAAATATTGAGCAATTTTTTCAAGAGTTCATTGGAGAGTTCATCAAGAGAGGGATTAAACACAACTCTTCATCCTTAATCCATAGCTCCTAACAAGATCCAAATGAAACTGTGAAAATGGCTGCCTGGAGGTTCAATCAATATGTGGATAGATGTCCAGCAACAGAAAGACCCACTCAGCAAAAAATGATATCACTATTCTTAGACGGGGTGACGAACGGGACCTTGAGAACTTTAGTCTATGTAAAGCGGTTGCAGACATTGAGAGAGTGCCTTCAAGAATGTATTGACCTAGAGGACAACTTAGCTGACGATCTCAAAAGTGTGAAGAGATGGATAGGTATGTGCTTGAAGATGAAGAGGTGTTGCAAAATCCTTGATCTACACCAGCCAAATGAACTCCAGGAGTATATGGTGGGCCCTTTTATCTTGCCAATGGATGTATTAGACACCCTATGTACCTTGGAAGATCACTCTCAAAAAGATAGATCAAAACAGATAAGTTGGAGTTAGCTCAGAGGTGAAAACTTGCTATTCTTGGTTCATACACCTGTATAGTGTTTTACATAATTCTCTGAGCACAGCAGCAATTAGCTTAATTCCTCTTGGGAAAGTCTAGATAGCTTAAAGAGCTAACTTTCAAGAGTAATCTCATCAAAAATAACAAAGCACACACTGAGAATGAGTTTTAACAAGTGATGACATCATCCCAATTTTCACGGGCTGCTACAGAAATAGACCAGTGAGCAGAAAAATCACCATAACTCAAAATGTAGAAATCCAAGGATTATGAAAATTTGTATGGTTATACTAGACATTATGCTGAATCCAACAAGCTTTAAATCACTGAATTTGGATAAGTAACCACTGAGAAACACTTCTGACAAGATGAGTGAAAAAGTCGGGTACCTGACAGAGAAAGATGAACAGACCCTGTTGACTTCAAATGAACATAACTGAAGATTGCAACATCCAAATTTGAAAATTTATGAGCATATAGTAGACTTATAGAGCTAACTTTACCAAGTTAAATCACTGAAAATCATGCACCAAGCTCAGAGAAAACATCTCTGCGAGCTGACTGAGAAAACTGAGAGTAATGGTAGTGAGTAGTACACTTCACAAGAACATGGAAAGATGAAACCAAATAATCATGAAAATGAAAGTATATTTCTTGTACAATACAATGACTTACTGATACATATGTGTGCCTTGTAATCACACCTTGATATGGCATAAAGCTCAGCTCTTGGAGGTCTTCACATAGGTCTCTCTAACCACGACTAAAACTGCCATCTATTTATAGTTGAGTTTGGGAGGCTAACTTCCCTCAATCACTCTCCAATCAATCAATGATTGATTTGATTCTCTACCTACCACAAATCACGAATTCATGGCTCCTCTTTCCATTCTTGATCAAGTGGACTCAACCACTTAAGATTCTCTTACTTTTACATTAAGTAAACTCTTCAAAAGTTACAAGAGGTAGTTCACAAGTGAACTTTACATAGTCTTCTTTTTAAAGCTTCTTGTAAGACTTTGTGAGACTCAAACCAATACTTAGGCTTGTCATAGACTTGCTCCAACAGCTCCCCCTCAAGCCAAGTATGCTTGAGGTCTTCAATCTTCCAAGATTACCTGCAAACCAATCATAGCCTTGAATTTGCAAAGCTTTGTACCATCCAATGCTTTGGTTAGAATATCTGCACATTGTTGATGAGTGGACACATATGATATTTGAATCTCTTTGCTTAGAACCTTCTCTCGTACATAGTGATAATGAACTTCAATATGTTTAGTCCTTGCATGAAAAATAGGATTAGCAGCCAAATGAATAGAACTCATATTGTCACCAAAAATAGTTGGAGTTCCAAACTCCAATCCAAGATCTTTGAACAATGTCTTCATCCACATAGCTTCTTGTGTAGCTATGGCAAGACCTCTATATTCAGCTTCAGTAGAAGAGAGAGCAACTGTGGGTTGCTTCTTGGATGACCATGAAATAAGCTTTGAACCTGCAAAGGTAAGATAACCTGAAGTGCTCCTTCTATCTTCCTTGGAGCCAACCCAGTAAAATAGCTTCAAACCTAAATCAGATACATAAGGATAATAAAGTCCTTCATTTATGGTTCCTTTGAGATACTTGAGAATCCTTTTGGCAGCATCCATATGTGGTTTCTTTGGTGTGTGCATAAATTGGCTTAGCACACTCACACTGTAACATATATCTACTCTTGTCAATGTGGCATAGTTGAGACTACCCACTAGACTTTGATATGATGTGATGTCCTCTATGAGTTCACCTTCATGTGAGCTCAATTTGTGATTGACCTCCATTGGAGTACCTGCAATCTTACAATCTTGCATCTTGAATTTTGCCAACATGTCCTTAATGTACTTCCTTTGAGTGAGAAACAAACCATGATCTTTGTAGACAACTTCCAAACCTAGGAAGTAGGTAAGTGAACCCAAATCACTTATCTTGAACTCTTCTCTCATCTGATCTTTGATCTTCTTCATACCATCTGCATCATTTCCTGTCAATATAATATCATCTACATATACACATAGATAGATGACCTCGGAATTACTCTTTTTAATAAAGAGTGAAGGATCTGCCTTGCTTGGTTGAAAGCCTTTGTCCTGCAAGAATGAAACAAGCCTGAAATTCCAAGCTCTTGGAGCTTGCTTGAGACCACAATGCTTTGTTAAGTTTACACACATAATCAGGATAAACTTGATTCTCAAAACCAGGTGGTTGTGCCATATATACCTCTTCTGTTATCCAACCATTCAAGAATGCATTCTTTACATCTAGTTGAAGTATCTTCCAATTCTTGGAAGAGGCAATACTAAGCAAAACCCTAATAGTAGGCATCTTTGCCACAGGAGAGAAAGGCTCCTCATAATCAATTCCCTGAGTTTGTGCAAAGCCTTTTGCCACAAGCCTTGTGTTATACCTGTTAATTGAACCATTAGATTCTTCTTGAGTTTATAGACCCATCTTGAGCCTATTACCTTCATGGATGAAGTCTTGGGCACCAAATCCCAAGTGTTGTTTTCCTCAAGTGCTTCAATCTCTTCCTTCATTGCATGCTTCCATTCTGTTTTTGCTTTGGCCTCTTCAAATGATGATGGCTCCTCTTGGTTTATGTCCTGTGCTATGTAGATAGAATGTTTAGTTACTAATGAGGTGTCAAACCCATACCTTTCTGGTTTTTTCTTTTCCCTCATAGATCTTCTTAGGCCATGATGTGATGATTCTGCTTCATGTCCAAGTTCCTGCAATTTTGCTTTACCTTTAGACTTCCATGCTTTGATCTTTTCCATGTGAGATTCTTCATCATCCTCTGAGGTGTCTTGTTCTTCAATCTTCGGTTGTTCTCTACCAAGCTTTGGAAATTCTTCTTCAAGATCATATGGTAAATTGATCTTCCTGCATGAATCTTCATACCATGAATTGTTCTCATAAAAAACTACATCTCTGCTTACCAAGAATCCGATTAGTTGGTAGGGTTGTATAACCTGTAGCCCTTTTGATTGTTGTCATATCCAATAAATACACACCTTTCTGCCTTTGGATCCATCTTGCCTCTAACCTGTGAAGGAACATGGGCAAAAGCAATACATCCAAAAATTTTACAATGATCTAAGCTTTGTCTTCTTCCATTCCAAGCCTCATATGGAGTCATCCCATCAAGGGATTTTGAAGGCAACCTGTTAATCAAGTAAGTGGCTGTAGATACAGCCTCAGCCCATAAGTAATTAGGTAAATGCTTTTCATTTAACATAGACCTTGCAGCTTCAACAATTGTCCTATTCCTCCTTTCTGCCACTCCATTTTGCTCAGGAGTGTACCTTGTAGTTACCTCTCTTTTGATTCCTCTTTCTTGAATAAAAGAATCAAAATCATGGGAGAAGTATTCTCCCCCTCCATCTGACCTTAGCCTTTTTAGTGATTTACCTGTTTGATTCTCCACAAGAGCCAAATATCTTTTGAAACATGAAAAAACTTCATCTTTGTGTTTCATAAAGAATAGGATAGTCCATCTGCTGCAATCATCAATAAAGGAAACATAATACCTTGATCAAGATATTGAAGCTTCCTTGCTAGGTCCCCATACATCTGTATGAACCAACTCCAAGAGATCTCCATGCATATAACCTTTCTTCATGAATGGTAACCTGTGAGACTTTCCAAATTGACATGCACTGCACTTATAAATCATATGTTGTTTTGACAAATTAGGAAGTCCAAGTACACTTTGGTCCTTGCAGATTTGCTTTAATGACCTTTCACCAATATGTCCTAACCTTTTGTGCCATACTTCCAATTCTGTGAGTGTCTGACTACCATAATTAAAGAGAGCAATGTTTCTAGTGCCCTGTAATTCAAATGTGAACAATCTACCTGTCTTTTCACCTTTTTCAATTCTTCTGAATCCTTGACTTGGATCTTCAACAAATGCTCCTGCTTTTGTGAACGTGACTTGCAACCCTTTCTCTACTATCTGCCCAACACTTATCAAATTCTTTGTAATGGTAGGGACATAGAGTACCTTACTGAGTAGGTTGATGTTTCCATCAGGTGCTTTGACATTGCCTATTTTCTCCACAGGATGTTTTGTATCATCTCCTGTTTGTACCTCATGCTTATTCCTTGGATCTTCTAAATCTGATAGGAGTGCCACATTTCCTGCCACATGATTTGAACAACCTGAATCTATGTAGAAAACATGCTCATCAGATTCACCTTGTGGCATAGCCATGTTCATGATCAATAATGTTTGTTTGAGTCTTCTGTGTAGTTATTGTAGTCTCTCCTTCCTTTGTAGCCTCCTTGATAGTTTGAATGATTGTAGTTGTTGTAGTTGCCATGGTAGTTGTTGAACCTTCCTCTTGAGTAGCCATAACTTCCTCTATTGTATCCTCTGCCTCTTTGATTCCTGGAATTCCTAAAGCAATTTTCAGTTGTATGATTAGTTAATCCACAAATAGAACATGAGTTGGAGTCTTGGGATCTCCCCCTACCTTGTCTACCTCCTCTTCCTCTACCTCTGCCATGTCTTCCTCTACCTGCATAGTTAGCTTGATATGTACCTGCTTCATCATCCACTTTCTTTGCCTTTCCTTTGTTATCTTTAGACTTGCTTTTATCCGTGTATAAAGCTGAAGATTGATTACCTTTAGAGCTTTCTCCATTTTTGATAAGCTTTGCCTCTTGAGTAAGTAGTTGTCCAATGAGTGTGTTGAAATCAGGTACATGCATGTCCATGTACAAATCCATAGCTGTGGTGAATGCTTCCCACTTATCATCTGCCTTCAAGCCATTGATGACCTGCCTTACAATTTGCTCTTCATCTATTACCTCTCCAATGCTTCCCAACTGATCCGCTATGTCCTTGAGCTTTGTGACAAAATCAGTCACATTTTGTTTGGGAGCCTTCTTAAGAGTTGTGAAATCCAGCCATAGTTGATGCTTCCTAGCTTTGGTACTTGAAGAAAAGAAAGCTTCAAGTGCATCCCACACTTCCTGAGATGTCTTACAACTTCTAATGTGAGGCAACAAAAAATCTGAGATAGAGTTGAGGAGATAAGACCTTGCAAGTGCATCCTTGGAGCACCATGTGCTCAATCTTTCTTGCTCTTCTTGTGTTGGTTGACTTTTGTTCCTGAAACTTGGCATAACTTCATCTCCAGCCACATAACCATATAAACTTCTACCTTGGAGATAAGCTTCCATCCTTAATGACCAAGCTGAGTAATTACCTCTATCCAATTTGTCAATTGATGAAGGAAATCCATCTGCCATGTTGTCCAACCTTGCTCTGATACCACTGTGAAGAGATGGATAGGTATGTGCTTGAAGATGAAGAGGTGTTGCAAAATCCTTGATCTACACCAGCCAAATGAACTCTAGGAGTATATGGTGGGCCCTTTTAGCTTGCCAATGGATGTATTAGACACCCAATGTACCTTGGAAGATCACTCTCAAAAAGATAGATCAAAACAGATAAGTTGGAGTTAGCTCAGAGGTGAAAACTTGCTATTCTTGGTTCATACACCTGTCCAGTGTTTTACATAATTCTCTGAGCACAGCAGCAATTAGCTTAATTCCTCTTGGGAAAGTCTAGATAGCTTAAAGAGCTAACTTTCAAGAGTAATCTCATCAAAAATAACAAAGCACACACTGAGAATGAGTTTTAACAAGTGATGACATCATCCCGATTTTCACGGGCTGCTACAGAAATAGACAAGTGAGCAGAAAAATCACCATAACTCAAAATGTAGAAATCCAATGATTATGAAAATTTGTATGGTTATACTAGACAGTAAGTTGAATCCAACAAGTTTTAGATCACTGAAGTTGGATAAGTAACCACTGAGAAACACTTCTGACAAGATGAGTGAAAAAGTTGGGTACCTGACAGAGAGGTGAAGATGATCAGACCCTGTTGACTTCAAATGAACATAACTGAAGATTGCAACATCCAAATGACATGAAAGTTTATGAGCATATAGTAGACTTATAGAGCTAGCTTTACCAAGTTAAATCACTTAAAATCATGCACCAAGCTCAGAGAAAACATCTCTGCAAGCTGACTGAGAAAACTGAGAGTAATGGTAGTGAGTAGTACACTTCACAAGAACATGGAAAGATGAAACCAAATAATCATGAAAATGAAAGTATATTTCTTGTACAATACAATGACTTACTGATACATATGTGTGCCTTATAATCACACCTTGATATGGCATAAAGCTCAGCTCTTGGAGGTCTTCACATAGGTCTCTCTAACCACGACTAAAACTGCCATCTATTTATAGTTGAGTTTGGGAGGCTAACTTCCCTCAATCACTCTCCAATCAATCAATGATTGATTTGATTCTCTACCTACCACAAATCACGAATTCGTGGCTCCTCTTTCCATTCTTGATCAAGTGGACTCAACCACTTAAGATTCTCTTACTTTTACATTAAGTAAACTCTTCAAAAGTTACAAGAGGTAGTTCACAAGTGAACTTTACATAGTCTTCTTTTTAAAGCTTCTTCTAAGACTTTGTGAGACTCAAGCCAATACTTAGGCTTGTCATAGACTTGCTCCAACAAAAAGTACACTAAGCCCTATGAAATCAAAAGACACCAGAAGTACAATGACATCTAACTCCAGTAATGTAGAGGAGTTAGCGGAACTAGTAGCCAAGAAGTTAGGAGTTCACGGACAGTGGAACTACCAGCATCCATCAATGAGAATACCCATGTTGCAAAGATGCAGCTTATGTGGAGGAGACCATCCAACTCACATGTGTGTAAGAGGAGGAACCGGCTTGCCTCAAGCTTATCCTTACAATAGGCAGCCACATCAAGGAACTGCCCTATATTGCCATATAGAACAAAAATACACTAATCATACCACAGAGAATTGCCCATGCAACAGGTAGTTACGACCTTTAAATCAATCTCAAGAGCTAGGAAGGGAGATTCCAAGATACGATCCCTATCCAGGGCCACAAGGAGCACCTAGGCCATATGAGCAAGCGCAATATGGATAACCCCAGCCAGTATTAGGATAGCAACCACCACTTCCACAGAACGTAGTGCCAGATAAATATGCTCAACCAGAGGAAAACATGGAGATAGCCATAGTACCAGCATCACTATTAGATAGTACAGAATCAATGTGAATCAAGGATACGAGTAGACCCTAGGAGAATAATATCCCTATGATACCAGTTTGCTGGAGTACGACCAAACTTATGACCCACAATACTATGGTTATGAGGGATATGAAAATATCTATTGATCAGAGTGGGCAACCCTAATGTACACCACACCCAAGGCACCAACACCCACAAGACCACCCATCAGATCACCTATGCCAAAGGGACCTTGCTATAGATGTGGAGGCGACCACTTCATAAGAGAGTGCACTCGGCCATACAACCCACCATCTCCCAGGACTTGGGAAGGGTATTGCAATGAATGTGGAAAGGACCATCTATTTAGAGATTGTCCAAAGAATCCCAATAAGACTCATGATACTGCAAAAATCAATGTGATAGAAGTAATTGAAGTATCAGGCAGTGATAAAGAGTACACAGTACCATTGAAGGCCATCACTCGAGTGCAAGCTAAAGGCCAAGAGAGAAAACAAGTAGACTTGGAGCAAGAAAAGAACGAAAACCTAGAACCCAGAGTACAGGTAGCGGAAGACTCGGAAGATCCACTTGAGAATATTCGAACAAAGAAAAACCAAAGGTGGAAGGATAGAAGGGAAAAACTCAGAGATAAATGGATGAAGAACAAAAGTAAGGAAGACAAGAAGGGCACAAGAGACGGTAAGAATCCTAAGGAACCTGAAATTAGGGAAGAAACCCCCATTACACCTCAGGTGTTAGAACCGAACGAGCCAGGATCAATCTTAGCTGACCCAAGAACGGACGATTTGGATATGTGGTTGAAAGCTTACCGATCCAGGATCACGACTAGACCAAACATAGAGCACCATGAGAAACTCTATCCATAAGGGGAATTAGAAAAGGAGAGACCTGCGATATGTAGAAAACTCATACAAGTAGCTCAGGGCACTCTAGAAGAGACTATTCTTGTCCTCCCAGAGACAAAAATATCCGAGAATCAATACAATGATTGTCTTAAAACAAAGGACCAGAAACGAAAAGAGAAAGAAAATAAGGAAGATTTACCTCACACTCAAGACAAACCAATATCCATAGTCCCTGATTTAGAGGCTGATTGGCCAAGAGAGTTGTGGACTAGGATTCAAGAAGATCAATGGAAAAAGAATGGAAATGCAAAACCTCTGTTTGAGGAATTAGATGTGGAAGACAATCAGCCAACACCAAATTTGGAAGAAATATATGAAGAAGTCTCGATGCTAGACCAAAATAGAGAGAAAGCACACAGCATTTCTACCCTACCAATCTACATGGGAGAATATGAGAAGGAATCCATAATCTTCCGTGCCCCCACAATACAAGGAAAGGAAAAGGAGTCTTCAAAAAAGACCTGACACAATTTAGCAGAACTCAAAAAGACCAAAGTACAATGTTGATTGACAGTGGAAGAATTACTTTGTGTCAAGCCTCAAATATGGAAACAATTAGCCGGACAGTTGAAGTTAGAGCATGAGAAGAACAAAAAGGAAAGTAAGGAAACTGAAACTGTCATATTATGGATGCACACCCTCTTGGGTGAGGTGGCATAGATGCCACATGGCATCATTAGAGACATTGTGTATATCTCATAGAATAAGAAGACAAGAGTCTCACTTATCTCTTACGATGTGGGACAAGAGAATATATGAGAAGAGTGCATCGGACGTGGTTGGGAGGAAAAATGAAACCAAGTCTCTGTGTGTCTTGGAGTGGAGGACGGCCTCGCGTGGCTCACAACAGCAGCAGCAAGCGTGATCAAAAGGATGACTAACACTGGTATCAAAGCGCCAATTTAGAGCTATGGAACACCATGCATGCTGCCAGGATTCGAACCCAAGACCTGCTTCAAGAGGGGCAAATGCCTTACCCAATAGCCCAACGTGGCTTCCATGCCTGAAATGCAGTGCCAAGAATATTTAAATGAAATATCAGACCTTTGTGACGTCCGAGCTACCTATCATACCTTGGTTTGTTGCTATAATGCAAGAAGCTTCTTAGGATAAGTATCCATCCTCAGCCTACGATGTCTGTGAGACCATGTGGAGCTATGGAAGAGTAGAGAAAGAATGTTCTAGAGAAGTGTCTTCAAATGAGGATCGAGAACATACAGGAGAGATGCAAAATTGGATGCACCTAAAAGAGTATGTGATACGTTAAGGAGGAATTTTACTTCCTCAAAGACCCCCTTCCCGCACTTTTTGGAAAAAAATTTAGATGTTAAATTTTGCCAAACTCCACTTTTGGGAGTAAGAACAAAGATCATTTAAGAGGTTTCCCATGGATTATTGTATACATACATGAAGTATGGTGTATATATTACCATGGAGAACTAGAAAATCCAAGAGAAATCCACATTTAGAGTGGATTAGAAGCTTGCTAAAAGCTCCCATTTAAGTTTTTACATGAAAGTAAAAATCTTGATTTAGGCCTCTTTTGGGGAGCGAATTAGCATGCACGAAGGGAGGATTTGGAAAGGTGAAAATAGGCCCAAGCATCTTCATATACCACTCTCTAAGGTTATGGAGAGAATTTTAGGATTTTCTTGATGAAAGAATGCTCTGGGGCACCCCAAAAATCACATTTTCACACTTTTTCCAGCCCCCCCAACAATCCACTAGTTTGGCATGTCCCGCTTGGAATGGCCATAACTTGGGCTAGAAAACTTATGGAGTCCATATATGAGTTTATGGCGTGCATGCCATGGGCCTGTCAAGCCCTATGTTGTTGGGTGGCCTGTGTGCCACTGAGCTTATGGTTAAATTTTTTCTTTTTGGGTTCCATTTCCTAGGGAAATGCTGTCAAAAATTTTCCCCCCTCATGGCGTTATATACACACTTGCCTTTAGGTAAGAATGTTATGGCATGGTAACATGCCTTTTCTGCAAACATCAGTATGGTGTTAACATGCTTGTAAGCATGTATTTGATGGGCTTAATACCATCATAATAGTAGAGATAAGGCAACTTCAGTAGTAATAGGATCCCTTTACATAATCCTTATGGATTTAGACCATAGGATTGCTAAGGGAAGGAGGTACACCTTCATCATTAGTATTGCGCACAAGCAATCCTATAGGTTTTAGGAAGTTGCATACGGACATGGGAGATACATTTAGGATAATCTCCAAGGTAGTGAAGATTTACTTATCTTCACAAGAGTCTCACAGTAGAATTAGGAGACTATGGGGTATCATGATGAATACCCAAAGAGTGACTAGTTTCATTGATACACCTCACTTGAGCAAGTAGTGAAGCATTTTTGCTACACTACTAAGGAAACTAATTAGATGGGATCACAAAGATGGGTTTCATGAGACAGCATCGACGGGTTCTTATGTTATTCAAGTGATGGTTAGGAAGGGCACAGGTATGGCACTAGCTCTATGACTTAGAGCATAGATCCCTTAGTCAGAAATAGTCGGGGTACCCAGTACATATATTTATGTTGGGATCTATAGAGAGGTACTCAGACTCAGTCTTGGTACCTAGGAACAAGTTAGTTTGGAATAGAAAGGGATATCCATTGTCACTTGTTGACTAGAACCAAACTATAATAGTTCAAGGATATGGGACTCATTTGAGTCCAATGATATGATTTTAGGATATGGGATTCATTAGAGTCCACTTGCATATTCCATTACATGGAATATATATTTGGTTTAGTGTAGGTATGACACCGTGAATTGGAAGAAGTTTTCATTGGTATGGGACGGTGGAAATGACTTCCCTTTGAGCACTCTTCTTCTATGGCCAGGGAGAAAAGGACTCATCATTCATGGCATCATCTCTCACTAGATTAGAGGAGAGCTCTTAGTAGACATCTCCTTAGGATTGGGAGTTATCCTTCATAGTTTAGGGAAGATTTATTCTTCCAGTAGGGAATGTGATAGGTGATTTTATCACCATGGATATCACATACTCATGTTGTGGTTTTCAGGAAGGATAATTCCATTAGTTTGAGTGGATCGTATAGATCCATGTACAGAAGATGGTTGGCAGAGATAGTTCTTTGCTATGGATACACATGTGTTTATGGTATCATCTCATATCATTGCTGACCATTTTAGTAGAGGGCATTCACTACATACACCTTCATTAGTTACGAAAGATTTCTTCTCCATCTTCATAGGAATGTATATTGTTAACTATATTGATGGTTGATTTTTTTTGCACTAAGTGTCTTCATTGTGTAGGAAAGATGGCTGATTGCAGGTATTTGGCAAAGGAAAAATGTGTGCTGAGAAGGATAAGCTCTGACTAAAGGAGCTTAAAAATTGGTTGCAATATAGGGGATATGTTGGAGTGTCCCGTGGGTTCGGAAGGCTTCACCAAGAGTTCTCTGCTACTTTATGTTCTCTATGGAAAGAGTTGGGTGACAACGTCATTCTAGGTAGTTCATGGTTTGATATGCTTTTGAGATGTGGTTTTCTTCTGGAAGCTAGGAAGGTAGTGGATAATCTTCTTGTGCAAGATTTTGTTGCATGGACGAGCTTGGAAAAAGGTTATGTTGAACATGCACATGGTGGAAACCCCCCTTCCTCTTTATGAATGAATGTAATTAGGAGGGGAGTTTGTCCATATCCCGCTGCTAATATTTATGGCCGGAAGGCGTGTGGTGACATTGGAGGTATCAACCGAGATTTGGAGATGCATCATGAACTTGAGGGAGGAGACATTGCCCTTGGTAGCTCATTGGTTGATATGGCCTACTACTGGATAGTTGCATGAAAAGAATGGGTTCTCATGGAATTCCCTAATTATAGCACATGCAGGTGATGGTCAATATCAACAGGCAAGACGTGTTCCTAATTGGATACAATTGATGACTTGTCCCGGATATCCTTTTGTGCGTGAGAGCCATCGTGGTGGCTCTGGAAGGTGTGAGTAACAAGGGAAATGGGCTGTGAATGCCCACACGAGGGAAGACATTTTTTAATTAATGCGCACGGGGCCTTCATTTCTTAAGCAAGGAAGCTCTCATCGTTTTTCTCCTCTTTGTTTTTTGGGCAAGAACGAGGGGAAGCAGGGAGAAGGTGAAGAGATCGGAGGAGGGGCTGTTGTACTGCGGATAGAGGAGAAGAGCAAAAAAAAGGGGATCGAGCCTCAGGGGGGGTCTTTTGCTGAGTATTTTTCGGTGTAGAAGAAGATGGACAGAAGGAGGGAAGAGGAAGCGAGCTCGGGGAAGGTGTTTCAACAACTGCTTGTGGTGTCAGAGATGACAACGGGGGGGAAAGACTAGACATACAGAGGACGTATTTGTTGTAGGTTGTTGCCCATCCTTAGCAGGTGTCGGAGGGAGACGGATCCAAGACTAAGAAAAAGGGGCACGATAGTAGGACAACTAGGGTTCCTCTTTCCTTCCATTGTGGCGACCCCTCAGAAGCAGGGGAACGATCGAGAGGGACGATAGTAGCTGAAGGACGGTACCTTTTGTGTTTGTATATGTGTCGAAGGGGAGTATCTCAGAGACGGTGGTCTTCAAATCCTTGTTTTTTTTCATGTGTTAGCTGAACGGGGGGGTTTCTTCCTTTGCTCTCCTTCGTGTGTGCAGTCCAGACGATACGGGAGGTGATTGTGGAAAAAAAGAAAAAGAGGAGGAGTTGCTCTTCCATCGGGATGTTCTGTATCCATTTATTGGTTACAACACTCAAATAACTGGGGATTCCATCAGGATCAAGAACAAGTGGAAGAGAGTAGTCCATTGGCATTATTCTGCAGAAGGGAAACCAGTATCGACTCTGGAATTGCATTCGAAGTAGTCATAATGCATTTCAAGTACTGTCACATGGCCTACATTTTTGGACAACACTACCCAATGATGATGAAGGGCCTTTTCTAGTACAAAGAGGGTGGGAAAGGTTTTGTAGGCAAGGCTACTCATCGGGAAGGAGAAACTCCTCACTTTCGATACGTTGTAAAATCATAAAGGTGCGCTCTATTGCCTATGTCCATTCTATTAGCAAGCAAAAAATGCTATGTCTGAATCGAAGGCTTTCACCCGTTCAATTCTGTCCTTTATTTGACCACAATTTCATGGTGCAGAGTAGTTTCAAGGTTTCAAGTGGATCTATTGACATTAATCACTTTATTACCATCAGTAAAACTCAAAACTTCTGTGCATGATAACGATATTTGTATGTAACACTTCAGCTTAACTGTTGCTCCATATCTCGCTGAATTATTGATGTTAATTTTCATGATTTGACGTTGCCACTGAGTTAAAATCGTCGGAGACCTCGACTTTGTCTTCTTGTGGATATGTGTAGTACATTACCTGATCATTCCATATGTGAAAGAGTTCATGTGAATGTCGACCGTCTAGTAGCAGAGTTACGAGAGGAACTTGCTTTTCGATGCTCGAAGATTAGCTTCCTTGTAATTTTTGGGGATAACCAAATTCTTTCCCCCCGTTTCCCTTGACCTTCAATGCATGGTCGTGAGTGTATGCTGATAAATTTCTTAGTACATGTATCCATCTATTGAAATGAGTCTCGATTGAACCAGGCCTTCCATGGTCCTTGGGTGTTCAGTTTTTACTCGAGTACGAAGTATTTGCACTTTTGTTGTTTTTGTTGTCGAGGAGATATTCACCAGGGATATCTACTGATAGTGTTGGAAAGATTTGAGAGAAGTCAGAAGTAATAACTACATTCCCACCTTTGACATTCGGAATACGCAATACTGTGACCTGCAAGTGCATGCATGCGTTAATTGTGAAAGGCTACTAAGCATGTATGTGTGCTTGGGAGTAAATGCGAGTGATCTATAACTTATTGCACCACGATGTATGTCTAGGTTTGCCAAAAAGAGAGACTGTGCGTTATTGTTTAGTGTATGCATAAGGGAGGGGAGAGTGAAAGAAAAAAAGGGTAAAGGCAAGCGTAATGGAGTGAGGGGAGTGGGAACAAAGTGGAGGAACATGTGTGCATGAGAGAGTGCGAGAGTGGACAGGGAAAAGAGAGAGGAAAAGAGTGAGGGAGAGTAGGAGAGATTACTTGGCACAGAGAGTTGACCGAGTGGAAAAGGAAATGGAGAAATTGCAAGATATGACATGTAGATATGATGACCAAACAGGTAAGGTAGGGGAAGAGCTCCACCTGGATTTAGAAAGAATGAAAAGTGCCCAAGCAGAGAATGATGAGAAAGTGAGACGGGTAGAGAAAGAGAATGCAAGGTTGAGTAGCAAGCTCGGTAGGTGGATGAATCGAAAAGACGACAATACGCGAGGACAAGTGGAGGACCCAAGAATAGGGAAAATGGAAGAAGAGCTGGAAGCGGTGTTGGATAGGTTGGATGCATTCAGAATGGAGTTAGAAAGAACGAAGAATGAATTGTTGAAGAAGGTAGATGATCTGGATGTAGAAAATATGAGTAGGATTTGGGAGGAAAGATCGATTAGAGAGGAAGTCGAGAAGTTGACCGTTCGAGTTGAGAAGAGGGAGGAAATTCCCCTCGGATCTGAGAAAAAGATGAGAGATTTAGATGAAGAAATGGAGCAAATATGGAATCAGTTCCGAAGCATCGATTGTGACTTGTTCCAATACCAGTATGATGTTGAATACAACAAACAAGGATTAAGAGACCTAGTGGCAAGGCTTGAGGCACTAAGAGGTACAACGGCTAATAGTAGCTTTCCAGGTCATCTATTAGGCCAGGTGGAATCTTTGCGAGGTAGAGGTTGGAGATGAAAAAGAAATAGACGAGGAGATGGATGTCGATAAGGACGGCTTGAGTCTGATTAGGGTTTGCTTTGCGGATTGCGAGTTAGAGATGCGAGGATGGATGGACCAAGAGTGTTGTATGCTTAGGACTAAAGTGACACTTTTTGAGGTTTCAGGTCAACAAGGTGGTTAGTATGTGCGGGTTTTGCGAGAATGGATTGACCATGGCATTAGTGGTCGGATTTTGGCTTGAGTAGCGGCAGAGAGGAGATATGTCTCATCGGGATGTCCATGGGGGGATATGTGTGTGTGTGTTGTTATTGGTTGGGTTGGGAAAAGGTCCTTTCTTTTGTCTCCTAATTCTCGAGATGCAGGAATGAGAAAAAAATGGAAAAAAATATATATCTTTATGTATGTGTGCATGTGGCTACGCGCCTATGTGGGCCGATAGGTGGGTGGACCCACTTTGGTCGGGTGGTCAAAGCCACGAACCGACGTCGGTTTCGCATAGGGCTAGCTGTCTCTGTGTCGCGCTGCGTTGGGTTGGTAGATGGGTGGAACAAACTCGATCGGGTGGTCGAGTCCACGAGTCACATCCACCTTCAGCACAGGCCGGCCATTGTAAGTAAAATATGTGAAAAAATGGTGAAAAAAAAAGAGAAAAATGTAAAAAAAAAAAGAATGAGAAAAATTCCTCGCTCAAGGGGGGACACAAGAGAGGTGAGAGAGCGTGATGCTCGGATGGGTATGTGTATGTGTTGTGGGGATCTGGGAATGTGTGGACTCCTGATGAGGCATGTCAAATCGAATCTTAAGCTCGGCTAGGGTTTTGGCTACGATGTGTTTGTGGAAGACTTGGACTTGAGGGATCCAATCGTGCTAGGTACCTTGTTTGTCTGCAAACCTTCAAGAAGTGTCAGTTTTGCTTTTAGGTGGTGCAACGACTTGTGAAGTCCGGAATCACGTTGACGATGAGCGGTCTTGTCGAGGTGAGCTTGCGTTAGGCTTGAGACGTCTTTGTCGTGTGTCTGTCATTTTCAGAGGTGTGGTGGTGACTTTAGCATGGAATTTAGTTGAAAAGTGGAAAAAAAAAAAGCAAAGAGTCGATGAAAAGGAAAGTGGGAATAGGAAACCCTAGGTCGAAGAGACATGAAAGATAGATGGGAGGACTCGATGGGCAACAAAAGAAGAATTGGGGAAGTGGCACTATAGTCGGGAAGGGCATCAAAAATGAAATTTAAGAATGGTACTTGCATACGTATATATGGTGTGTGTGAAAAGTGGGTTGAGTACGCATGCAGAATAGGAGATTCATGAGGTATTGATTGAATAGCCGAGAAGAGTGTCAGGAAGGAAATGTGGTTCCGCCTTTATTTGCATGGGTATGTTGTGCGCGATGAGAATGCATGTGTGAAGTGTTGAAGATAAATGTACAAGCTCATTTTCATATGAGCCATGCTTGGATAAATTTACCAAATATAAAGATAAAGGAAAAGTAGAGGAAAAAAAGGAAAATCTAAGAAAAGAAAAAGTCTAGTCAAAACTTCATGATGAGTAAGAGATACAATATCTCTTGTTTACTTTCTACATATCAAATATCTCTTTGAAAGCTTATGTAGTTTGTGAGATATCAGTGAAAGAGTGAAGTCTAGTTTTTTAGTATACCTATGTAGATAGGTAGTCTATTTTGGTCGGTTCAGTTTCCCAACCAAAACATATCCAAATTGCGTGATTTTTGTCTTGTTGGAAATCCCTTGGCATCTACTTTCACTATCTCAAATATCTCATTCAGATCATTCATATTCGGTGAGATATTTGTCAGAGAGTAAAGTCTAGTTTTACAGTGTACTTATGTGTGCAGGTGGTCTATCTTGATGAGTTGAGTTTCCTGATCAAAACTCATCCAAATTACTTTATTTTTAGCTTTTTGGAAAGCTATTTGTGTCTACTTTCTCGGTACCAAATATCTTTCTCAAAGGATATATATTGAGAGAGCTATCAGTCCGAGAGTGAAGCTCAGTTCTTTAGTATACCTGTGTGGATAGGTAGTTCATCTTTGACAGTTGTGTTTCCTAATCAAAACTTGTCCAAATTAAGTCATTTATAGCTTTTTAGAAAGCTCTCTTTGTCTACTTTGATTGAATAAAGCATCAAGTCCATTTGAGTTTTGTGTTGAGAGCAGCAAGCTTTCTAAGGTGCAGATGTTTGTCCAAGTGCTGGACATACAAGGGTTCACTACACACTTCCGTTGCGCATAGGAGAACTCGTTCTCCACAGTTGGTATTAGAGCAAACTTGGTGCTGAAGCTTCATCAACAGAGCTGGAGATAAAGAAAAGCAAAAGAGGAGCTATAAAACAAGGAGGAGCTTCACAAACGCAAGAGCAAAGGACTATAACTATTCGAGGTAACTCTCAAAGTCTTTGATACTCTTCAATGGCTGACTTGGGCCAACAAGTAGAGAAGTTGGATAAGGATAACTATCCTGTGTGGAGGTTTAGAATGACCAACTACCTAATGGGCAAAGGCTTATGGGGTATTGTGAGCGGCGATGATGCTCAACCTCAAATCAATCAAGCTATGGCCACCGAAGTCCAAAGGAGGCAAGCAAAAGAATGGGAAGACAGGAATAGGAGAGTCATGTTCCTCATTTCGCAAGTCATTACTAATGTCATGGTAGGGCATATTCAACATCTAGAGAAAGCTAAGGATGCTTGGGAAGCTCTTGAAAGGATGTATTCAACAAATACCAAAGCTAGGAAACACAATCAAGAAAAGTTCGAGTCAATCCATAGCTGAATATACTTTGAAGATTAAGGAGCTAAGCGATGCTTTAGCTTCTATTGGCACAACGGTTGAAGACGAAGATCTTGTGTGTTATTCTCTCAATGGCTTGAGAGAAGATGAAAGATGGAAGCCTTTTATAACTTCCATTAACTTGAAAGATGTATATCCAGGTTTTGAACAACTAATCCCTCATCTTGTCACAGAAGAGCTTAGCTTCGGTGGTCCCAAAGGAAAGGACAGCCACAACCAAATGTTATATGCAGGTCGAGGCAAAGGAAGAAACTCAAGAGGAGGCTCAAGAGGAAAAGGAAGAGGTCACAACCACTCCAACTACAATCAAAACAATTCGGAAGACAACAAGGATGCATCAAATGCCAACACACAAGGAAGAGGTCGAGGTAGAAGTAGAGGAAGAGGCCGAAGCTCCTACAATTCTCATAAAGGTATAACATGCTATCATTGTGGTAAAGTAGGACACTATGCTAGTGATTGTTGGCTGAAGAATGGAAGACCAAATGGAGGCAATCAAAGGAACCAAAGCAACTATGCAAGCACCTCAAGTGAAGGAAGCAAGGACACACTACTTGCAATGAGACATGAGTATAGAAGCTCTTGTGAAGATGACAAGAAATGGTACATTGATTCAGGTTGTAGTAACCATATGTCATGCCAAGGAAGTTTGTTCACTAATCTACAGGTACCAAGTGGAAAAGGATGTGTTGAAACAGGTGATGATACTCAACACATGATTGAACATATTGGAGATATAAGGCTTGGAGATACAAGTAAAGCAAAGGTACTATCTAATGTTCTTCATGTTCCTACAATTTCAAAGAACTTGATTTCAGTAGGACAAATGGTAGAGAAAGGTTATCATGTCATATTCAATGAGAATGGGTGCTTCATAAAGAATCCAAAGGAAGGCTTGAAGGTCATTGCTCGAGGTCGAAGAGAAGGAAGGATGTTCACTTTGGATGTCCAACATCCACATGGAAAGGTCATGTACATTCAATGTGGGAACAAGAAGATTTCAGAGCTGGACTTATGGCACAAAAGAATAGGACACATCAACATTCCAAAGCTGAAGGACATGAGCAAACATGAAGTGGTAAGAGGTCTTGCAAAATTTAATAGCATTGGACTACATGAGTTATGTGAAGCTTGTCAACTGGGAAAGCAAACGAGGCAACCATTCAAGAGGAGCAATTATGTGGCTCCAAATGTCTTGGACTTGATACATACGGATGTATGGGGACCAACCCAAGAGGCATCAATGGCTGGTAATAGATTTTTTGTCACCTTCATTGATGATCACTCAAGAAAGGTATGGCTGTTTTGTATGAAGCAAAAATCAAAGGTGTTTTCTATATTCAAAAGATTCAAAGCTGAAGTTGAAAAGGAAACAGGAAGGTCTATCAAAACCTTAAGGTCCGATGGTGGAGGAGAATACTTCTCCAAAGAATTTTCAGATTTTCTACAAGAGAATGGGATCAAAAGGCAATTCACTTGTAGGTATACACCACAACAAAATGGAGTAGCTGAGAGGAAAAATAGGCAAATTGCTGAAATTGCAAGATGCATGCTCAACGAGATGAAGGTACCATTGTACTACTGGGCTGAAGCTACCACAACCTCCATTTACTTGATGAATAGGTGCACAACATCGGGAATACATCACTTGACTCCAGAAGAGGTATATTCCGGTAAGAAACCTGATCTTACACACCTCAAAGTGTTTGGATGTGTTTGCTTTGTTCACATTCCACAAGAAGTTAGAACAAAGATGGAACCAAGGTCAGAAAAATGCATTTTCATCGGCTACTCGACGGAGCAAAAAGGATACAAGTGTTACAACCCTAGAACAAAGGAATTAAGAGTCTCGCGAGATGTGGTCTTTGATGAACTAAGACCATGGTATGAAGATAAAGGAAAGGAAAAGATTCTTGAAGAAGATTGTGATGATTATGCAGGAACAAATCAAAGAGAAGTTCAACAATCAAGCACAAAGGCTTCAGGTCCAGAGGCATCTACATCAAATGAAGAATGTTCAACATGGAGGGGGAGCCATTCTTTGTCTCCAAATTCAGCTCATAGTAGAGCCGAAGAAGCAAGTGGTACTCCAAACAGTGAGGTAGATGCAAGTGAAGAAGAATATGAAGAGGTAATCACTCCGATGGTAAAGTTGAATAGGTTAAAGAAGCAACTTTCTAAAGGCAATGAAAGAAGATCTTCAAGGACAAGGTATCCAACTCAAAGGTTGAGTTATGATAGTTTTATGGCGACACATTTTGCATACATGATGCATGTTATCAAAGACAAAGAGCCTGAGACATATGAAGAATCTTGCACACAAAAGGAATGGAAGCAAGCTATGAAAGAGGAGATCAAAGCTCTCAAAGATAATCACACATGGGAGCTAGTGCCAAAGAAAGAAAGTATGAAGATTGTTCCAAACAAATGGGTGTTTAAAGTAAAGAGGAATGCTGATGGTTCACTAGCTAGATATAAAGCTAGATTAGTTGCCAAAGGATTTAAACAAACACAAGGCATAGATTATGATGAAGTTTTCAGCCCCGTTGCAAAGATGGGAACTATCAGAACCTTAATAGCAATTGGTGCTTCAAGGAGATGGCCATTATATCAACTCGACATCAAAAATGCCTTTCTCAATGGAGAATTACAAGAAGAGGTATACATGAGTCAACCGGTTGGATTTGAAGATGAAAACCATCCAGATTTTGTTTGCAGGTTGAAGAAGGCACTTTATGGCTTGAAGCAAGCACCAAGAGCATGGAATCAGAGATTGGTAGAGTATCTAACTAAGTGTGGATACAACCCAAGTAGTGCAGATCCTTCATTGTACATGAAGAAGGAAGAAAATAGAGAGGTATATATTTGCATATATGTCGATGACCTCATCATAACAGGAAACGATGTTACAGGGATTAAAGATATCAAAAGGAAGCTTGGTAAGGAGTTTAAAATTTCAGATCTTGGGGAGCTGAAATATTTTTTAGGAATTGAAGTTGTTTATGGAAAGAGTGGCATCTACTTGATGCAAAGGAAGTACTTGTTGGATGTTCTTTTCAGATTTGGAATGAGTGAATGCAAACCACTCACTCAACCCATGGACACAAATACAAAGATTTGTTCAAATGATGGAGACCCATTGGAAGATGTAACGACATACAGAAGCATTGTAGGATCATTGATCTATGCAAACATTACAAGACCTGATTTGTCTTATGTTGTTGGTGTACTTTCTCAGTTTATGCAAGCCCCAACAAGTGAACACTTCAATTCAGCCAAGAGAGTGTTGAGATACATAAAGCATACAATTAATCATGCTTTGTTTTACAAGTTTGACGAAGAATTGCAGGTCAAAGGCTTTAGTGATGCTGATTGGGCAGGCTCAAAGGAAGATAGAAGATCAACCTCAGGTTATGTGTTCATGATAGGAAGCAAACCTATCACGTGGAGCTCAAAGAAACAACCTACTGTTGCACTTTCATCTATGGAGGCTGAATATAGAGGATTAGCATTTGCCACATGTGAAGCAATGTGGATTAAAAAGCTTTTGGCTGATCTTGGAGTGCAAGTTGGAACCATCCCTATATATGGTGATAACATGTCAAGTATCTACTTGGCAAGCAATCCTATGTTTCATGCAAGGAGCAAGCACATAGAGGTCCACTACCATTATGTAAGGGAGAAGGTGCTGAGCAAAGATGTGGAGATAAAGTTCATTAGAACCAAAGAGCAGGTTGCAGATATTTTTACAAAGTTCTTGGATGCTTCTAAACTCAAAGGCTTCAAGGATGTGATAAATTTGCAGGACATGGATGAAGATAACTCCCAAATGAGCTTGAGGGGGAGTGTTGAAGATAAATGTACAAGCTCATTTTCATATGAGCCATGCTTGGATAAATTTACCAAATATAAAGATAAAGGAAAAGTAGAGGAAAAAAAGGAAAAACTAAGAAAAGAAAAAGTCTAGTCAAAACTTCATGATGAGTAAGAGATACAATATCTTGCCTTGTAGTTAGTAGCATGTAGTGGAGAAAGTGGCTCCGCTACTAATATTTATGGCCGGAAGGCCTGTGGTGACATTGGAGGTATCAACCGATATTTGGAGATGCATCATGAACTTGAGGGAGGACACATTGCTCTTGGTAGCTCATTGGTTGATATGGCTTACTACTGGATAGTTGCATGAAAAGAATGGGTTCTCATGGAATTCCCTAATTACAACACATGCAGGCGATGGTCAATATCAACAGGCAACACGTGTTCCTAATTGGATACAATTGATGACTTGTCCCGGATATCCTTTTGTGCGTGAAAGCCATCGTGGTGGCTTTGGAAGGTGTCAAAAACAAGGGAAATGGGCTGTGAATTGATGGAGAGTGTTAATCTCCAAAAGAACAAGCTATCCTTGATGTTAGACCACCTCTATATCAAGAATAACTTTAACCTCCAACCAATTTTGGAAGACAAGCATTAAATTATCAAGAAATTAGCTAACTGTGAAGAAAGTCATTTCTCATAAAAGTCTACTGCACCTTAATCACTCATTGACTAATCATTCGTGTAAAGTTTTTTATAAAACTTTGTAGAATGTTTTGCCTAGAGACTGCGCACCTCCTCCAAGTTAAAACACTTCAAAAGCTTGAGTAGATTATGAGAAATGATTCAAACAATCTACCTATGTCTGAAACTGTCTCTCTGTATAGTCGACTTTGACACCTGCAACTTCTAAGACATGGTTCTCCAAAACTAGAACCCGTTTAAGCAAATTCTTTTAGCCATAGATGGATTACCTCTCAACTTAGATTTTGAGTCCTCACTCATGCAAAACTTTAATCTGTGCAGTGAGAAATGATCAAATCATTGACCATTGAAAATGCGCTTGTTTCAGAAAACTGTGAACACTCTTTTACATATGAATGTTCCTACTCATAATTCTCACAGCCTGTTTACAATTAGGCTCTCAAACTTTAACCATAGACTCATTAACTATGGACTTAGACATCTACAAAAGGATTCTTGAAATGATCAAGCACAGAAGGAGAATGCACAGAAACATCGGGCGCAACTTCTCTTCATTTCTGACAAAAATTACATCTGGATGAGAGAGCTATTCTAACCTCTTCATAAGTGTCTAATGACTTCTAATTCTACTCTACTCTCATGCTTTACATTCTCTCATACTTGTCCCGACATTTTCCAAGTATATATATAGACAAAAATTTACGAGCTTATGACTACTCAAAGATATAAGTGAACTATCTCTGACATAATGTACATATGTGTACACATCTTCCAAATTCTAAATGTGTCCTTCTTTCATGCTTCACAACTTGTTCTCTTCTCAAATCCTTGACTTCATTTCCATGTAAAAACATCAATTGGTGATTGTCCTGCACCAACAGCTCCCCCTCAATCATCAATTGAGGTTTTCTCTATCTTCTTTATGCCTGCCATGTCTTTGAATTTCTATAGCTTTGGTCCATCCAAGCTTTTGGTAAGCATATCAACTATCTGATCTTTTGTTGAAGTATGTATGACTTCAATCTCTTTATCCATCACCTTCTCTCTCAGAAAGTGATACTGAATCTCAATGTGTTTAGTCCTTGCATGAAACACAGGATTAGCAGCTAAATACAATGAACTCATGTTATCTCCATAAATGATAGGTGTACTCTGTATGGTGTCAAAACTCTTCATGAGAGTCTTAAGCCATATCACTTCCTTTGCAGCTTCAACCATACCTTTGTACTCAGCTTCTATAGATGATAAAGCAACTGTGTGTTGCTTCTTTGAACACCAAGAGATTAACTTATCTCCCACATAACACAAGTATCCATATGTTGATCTCCTATCATCAAGATTACCTGCCCAATCTGCATCACTATATATTTTGATGTTTGTATCTGATGTAAAACCATAATACAAACCCTCTTTGAGTGTACCCTTAATGTACCTCAACACTCTTTGACCTGCAATCCAATGTTCTTTCCTAGGACAATGCATGAATTGAGACAAAACTCCAACTGCATATGATAAATCAGGCCTAGTTAATGTAGCATAGATAAGACTACCAACCAAACTCTGATATAACTTCATATCCTTGAATTCTTCTCCACCATATCTGCTCAATTTGTGATTCACCTCCATTGGAGTAGGTGCTACCCTACAATCATTCATTTTAAAATTGATTAACAAGTTTCTCAAATACCTTTCTTGAGTCACATACACTCCATGTTGAGTGTATGAAATCTCCATGCCCAAGAAATATGACAAGTCTCCCAAATCACTGATTTTGAACTCTTTCTCCATTTGCTTCTTTAGGCTTTGAATGCCTTTCTCATCTGTACCTGTAAGAATTATATCATCAACATATATGCACATGTAAATGAACCCATCATCACTTGCTTTAACAAGCAAGCTACTATCTGCTTTAGATACTTGAAATCCAAGTTCTTTCAAGAACTTCACAAGTCTATAATTCCATGCCCTTGGGGCCTGCTTCAACCCATACAAAGCTCTCTTGAGCTTACATACATGATCTGGATACCTTCTATCTCTGAATCCTTGAGGTTGCTCCATGAAAACATCATCTGAAATGTAACCATTTAAAAAAGCATTCTTCACATCTAATTGACATAATTTCCAACCTTTACATGCAACAATAGCTATGAGTGTCATGATGGTTGTCATCTTTGCCACAGGACTATAGGTCTCATCATAATCAATACCATATGTTTGAGCAAACCCTTTCACAACAATTCTAGCTTTATACCTAGACACATTTCCATCTGCAAACCTCTTAGTCTTGTAGACCCATTTGCATCCAATGATCTTCTGACTATTTGGTTTAGGAACCCAATCCCATGTTTGATTCTCCATTAATGCATCATATTCTTCCTGCATAGCTTTCTCCCAATTTTCCTTACCTTTTGCCTCTTCATATGTGGAAGGGTCTTCATCTGCCTTTATCATGTAAGCATAATCTTTGGTAGCCAAAAAAGAAGTATCATAGCTATACCTTGTAGGTTGCCACTTGTGTCTTGATGACCTTCTAAGTTCTCCACTCCTTGAGGTTTCTGGTTCTTTATACTCAGGATCAAATCTTGGCATTTCTTCAACTTCAACCTGCACTTCATTATTCTCCTCTTCATCAAATATCTGAACCTTTGATTTACCCTTCTTTTGACTCACAACTTCTTCATCACCTGTATTAATATTGATTGTACCTGCATACCAAGTACCTTGCTCATCAAATGTAACATCCTTAGACACAATGAATTGCTTTGTGGATGGACTCCACAATCTTTAACCCATCTGCTTGTCATCATAACCAATGAATACATACTTTTCAGCTTTAGGTTCTAACTTGTGTCTTAATTGTGATGGCACATATGCATATGCCAAACATCCAAATATTTTGCAATGATCCAAGGTAGGTCTCTTACCCCACCATGCCTCATATGGTGTCATACCCTGCAAAGCTTTACATGGTAGCCTATTAACCAAATAAGTAGCTGTATTTACAGCCTCAGCCCACAAATAATTTGGGCAATTCTTCTCCTTCATCATTGACCTTGCAAACTCAACAAAGTTCTATTTCTTCTCTCTGCTACACCATTTTGTTGAGGAGAGTACCTTCAAGTGATTTCCCTTTTTATACCTGCATTCCACAAGTAATCACTGAACTCATTAGAGAAATACTCTCCCCCTCCATCTGACCTTAGTCTCTTCAATTTATGACATGTAATTCTTTTTGCATACACATGATAATGTTTGAATGTATTGAATACTTCTGACTTATCTTTGATCACATAGATAGTGATCCATCTGGTAGCATCATCAACATAAATCACATAGTACCTTGAACCATTGATACTGAAATCCTTTGATGGTCCCCACACATATGTGTGTACCAACTCAAGCTTCTCTGAATACATGAAACCATGCTTGGAGTAAGATTGCTTATGAGCCTTACCTAATTGACATGCCTCACATCTGTATTTCATAGGTTGACCTGCAACATTAGGCAATCCAAGCACTGAACCATTGTTAATCATATCTTTGATACCTCTTTCATTGAAGTGTCCAAGCCTCTTGTGCCAAAGATCTAACTCAAAGATTTTATGTCCTCCATAAGTGAACAAGGCATGACCAACATTACCTTGAATCTTCAATGTGAACAACCTTCCTTCTTTCTTCCCTGAAACAATTTGTTTATACCCATTGCTAGGGTCTTCCACAAACACTCCTTCATTAGTGAATCTAACTTCATAACCTTTTTCAACAATTTGTCCTACACTTATCAGATTCTTAGGAATTGTAGGAACATACAAGACCTTACTCAAGAGAGTACTTCCATGCTTGGCCTTCACTGATCCAATTGACTTCACATTATGCTTTGTATTGTCACTTGTTTGAACAACATGATTAGATACCTTATTTTCCAAATCAGTCATCAATGCTATGTTACCACTCAGGTGATTGCTACACCCTGAGTCAATGTAGAAGACCCTTTGGTCTTCACTTTGCCTTTCACAAGTTGCATTCATTATCAATGTTGAATCCTCCTTCTGATCTGAAGCATAATTGTAGTAGGTATTATTGTATTGTTGACTTTGGAATCCTCTTCCTGCATTTCTTCCAAAGTAACCCCTACTACCTCTTCCTCTGAAGTTACCTCTTTGATTTCCGCCACCTCTTCCTCTTGAATTAAAGTTCTGATTATATCCACCATTACTCTGAGTATTATGCCAACAATCATTAGCTAAGTGATTTGTCTTACCACAAATCCAGCAAGCTTTGACTCCATCTTTATTATTCCTGCCTCTTCCTCTACCTTTGCCACCTCCTCTTCCTCTTAGGAAGTTGGCTTGACTAGTTGTGCCTTCATCTTCATTTGCTTGTTGTTTTCCTTTGCTATTTTTCTTCTTATCCTTTGAGTACATTGCATGACCTGTACTCTTGTCACCTTCACCTTTGACATCCTGGTCAAAGGTTAACATATGTCCTAGCAACTGATTTAAGTCAGGAGTAAAATGATCAAGTGATAATTCAGTAGATAGAATGAATGGCTTCCATTTGTCATCACCTCTCAAACCTGTGAGAATTTTCCTTACCAATTTATCCTCCTCAATGTCTTCATCAACAGCTCCTAATGCATCTGCAATGTCCTTCATTCTGGTTACATAATCTGAGATGGATTGAGAGGCCTTCTTTTTGAATGTAGTAAATACTGCCCACAAGGATGCCTTCCTAGACTTTGTGGTATTTTGGAAATGCTCCTCCAAAGCATTCCATATATCACTTGCACTTTCAAGAACTCTAATGTGAGGTAGCAAGTAATCATTGACTGCCATATAGATAATGCTCCTAGCTTGAGCACCTCTCTTCATCCAATTCTTCAAATCTGATAATTCCTCCCTAGTTGGAACACTAGGATCTCTGAATTGAGGCTTTTCTTCTTCACCTGTAATATAAACTATCAAGTCTTTGCTCATTAGATGAGCTTCCATCTTCATTGACCATGCTGGATAGTTCTCTCTATCCAATTTCTCTATCTGAAGAGAATCTCCCATCTTTTCTTCACCTGTATATTGAATTCTTCAATCTTTATAAAGTATAAGGTTACCTTTACTTTGAATGACACTCCTTTTGTCTTCCTTGGTGTCGTATGACCTCCTTCTCAAGCTTTGCCCTCAAGCTTTCACCTTTTGAACCTTCAGATGTTGAATTTTGTATGTCTGCAACAGTCGGAGTCTTCCTTTCCTCAATTTTGATACTTTTTGCTCTGATACCACTGATGGAGAGTGTTAATCTCCAAAAGAACAAGCTATCCTTGATGTTAGACCACCTCTATATCAAGAATAACTTTAACCTCCAACCAATTTTGGAAGACAAGCACCAAATTATCAAGAAATTAGCTAACTGTGAAGAAAGTCATTTCTCAGAAAAGTCTGCTGCACCTTAATCACTCATTGACTAATCATTCGTGTAAAGTTTTTTATAAAACTAGCTAACTGTGAAGAAAGTCATTTCTCAGAAAAGTCTGCTGCACCTTAATCACTCATTGACTAATCATTCGTGTAAATTTTTTTATAAAACTTTGTAGAATGTTTTGCCTAGAGATTGTGCACCTCCTCCAAGTTAAAACACTTCAAAAGCTTGATTAAATTATTAGAAATGATTCAAACAATCTACCTATGTCTGAAACTGTCTCTCTGTATAGTCGACTTTGACACCTGCAACTTCTAAGACATGGTTCTCCAAAACTAGAGCCCATTTAAGCAAATGCTTTTAGCCATAGATGGCTTACCTCTCAACTTAGATTTTGAGTCCTCATTCATGCAAAACTTTAATCTGTGCAGTGAGAAATGATCAAATCATTGACCATAAAAAATGCACCTGTTTCAGAAAACTGTGAACACTCTTTTACATATGAATGTTCCTACTCATAATTCTCACAGCCTGTTTACAATTAGGCTCTCAAACTTTAACCATAGACTCATTAACTATGGACTTAGACATCTACAAAAGGATTCTTGAAATGATCAAGCACAGAAGGAGAATGCACAGAAACATCGGGTGCAACTTCTCTTCATTTCTGACAAAAATTACATCTAGATGAGAGAGCTATTCTAACCTCTTCATAAGTGTCTAATGACTTCTAATTCTACTCTACTCTCATGCTTTACATTCTCTCATACTTGTCTCGACATTTTCCAAGTATATATATAGACAAAAATTTACAAGCTTATGACTACTCAAAGATATAAGTGAACTATCTCTGACATAATGTACATATGTGTACACATCTTCCAAATTCTGAATGTTTCCTTCTTTCATGCTTCACAACTTGTTCTCTTCTCAAATCCTTGAGTTCATTTCCATGTCAAAACATCAATTGGTGATTGTCCTGCACCAACATGAATGCGCACACGAGGGAAGTCATTTTTTAATTAATGCGCATGCGTCCTTCATTTCTTAAGAAAGGAAGCTCTCATCGTTTTGCTCCTCTTTGTTTTTTGGGCAGGAACGAGGAGCAGCAGGGAGAAGGTGAAGAGATCGGAGGAGGGGCTGTTGTACTACGGATAGAGGAGAAGACCAACAAAAAGGGGATCGAGCCTCGAGGGGGGGGTCTTTTGCTGAGTATTTTTCGATGTAGAATGTTGGAGCAAGTCTATGACAAGCCTAAGTATTGGCTTGAGTCTCACAAAGTCTTAGAAGAAGCTTTAAAAAGAAGACTATGCAAAGTTCACTTGTGAACTACCTCTTGTAATTTTTTGAAGAGTTTACTTAATGTAAAAGTAAGAGAATCTTAAGTGGTTGAGTCCACATGATCAAAAAGGGAAAGAGGAGCCACGAATTCGTGATTTGTGGTAGGTAGAGAATCAAATCAATCATTGATTGATTGGAGAGTGATTGAGGGAAGTTAGCCTCCCAAACTCAACTATAAATAGATGGCAGTTTTAGTCGTGGTTAGAGAGACCTATGTGAAGACCTCCAAGAGCTGAGCTTTATGCCATATCAAGGTGTGATTACAAGGCACATATATGTATCAGTAAGTCTATTGTATTTTACAAGCAATATACTTTCATTTTCATTATCATTTGGGTTCATATTTCCATGTTCTTGTGAAGTGTACTACTCACTGTCATATCTCTCAGTTTTCTCAGTCAGCTTGCAGAGATGTTTTCTCTGAGCTTGGTGCATCATTTTCAGTGATTTACCTTGGTAAAGTTAGTTATATAAGTCTACTATATGCTCATAAATTTTCATGTCATTTGGATGTTGCCATCTTCAGTTATGTTCATTTGAAGTCAACAGGGTCTGTTCATCTTCACTTCTCTGTCAGGTACCCGACTTTTTCACTCATCTTGTCAGAGCCATTTCTCAGTGGTTACTCATCCAAATTCAGTGATTTAAATCTTCTTGGATTCAGCTTACTGTCTAGTATGACCATACAAATTTTCATAATCATTGCATTCCTACATTTTGAGTTATGTTGATTTTTCTGCTCACTGGTCTCAAACTGTAGCAGCCCGTGAAAATCGGGATGATATCAGTTGTTAAAACTCATTCTCAGTGTGTGGTTCATTATTTTTTATGAGATTACTCTTGAAAGTTAGCTATTTAAGTTACCTAGACCTCCCCAAGAGGTATTAAGCTAATTGCTGCTGTGCTCAGAGAATTATGTAAAACACTGGACAGGTGTATGAACCAAGAATAGCATGTTTTCACCTCTGAGCTAACTCCAACTTATCTGTTTTGATCTATCTTTTTGAGAGTGATCTTCCAAGGTACATAGGGTGTCTAATACATCCATTGGCAAGCTAAAAGGGCCCACCATATACTTCTAGAGTTCATTTGGCTTGTGTAGATCAAGGATTTTGCAACACCTCTTCATCTTCAAGCACATACCTATCCATCTCTTCACAGTGGTATCAGAGCAAGGTTGGACAACATGGCAGATGGATTTCCTTCATCAATTGACAAATTGGACAAGGGTAACTACTCAACTTGGTCATTAAGAATGGAAGCTTATCTCCAAGGTAGAAGTTTATATGGTTATGTGGCTGGAGATGAAGTTATGCCAAGTTTTAGGAACAAAAGTCAACCAACACAAGAAGAGCAAGAAAGATTGAGCACATGGTGCTCCAAGGATGCACTTGCAAGGTCTTATCTCCTCAACTCTATCTCATATTTTTTGTTGCCTCACATTAGGAGTTGTAAGACATCTCAGGAAGTGTGGGATGCACTTGAAGCTTTCTTTTCTTCAAGTACTAAAGCCAGGAAGCATCAACTATGGCTGGATTTCACAACTCTCAAGAAGGCTCCCAAACAAAATGTGACTGATTTTGTCACAAAGCTCAAGGACATAGCGGATAAGTTGGGAAGCATTGGAGAGGTAATAGACGAAGAGCAAATTGTAAGGTAGGTCATCAATGGCTTGAAGGCAGATGACAAGTGGGAAGCATTCACCACAGCTATGGATTTGTACATGGACATGCATGTACCTGATTTCAACACACTCATTGGACAACTACTTACTCAAGAGGCAAAGCTTATCAAAAGTCTAAAGATAACAAAGGAAAGGCAAAGAAAGTGGATGATGAAGCAGGTACATATCAAGCTAACTATGCAGGTAGAGGAAGACATGGCAAAGGTAGAGGAAGAGGAGGTAGACAAGGCAGGGGGAGATCCCAAGACTCCAACTCATGTTCTATTTGTGGACTAACTAATCATACAACTGAAAATTGCTTTAGGAATTCCAGGAATCAAAGAGGAAGAGGATACAATAGAGGAAGTTATGGCTACTCAAGAGGAAGGTTCAACAATTATCATGGCAACTACAACAACTACAATCATTCAAACTATCAAGGAGGCTACAAAGGAAGGAGAGACTACAATAACTACACAGAAGACTCAAACAAAGAGGATTCATTATTGATCATGAACATGGCTATGCCACAAGGTAAATCTGATGAGCATGTTTTCTACATAGATTCAGGTTGTTCAAATCATGTGGCAGGAAATGTGGCACTCCTATCAGATTTAGAAGATCCAAGGAATAAGCATGAGCTACAAACAGGAGATGATACAAAACATCCTGTGGAGAAAATAGGCAATGTCAAAGCACCTGATGGAAACATCAACCTACTCAGTAAGGTACTCTATGTCCCTACCATTACAAAGAATTTGATAAGTGTTGGGCAGATAGTAGAGAAAGGGTTGCAAGTCAGGTTCACAAAGGCAGGAGCATTTGTTGAAGATCCAAGTCAAGGATTCAGAAAAATTGCAAAAGGTGAAAAGACAGGTAGATTGTTCACATTTGAATTACAGGACACTAGAAACATTGCTCTCTTTAATTATGGTAGTCAGACACTCACAGAATTGGAAGTATGGCACAAAAGGTTAGCACATATTGGTGAAAGGTCATTAAAGCAAATCTGCACGACCAAAGTGTACTTGGACTCCCTAATTTGTCAAAACAACATTATAAGTGTAGTGCATGTCAATTTGGAAAGTCTCACAGGTTACCATTCATGAAGAAAGGTTATATGCATGGAGATCTCTTGGAGTTGGTTCATACAGATGTATGGGGACCTAGCAAGGAAGCTTCAATATTTGGATCAAGGTATTATGTTTCGTTTATTGATGATTGCAGCAGATGGACTATCCTATTCTTTATGAAACACAAAGATGAATTTTTTTCATGTTTCAAAAGATATTTGGCTCTTGTGGAAAATCAAACAGGTAAATCACTAAAAAGGCTAAGGTCAGATGGAGGGGGAGAATACTTCTCCCATGAGTTTGATTCTTTTCTTCAAGAAAGAGGAATCAAAAGAGAGGTAACTACAAGGTACACTCCTGAGCAAAATGGAGTGGCAGAAAGGAGGAATAGGACAATTGTTGAAGCTGCAAGGTCTATGTTAAATGAAAAGCATTTACCTAATTAGTTATGGGCTGAGGCTGTATCTACAGCCACTTACTTGATTAACAGGTTGCCTTCAAAATCCCTTGATGGGATGACTCCATATGAGGCTTGGAATGGAAGAAGACCAAGCTTAGATCATTGTAAAATTTTTGGATGTATTGCTTTTGCTCATGTTCCTTCACAGGTTAGAGGCAAGATGGATCCAAAGGCAGAAAGGTGTGTATTTATTGGATATGACAACAATCAAAAGGGCTACAGGTTATACAACCCTACCAACAAAGGATTCTAGGTAAGCAGGGATGTAGTTTTTGATGAGAACAATTCATGGTATGAAGATTCATGCAGGAAGGTCAATTTACCATATAATCTTGAAGAAGATTTTCCAAAGCTTGGTAGAGAACAACCTAAGATTGAAGAACAAGACACCTCAGAGGATGATGAAGAATCTCATATGGAAAAGATCAAAGCATGGAAGTCTAAAGGTAAAGCAAAATTACAGGAACTTGGACATGAGGCAGAATCATCACATCATGGCCTAAGAAGATCTATGAGGGAAAAGAAAAAACCAGAAAGGTATGGGTTTGACACCTCATTAGTAACTAAACATTCTATCTACATAGCACAGGACATAAACCAAGAGGAGCCATCATCATTTGAAGAGGCCAAAGCAAAAACAGAATGGAAGCATGCAATGAAGGAAGAGATTGAAGCACTTGAGGAAAACAACACTTGGGATTTGGTGCCCAAGACTTCATCCATGAAGGTAATAGGCTCAAGATGGGTCTATAAACTCAAGAAGAATTCTGATGGTTCAATTAACAGGTATAAGGCAAGGCTTGTACCAAAGGCTTTGCACAAACTCAAGGAATTGATTATGAGGAGACCTTCTCTCCTGTGGCAAAGATGCCTACTATTAGGGTTTTGCTTAGTATTGCCTCTTCCAAGAATTGGAAGATACTTCAACTAGATGTAAAGAATGCATTCTTGAATGGTTGGATAACAGAAGAGGTATATATGGCACAACCACCTGGTTTTGAGAACGAAGTTTATCCTGATTATGTGTGTAAACTTAACAAAGCATTGTATGGTCTCAAGCAAGCTCCAAGAGCTTGGAATTTCATGCTTGTTTCATTCTTGCAGGACAAAGGCTTTCAACCAAGCAAGGCAGATCCTTCACTCTTTCTTAAAAAGAGTAATTCCGAGGTCATCTACCTATGTGTATATGTAGATGATATTATATTGACGGGAAATGATGCAGATGGTATGAAGAAGATCAAAGATCAGATGAGAGAAGAGTTCAAGATAAGTGATTTGGGTTCACTTACCTACTTCCTAGGTTTGGAAGTTGTCTACAAAGATCATGGTTTGTTTCTCACTCAAAGGAAGTACATTAAGGACATGTTGGCAAAATTCAAGATGCAAGATTGTAAGATTGCAGGTACTCCAATGGAGGTCAATCACAAATTGAGCTCACATGAAGGTGAACTCATAGAGGACATCACATCATATCAAAGTCTAGTGGGTAGTCTCAACTATGCCACATTGACAAGAGTAGATATATGTTACAGTGTGAGTGTGCTAAGTCAATTTATGCACACACCAAAGAAAACACATATGGATGCTGCCAAAAGGATTCTCAAGTATCTCAAAGGAACCATAAATGAAGGACTTTATTATCCTTATGTATCTGATTTAGGTTTGAAGCTATTTTTTGATGTAGATTGGGCTGGCTCCAAGGAAGATAGAAGGAGCACTTCAGGTTATCTTACCTTTGCAGGTTCAAAGCTTATTTCATGGTCATCCAAGAAGCAACCCACAGTTGCTCTCTCTTCTACTGAAGCTGAATATAGAGGTCTTGCCATAGCTACACAAGAAGCTATGTGGATGAAGACATTATTTAAAGATCTTGGATTGGAGTTTGGAACTCCAACTATTTTTGGTGACAATATGAGTTCTATTCATTTGGCTGCTAATCCTATTTTTCATGCAAGGACTAAACATATTGAAGTTCATTATCACTATGTACGAGAAAAGGTTCTAAGCAAAGAGATTCAAATATCATATGTGTCCACTCATCAACAATGTGCAGATATTCTAACCAAAGCATTGGATGGTACAAAGCTTTGCAAATTCAAGGCTATGATTGGTTTGCAGGTAATCTTGGAAGATTGAAGACCTCAAGCATACTTGGCTTGAGGGGGAGCTGTTGGAGCAAGTCTATGACAAGCCTAAGTATTGGCTTGAGTCTCACAAAGTCTTAGAAGAAGCTTTAAAAAGAAGACTATGTAAAGTTCACTTGTGAACTACCTCTTGTAATTTTTTGAAGAGTTTACTTAATGTAAAAGTAAGAGAATCTTAAGTGGTTGAGTCCACATGATCAAAAAGGGAAAGAGGAGCCATGAATTTGTGATTTGTGGTAGGTAGAGAATCAAATCAATCATTGATTGATTGGAGAGTGATTGAGGGAAGTTAGCCTCCCAAACTCAACTATAAATAGATGGCAGTTTTAGTCGTGGTTAGAGAGACCTATGTGAAGACCTCCAAGAGCTGAGCTTTATGCCATATCAAGGTGTGATTACAAGGCACACATATGTATCAGTAAGTCCATTGTAATTTACAAGCAATATACTTTCATTTTCATTATCATTTGGGTTCATATTTCCATGTTCTTGTGAAGTGTACTACTCACTGTCATATCTCTCAGTTTTCTCAGTCAGTTTTGCAGAGATGTTTTCTTTGAGCTTGGTGCATCATTTTCAGTGATTTAACTTGGAAAAGTTATTTCTATAATTCTACTATATGCTCACAAATTTTCATGTCATTTGGATGTTGCCATTTTCAGTTATGTTCATTTGAAGTCAACAGGGTCTGTTCACTTCACTTCTCTGTCAGGTACCCGACTTTTTCACTCATCTTGTTAGAGCCATTTCTCAGTGGTTACTCATCCAAATTCAGTGATTTAAAGCGTGTTGGATTCATCTTACGGTCTTGTATAACCATACAAATTTTCATAATCATTGGATTCCTACATGTTGAGTTATGTTGATTTTTGTGCTCACTGGTCTCAAACTGTAGCAGCCCGTGAAAATCGGGATTATGTCATCAGCTGTTAAAACTCATTCTCAGTGTGTGGTTCATTATTTTTTATGAGATTACTCTTGAAAGTTAGCTCTTTAAGTTACCTAGACCTCCCCAAGAGGAATTAAGCTAATTGTTGGTGTGCTCAGAGAATTATGTAAAACACTGGACAGGTGTATGAACCAAGAATAGCAAGTTTTCACCTCTGAGCTAACTCCAACTTATCTGTTTTGATCTATCTTTTTGAGAGTGATCTTCCAAGGTACATAGGGTGTCTAATACATCCATTGGCAAGCTAAAAGGGCCCACCATATACTTCTGGAGTTCATTTGGCTGGTGTAGATCAAGGATTTTGCAACACCTCTTCATCTTCAAGCACATACCTATCCATCTCTTCACATGCTTGAAGATGAAGAGGTGTTGCAAAATCCTTGATCTACACCAGCCAAATGAACTCCAGAAGTATATGGTGGGCCCTTTTAGCTTTCCAATGGATGTATTAGACACCCTATGTACCTTGGAAGATCACTCTCAAAAAGATAGATCAAAACAGATAAGTTGGAGTTAGCTCAGAGGTGAAAACTTGCTATTCTTGGTTCATACACCTATCCAGTGTTTTACATAATTCTCTGAGCACAGCAGCAAAAAGCTTAATTCCTCTTGAGGAAGTCTAGGTAACTTAAAGATCTAACTTTCAAGAGTAATATCATCAAAAATAATAAACCACACACTGAGAATGAGTTTTAACAAGTGATGACATCATCCCGATTTTCATGGGCTGCTACAATTTGAGACCAGTGAGCAGAAAAACCATCATAACTCAAAATATAGGAATTCAATGATTATGAAAATTTGTATGGTTATACTAGATTGTAAGCTGAATCCAACAAGCTTTAAATCACTGAATTTGAATAAGTAACCACTGAGAAACACTTCTGACAAGATGAGTGAAAGAGTCGGGTACCTGACAGAGAAGTGAAAATGCACAGACACTGTTGACTTCAACTGAACATAACTGAAGATTGCAACATCCAAATGACATGAAACTTTTTGAGCATATAGTAGACTTATAGATCTAACTTTACCAAGTTAAATCACTGAAAATAATGCACCAAGCTTAGAGAAAACATCTCTGCAAGCTGACTGAGAAAATTGAGAGTAATGGCAGTGAGTAGTACACTTCACAAGAACATGGAAAGATGAACTCAAATAATCATGAAAATGAAAGTATATTGCTTGTACAATACAATGACTTACTGATACATATGTGTGCCTTGTAATCACACCTTGATATGGCATAAAGCTCAGCTCTTGGAGGTCTTCACATAGGTCTCTCTAACCACGACTAAAACTGCCATCTATTTATAGTTGAGTTTGGGAGGCTAACTCCCTCAATCACTCTGTTGGAAGCAGTCAGAGGCACAGACGCCACGGAAGCATGTGAAGACGAAGCAGGGAGCCAGGCGGATCAATTTTTTAAACAAATATATTTCTTATTAATTCTCCAAACATTCAACAGTGATTATTATCACTAATTGTAACATATGTATCATAAGAAAACCCCATTTTGTAATCCATAGCTCCATTTTGTGCAAGCCGAGGAGTCCCCGAGCTTGAGGAGCTTAGGTAGAATGCGCGTACCAATTTTCGTTATTTTTAGACATCGTTTACCCTTCCAAATAGCATCTAGGACCTATTTTTTAACTAGGCCGGTCACTAGATGTGAAACCGGTCAAAACTAGTCTAGAAACTATAAAAAGAGCTAGAGAGCTCATTTTTGAGGTTGGTTCATTTTGGTTAGTGTGAGCATAGAGCTAGTTTGAGCTTGTAAGAGTATTCTTGAGTAATAGAGCTAATTTCCCACCTTCCATTGTGTCTTGCTTGTCTCTTCATTGTGTGTGTGAATGTGTGTGTGCATCTTTGTGCTTCTCACCTTCACTCTCACATCATCTCACGTTCACGATCTTCATATCACTCCTACCTCTCCCTCGGATTGACATTAAGGAGGTGAAGCTTCTTAACGTGGTTCTCACCATTGTGCTAGAGCAACACCAAATTTGGCGCCGTTGCCGGGGATCGAGTTTAGGACGAATGTGTGATGGTAAGAGTATAGCAAGAAGTGGCGTTGGAAGGTAAAAATCTCAGTTTTTGTTGTTGTTTTTACTTAGTTTTTAGTGATTTTCACCTTCCCCACACTCCATCTTCATCATCGCATCATCATCTTCATCTCCAAAAAAATCAGAAAATTCACCATATCCACCCATTCACCTCATTTCCCCTCATTTGTGCATGCGAGAGAGCGAGAGAGAACTTTTGTGCTTGTTTGTGCTTGTGTTTTCTTGAGTTTTCTTGCAGGTACAGAGCTTCAGAGCATCAGGAAAGCTTCCAAAAGGTAAAAAATGTGCTTTCTGTCAGAGATTTCCGAGTGTGGTGGACCATCGCGATGGTCTGCACTTTTCGGTTTTTGAGGTAGGCGACCACACCACTAGGTAGGCGATACTCGCGCATTCACGGAACCACAATCGCATTTCAAAAATTCGTTGTTTGGTGGACCATCGCGATTGGCTCGGGCCATCGCGATTGTGTCGCACCATCGCGATAGGCTCACGCCATCGCGACGGCTCGGCCGGACCATCGCGACGGTTCGCTTTTTCGGACCATCGCGACGGTTCACTTGAGCCATCGCGACGGTCCACTTGGACCATCGCGACGGTTCATTTGACCCCGGACCATCGCGATTGGCTTATGCCATCGCCACGACAGTGCCACGTGTCACGATAGACCATCGCGACGGTTCAACTTTTGGACCATCGCGACAGCCCAAAATCGGACCATCGCGATTGGCTCAAGCCATCGCATCGCGGACCATCGCGACGGTTCACTTCGGACCATCGCGATTGTCCACCGTTGACCGTTGACCGCGCCATCGCGATTGTCCGCCCGATCACGCCATCGCGACGGTTCAATTTTTGGACCATCGCGACGGTTCGACCTCACGCCATCGCGATCGTTCATTTCGGGCCATCGCGACGGTTCGCCTTTTCGGGCCATCGCGATTGTCCAAATTCCACGCCATCGCGACGGTTCGCTCGGACCATCGCGACGGTCCCAGACCATCGCGATTGCCCACCCCCATCGTAAATTTTGGACTTCAATTTTTGACCAATTTTGAGGGTATTTTTGGAAAATTTTTGGACCATTAGACTCATAGGAGACCCCTTAGCTCATATTTGAGGGAAAATTGGATTGTCAGTTTTTACCCCCCAGGGCCTGAACACGTATAACTTTTTCATCCGGAGTCCGTTTTTTGAGCTTAATAGCTCGTTAGAAAGCTCGCGACGAGTACTACGTGACCTCAACTGTTTTTTTCATAAAGGATACGTCTATTTTTGGATAAGCTATTTTGAGGTTCACCTAGTCGGGGACTAGGAAGTCAGGGGGCACACATTGAAAATTTGAGCTTAAAAGGTGTATATACTCAAGTGTTTAATCATCTTGTGAATTGGTCTAATATTGGAATTTTCCAGGTCTAGCAAGGGCAAGCAAAGGCAAGCGAGCAAGGCTGTGAGGACAGCAGAGCTTGGGAAGCACGGCTTCTTAGGCAACAGGGCATCAGAGCAACCAGAAAAGCCGACTCGAGGTTGGAAGATTACTCAACCCCCTCAGTCAATTTTTAGCTTAGGCTAGACGGTAGTTGTGGATTTAAGTCGATAGGAACGCCTCAAGTTCAAGATACCTAATTCTATCAAGTCTAAGACTTAAAGTAAAGGTGTGCGTGACGAATACCTAAAGAAAAGAACATAAGTCTGACAAAACGAGAACTCAAAATCATAACGAAAGTCGAATTCCTGACGCATATATTAAGACAAGAATCCAAAGAAGAATTAAAAAGAATCAAGAATTAATCACAAAGAGCCATTGACGATCTAAGTGTGTAATTGAGTGAGCAAGGAAGGAAATTAATGAACCTTAGATCGAGCAAACATATAGGTAAGTCGGACAGAAGAAGCCTTAGATCATCAGAAGCTAGTGTAAGAACTACCGCTCGATCTTGGGCTCAGCAATTGAATAGCAATTACCCCTACGAGAGCTCAGAAACTAGCGAGTCAGAAATGGCATTCAGCACTGACAGACCAGCAGGAGGATCTCATGTAGCATACCTAGAAAAACCTGAAGGACCCTATAGAACGCAGTTAGAGTTTCTCCGAACCAACCGACTAGGTGCTCGCATCTATGAGGATGGTTTGCAAAGGCAAGTGGTGCAACTGCACAATCCTGATCAACCCTTTGGATTGGAAAGACCAGTGGTGAAATTTGAGAGAGACGCTTACATAGACAAAGAAGGAACCATGTACATCCTAAGTACGCAACCAAACGATACTAATGAGTTTGGCACAATCCAATTAGAGACAGAAGGGAAATTTCAAGGAAAAGAACCGTTAGAAGAACCTAGAACACCGAGAGGGAAATCCGTATTAACAAGAGTACTCATCCCAGAGTGGATCCCTCAAGATAACAGGAGCACCGAGTTGTTCATAAATAAAGAGACAGGTGAAGCCTTTTGGAGGTACAGAAAGGAAAACCCTGGTGAGGTAGGCATCATTACAATCTATGAATTCAAGGACCCAGATACACCTGGAAAGGTTGTATACCTGGATGAGACTTCAGAAAGAGTCTTTGTGGTGCCTGAACGCGCTAAAAACACATACACATGGAGAGGTGAATTGATATTCCCTCCATCCCGAACAAACATGAATGCAAATCAACAAGGGGCAGGAACATCCTCAGCCCATGGAAATCAAAGAGAAGGAAATCACGAGAGACCGGAAGTAAGCTTCATTCACCCCATAGGGAGAGATAAAACAACCACGAACACTAATAGGACGGATAGACAAAGAGAACATGGAGTACCAGGTGGTAGAGATGATTTTCCTCTACCTAGACCACGTGAACACGCAAGAGTATTGAGGCCCACGCAATTAGTAAAATCAATGAAAAATTATTTTGATGGGACAGGAGATCCCTATGACCATGTTGCAGAATTCAAACAAGTACTAAGAGCAGAACAAGTCGAGGACATGTTCACGCAATACAATGCATTTGGACTAACGTTAAAGAATACCGCTTTAACTTGGTTCCAACCACTGCAACAAAGGCAATTTAGAGACATCCATCACTTGTTAGAGTCATTCATTACTGAATTCTCTAAAAGTGGGGTTAGACATGACACGTCTTCGCTTATTCATAGCTTTAAACAGACCCCTCAGGAAACAGTAAGACTGGCTGGACGTAGATTCAGACAATATGTTGAACGATGTCCAATGCAAGAGCTACCCTCACAGGCCAAACAAGTATCACTGTTCCTAGATGGCTTGTTGAGCGCTAAACTACGCTCTTATGTGTACCTAAAAGAACCCAGAACGCTAGAGGAGTGTGTAAGAATATGTATAGACATTGAGGACAACTTAGGAGATGAATTAGAACTCTCAAAGGTCTATAAGGACTCAGATTGTTCTTCTCTAGCATCCACAAAATTGTCTAATTCGATAGAGGACCTAGCAGAAAAAGTGGCCCAAAAACTAGGAGTTTCTAGTAAACAGGTGCCCAAGCTACCGATGAACGTACGTTGTTACACTTGTGGTGGAAATCATTTGGCAAACATGTGCCCCAATGCACCTCAACCTCATATCAACCCTAGTGGCCAATATTGTACAATTGAGAGAAGGTACACGAATCATACGGCTCAGGACTGCCCATACAATAAACAAACTGTGAGACAGAACTACCCGCAAACATACCAGCAGCCAGGTAGGTATCAAGGCCAATACAATGCTCAGCCTTATTACTATAGGCCTCCTCAGAACTACCCATACCAGGCCCAACAGAGACCTCAACCCGTCTTGGCTCAGCAGCCACCCCCACCAGCGAATGTCATCTCAGTCAAATACGCTGCTGCAGAAGAGAACCTAAGTAGGGCCTTAGTGCCTTCTTCACCCCTGATCACCGAAAGTGACCCGAACTCCAACAGTTTTGACTCTACTCATGTAACTAGTCCACCCGCTTATTACACGGAGTCACCAGAGCATGTGGAGACATATCATTATGATAGTCCACCAATGGAACCTAGTTGGGAGCCAGATTATACTAATGTGATGTACGCAAACCCAAACCCACGGCCCCAATTGAGACAGCAGAGACCACAGGGCCCTAGAGGACCATGCTTTAGGTGCCAAGGAGATCATTTCATAAAGGATTGTCCACATCCCCCAATAGCAAGGCAATCGCAGTACTATAGCATCCAAGGCTTTTGCGCCGATTGTGGCAAAGAACACATAATCAAAGATTGTCCTAAGAACCCAGTTAACACTTCAAATGTGACATCGATCAACGTGATAGGTATTGTAAACAACGCAGATGGATCCAACCCTACGTACGTGCCTATCCAAGCTATAACCCGAGCCCAAGCGCTCTTACAAAACCAACAGCTTAATCAAGAGAAAGTAGCCGAAACTAGTGAAGTTGCAGAATCGAGTAGTAAAAAGACAAAATCTTGGAAAGATTCTAGAGAAAGGATAAAGAGAAAATGGAGTAAAAAGATAAGTGAGTTGGAAGGAAGTCTAAGAGAATCTAGAGCCAAAATACAAGAATTGGCTTCACAAGAATCAAACCAAGAAATCCCAGCTCAGAAATCAGGATCAGTCTTAGCGGAACCCATACCGGAAGACCTAGACATGATGTTTCGTGCATATCAGGCTAGAATAAAAGAGGGACCTCAAGTCACGGAAATGAGTAAAAACTACCCTCGAGCTGATCTAGAAATTGAGAGAACTAAACTGTGCATGAAAATGGTAGAGTTAGCACAAGCTTTGTTCGAAGCCTCTAGATATCTTAATTGGAATAACATGGCAAAACCGGAACTACACTTTCAAGGACTAATGGAGAGGCTAGAACACTTGATTGAAAGCAAAGAGAAAAAGGATCAGTCTAGGAACCCTACTGTCCCAGAGACACAGGAAAGGAATCCACCATCCCTGTCTCAAGTACCCAATACAGAGAGTCAAGATAACCTATCCTCCATACATAAGTACTCACATGAATTTTTAAGAGAAATCCAAGAAGAGAAATGGAGAAAAGAACAAGGAACTCATCCTCCTATTCAAGAAATAGACGACTTGCAGGAACAATTTCCCCAAGACATCCCCTCTATATATGGTGATGTAGAGGTGGAACAACTGAGTGAACCCACAGGATTTGAGTCTAATTCTTTACAAGAATTACCTCAGTTCACAGGACCTTGGGAAGCTAAGTCTATTAGTATGAGAGCACCCACGATAATAGTTAGGAATGAAGAATCAGTGATCCCTAGAAATACGGAAGTGATCAAGAATACCAAAGTACAATGTAATCTCACTCTGGAGGAACTATTAAAGGTAAAACCAGAATTGTGGAAGCACGTAGCAAATCAATTCCCTGAGCTAGCTACCACACCCTCTCAGATAGGATCACAGAAGAAGGTACCAGAGATACCTGTGGAAAAGATTGAAGACGTAAGCGAAGGAGAGGAAGGTAACACATATCTTCCAATAACCCATCAGGGCCACACCACGAAAGCCATCTTAGATTCAGGAGCCGGAGTAGCTATCGCTACTACCGCCTTATGGAAACGTTGGGGTAAGCCAGCACTCAGACCCACCAGGATGAAGCTACAAATGGCTGATGGACACATAGAAAAACCGTTAGGCTTACTAGAAGGCATATCTCTCACCACTTGTGGTGTAGAATTTGAGCATACTTTCGCCATTTGTGACTTTGCGAAAAATCATGCATATGAGATGATATTGGGACGACCATTCATGCGTCAGTTGCAAATTGTACAAGATTGGGGAACTAATTCTTTGTACTTGCAACATTTAGGAGTGACTACCAAAGTCAATCTTAACGACTATTCACATAGAGATGTACCCCCAATACAATGGAATACCATCCATAAGACACCAGCAGAGACGGAATCCGTGCACTCATTAGAATCAGATCCTTCTTGGTTGCATGAGGACACCCATTTATGGATATGTAAAGCAGCCAAACAAGAGGAAGAACGATTAGAAACCAGGACCTTAGGTGCGGAACAACATCCACGAACCCTTCAAGATCCAGCCTACGCACCTGTAGTATTCCCTGACGAGGAGTTTGAACCCCATGGTTGGGCGGAAATACTAGCAACCATGGATGTAGCCATCAATGAAGAACAATGGACACCCCACTGTGACGAGGATGGCTATGACATTTCAGTTTTCACGATAGAGCCAATCATATGCGATGCAATTTTAGAAGAGTGCGAACCAAACACTGATGCATTTGAGGACGCAAGCGAATTTGATTTAGAATCAATTATCATGGACCCACCCTTTGCATCAGAGGAAGAATATTTCTACGAAGTAGAGACTCACACTCAGAGTCACGAGGAAATTACGAACGAGGTAAGGTTAGCCACTCAAGTGACTGATAAGAGTGAAGGCAAGAAGAGAAAGAAGAAAGAAACCATGACGGAAAAAGAAGAATCTTTATTTGAAGTACCCGAGAATTTCAAGAAATACGAAATCGACGATAGAAGAATCATGGTACGAATGCCTAATAGAAAAGAGAAGGATGGACAAGTATATGATAACCGGGAGAAAACCAAGAAAGTCATAGTTGCCATAGAGGGAGAAGAAGAAAAATGCACCTACATAGGGCACGATTTGACGACTGAAGAAGAAGAAGAGTTAGTTGCCCTATTGCGCGAATATAGAGATGTTTTTGCTTGGAGTTACAAAGATTTGAAAGGAGTAGACCCAGATATATGTTCTCATAGAATCCCTATGACTCCAGATGCAAAACCGACAAAACAAAAACCTTACACGTATAATGATAATTATGCTGCGAAGATTAAAGAGGAGATAGATCGCTTGATAGAAGCAGGATTTATCTACGAAATTGAGCATACCGAATGGGTATCCCCCATTGTGGTTGTGCCCAAGAAGAATGGAAAATTGCGTGTGTGTATTAACCTTAAAAAAGTTAATGCCGCCACGATTAGAGATAGTTATCCTCTTCCTATCACGGAACACCTATTGGAAAGAGTTGCAGGCAAGGAAGTTTACAGTTTTCTTGATGGATTCTCAGGCTATAACCAAGTAGCCATTGCTCCAGAAGACCAACACAAGACGGCTTTTGCCACAGAATGGGGCATATTTGCATTTCGTGTAATGCCATTTGGCTTGACAAATGCACCCGCTACTTTCCAGCGACTCATGTGTCATGTTTTTAAGGAATTTTTACGCAAGAGCTTGGAAGTTTACGTCGATGACTTATGTGCGCACTCAAATGTAAGACAGACACATATCCCAGAGTTGAGACAAATATTTGACAAATGTCGAGAATATCAGGTTTGTTTGAACCCAGAAAAATGCGTTTTCATGGTCAGACAAGGCAAAATTCTAGGACACATTGTGTCAAAAAATGGAATCTCTACGGACGAGGAAAAGGTGAAGGTAATTGCAGAATTACCAAGACCAACTAATGTGAAAGAGGTACAGGCATTTATGGGCCATTGCGGCTATTATAGGAGATTCATACACATGTATGCAATCATAGCCAAGCCTCTGTACTCTCTTTTGACCAATTTTGAGTGGACAGATGAATGCGAAAATTCATTCAATGAACTTAAACGACGCTTGTGCTCAGCACCTATATTGACCACTCCAGATTGGAGTAAGCCATTCCATGTACATGTGGATGCATCCAATTACGCCATAGGATGTGTATTAGCACAACCCACGAATGAAGGTAACATAGATCTCCCCATAGCTTACGCTAGCAGACAATTAAACGCAGCTGAGAGAAATTACACCACGACGGAACGAGAAGGATTAGGGATGATCTACGCAGTAAAGAAGTTTAGGCACTACTTGTTGGCCAACAAATTCAAGTTCTTTACAGATCATCAAGCCCTATTATATTTAGTCAACAAACCATGTAACACAGGACGATTGATACGCTGGTTTCTATTACTCATGGAGTATGATTTTGAAGTAGTAGTTAGGAAAGGAAAGACGCATCTTAGAGCTGACCACCTCTCAAGATTAACCTCGGGAGAAGCCCCTCAAGGAGTAGCTGATGATCTACCAGATGCATACTTATTCAACCTTGAGATAGCACCAGAATGGGCTAAGCCGTTAGTCCCTATTCTGACATACGGACCCAAGAGTCCTAGGATAAAGATCAAAGAAGGAGAGATTACCAAATCTCAGAGGTACCAAATAATAGCAGGAAGCATATATAAACAAGATAATCAAAAGATTCTTGCTTGTTGTGTAGATGAATCAGAACATGCGAATTGGTTGCAATTAGCACACTTAGGTGCACTAAAGCAACATCATTCAAAACATAGAACACTACAGACTCTGCAGAGACTGGGAGTATATTGGCCTACGATGGAAGCAGATGTCTACAAGTTGTGTAAAGAATGTCAGGTGTGTTGTGAAAGACCACCAGTAGAGCATGCGACATTATATCATGTGTCTCTCACACCAGACTGGAGTGAACCATTAGTGACCTACTTGAGGACGAACACATTCCCTCAAGGAATGACCTTAGCTCGACAACGTAGTCTAGAGCAGGAAGCTCACGACTATTCACTTATTGGCGATAATCTATACAAAAGAGGACGAGATGGATATCTAAGACAATGTGTTCATGAGAGCGATTATCTGAGAATACTAGAGACTGCACACCAAGGTGTTGCAGGAGGTCATTTTGGACCCGATAGGATAATCAAGGCCATCCTCTTTGCAGGATTATGGTGGCCCACTCTTCACATGGATGCACATACCTATGTAAAGAGATGTGACGTGTGTCAAAGAACTCAGTTTCCTACTCGCAGAGATGAAATGCCATTGAAACCCATGATGGGCGGACGTGCATTTTCAAAGTGGGGTATAGACTTTGTAGGACCCATTCACCCCCCTGCAAAAGGTACACATGCAGAATACATTATTGTTGCCACAGATTATCTTACGAAATGGGTAGAGGCAAAAGCCACAAAAAAGAATGATGCTCACACGACTGCAAAATTCTTATTTGAAAATGTCTTTACAAGATATGGATTGCCTATAGAGTTAGTGAGCGATCGAGGCACTCACTTTCTAAACCAAGTCATTGAATATTTGTTACAGGATTTTATGGTGATTCACAAGAAATCTGCACCATATCATCCTCAGGCCAATGGTCAGGCTGAAAGCACTAACAAGATACTTTGTACCGTACTGACGAAACTCGTGAACAATAAACGTTCAGATTGGGACAAACAGCTACACCACGCTGTTTGGGCATATCGAGTGGCCTACAAGACCGTACTCAATGCAACTCCCTTTCAGATGGTTTTTGGTCAGAATGCAGTGCTTCCCTTGGACTTCTTGATACCGACCCTTAAGGTTGCACAAGAACATGAGTGGACCGGCCATGAGTTATCAGCGAGAATAATGGACTTGGAACGATTAGGAGAAACCAGGCTGAAAGCAGCAGCAGGAATATACGCAGCGAAGAAGCGACAGAAAGCATATTTTGATGCACATGTGAAAGATAAAGGCCTAAAAGAAGGAGATTTAGTTCTAGTATATACGCTGAAACAGCACGCACGCAAGTTAGAAAAGCGAGGTTATGGGCCTATGATCATTAACAGACTCTCGACTAGTGGAGCAGTACAGTTAGCCACCTTAGAAGGAGATATAATGCCTAATTACATTAGTGGCTGTAGAGTCAGGTTGTATCAAGAACCTCTTACTGAGGATATGCTTAGACGACTCACGTTGGCAAAGAAGCGTAAGGAGGAAGAAAATAGAATACGAGCAGAAGCTCAGGCAGAAGCCATAGAACGCATTAAGCGCATGAAGCTAAGAAGACAAGGACTAGGGAGAGAACATTATAACCATCTGGAAACACCACCCAGATATCCCATGGCCATGTGTCAAGTAAAGTCAACCACTCATCCTAGCATAGTGGACAGGAGACCATTCCTTACAGTTAGGCTAGAGCACGGTAACCATAGCCAAGAACTCAGGGCTTTGATTGACTCAGGTGCTGCGACTAGTGCGATTAGATGGTCCCACTATAAGGATTCAGGAATAGAAATGCGGCCAATTGAGGCATACCTCATAGGCCTAGGAGGCATGGAAACCCCTTGCATGGGTGAGGTGGACCTTCCTATCCTCGTTAAGGAGGTGACCATGACAGCGAAGCTATTAGTGTGCCATGATGACGACCTGATAGAACCCCTAATCCTTGGCCAAGATTGGCTATACGATCACTCAGTGGACCTAAATCTTAGACAAGGCTCCTTACAGATTGGAACCTTAGAGCAGAAGCGAGTGATACCGCTTGACTTCCCTAACCGCATTCCGCTTGACGGTTGTGACCCTAGACCCTATGAAACGCATGCGACGGAAGACCGGAAGATCTTTAATCCGACCAGTCACGTTACATCTACACCAACCCACTCGCGCTTGGCTATAGACAGTTGTCAGTCAGAAGGACGACAGGAGATCTTCCCTGGGACTTCCTGCAAACTAGAAGAGACAGTTACCCAACAGCAAGGGCAGAAGGGCACAATCAGAGGTCAGGTGGGTTGCATCAGCGGCCAAATGAGCACGACACCCTACAGTGCTCATCCTTCCAAGCTTGTTGCGGACTGGCCTAGATTAAAGTTACAAAAGGCATCACTTCCTAATGGACAGGTCACGCAAGTGTTGGAACTCCCTTCTTTTCCAAAGCAGAGTGTCCATCCGACCTCTCAACCCCAGCCACAACAGAGTCAACCACGACAAAGGAACCCAGATCGACGACAGTATCAGAAGACACGACCAGGAAGGCAGTTTAGGCCTCCCAAAGGACGCGGCACCAGACAAATATGGGTGCCTAAAGGACAAAAAGCACCGAAGGACTCCAACCAAGCCGAGATCAACAAGCAAAAGGCCGAACAGAAACAGAATCGATCTCCACCATCCCCTCGACCTTCTTCTACAGGTCCAAACATCCGACAAATGTGGATCGCCAAGAAGTATCTTACCCATAGACCCACGCCCACGCAGATTTGGGTACCCAAACCATGTATCATAGCTCAACCCATGAGCCATGTAATATATCACCCCCATAACTCATCTCATCCCTCGATACCACCAAACCCGACACCACCTTTTACCCCTCAGCAGAAACCCACCACCCACTCAAAGATCTTTAAGAAATGGATACCGAAACGTGTCCAACCGTCTTCCCCTAACCCGTTGTCTAACTACCCCCCGACTAACATACAACCTTGTACTCAATTACTAACCTTTAAACCTTGTATAAATTCACCCACCATCATCACACACCACTCGTAATCTCATCTCATCAAGAAATGTATGCATGATCTGAAACGTGTAGGTGTCTAGAGACCTGCACTAGTGCTGCAAGAAACATTGCATCCATCACATCACAGCACTTGGCTACACGGGTTACGCATCAGTTATGGAAAGGGATTGCGGTCTCACTTTAATGGGATCATGATTAATTTCCATGCTAATGTGTTAATCTTTTGTAGCAGATCTTTCTCACTAGCGCACCAGCCACCATGCAAACTGACGAAGGAACATCAGGAGCAGGCCCCAGTGTAGCAGCAGTACCACTCAACGTGCTACGAGCAGAGTCCCACCCTACTGCTCCACCGCCGGAATTTCAGGGATTTCCAGGGCCCATGCCTATCGATAACCCCCCCATGGGCTACACCGAAAAGATACACAGAAACTCTCATTGGTTTCAGGGCCTTGCAGGACCCCTTGCGGACGCAGACTTTATATTTGAATCCTCTCTGACTTTTGATGACCGCACGTGGGGAAAGTACCAGTTTTTCTCCAGAGAATTCGAAGCCCTACAAAGCACCCAGGATTTAACTCATGTTTGGGCCAGAGCCGGCTTCACAGAATATTTCAGTGATCCTCTACCCAAACCGGATTTTTATAGGTGCTATTACTTGATCACTACCTTACTGGCATCAGAGAATAAGGACATCCCAGGAACCTTCATCTTGCCTACCCTAGTGGATGATCCACCTTACAAGAGATTTTATCTCTCTAAGGACCTAATCAGAGCAGCCATAAAGATTCATGGAACCCACACTCCCACAGACCGAGAGAGATTAATTCCAGAACCGATGAAACGTGGGGATGTCACGAAGTGGGAAGAGATTTCGGCCATTACACCTGAGTTGTCAAAGCCACTAAGAATATGCATGCAACATTTTGCATTTCCAGCTCAGGACAGATTTACCATGCCACACAAAAGAATATGGTTCGGATTATATTTGGCATGCACAGGACCTCAAACTGTTGATCTGGCAAGCTGGATCATAGATCAAATGTATCTGGCACAGCACAGATGGGAGCGTAAAAAAGTGCTTAACGGATGTTGTGCGCTCACTAGAATTGTGTATATGTGTTTGGCTTATGACTTGCCCATCGAGCGTGCATTAACAGGAGAGGAATTAAAGGCATTCAAGAGCACAGCGAAGAAAGCGAGGAAGCCCAGTAGGACACGGGCAGGTAAGCGCATGCGAGACACCATCCCTTGCCTCCAAGTGCCAGAGTCGCCATCACCACAACCCTCTCCAGAGCGACCACAGACAGAAGCTGCTCCCACTGTACAACCTATTCGCATACGATTGTCCAGACCAGTGATTACAGAGGCCACCACTAGTACCGCTGCACCTCAGGCAGCTACCACCTCAGAACCCACCACCACAACAACAGAAGCTCCCACCACTATTGGTGCGGAAGCGTTTTCTTTCCCGATACCACATATGGAGGCCGACCCCATAAACACGACATTTGATTTTGAGATGCCTGATGCATTCTCAAACGAGTTCCAGTATTCAGAAGCACCACTGTTCTCCCAGGAATATGAACGTCCCAGCTACCCTACTACGCCGCGAGACTTGCCACAGGGACAAGCTGTGTCGGGCTCTGAAGAAGAAAGAACCGAAACAGATGACGATCAAGGCGACGATGAAGCCAGCCAGGGCTCACATGACGAACAGACAGAGGGCCAAGGCCAACAAACCGACACACACGGCGACACTAGCACATATGAAGATGAGACTTTCGAAGCCGCAGCGTACACACTGGCTATAAAGAAATTATATCGTACCATGGAGAAGGTCTGGGCACGAAAGAAGTTAACTGAAGAGGAGAGCCAGGCATTAATTGAACAGGAACTCATCTCCGGAGGATTCGAAGACGCATATATCAGAGGGTTCAGAGAGTTAGTCAAATCAGTAGGCTCCCATGAAGCACTCAGGTTTTTACAAAGAAAGCAACTACCACAGTTTGATCCCCGCCGAGTGCGACTACTCTCAAAACCTGGGGAGTATATTCGTGTACCAACAGGAGCCCAATCTTCAGCACAAGCCAGGGAGGCACGCCTCACCCCCGAACGTTCAGTAACCGCAGAAACCATTCTTGTAGATTCGCCACCCCGTACCACCATTGTACATACCACTACAATCCTCGAAATAACCTCCACCCCTTCGACTCCTCTTTCACCTCATCTTTCACCAACCCATCCTGTATCACCCGCACACCCACCTGCTTTCCCCACATCCACACCTATACAAAGCAATATAGCCCCAACCTCTTCCTTACCCATTCATACCACCAGGCCCACACCCAACCCTCTGCATCCCTATGTTAACCCCTTCACCCCTTCATCCTTCCCAGCGTTTCCCCCACCTCTAAGACCCCCATTCCCCTTCCTGACCCCACTAACCTTCTCACCAGTCTCACCTCCCCAACCTACCATAACGCCTATTTCCCCGTTTCACCAAGCCGCTCCAACCATCCCCCCTGTAAACTACTCTATGTTTGTAAATCTCGTATTCACACCTACGCAACCACCCACAATCACACCACTTTTCACAGTCACAACATTAAACACGTCCAATGGCATGGACATATCACCACCCACCTCACCACCACCCACTCCACTCACAGCACCCTCATATTTAGGCACTTCACAATTTTCCACAATCACCACTGCATCCACAGTCCCAACCCCGCTCCCCATTCCCACTGCATCTACTACCACTGCATCCTCATTTAGCACTTCACTACTACTATCGCCCACCATAGACACCGCATTTCAACACATGTTCGCATGCATGACGCAAGTCCGCGATGAGTTTGCATCACTCGGCACCAACTATCAACAGCTGCAGAAAACGACGAACGACTTACAAACGCAGCTTAATTTGTTATCAATTGAGAACGCCTCACTGAACAGCCGATACCAAGAGTTACGAGAGGCTTATCACAAGTTAGAAATAGAAAGTGAGGAAAAAAGCAAAGAGGCCACCGCGGATTTAGATAACCTACTTAGAGCCCAGATTGTCCGCAATGCAACGCTCACTAGAAATATGGGCTTACTAAGAAGACACTTAGCCGCAGCAAAAGAGGAGAACCAGAGACTCCAAGAGCAGAACAGAGAGAACTTGGAAGCGGCTTTAGATCATCCAGAACAGCCACTAAGTCCGAGCAGATTCAAGGCAATCCCATCCGAGTCGATGCGGATGCTGCTAGACGACCATGTCAGATTGCTCGAGGACTATGATCGTATGAACGAAGAACATCAAAAGTTAAAGGAAGATCACAAACTGCTACAACTCAGAGAACCAGCAACACAACAGGTACCAGTAGCAGCGGAATTACCAGCGCCTGTGGACCCTGCCCCTGAAGTTTTAGAGGAACTCAACGCACTCCGGGCCCAGGTAACAAATCTTGAATCTAGGATTGCCATCTATGAAGCACCACCAAGGCCAGACTCCCCACCTGAGCTACCAGCTGAGGAAGAAACCGTCACTATCCCGGTGGAGGAGACCTTCGAAGAGGCTTATGAACCGATACCCATCCCAGGCGGACGTGTCACGGCCGAAGGCCAGATGACCTACGAATTACCTACCCCCGCGTGGATGAAGACAGTAGAAGAACTCGGAACGACACACTCGGCCAGAGTAGAGGCACAGCTACATGCCATGGCCATAATTGAAGAGAAAATTTTACAATCACCATTCTTTGCTCAAATGGCCCCGCGACGATACATATCCGGGCATGAGCTTCAGTATAAACCATACTTCATGTTAATGGCAGAATATCAGTTAACCATAGAGAAAGAAACCGGCATGAAACCAACGCATGCCACTCAATTCGAGCCAGAGGACTTGCCACCAAGGGCGCAGAGAGGTGAAATCCTTCAACCAGACTGGCGCAAAGATTTACTGCAAAATTATCCAGAGATGATGAGCACGTGGGTAAAAGCGCCGCTTCACTTAAAATTTAATCCGTGCTGGGGACCAGTACCACGACGCCGCTCTTGGACTGCCTTCGCTATAAAGCTACAGAACAATAAGCAGTGCCAAGACTGGTTGAACTATCCCTACCTCAAGCCACCAGTCGCGTTACCCACAGTAGGCTACATGATGGCAACGATCCGCCACTGGCTCCCTCGATTAAAACACATGGATGATATTGCCGCGCACATGACTGTCAAAATCTTTGACATGATGCAGATGGTCTTTAAAGTCTTCCGGCGCATCAAGGCTCCCCATGTTAACACCCCGGGCTTTGAGCATGGCAACTTTGATTTAGTCTATGATATGAGCACAACGCCATCGCTACGGGTGTGTTACGCCTGGCACTGCAGGATCAAATATCTACCGGCATGTTACAAGCAAACATTCGAAGAAATGTTCACCACCGGTTTTTGGGAGTACCATTCCGAAGTATTCATAAGCAGGCCCACACACTTATTGCAATTATTCGCCTGTGAACGAATGGTGTACTCCACACATTATCAGCTCCCACCACCAGACGAGCCGCAACCTATCGACTGGGAGAAACTCGAGGCTGATCTAGCCCGAGGTATTCGTGTATCAGAGCACACCCTCGCTCAAGACCTCCTACAGAATTACATCCGGCAGACCTCACAACAAGGTTCTGTCAGGGACGACAGAAGCGAGAGGGAGGGGGGTGTTGGAAGCAGTCAGAGGCACAGACGCCACGGAAGCATGTGAAGACGAAGCAGGGAGCCAGGCGGATCAATTTTTTAAACAAATATATTTCTTATTAATTCTCCAAACATTCAACAGTGATTATTATCACTAATTGTAACATATGTATCATAAGAAAACCCCATTTTGTAATCCATAGCTCCATTTTGTGCAAGCCGAGGAGTCCCCGAGCTTGAGGAGCTTAGGTAGAATGCGCGTACCAATTTTCGTTATTTTTAGACATCGTTTACCCTTCCAAATAGCATCTAGGACCTATTTTTTAACTAGGCCGGTCACTAGATGTGAAACCGGTCAAAACTAGTCTAGAAACTATAAAAAGAGCTAGAGAGCTCATTTTTGAGGTTGGTTCATTTTGGTTAGTGTGAGCATAGAGCTAGTTTGAGCTTGTAAGAGTATTCTTGAGTAATAGAGCTAATTTCCCACCTTCCATTGTGTCTTGCTTGTCTCTTCATTGTGTGTGTGAATGTGTGTGTGCATCTTTGTGCTTCTCACCTTCACTCTCACATCATCTCACGTTCACGATCTTCATATCACTCCTACCTCTCCCTCGGATTGACATTAAGGAGGTGAAGCTTCTTAACGTGGTTCTCACCATTGTGCTAGAGCAACACACTCTCCAATCAATCAATGATTGATTTGATTCTCTACCTAACACAAATAATGAATTCGTGGCTCCTCTTTCCATTCTTGATCAAGTGGACTCAACCACTTAAGATTCTTTCACTTTTACATTAAGTAAAATCTTCAAAAGTTACAAGAGGTAGTTCACAAGTGAACTTTACATAGTCTTCATTTTGAAGCTTCTTTTAAGACTTTGTGAGACTCAAGCCAATACTTAGGCTTGTCATAGACTTGCTCCAACAGCTCCCCCTCAAGCCAAGTATGCTTGAGTTCTTCAATCTTCCAAGATTACCTGCAAACCAATCATAGCCTTGAATTTGCAAAGCTTTGTACCATCCAATGCTTTGGTTAGAATATCTGCACATTGTTAATGAGTGGACACATATGATATTTGAATCTCTTTGCTTAGAACCTTTTCTCGTACATAGTGATAATGAACTTCAATATGTTTAGTCCTTGAATGAAAAATAGGATTAGCAACCAAGTGAATAGAACTCATATTGTCACCAAAAAATAGTTGGAGTTCCAAAATCCAATCCAACATCTTTGAATAATGTCTTCGTCCACATAGCTTCCTGAGTAGCTATGGCAAGACCTCTATATTCAGCTTCAGTAGAATAGAGGAATTGTGGGTTGCTTCTTGGATGACCATGAAATAAGCTTTGAACCTGCAAAGGTAAGATAACCTGAAGTGCTCCTTCTATCTTCCTTAAAGCCAGCCCAATCTGCATCAGAAAATAGCTTCAAACCTAAATCAGATACATAAGGATAATAAAGTCCTTCATTTATGGTTCCTTTGAGATACTTGAGAATCCTTTTGGCAGCATCCATATGTGGTTTCCTTGGTGTGTGCATAAATTGGCTTAGCACACTCACACTGTAACATATGTCTAGTCTTGTCAATGTGGCATAATTGAGACTACCCACTAGACTTTGATATGATGTGATGTCCTCTATGAGTTCACCTTCATGTGAGCTCAATTTGTGATTGACCTCCATTGGAGTACCTGCAATCTTACAATCTTGCATCTTGAATTTTGCCAACATGTCCTTAATGTACTTCCTTTGAGTGAGAAACAAACCATGATCTTTGTAGACAACTTCCAAACCTAGGAAGTAGGTAAGTGAACCCAAATCACTTATCTTGAACTCTTCTCTCATCTGATCTTTGATCTTCTTCATACCATCTGCATCATTTCCTGTCAATATAATATCATCTACATATACACATAGGTAGATGACCTCAGAATTACTCTTTTTAATAAAGAGTGAAGGATCTGCCTTGCTTGGTTGAAAGCCTTTGTCCTGCAAGAATGAAACAAGCCTGAAATTCCAAGCTCTTGGAGCTTGCTTGACACCATACAATGCTTTGTTAAGTTTACACACATAATCAGGATAAACTTGATTCTCAAAACCAGGTGGTTGTGCCATATATACCTCTTCTATTATCCAACCATTCAAGGATGCATTCTTCACATCTAGTTGAAGTATCTTCCAATTCTTGGAAGAGGCAATATTAAGCAAAACCCTAATAGTAGGCATCTTTGCCACAGGAGAGAAGGTCTCCTCATAATCAATTCCCTGAGTTTGTGCAAAGCCTTTTGCTACAAGCCTTGCTTTATACCTGTTAATTGAACCATCAGAATTCTTCTTGAGTTTATAGACCCATCTTGAGCCTATTACCTTCATGGATGAAGTCTTGGGCACCAAATCCCAAGTGTTGTTTTCCTCAAGTGCTTCAACCTCTTCCTTCATTGCATGCTTCCATTCTGTTTTTGCTTTGGCCTCTTTGAATGATGATGGCTCCTCTTGGTTTATGTCATGTGCTATGTAGATAGAATGTTTAGTTACTAATGAGGTGTCAAACCCATACCTTTCTGGTTTTTTCTTTTCCCTCATAGATCTTCTTAGGCCATGATGTGATGATTCTCCCTCATGTCCAAGTTCCTGCAATTTTGCTTTACCTTTAGACTTCCATGCTTTGATCTTTTCCATATGAGATTCTTCATCATCCTCAGAGGTGTCTTGTTCTTCAATCTTTGGTTGTTCTCTACCAAGCTTTGGGAAATCTTCTTCAAGATCATATGGTAAATTGACCTTCTTGCATGAATCTTCATACCATGAATTGTTCTCATCAAAAACTACATCTTTGCTTATCAAGAATCCTTTGTTGGTAGGGTTGTATAACCTGTAGCCCTTTTGATTGTTGTCATATCCAATAAATACACACCTTTCTGCCTTTGGATCCATCTTGCCTCTAACCTGTGAAAGAACATGAGCAAAAGCAATACATCCAAAAATTTTACAATGATCTAAGCTTGGTCTTCTTCCATTCCAAGCCTCATATGGAGTCATCCCATCAAGGGATTTTGAAGGCAACCTGTTAATCAAGTAAGTGGCTGTAGATACAGCCTCAGCCCATAAGCAATTAGGTAAATGCTTTTCATTTAACATAGACCTTGCAGCTTCAACAATTGTCCTATTCCTCCTTTCTGCCGCTCCATTTTGCTCAGGAGTGTACCTTGTAGTTACCTCTCTTTTGATTCCTCTTTCTTGAAGAAAAGAATCAAACTCATGGGAGAAGTATTCTCCCCCTCCATCTGACCTTAGCCTTTTTAGTGATTTACCTGTTTGATTCTCCACAAGAGCCAAATATCTTTTGAAACATGAAAATACTTCATCTTTGTGTTTCATAAAGAATAGGATAGTCCATCTGCTGCAATCATCAATAAAGGAAACATAATACCTTGATCCAGATATTGAAGCTTCCTTGCTAGGTCCCCATACATCTGTATGAACCAACTCCAAGAGATCTCCATGCATATCACCTTTCTTCATGAATGGTAACCTGTGAGACTTTCCAAATTGACATGCACTACACTTATAAATCATATGTTGTTTTGACAAATTAGGGAGTCCAAGTACACTTTGGTCCCTGCTGATTTGCTTTAATGAGCTTTCACCAATACGTGCTAACCTTTTGTGCCATACTTCCAATTCTGTGAGTGTCTGACTACCATAATTAAAGAGAGCAATGTTTCTAGTGTCATGTAATTCAAATGTGAACAATCTACCTGTCTTTTCACCTTTTGCAATTCTTCTGAATCCTTGACTTGGATCTTCAACAAATGCTCGTGCTTTTGTGATCCTGACTTGCAACCCTTTCTCTACTATCTGCCCAACACTTATCAAATTCTTTGTAATGGTAGGGACATAGAGTACCTTACTGAGTAGGTTGATGTTTCCATCAGGTGCTTTGACATTGCCTATTTTCTCCACAGGATGTTTTGTATCATCTCCTGTTTGTACCTCATGCTTATTCCTTGGATCTTCTAAATCTGATAGGAGTGCCACATTTCCTGCCACATGATTTGAATAACCTGAATCTATGTAGAAAACATGCTCATCAGATTTACCTTGTGGCATAGCCATGTTCATGATCAATAATGAATCCTCTTTGTTTGAGTCTTCTGTGTAGTTATTGTAGTCTCTCCTTCCTTTGTAGCCTCCTTGATAGTTTGAATGATTGTAGTTGTTGTAGTTGCCATGGTAGTTGTTGAACATTCCTCTTGAGTAGCCATAACTTCCTCTATTGTATCCTCTGCCTCTTTGATTCCTGGAATTCCTAAAGCAATTTTCAGTTGTATGATTAGTTAGTCCACAAATAGAACATGAGTTGGAGTCTTGGGATCTCCCCCTGCCTTGTCTACCTCCTCTTCCTCTACCTCTTCCATGTCTTCCTCTACCTACATAGTTAGCTTGATATGTACCTGCTTCATCATCCACTTTCTTTGCCTTTCCTTTGTTATCTTTGGACTTGCTTTTATCAGTGTATAAAGCTGAAGATTGATTACCTTTAGAGCTTTCTCCATTTTTGATAAGCTTTGCCTCTTGGGTAAGTAGTTGTCCAATGAGTGTATTGAAATCAAGTACATGCATGTCCATGTACAAATCCATAGCTGTGGTGAATGCTTCCCACTTGTCATCTGCCTTCAAGCCATTGATGACCTGCCTTACAATTTGCTCTTCATCTATTACCTCTCCAATACTTCCCAACTGATCTGCTATGTCCTTGAGCTTTGTGACAAAATCAGTCACATTTTGTTTGGGAGCCTTCTTGAGAGTTGTGAAATCAAGCCATAGTTGATGCTTCCTAGCTTTAGTACTTGAAGAAAAGAAAGCTTCAAGTGCATCCCACACTTCCTGAGATGTCTTACAACTTCTAATGTGAGGCAAAAAAAAATCTGAGATAGAGTTGAGGAGATAAGACCTTGCAAGTGCATCCTTGGAGCACCATGTGCTCAATCTTTCTTGCTCTTCTTGTGTTGGTTGACTTTTGTTCTTGAAACTTGGCATAACTTCATCTCCAGCCACATAACCATATAAACTTCTACCTTGGAGATAAGCTTCCATTCTTAATGACCAAGCTGAGTAATTACCTCTATCCAATTTGTCAATTGATGAAGGAAATCCATCTGCCATGTTGTCCAACCTTGCTCTGATACGACTGTGAAGAGATGGATAGGTATGTGCTTGAAGATGAAGAGGTGTTGCAAAATCCTTGATCTACACCAGCCAAATGAACTCAAGAAGTATATGGTGGGCCCTTTTATCTTGCCAATGGATGTATTAGACACCCTATGTACCTTGTACGATCACTCTCAGAAAGATAGATCAAAACAGATAAGTTGCAGTTAGCTCAGAGGTGAAAACTTGCTATTCTTGGTTCATACACCTATCCAGTGTTTTACATAATTCTCTGAGCACAGCAGCAATTAGCTTAATTCCTCTAGGGGAAGTCTAGGTAACTTAAAGAGCTAACTTTCAAGAGTAATCTCATCAAAAATAATAAACCACACACTGAGAACGAGTTTTAACAAGTGATGACATCATCCCGATTTTCATGGGCTGCTATAGTTTGAGACCAGTGAGCAGAAAAATCAACATAACTCAAAATGTAGGAATACAATGATTATGAAAATTTGTACGGTTATACTAGACTGTAAGGTGAATCCAACAAGCTTTAAATCTTTGAATTTGGATAAGTAACCACTGCGAAACACTTCTGACAAGATGAGTGAAAAAGTCGGGTACCTGACAGAGAAGTGAAAATGCACAGACACTGTTGACTTCAACTGAACATAACTGAAGATTGCAACATCCAAATGACATGAAAATTTGTGAGCATATAGTAGACTTGTAGAGCTAACTTTACCAAGTTAAATCACTGAAAATGATGCACCAAGCTCAGAGAAAACATCTCTGCAAGCTGAATGAGAAAACGGAGAGTAATGGCAGTGAGTAGTACACTTCACAAGAACATGGAAAGATGAACTCAAATAATCATGAAAATGAAAGTATATTGCTTGTACAGTACAATGGACTTACTGATACATATGTGTGCCTTGTAATCACACCTTGATATGGCATAAAGCTCAGCTCTTGGAGGTCTTCACATAGGTCTCTCTAACCACGACTAAAACTGCCATCTATTTATAGTTGAGTTTGGGAGGCTAACTTCCCTCAATCACTCTCCAATCAATCAATAATTGATTTGATTCTCTACCTACCACAAATAACTAATTCGTGGCTCCTCTTTCCATTCTTGATCAAGTGGACTCAACCACTTAAGATTCTTTCACTTTTACATTAAGTAAACTCTTCAAAAGTTACAAGAGGTAGTTCACAAGTGAACTTTACATAGTCTTCATTTTGAAGCTTCTTTTAAGACTTTGTGAGACTCAAGCCAATACTTAGGCTTGTCATAGACTTGCTCCAACAGTTTTTTTTTTTTTTTTTTTTTTTTTTTGGCAAGAAGACCGACGGAAGGAGGGAAGTGGAAGCGAGCTAGGGGAAGGTGTTTCGAGAACTGCTTGTGGTGTCTGAGATGACAACGGGGGGGGAAAGACTAGAAATACAGAGGAGGTATTTGTTGTAGGTTGTTGCCTATCCTTAGTAGGTGTCGGAGGGAGACGGATCCAAGACTGAGAAAAAGGGGCACGACAGCAGGACAACTGGGGTTCCTCTTTCCTTCCATTGTGACGACCCCTCAGAAGCAGGAGGACGAACGAGAGGGATGATAGTAGCTGAAGGACAGTACCTTCTGTGTTTGTATATGTGTCGAAGGGGAGTATCTCAGAGACGGTGGTCTTCAACTCCCTGTTTTTTTTCAGCTGAACGGGGGGGTTTCTTCCTTTGCTCTCCTTCGCGTGTGCAGTCCAAATGATACGGGAGGTGACTGTGGAAAAAAAGAAAAAGAGGAGGAGCTGCTCTTCCATCGGGATGTTCTATATCCATTTATTGATTACAACACTCAGATAACGGGGATTCCATTAGGATCAAGAACAAGTGGAAGAGAGTAGTCCATTGGCAGTATTCTGCAAAAGAGAAACCAGTATCGACTCTAGAATTGCATTCGAAGTAGCATTTCAAGTACTATCACATGGCCTACATTTCTGGACAGCACTACTCGATGATGATGAAGGGTCTTTTCTAGTACAAAGAGGGTGGGAAAGGTGTTGTAGGCAAGGCTACTCACCGGGAAGGAGAAGCTCCTCACTTTCGATAAGTTGTAAAATCAGAAAGGTGCACTCTATTGCCTATGTCCATTCTATTAGGAAGCAAAAAATGCTATGTCTGAATCGAAGGCTTTCACCCGTTCAATTTTGTCCTTTATTTGACCACAATTTTATGGTGCAGAGTAGTTTTAGGTTTTCAAGTGGATCTCTTGACATTAATCACTTTACTACCATCAGTAAAACTCAAAACTTCTGTGCATGATAATGATATTTGTATGTAATACTTCAGCTTAACTGTTGCTCTGTATCTCGCTGAATTATTGATGTTAATTTTCATGATTTGATGCTGCCACTGAGTTAAAATCATCGGAGAGCTCGACTTTGTCTTCTTGTGGATATGTGTAGTACATTACCTGATCATTCCATATGTGAAAGAGTTCATGTGAATGTCGATCGTCTAGTAGCAGAGTTACGAGAGGAACTTGCTTTTGAAGATTAGCTTCGTTGTAATTTTTGGGGATAACCAAATTCTTTCCCCCCTTTTCCCTTGACCTTCAACACATGGTCGTGAGTGTATGCTGATAAATTTCTCAGTACATGTATCCATCTATTGAAATGAGTCTCGATTGAGCCAGGCCTTCCATGGTCCTTGGATGTTCAGTTTTTACTCAAGTACGAAGTATTTGCAGTTTTGTTGTTTTTGTTGTCGAGGAGATATTCACTAGGGATATCTACTGATAATGTTTGAAAGATTTGAGAGACGTCAGAAGTAATAACTACATTCCCACCTTTGACATTCAGAATACACAATACTGTGACCTGCAAGTGCATGCATGCGTTAATTGTGAAAGGCTACTAAGCATGTATGTGTGCCTGGGAGTAAATGCGATTGATCTGTAACTCATTGCACCACGATGTATGTCTAGGTTTGCCAAAAAGAGAGACTGTGTGTTATTGTTTAGTGTATGCATAAGGGAGGGGAGAGTGAAAGAAAAAAAGGGTAAAGGCAAGCATAATGGAGTGAGGGGAGTGGGAACAAAGTGGAGGAACATGTGTGCATGAGAGAGTGTGAGAGTGGACAGGGAAAAGAGAGAGGAAAAGAGTGAGGGAGAGTAGGAGAGATTGAAGTGAAATCCCAAGAAGTGATCCTTGGAGATTGGATCTCTGTGTACATGTACATTTCGGTTCCCACCCTTCCCTTTTCACAACCACATTCGAGAGGCAATCGTGAACTTAGAGGGAAAAAAGGTGACAAAGTGCCAAGAAATTGAGCAGACCATAAGTGTGTGAGAGACATTTTCCCTTGGGTTTAGGACCTAAAATTTTGGTGCGTTTGCTGAGAAGCATATGAGCTAGTGCATAAACAAAGGAAGTATCAACTAGAGATACCTTTGCAGCTTCCAAGCAATCCAAGTCGATCGATTTCGAGGGGTTGGAGCAGAATAGAGGCCTGTATAATCACATTTCACTTGGGCAATAGGACTCAACATAGATAATGAGGGATTATGTATTGGTATGGAAGAAAGGAGCAAATGAATTCATAAGTTCCTCTTTTAAGGAAAGAAGAAAGAGAGAATCAGCTTAGAGATATGAGAGTGATCTCACTCTACCTTAGAGATCTCACTTTAGCTCCTCTTCTTGGAAGAAAAAAATGAAAGGAAAATATTATTTCTTCTGTGGAGAAGAATATAGTATGTTTTCCTTTACAGAGAAGAGATGTTTAGAAAACATCTTTTAGTTTATTTTAGAAGGAATTCATTTCCTCTGCTTTTAATGTAATTTTCCTTCACATGGGAGTTTGATTCTCCATTATTTTGGAAGGGAAAATATGGAGAACGTATGTGCATGTTCTCAATTATGGATGAGTAGAGCAACTCAATTCATCAAAATCTCTTTCAAAGGGAAAGGGAAAGTGGAATAGATTCCACTACCAGAGCTCTTTTCCTTAGAGGAGATTACTGAGAGAGAGAGAGAAAGAGAGTTTCACTTTCTCACTTTTAGATTATCTAGATAGAAGTGGCACCCCTCTATCAAAGACAAGAGGGAGGTCAGTTAATCATGATGGTTAGATTGAGTCTCACCTATAGACTCTAGAGAGATGCAGTTATGCTATTCTCAGTGATGGTGCTTGACTAGATGAAATGATCTAGTTATTGACATTAGTGAGACTGGGAGTTGAGTATGATTCTTCTCTGTAGGGTTTCTAGGAGATATGGAGATATCTAACCTATGGAGGTGAAAAACTCTTAGTTGGTGTTACATCATGAGCATGATGTGTAAACATCAGTTAGGAGGATGGGTACTTAGGGATTATTTGAATCTCAAACGGGATGCTTTTGCATTCATATGGAAAACTAAAGGGAAGAGAATATTTTTGAGTTTGCATTAGTGCCAATAGATGCTCTTCCAATAGAACTTAGTCCAATAGTAAAGGATGACAAACCACAGACTTCTTGGTTGGTGAAATGTAGAGATTGCATGTTACTACCAAGAAACTATGATATATGAGCTGTATGATGGATTTGCATAGTTCACAAGGTAGTTAGGTTAAACTATTACTTGTGATTACACTCAAGGTTAGGAAGACGTAGAGTGGTATGAGGGCAATCTAACATTTAGTCCTAGATGGGTTGGAGTGATTTTTTATGGGAATTTGTTCTATATTTCACAGGATTCTATGGTTTATTATCTCCAATATGGTACGGTCAAGCTTATAAGTTTGGAACTTTGCACTTGCTTTTCATATTATTACTCCATAGAGGATACATCATATGGACTTAGGTCATATGGATGATGTTGTATGTCATGGAAGTGATAGTTTGGAAAGTGGAGTGTATATGGGAGATAGTAGGCATCACTCAAACGGTTTCCCACCTTTGAGATGATCTCATATGAGACTTCTTAAGGGGAAGGATACGGGGAAACAACACACAGAGATGACCATGTACATAGAGTACATGGGGTTCAGGGGAGTCTGAGCACTTTCTTCTAACAAGGGACATTTCATTTACATTTTCGAGGATGAAAATGCTTTCAAGGGGAAGGAAATGTCATATTATGGATGCACACCCTCTTGGGTGAGGTGGCATAGATGCCACATGGCATCATTAGAGACATTGTGTATATCTCATAGAATAAGAAGACAAGAGTCTCACTTATCTCTTAGGATGTGGGACAAGAGAAGATATGAGAAGAGTGCATCGGACGTGGTTGGGAGGAAAAATGAAACCAAGTCTCTATGTGTCTTGGAGTGGAGGACAGCCTCGTGTGGCTCACAACAGCAGCGGCAGCAAGCGTGATCAAAAGGATGACTAACAAATACCCCTTCTACTATACAAATTCCGGTGGATAAAGTTGGAGAATTTAGCAAAGGGGATGAGGGCAACACATGTTTACCCGTCACATACAATGGATACATGACCAAGGCCATACTAGATACAGGAGCAGGAGTAGGTATCGCCACCAAAGAGATTTGGGAGAAATGGGGAAAGCCAGCCCTACGACCAACTCGTATGAAGCTTCAATTAGCAGGTGGTCATGTAGAGAGACCCCTGGGAATATTGGAAAAAATTAAGTTAACCACCTACAGAGTGGAGTTTGAACACACATTAGCCATATGTCAATTTGGAAAATCTAATAATTATGAAATGATACTAGGACAACCTTTCATGAGACAACTTAGGGTAGTACAAGACTGGGGAAGAGATGCTTTGTACCTACAACATCAAGGAACTACTACCAAGATAAATTTGCATACATTTGCATATAGGGATGTACCACCACTACAATGGAACCCCGTACATAAGGACGAGGATGATTTATCAATCCATAGTGCCGGTTCAAGTGACCAATCGTGGATGCATGAAGATGCCTAATTATGGATGTGTAAGGAAGCAAAGAGAGAAGAGAAAAAGACTCGAACATGACCCATCGGACATCAAAATTACTGACCTGTGGAGTATCCTATGTATATGCCCCAAGTTTTTCCTGAGATGAAGCATTCGAACCACACGGTTGGATGGAGATTTTGGCCACTTTGGATGTATGTGTAAATGAAGTACTGACCATGAATGAATGCGTAGACGAAGAAGGTTATGATGTAAGCTTTTACATGGTAGTCCTTCAGGAGGTAGAAGGAGGAGAAGTATTAGAAAAGGAATGGAAACGAGAATATGAGAGCATAGAGATGGAACCGGAGTTTGATTCAGAGGAACTCTATTTAGAAGCCATCCAAGCTTAGGACAAGGAGGGAACGACCAAGGTGTTAGCAATAGAAGCAGCCCCGATAGTACCGAACCATGAGGATACCATAGGTAAGACCGAACCAACCCCGGATCTATTTGAAGTCACAGAACACTTCAAAAGATATGAAGTAGAGGAAAGGAAAATAGCCATTCAGATGCCCAATAGAGAAGCTAGAGAAGGAGAAACATATGACAACAAGGAACAAACTAAGAAAGTCATAGTGATTGTAGAAAATGGAGATGAAAGATGCACCTACATAGGAAAAGATGTATCACCTGAGGAGGAAGAAGAATTGATAAGATTGATTCAAGAATATCGAGATGTGTTTGCATGGACTTACAAGGACCTTAGAGGTGTGGAGCCCTCCATTTGTTCTTATCGAATACCAATGACACCTGAAGCAAAACCATCAAAGCAATGCCCTTACACTTATAATGATGTCTATGCAACAAAAATTAAGGAAGAGATAGACAATCTATTAGCAGCGAAATTCATTTACGAGATAGAACATATCGAATGGGTGTCACCATTAGTAGTTGTGCCCAAAAAGAACGGGAAACTGAGAGTGTGCATTAATCTAAAGAAAGTCAACACAGCCACAATCTGTGATAGCTACCCTTTACCTATCACTGATCACCTCCTGGAAAGATTTGCAGGTAAATAAGTCTATAGCTTCTTGAATGGATTCTCTGGATACAACCAAGTAGCTATTGCTACATAGGACCAACATAAGACTGCATTCGCGACTGAATGGGGTGTCTATGCTTTTAGGGTGATGCCCTTTGGGCTCACAAATGCCCCTACTACTTTCCAAAGGTTGATGTGTCATGTCTTCAAATAATTCCTAAGGAAGAGTATGGAAGTATATGTAGATGACTTATGCACATACTCAAATAGGATACAGGAACATATTTTGGAGTTGCGAAGAATATTTGAAAAATGTCGACAATATAGAGTTTGCCTGAATCCTAAGAAGTGTGTATTTATGGTGAGACAAGGAAAAATCCTAGGACATATTGTCTCTAGGAATGGAATTTCTACCGATGAAGACAAGATCAATGTGATTTTAGAACTTCCAAGACCAAAAAATGCAAAGGAAGTGCAAGTGTTCATGGGATTGTGGATACTATCGTCAATTTATCCACATGTACGCCATAATTGCCAAGCTATTATATGGACTGTTGACCCAATCCACGTGGACGGACGAATGCGAGAAAGCGTTTAATGAACTAAAAAAATGACTTAGCACAGCACCTATTTTGAAAACACCCAACTGGAACAAGCCTTTTCATATTCATGTGGATGCTTCCAATTACGCAATAAGATGCATTTTAGCTCAACCGACAGATGAGGGAAAATTGGACCATCCTATTGCCTATGCAAGCAGACAACTGAATCAAGCTGAAAGAAACTATACAACTATGGAGCGAGAAGGTTTAGGGATGGTGTACGCTGTAAAGAAATTCAGACACTACCTTTAGCCAACAAGTTCAAGCTCTTCATAGATCATCAAGCCCTATTGTACTTAGTCAATAAGCCTTGTAACATGGGAAGACTAGTGAGATGGTTTCTGTTATTAATGGAGTTCGATTTTGAAGTGATTGTAAAAAAAGGAAATACCCACGTGCGAGATGATCATCTCTCTAGGTTAACACATGGAGAACCACCTAGTGGAGTACCCGACGATTTTCCAGACACTTACCTGTTCAATTTGGAAGTACGTCCTAAGTGGGCAAAAAAGCGAATTCCAATACTCACTCATGGACCACAACACTCAATTAACAAGGAGATTAGAAAGGAAATTTTGCAATCGCATAACTTATACATTGTAGCTAGAAGTGTGTACCATAAAGAACCCAATGGTGTATTATCTAGATTAGAAGAAGACCAACAAAAGAACTTGATCGAACAAGCACACGTAAACAAATGGAGAATGCACAAGGGAACTCATGGAACTCTAAGAGAATTGAAATGATTAGGAGTCTATTGGCCTGATATGCCTAAGGATGTTCATGAGTATGTTGGTAATTGCACAGAATGTCAAGAAACAACTCTAGATGACCATACATCATTTCCTTTCTCTACAATAGCACCCAACTGGAGTACGACATTAGTGAAATTCTTAAAGACATGAACGCATGAGGACGGAACCAGTTTGGCTAGGAAACAATCCCTAGAAGAAATGAGTAAGGACTATGTCACCTTGGGGAGACAATTATTCAAAAGAGGAAAAGATAATCAACTACGACTATGTGTACATGAAGGAGAGTACTTACCCATATTAGAAATGGCACATGCAAGTACTGTAGGAGGACATTTCTCAGCCGAAAGAACTGTAAAAATGATCCTCTTTGCAGGCTTGTGGTGGCCAACTCTACATATGGATGCAGACACCTATGTACGAAGTTGTGAGGCATGCCAAAGAGCTAAATACCCTATTAGACGAGATGACATGCCTTTAAGACCTATGGTTTGCATGAGAGCCTTTTCAAATTGGGGTATTGATTTCATAGGACCCATTAATCCACCAGCCAAAGGATCACACACTAAATACATAATAGTGGCAACCGATTATCTGACTAAATAGGTAGAAGCAAAAGCAACTCGAAAAAATGATGCACAGACCATAGCCAAGTTTCTTTTTGAGCACATCTTTACTCGCTTTGGACTACCTATAGAGATAGTGAGTGATCGAGGAACGCATTTCAAAAGTAATAGAGTCCTTGATGAATGAATTCTTAGTGATTCATAAAAAATCAGCTCCATTATCACCCTCAAGCCAACGGTCAAGCAGAAAGTTCCAATAAAGTGTTGTGCACTGTTTTGACAAAGATGGTCAATAGTGGAAGGTCAAATTGGGACAAACAATTGCATCATGCAATTTGGGCCTTCCGTGTGGCTTACAAAACAGCCATTGGAACTACATCATTTAACCTAGTGTATGGACAAAATGCAATCCTGCCAATCCATTTTTTGCTGCCTACTTTAAGGGTAGCGCAATAGTATGAATGGACAGGACATGATTTGTCCAAGCAACTCGAACAAATTGAGAAGCTACATGAAACAAGACTACAAACTGTTGCGGGAATTTATGCCACGAAAAGAAGACACAAAACATATTATGATGCGCACATCAAAGATAAAGGCCTAAAAGAAGGAGATTTAGTCCCAGTGTATACTTTGAAGCAACACGCCAAGAAGCTGCAGAAACATGGATATGGACCCCTAATAATCAATAGGATTTCAACGAGTGGAGCAGTCAACCTAGCCACATTGGATGGAGATATACTTCCTAATTACATAAGTGGTTGTCAAGTAAAGCGCTATATCGAACCATTGACGGATCAGATGTTGGCACGACTAGTAGGTGTGCAAAACCGGAAAATAGAAAAAGAGAGAATTAGAGAAGAGGCAAGGCAAGAAGCCCTAGAGCATATCAAGAGACAAAAAGAGTGGATGAGGCAAAGGGATGAACGATATTTACAAGTTGAGGAGCCAATTCCCATGCCAACTACCAAGTTCACCAAGCCAAGACAAATAACCTCAGCATATCCCAACCATATTTAAACATAGGGATTGGAAATACCGAATACCAATTGATAGATGCTCTCAGGAGCAGCACTCAACTGCATACGAATAACAGTTATTACGCGTCTTCAGATGATTATACAATCGACTAAAGCTCGCATGATAGGTGTTGGGGGCCAAGTCATTGAGTGTATTGGAGAAGCCATAATATCCCTCCACCTAGGAAATTCTACTATGGAGCAACGAGCTTTGGTATGTAAAGATGAGGATTTAATAAAAAACCTGATCCTAGGGCAAGATTGGATTATTGAGAATGAAGTGAGCATTCATTTAGCTCAAGGATGCATCTCAGCCAAAATAGGGCATAAGGAAATCTTTATCCTACTAGAAGAAAGATCTCCTCATATGCATGAAGTCATCAAGCGTGAGAAAGAAACACGAGAAGAAGAAAATGAATCAATCAAGAGCATACCCAAAGAATACCCTAAGATAGAATTACCAACAAAGGTGAATGAGTCACTTGGTGATGTACCTTCATTCCCCATGCAACTGGAATCCATGAGAGAATGTGAAGACAATGCTCCTAAAATTACCTACAACAAGGGAAGAACATCCACATGGAAGTCTACTACATGATTACCACAGTCAGGACACACTAATCTACACTAGGTTTGCAAGGATCGAATGAGGGAATTAGAGAACTTGACACCGAAGTAGATCACTCACACCACTAAGGCAAGGAAAAACAAGAATTTCTCTTCACAATCAGGACCAAGAAGACTTCTAAAAGTATGGCTCCCAAAATCATTAGTAGAAGGCCAAAAAACACGGCAGCATATGTGGATTCCAAAGAAGGTCAGAGAGACTGTGAACCAAGAACTAGACAAGCTCGATGAGATATTATGCCAACAAAGCAAGGTGGAGAAATCCAAACAGAATTATCAAAGGTACAAGAAGAACACGACATCATCCAATCAGACTTCAAGGAAGAAGGAGTCAAGGTTCAGAGAACGACAAACCAGAGAGAAGTGCTCAACAACCAACATACAAAATACATTATTGCTTTCACCCATGGCCACAGACTAAAATACCATGATGTAGAAAAATTACTATATTTCAAAAAGTTGAATAGAACTACCACTTCAAGCTCTACTAAGCATGTACTAGACTTTGAGGTGGTTGTAGTGGCAAACTGAGACTTTTATATATGTTTGGCACAAAAGGATGAAATTGCCTGCACAAGCGCTATGATAGTGCATTCAAATGTTGAAACAAGCTGATATCAAAATTTTAGCTCCACAAAGTGAAGCCATTTTGAACTCTTAATCACCCTAAGTATGCTCACCAATTTTTGTGCAATTTTGAGAATATGATTGGAGGGGTTTCGATGATGCCTTAGATGAAGCAACGACCTACTTTGATACTGATTCTTGGAGTTTGAGATTTGCAAAAGCACACAAACAACATAAGGAAGAAGGAGAATCTTGGAGCACAACACACAATAATAAATGTATTACCAAGTGAATGTAAAAAGAAGAAACACCCGTTAGGGTTATAGGCATATATACAAGCCAGGGGAGAAAAACCTTGTAAAGAGGGAAAAAAGTTCCCCGATAGTCCTAGTGTGTTCACACGTATCACTACCAAAATATATCAAGAAAACAAGCCCCTCATGATTGGCATGCAAGATTACATATTATTTGACCATCACTGGATTTTATATGTGTAATGAAGATCACTCATTATATGCAAGGAAGGTGATGATGGCATCACAATTGTGGCTATTTATGTTGATGTCCTAATTATAGGTGGTGGTAATGAAGAAAGCATGAAAGAGATAATAGAACTCCTTATACAAGAATTTGACATGAAAGATCTTGGTGAAGTTGGATACTACTTTAGGTAAAGCATTGGAAAATGCTACTATGTACAGGAAAATTATGGGAAGTTTGATACATCTCACAATTACAAGGCCAGATCTAAGCTACATTATAGGACTTGAAAGTCAATTTGTGTAGGTTCCTAGCAAACTGTTGGAGTTAGACGTCTACGAAAGCACACAAACAACACAAGGAAGAAGAAGAAGCTTGAAACACAACACACAATACTGAATGTATTACCAGTAGAATGTATAAAGATAAGTAGCCCATTAGGGCAATACGTATATATACAAGTCAGGGGAAAAAAACTTCCTAAAGATGGAAAAAAGTGCCCCGACAGTCCTAGAATGTTCACACACATCACCACCTAAATATATCAACAAATCCCCCTTGGGAGTGATGCGGTGAACAAGGAGCTGACACTCATGTATAAGGAAGTACCAAGCTATGTGGAATCAATCCACAAAAGGAAGTAAGCCCAAAGCTTTGTGGAAAGCTTTAGACTTCTCCCTAAGCAGAGCCTTCGTAAAAAGGTTTGCAATGCTCTCCTGCGTGGGCACATATGCCAAGTTGATCTCCCAAGTAGAGAACCTCTCCGTGACATAATGATAATGCACCTCAATGTGCTTAGTGCAAGCATGGAACATAGGGTTCCTCACAACTGCCAATATGCTCTGATTGTTAGTGAAGATGGTGGTGGCAGAAGGCTGACCAACACCCAAATCAGCCATAAGGCATCTGAGCCACACACACACTCAACAGTCACTGTGAAAGCTGCCCTATACTCAGCCTCATGATTCGAAGTGGTCATAGTAGGCTGCTTCTTGCTCAACCAAGATATACATGAGCTACCAAGCATGAAGCAAAATCCACTGGTGGACAGATGAGTGCCATAGCAATAAGCCCAATCAATTTAAAAAAAAACATGCAAATCTGGTGGTAGTGATCCCCCCCTTGGGATAAAACAATCGAAGTAGCCGGGTACCACTCAAGTAGCAAAAGATGTGCTTAACCGCTTGCCAATGCTTGACACTTGGGCAATGCATAAACCTGCTCATATGTGAGACAACAAATTGAATATCTGGCTGAGTAATGCATAAGTAAATCAAGCATCCAAGAGGTTGTTGATAGAGAACACCATCAAATGCATCTCTAGCATCATGAAGACTCAATCATAAGTTGCCTCATTAGGACGAGCACTAGACTGTCCACCTATAAAAAGAGGCAACAAAGTATCACACATGTCTTTGGAGCTAACATATGTCTCTTTAGTACATGAAAGTAAGAGTTGAATAGCATCTTCCACAAAAACAACATCACAACTAATCAGAATGCGTTTAGTCTGTGGATGATACAGATGATAGCCTTTGCTTTCAGAATTGTACCCAACAAAAATACATTTTACTGCTTTATCATCCAATTTTTTGCAATGTTGTTCAGACACTAATGCATATGCTAAACAACCAAAAACACACAAATGAGCAACAGATGGCTTGTGACCATGCCAAGCCTCATATGGAGTGATAGACTGTAACGCTTTAGAGGGACACCTGTTAAGTACATATGTTGCACACATGACAACCTCAAGCCTGAAACTATGTGGTAAAACCTGACTCTTGATCATACACCTCACCATCTCTATGAGTGAACTGTTCTTTCGTTCAGCAACTCCATTCCGTTGAGGTGTATACGACATTGTACATTGATGTTTTATCCCAGGTTCAGCCAGAAATGCATTAAATTCAGAAGACGTATATTCCCCCCCTCGATCAGGATGGAGGGTGCCCATTTTACATGCTGATAGATTTTAGCCAAAACTAGAAGCTCTTTGAAGCACATAAACACTTCCGACTTTGCCTACAATGGATATACCCATGCATGCCCTGAAAAATCATCGATGAAAGTCACAAATTAAAGATAGTTCCCAAATAAGGTGTCTGCATAGGACCACATACATCACTATGTACAGGCATCTGCAGAATAAACCATCTTCGACACCATCTTCAACACCATCTTCGACACCATCTCCATGAGCCAGTACCAAGTTGCAAAAGGCTTTATATGGACTTAAGCAAGCTCCTCATCCATGGCATGCAAGGATTTTTTATTACTTAACCACCATTGGGTTTTCTATGTGTGATGCAGATCATTCACTATATGCAAGGAAGGGTGATGATGGCATAACAATTGTGGCTATTTATCTTGATGACTTGATTGTAGGTGGTTATGCAGGAATTTGACATGAAAGATCTTGGTGTGCTGTGCTATTTCTTGGGCATTGAGTTTATACATATAGAAACAGGTATATGGATGTTGCAAAGGCAATATGCCTTGAATATGCTGCAAAAGTATGGTATGGCTGATTGTAAGCCAATTTCTATGCCTTAGATCAGAATTCAAAGTTGGATACTACATCAGGTGAAGCATTGGAAAATGCTACTATGTACAAGAAAATTGTGGGAAGCTTGATATATCTCACAATTACAAGGCGCGATCTAAGCTACACTATTGGACTTGAAAGTCAATTTATGCAGGTTCCTAGGAAGCCACATTTGGATGCTTTGAGGCACACTCTACATTATGTGAGTGCTACTTTGGATTATGCATTGTTTTATGAAGCTGGTGTAGATTTGCACGTTCATGGATACATTGATGGAGATTGGGCTGGTAGCATTCTAGATAGAAGATCTACTAGTGGTTTTTTATTCTCACTTGGGAGTGCAACTATTACATGGAGCAGCAAGAAGCAACACATTGTTGCTTTGTCGAGTACAGAGGCTGAGTATAGAAGTGCTGCAATGGCAGCATGTGAGGCATCATGGCTAGAGATGCTACTTGCATATTTAGGTGTGGAAGTGCAAAAGAATATCACCATCTATTGTGATAATCTTAGCAACATATAGCTAGCATGGAACCCTATTTTTCATGCTAGATCATAGCATATCAAGGTACATTATCACTTCATCAGAGAGAAGGTATTGGCAAGTGATATTGATCTTGTTTATATGAGAAAAGATGAGCAAGTTGCTGATACTTTCACTAAAGCACTTGGAGTAGAGAAGCGGAAGAAGTTTTGGAAGATGCTTGGATTAGAGGACTTGACATTGAGCTTGAGGGGGAGTGTTGAGATATCAAGCTCATCATGTGATGATCTAGGATGAGACATATCAGTTTTTCATTTCTGTGACATGTTTAGTGGTCACGCCGGTATATGTCAGGGATACTTCATTGAGCTATACTAGATTTATCTACCGATAGTGATGACACATTTTTTTCTTGCCAACTCACTCATTCGTAGACATTAGATTTTTCCTTATGTACTGATCTTTATATATTGCACTTGTTGTATTCTTGTTTTTAGGTCATTCTTGTACATTCCTTTTATGTAATAGAAGAAGAAGAAGATTATTATTCCTTGCCTCAATCTGTGTGTGTGCTCCTCCTTGAGTATGAGAGTGTGTGTGAGCTCTCTTCCTTATCTCCTTCCTCATGACAACCTAGGCAATGCATAAACCTACTCATTTGTGAGATAGCAAATTGAATATTTAGCTGAGTAATGCATAAGTAAATCAAGCATCCAACAACCTATTGATAGAGAACAACATCAAACGCATCTCCAACATCATGAAGACTCAACTGTAAATCTGTTTCCATAGGAGTGGCAATAGGTTTGCAGTCCTCAAGGCCAAAACACTGTAATAATGTATCAATATATTCTATTTGACACAAAGCTATTCCACCATCAACTTACATAAACTCGATGCCCAAATAATGATGCAAATGGCCCAAATCTAATATCTCAAATGAGGCATGCAAATCAGCCTTAAAATCAGCAATATGCTTCTAATGAGGACCAGTGAGTGGCATGTCATCAACATAGACAACAATGATTAGAGGGACGTCATTCGCATGCTTAACATATAAGGTGCTCTCAATTAGACTATTCTCAAAACCATGTGCAATCAAGTAGGCATGTATCTTTTCATACCAAGCATGTGGTGCTTGCTTCAAACCATATAGTGTCTTCTTCAACCTGCACACTTTGTTTTCGTGCCCTTTCTGCACAAAACCATGGAGCTGAAAAACATATAGTTCTTCATGCAAGTCACCATTTAGAAATGTAGTTTTACTGTCCAACTAATGTACATTCCAACCATGATGAGTTGCAAGTGCACATATGCTATGAACAATAGTCATTCCATATGTAGGAGCAAAGGTCTCATCAAAATCAATGCCACTTTCTTTAGCATAACCCTTTGCACGAAGCCTAGCCTTATACCTGTCAACTATTCCATCATGCTTACACTTCAGATTGTATACCCACTTAATGCCAATGGCCTTCTTGCCAGGAGGTAAGTCACATAAAGACTAGGTGCCATTTTTTGTAATAGCATCATATTTTGATTTCATAACACCCATCAAATTTTTTGAATTTTGTGCTTCATCAAACAAAAGAGGCTCATTCTCATCACAAAGACTAGAGGCAGCCATAGCATAGCAATTTGATGCAAAAGAAGCACTATGAGAGCCTAAACGAGTGCGATATGATAGAGGTGCATCTAATTTGCTATCTCTCAAATTTTGCACCAGCCATTTAGGCATAATCTTTGCCTCCTCTATATCAGTTCTCTCATCAACAAGTGCATGATGTAAATATGGATTAGAAATGGAATGATCTATATCATCACATAAAACCTGTAAAGGCTGAGAAATTGCCCCATTTGGACCAACATTAGACTGTCTTCCTATAAAAAGAGGTGGCAAAGTGTCATACACATCTTTTGCGATAATTAAGAAAGTAATGGGTGAATAGCATCTTCCACAAAGCAACATCACGGCTAACCAAAATTCATTTACTTTGTGGATGATACAGATGAGAGAGTTTTCTTTCACAGCTGTACCCAATAGATACATTCCATTGCTTTATGATCCAATATCTTGCGTTGTTGTTTACGCATTAACGCATATGCAAGACAACCATAGACACACAAGTGAGCAACAGATGGTTTGCAACCATGCCAATCATCACATGGAGTGATAGATTGCAATGCTTTAGTGGGATGCATGTTAAGTACATATGCTACACACATAACAGTCTCAAGCCAAAAACTATGTGGTAAAGCCTGACTCTTGACCATACACCTTGCCATCTACATGAGTGACCTATTCTTCCTTTTAGCAACTCCATTTTTTTGAGGTGTATATGGCATTGAGCATTTATGTTTTATCCCACATTCAGCTAAAAATGCATTAAAATTAGAAGACATATATCCAACCCTCGATCAGAATGGAGGGTGCCCATTTTACATGTTGATAGATTTTCAACCAAAACCAGAAACTGTTTGAAGCACATAAACACTTTGGACTTTGTTTTCAATGGATATACCCATGCATGCCTGGAAAAATCATCATTGAAAGTCAAAAAGTAAAGATAGTTCCTAGAAGAAGGTGTTTGCATAGGACCACAAACATCACCGTGAACAAGCTGCAATTTCTGAGTAGCTTGAACTAAAACATCTTTTGGGAAGGAGGAACATTGCATCTTGCCCAAAATATAGCCTTCAAAGACATGTTTTGCACCTCTAGTTTGGGCAAAGAGGACACCATTTCATATTTCTGTAGGTGTATCAAACTAGCAAAATTCAGATGACCAAAGTGTGCATGGCAAAGCTTTCCATATGGCATAGCCTGAAAATCTTGAACTGCACATGCTGAATCATTCACAGATTTTGCATAATCTATGAGCTTATATAGGCCATGACATAAAATTCCAAAAGCAATAATGATGTCACCGTTTGACGAATCATGAACTGTACATCTATCATCCAACAATTTCAAAAACAAGTCGATCTTTGCTAATGTTGAAACTAATAACATATTTTTCTTGATCCTTGGTACAAATAAAGCATCTAACAATGTAAAAGAACTACCATCATAAGTAGCCAGAATGATCTTAGCAACTCCCACAATAGGATAAGAGGAGTTGTTTGTGCATGTGATAGTATTCCCTTTAAGGGCAGGCTCAAGTGAAGTGAAGAAACTATGCTAGGAGGCAATATGTTTGGTTGCCCCACTATCAAAGTACCAAACATCTGAGTCTAGTGCAAACATAATGTTCATGAAAAGATGGACCATAATTGCAAACATTAGTAAATGCCCATTCTTCATTTTGCACAAGATTAGCAGACTCTATTTTGGGTCTAGAGGCCTTTGCAATAACCATTTTAGCCTCTTTCTTCTTTGCCTCTTTTGCAGCTAGTTTTGGACAACTCTTTATGACATGATCATTTCCTTTATAGTATTTGCAAAATAATTTTTGCTTTTTTGTTTTCTTCTCATCTTTGTCATCCTTCTTTGATTGTGCAAAATTAGCAAATTTCTGATTACTAGTAGATGATCTCCATTTACCTTTGCCCTTTTGAGTAGCCATGAAAGCTTGATCTAAAACATGCATAATGAACCTATTCTGCCTAGCGTGACCTTCCTGAAATAGAACTGAGACTAACTCCTCGAATTTTAAGGCATTTGGATTGCCTTTCATCATCAATTGAATAGTAGAAGCAAAACTCTAATATGAATCTAGAAGACCATTCAAAATAGTCTACACAAGGGAACTATCAGGCAAGACTTCATTAACAAAAATCAATTGCTTCTTCAAATCTTTGATCTTTGTCAAAAAATATCCATGGAATCTCCTTCATTCATGTTCTCACTTTCCAACTATTTTTAGAGGTAAGCAATACGAGCCTCATTCCTTGCCTGGTATAAAGTGGTAATTGTATCCCAAGCATCCTTTGTCGTTTTGTAAGAGTGAATGTGAGGAATAATGGCATGTTTGATAGACAAGGCTATCAATCCATGTGCTTGAGCATCTCTACCATCCAAACAAAGTTGCTCTACAATAGGTGCAATAGGAAACACAACACGAATAGGAACTTGAAGAATATCACCATCTTTAATCTGCATTAGTTTCAGTAACTATATTTGCACGTGTGATAGGATATTTTTCAACACCCTGCACAATATTCCACAGTCCTTTTGCAACCAAAACATGATGCATCATATAAGCCCATAATGGGTAATTGGTACCGTCCAACTTATCCTCAACAACCAACATATGGAATACATCATTGCTTTCAACCATGTCCACTGATTAAAATACCTTGATGCAAAAAAAATGAATGTATCTCAAAAATTTGAACAGAACTACCCCATCAAGTTTTGCTAAATTTGTAACAAACTTTGAGGCACTTATATTGGAAAAATGAAACCTATATATATATCTTTGGTAGAAAAAGACAAATTGCCTACATAGGTGCTACAATAGTGCATCCTAATTGCCCTAAATATGCTCACCAATTTTTGTGCGATTATGATATTGTGATCGGAGGGGTGTCGAGACACCTGAGATGAAGCTACGACCTGCTATGATACCAATTGTTGCAGTTTGGGGTCTATGGAAACATGCAAAAAACACAAGGAAGAAGAAGAAGCTTAGAGCACAACACACAATACTGAATGTATTACAAAGAGAATGTACAAAGATAAGTGACATGTTAGGGTTATAAGCGTATATACAAGCTGGGGGAAACAACATCCTAAAGAGGGAAAAAAGTGCCCTGGTGGTCCTAGTGTGTTCACACACATCGCTACCGAAATATATCAACATATCATTATTTCATTGGAGTTATGTTAGTTCAACATACTTAATCAATGGCTTTTGAGAGCAAAAAGTGAAATCTAACTTGAGGAACTATTCAACCTATGAATGAGAAGTATATGTCATTGTGCATTGTCTTCAAGAATCAGTGCCATTATATGTCTCATGCTGAATTGACCTTCATTTTCATTCATGATAGCACAAAGTAGCTTATCAAGTAATTTGATAAAAAATGCAAAGAGCTAGATGGAGCAAAGTCATTGAAGAATTGATTTTGAAGTTAGGTATAAAAAATGAAAATTAAATATGGTGTAGACTCGTTGAGTCATATATCACTGATGAATACTTTGAATTAAAGAGAGAAGTATAAAGATTATCCAGTCCATAACAATACTATTTAATGGAGGGATCATCTAATAATCAATCACCTTATAATTCGTAAGAGATATTCAAGCAATAGAATATTCAAGATGAATACTTACATTACAAAGATAAGATAGTGCACTATGTTGTGTTGGTAGATGAGTGGAACAAACTTGGCCGGGTGGTCAGGGCGAGAAGTTGCATCCAATTGCAACATAGGCCAACTTGTGAATTAAAATAAACAAATAAAAAGAAAAATTTCCCACTCTTGAGGGGGAGAGACAGAGAGGAGGGCAGTGATCACCCAAAAGGATGTGTGTTTTTTGCATGTGTGTAGTTACAAGGATGAGAGGTTGGCTGTTGATAGATTCATCTGTTTGACACCAACACTGATGAAGGTATAATTATTATATGTGCATGGATGGTGAATTGTTTTGATGGCGATGCACCACAGTGCACTCTCCTTATCAAGAGCTCCACGGCGATATCCTCAGAGTAGAAAAACTGAGCTCCTAGGGCTGCACACGATACTCCGCATAGAGGCTCTAGAATACGTAGAAAGACACACTACATAGGGAGCATGAAGTTAGACTTCTTAGGTATTACAAATGCGGTCGAAATTTTTGTCTATGGCTCACCAGGCCACTATATGTTTTACTAAAGAACATATACAAAGAAGTGTCCGGTGGCCATTTGGCCTTTCACATGGACACTAACGGTAATAATCTTCCACTAAAGGCCAATATGGACAAAGTAACTATGGAAGAAAAATAAATAATGATAAAGAATATCTGAGTGTAAGTATAAAAACTATACCTCTCACCTGATGGGCATGTTACACAGTATACAAGTGATTGTGTAAGATCATGAATCAAGTAACTCCCATCAAGTGACAACATTGTCGAAAGCTATCCTGTGGTAGAGCTTTAGTCAAAGCATCTGTAGCATTATCTCGAGTGTGAACCTTCTCAATAATAATGCACTCCGTGGCTAAGCAATCTCTAATGAAGTGATACCTCACCTCAATGTGCTTGGTCTTTGCATGATAGACCGGATTCTTATCCAAAGCAATGGCACTCTGTCTGTCACTAAGCAAACGAGGTACATGCTGAGGTAAACCCATATCACAATCAAGACAAGAAAGCCACAGTGCTTCCTTACATGCCTCACTTGTTGTAACATACTCTCCTTTTGTGGTGGAAACAACTGTACATTCTTGAAGACGAGATCTCCAAGAGATAGCACCTCCAAAAAAATGAAAAATGTACCTTGATGTAGACTTACGATTGTCTACACAACCAGCATAGTCATAATTTTTGTAACCAATAATGGATGCTTTCCCTCTACCTAAGCATAGACACTTGTCCTTAGTGCCACTCAAATATCTCAAAATCATCTTGACTGCTTCCCAATGTTTCTTGCCACATATATCTGCTCACAACTCCCACTGCAAATGCAATGTCTGGTCTCATAGCTACTTCACATATGTGGGTAAAGGTGTACCTTTCCACCCTACATGCTAACTCGAGGACTAGTATCCTCAAACACAACTCTTCTCACTTCAACCTCCTTAATGGGTTGTTTATGCATCTTAGACTCATTGAAAATGACATCACTACTTCTGATCACTGACCGTGTTTCAGGATCCCATAAGCGATATCCAAATTTTCCTTCTTGACCATATCCAAGAAAAATGCATTTCTTTGACTCATGGTCCAAGTTTTGTCTAAGACTCTTGGGTATATGAACATATGCTTCACACCCAAAAACTCGAAGATGATCATTGTGCCACTTTTAGACCTTTGGCAGTACTAGGTGAAAGGTTAATCACATGAACTGCAGTCAATACTGCTTCTACCAAAAAGCCTTGTGAGAGGTTTGCATGATGCAACATAGAAACTACTCTATCTTGAATAGTTCTATTCATCCTTTCAGCTACACCATTTTGTACTAGGGTATAAGGAGTTGTAAACTCTCTAGAATCCCTCTAGACTCACACAAAAATACTGAATTCATGTGAGGTAAACTCACCCCCATTATCTGAATGTAAAGCCTTAAGCTTAGTTCCTTTTTCATTCTCAACTGAAGCAAGCCATTTTTTGAAAGTAGGGAATACGTCAACCTTCCATTTGATAGGATACATCTAGACTTTTCTAGTGGCATCATCTATGAAAGTGACAAAGTAAAGAGAACCACCTAAGGACGTAGTGGTTATAGGAGCACACACATCTATATGAACGAGATCTAAAGGCTGAATTGAAGAGTCAATGTGCGTTCTATGCACATTTGTGGTTTGCTTTCCATATTGACAATGCTCACAAAATGAGAAATCAGAGAAAGATGACATAGGTAAGTGGCCAGAAGGAGAAAGACTTTCCATTCCACTATGAGATATATGGCCCAAACAACAATGCCAAATACAAGCTATAGGTTGTTCAATAACAGCTAACAAGTGTTCTTTCTATGATATGAATAAAGGATAAAGTGAGCCAAATTTGCTTCCTTTTGCAATAACCATATTTCTCTTTGATGTACGAAAGGACTGAGCATAGAAGACCACCTTGTAACCAAGGTCATCAAGTTGACCAACTGACATCAAACTGTGTGATAACTGAGGTACATGACATACATTATGCATAGTAAATTTTGAACCATCAATGAACTGCACAACCACATCTCCAATCCCCACAACGTCACATTGGTAAGAGTCACCAAGTCTCACAGTACCAAGAGACTTTGCTGCATAATTAGAGAACCATTCTTTGTGTGGTGTCACATGGAAAGAAGCACCAAAATCTAGCAGCCATGTGTGGGAAAGAGAACCAGCCATAAGAGCCTCAGTTGGCACAATACTATCAAGTGTCAACACATCAAATCATCAGAAATAGCATTAATTTCTTCAATCTTCACAGTCAAAGTAGATGGTGCAGGTAACTGTTTAACATGCCCATCAACATTCTGTCCTTTACCTTTACCATTCATTAATGCATAACAGTCTTTCTTCATGTGTCCCTTCTTATGACAATAATGGCATTCAATATCCCTCTTCCTTGATTTACTTCTACTCTTATTCTGTTGGCCATTCTTTTCCTTTTTCTTGCTCCTGCCACATTGTTGATTCTTTCCTTGGTAAGAATCACGAACATTATATGCATCTCCACTCTAGTGCCAACCATATATTTTCTATGAATCTCCTCACTCAAGAGTGCTCCACATATGTCATCATAGACGAGTTTACCACCAGGTGCACTATTGCTAATAGCTGTGCAAAACATATCCCATGATGATGGCAAGGTGCATAACAACAATACTGCTTTCATTTCATTATCCATATCCATTTTCTAATTCTCAAGGTTTCCAACATCCTGGATGTAATCCTATTTATCCAACTCCTGAATGTGTGAAACAATGTGCAGGCAATACAGACTAGCAATCTGAAAAATATTATGCATCAAGTGCTCATGTAGTGGGACTTGATTCCCATGGCATAATGGAAAAAGTTTATATCAATGGAATTGTTGAAGCATCCTTCCGAGTTCATGAGGACTTTGCTCATTACAAATCTGGTGTCTACCACCATGTCTTTGGTGATTATCTTGGTGGCCATGCAGTGAAACTAATTGGTTGGGATACCACTAATGAGGGGGTTGATTATTGAGTATGTTGTTTTTGTAGATGTCAGCAACCATTGGGTCTCTTGCTTTAGAGGAGGGTTGGAAGGGGTTGGGCGGTGGTCGTCCGCCCTCTACAAGGGCAATACAAAGAAGGGGGGGGGGGGGGGGGGGGGGGGATGCCTCATTATGTATACACGAGAGGGGCCTCACTACAGGGTATGTAGCCGATGAAGGGGGGCAGATCTTTGGATGTTTTTTGCCTCTTGTTGGTCAAAAATAGCCACCAACGAAGGGGAAGTCTTTTGAAGGGGGTGACATCAACATATGTGTTATCGGTGATCTCAGCTGTGCGAAGGTGCAATCTCTGAAATATGTTTCTGGATTTATGCCACATTCCATATATACATCAGGAAAGTTAAGTTCAGCAAGTGGTCTTACCACTAGTGTGGTGAGAGAGCCGAAGACTGGAGAATCGTATAGAGGTGGGAGCCTTGATGCTTGCTGACAAGGCACCTGCTGCATTGACAAATTTGATAAAGTGGACATCAAAGATGAGGTTGCAATTCATCAAGCAATGGAAGAGTAGACTATCAGTAGACTATCAGTATAACTAGGGGAGGCAATTGTTGTGTCTTTTGGTGAAGTGTGAGTTCCTGGTCTCGGTGATGCTTGGACACCTCTACGTTTTTGCCCCAAGAGAACTTATGGCATGGCGGGGCATGTCAGGTTTTGAACAGAGGGAGGGCTAGAGAATCGATGTTTTCAACAATCTGTAGGGATTCAAGAAGGACGAGGGATTCATTGAATAGTCATAGGCTCATCGTGGTTTTTCATGCTTTGCTTTTCTCTGTGGACAACGACTAGTTTCTTTGTAGACAATGAATGGTTTGACTGCATTCAAATACGATTCACATAGAGAGTAATATTGATTATGGGTTTAGAGGGTGTTTTTGTTGTCTCACTGTTGTAGGTATACTGATCTTGCATGGGTATGTATTTGAAGAAGTATATTTTGATCAAGAAGCATTAAATGTAGTCTCAAAAAATCCTTTTATTTTTATTTTGGAGTTACTAAGCACATGACAAGTTGGAAGAAGGTATTTTTCTTCTTTACTTACTCTACAAGAAGAAAGATGACCATAGCAGATAGTCATGATCTGAATGTTATAGGTATTGGAGGAGTTAACCTAAAGTCAAGATCAAGAGGAAATTACACGATTTCTAATGTTCTTTATGTTCCAAAAATAAAGATGAATTTTCTATCCATTTCTAGTTTCTTTTCATGTGGTTATAAAGTCAATTTTAAGAAAGATTCATGCCAAATCCTCACTCCAAATGAGGAGCATTGTCTTTTGCAAGGTGAAGCATAAGTGGAATGTGTGTACTATCTAAAATTAGTCATCATGATGTTGCTAGGTCTTCTAAACCTAAGGAGAACATGAAGTTATTGCATGCTAAATTTGACTGTATTAATTATATAGATCTAAAGCACATCAAAATTCAAGATATGTTGGAGAGTTTGCCCACTTTTTCTTTAACATTTGATGTAAAATCATGTAAAGGATGTCTTGAAGAAAAGCTTCACAAGCTATCATTCAAGAAGCATGGATATATCATAGCTACTAGAAAATTTCAAATCATACATTCAGATGTTAATTGACAATGAGAGGAAATTCTATTCAAGATTTCAAATATTAACATTTATTGATGAATTTTTGAGATATTCTTAGGTACATGGTCTAAAAACAAAATCAAAAGTCTTTCCTACGTTTAAGAATTTCTTACCTATGGTTGAAAATGAAAGTCAAGCAAAAAATCACGTTTTGAGAAGACTTCAAGTCTTTTCTAAAAAACAAAAGAATCTCTCATCAACTCAAGATTGCTTACACTCTTAAAATGGTGTTGCAGAAAGAAAGGATAGGACACTTGTTGAAATGATGCATAGTATGATGTCCTCGAAGAAGCTCTCACCTAAATTTTGGTTTGATGTAGTACATAAAGCTAATCACATTCTTAATAGGTCTTCCACAAAATCTTTAAAGGTCATCATATCTTATGAAACTTACTATGGCAAGAACCCCAATGTAAGTTACTTCAAAGTTTTTGGATCTCTAGCTTATGTTCACATTGAAAGGAAGGATCATGGTAAGCTAGACGTCAAAGCCATCAAAGCAATATTCATTACTTATGCAATTGAAAGTAAAGGATACAGATTCTTTATACTAGAAATAGGCAATATCCTACTCTCCTGCAATGCTTCTATTGCAAAAATTCGGATTTATGACAAACATGCAAAAATTCCAAACTTTATTAAGGTAGATGATTATGCATTTTTCAAGTAAAATTTATATGCTTACCTTAAGTCATACGAGGGAGGGAGGATGATCAACCTTCTCAAGTTCCAAAGAATTAAAGTTGCTGCTCCTATATCACCACTATCTACTTCATCACCTCCATATTTTCCTACACGACCTCTTAATATACCAACTTATGAAGTTAGAGAATCCTCAAGAGCTATAGAAGAAAGAGAAGAAGAAGATATTGCACTAATATTCAACAAACTTTCAATATGGTTCTATTAGACTATCAAAGATAGTGGGATAGAAAACGTTAAATCAAGTTAGACAAGAAGTAAGAAAAGAAAAGAGAAAGATCAAGAAAATCACATAAATTATGCAAAATATTTTGATATTAATAATATTCTTGCACTAACTTTAGTTGAAGATGAATCTACTAGTATCAAATATGCATTATAACGTCCTGTTTAGAAGAAAGCCATGTAAGAGAAAATTGATTCTATTCACAAGAATCAAACATGGAAGCTTTGTGAGTTACCAAAAGGTAAGAAAGCAATTGATGTCAAGTAGATCTTCTAGATCAAAAGAAAAGTAGATGATACCATTGATAGGTATACAACCAAGTTTGTAGTTAAATGTTATGCACAAAAGGTATTGACTATGATGAAACATTTGCACCTATATCTAGAATGACCATAGTCATAATAGTTCTTCCTCATGTTGCATTTTTTAGTTGGAATGTATACCAATTAGATATCAAGAGAACTTTTCTTAATGGTAATTTACTTGAAGATGTCTACATTCAACAAGTAGAAGGTTTTGAAGAGCCAGGTAAAGAACATTTAGTATGTAAGCTTATCAAAGAACTTTATGGTTTGAAGCAAACTCCAAGAGCATGATATGAAAAGATATATTCGTAGCTTTTATCTATTGGTTTTGAAAACTTTGAAGAAGCTCTTATCTTCTATGTTAAAGTAGAGACAAATGTCTTATTTATCATCATCATCTATGTTGATGACATGGTCATGACAAGTCCCAAGGATTTGATCTCCAGTTCTTTAAGTCACAACATAAGCATACATTTGATGTAAATGACCTTGGAATTTTACATAGCTACTTAGGAATTAAATTCGAATTCAGGAATGATTATATCTCTATGATACAACAAAAGTACATTGAGAAACTTTTGGAAATGTTTGAAATGACAAAATGTAAACCTACACAGACACCTATGGATGTTAGTACCTCATTATAGGTAAGTGCAAAGTGAGAACCTTTTGATGCTATGCTATATAATCATGCAATTGGATTCTTGATCTACCTATGTAATTAACATATCCTAATATTCAAGTTGCAATTTCTCAAGTGTCAAGGTTCATACACAAATCGCTAAAGAATCATTCGAAAGAAGTTAAAAGGATATTCAGATATTTAAAGGAACTTTGAATTATGCTATGGTATTTCCAAAGTTGTCATATTTTCTAATAAAGGTTTTATAGATTCTGATTGGAAAGATGAAAAAGACACAAGAAAAAGTGCAAGTGTTTGTTTTTAATGTTGGAGATTGCCTTATCTCATGGCTATCTAAGAAGAAATCAACAGTATCTACTTCATTGGGTGAAGCAGAGTATAGGCCTACCTTTACAGCTATACTTCAAGCAATTTGGTTATAGATAATTCTAAGTGATCTTGATATTCATGTTTGTCTATATATGCGAATATATCCAAATAGTCAAAGTGTTATTGCTATCATAAAAAATCTTTCTCATCATGTTAGAACAAAGCATTATGAAGTAGATTATTACCACATTTGAGAACATGTATCTAAAAAACATGTTGAACTAGCTTATATACCTACAAGTGAAAATGTAGTACATATATTTACTAAAGCATTATCCAAAGACAAACATCAAAAGTTATGAAGATGTTTGAACCTTATACCATTATGAGATTTTGGGGAGGAGTTGGAAAACAATATCAAAATGCTCAAGTTTGCCAAAATTCCAACAATCCTTATTTTGGTACTTAATCAAAATTTGATAAAAATTTGTTGAAAAAAAATCATTAGCTCATTGGAAAGTACTCCTCAAGAGCTTTCTAATGATGTATAACACCACCAGCTAGCATCGAAAATTCAATCAAAAGTCAAACCATAATTTTTGCTTTTCACATGTTTTTCATGCAAAAACTTGCTTTTCAATAGATTTTTCATAGATTTTCATGCTCAATTTCATGGGGACTTCAGCTAGGGACCATTATAAATCATCAATTCTTGATGTACTCAAGACATAAGCTCAAAATTAAGAGCTAGGATAAATTTTGAAGGCATACATGCAAATTTGGAGAGGTTTTTTGGCAGCTTGGTTTTGTTCTTCTTCACACTACCAAGTATGCATGATGATTTTGGAGAGTTCTAGCACCCAATTTAGGCTTTCTTCATGTGCTTCTATTGTACCAAGTTTTTACCTACAACTTCATCATGACAAGTCACCATTGTTGCTACTCTATATCAGAGAAGACCTAATTTCATATTAAGGTTTGTTGTATAGACTATTTTGAATAGTTGTTATCCAACTTTTTGCACATATTCACTCACATAACATCTCTTAGAAATTCATGTAACTAGAATACCTAGATTCAATTTTTTGTATCATACAACCTTATATATTAATATTCTATATTTATTATTGTGTGTAGTAATATTAAGTTATTCCACTTTTATAATTGTCTTCTCATCTGTCTATATTGTCATTTATCTCTCTTGATCAAGTCAAGTTGTATTATATGCTAAGATCTAGTGTTGGAAAGATCTTGGATTTAACTTGTGATTATTGTTTGGGCCTACCACACTTCCAACACATAATACAAAATGTATTACCAAGTGATGTAAAAAGATTAGTGATCCCACTAGGGTTATAGACGTATATACAAGCCGAGGGTGAAAAACCTCCTAATGAGGGAAAAAAAATACCCTGGCAATCCTAAGTGTATTCACACACATCACTATCAAAAATCGCTCTCGAGTGTGATGTAGTGAACATTGAGTTGGTACTCATGTATAAGGAAATGCCAAGTTATGTGGAAAGAAATCAATCCATAAAAGGAAATAAGTCCAAACCTTTGCAAAAAGCTCAAACTTTTGCCTCGATAGAGATTTTGTCAAAAGATCTACAACATTATCCTATATGGGCATATAAGCCAAACTCATCTCTCCAACAAAGAATTTGTCCCAGACATAATCATAGTGCACCTCAATGTCCTTTGTGCAAGCATGGAATAGAGGGTTCCTTGTAACTTTCAATGCCCTCGGACTATTAGTAAAGATGATATTGGAAGAAGGCTCATGAAGATCCAAATATGCCAAAAGGCTTCTAAGCCACACAAACTCAACAATCACTGTGAAAACTGCTCTATACTCAGCCTCACAACTAATAGTGACCATAGCACATTGCTTCTTACTCAACCAAGATATGCATGAGCTACCAAGCATGAATCAAAGACCATTAACAAACACGAGATTCATAACAAACCATCCAATTGGACCCAAAAAAATCATAATAAATATGGTAGTAATGATCCCCCTTGGGATAACACAATCCAAGTAGTCGAGTATCACTCAAGTAGCGAAAGACATGCTTAACCATCTGTCAATGCTTAAAACTTGGGCAATGCCTAAACATGTTTATCTAAGAGACAATGAATTGAATTTCACGACAAGTTATGCATAAGTAAATCAATCATCCATATGCCTGTTGGTAGAGAATAACATCAAATGCATCTCCAATATCATGAAGACTTAATTGTAAACCTATTTCCATGGGTGTCGCAATAGGTTTGCAATCTTCAAGGCCAAAATGCTTCACTAATGTATCAATGTATTTTTCTTAATATTGTTGGGATAGATGGATGGACACTCCAAGAAATGAGTAGGTACGGCCAAATCCTGCTTTGTAACAGCCCCTTGTAGCTTCAGAGTTGAGTTGTGGGCCCTCTTATCTTTCCAAAGACACTATACAAGTGCCTATGTACTTTGGAAATGATGTAAGAAAAGATTGAATCAAAACAAACTACTTCAATGTTGAAGGTTCAATGAAAACCTTCTATTTTTTATTACACACCTGCTGCTTGTTATGTTCAATGCTACTAGTACAATAGGAATTAGAAGAATTCCTTTTAGAGCTATATAATTAGCTTAGTAAGCTAATTATTCCAATTAGAATCACTTAAAATGATCCACTATACACAGAGAAATCAACTTAGGAAATGAATCATTACCCTCGATTTTTTAGGACCTCTGTAGAGTTTGACCAGTGAGTGCTTCGATGCGCTTTTCTCCGAAGTCAAAAGATGAATTTTACAAATGGCAAAGATAAAAAATCTTCCTAGCAATGGTTTCCATGGAGCTTCATATGTTCATGAACTTCAAGCCAAATGTGTGGGTTTGAAATTTGCACCAACATCTCCCCCTCAAGCCAAACATTTTATCTTGGTCTTCATCTTCAATCTTCATTAATGTCCTGCAATCCAATCATTGACTTAAACCTACAAAGTTTTGTACCATCTAAAGCTTTAGTCAATAAGTCTGCACATTGCATATTTGTTGATACATATGCAAACTGAATCTCTTTTCTGAATAGCTTCTCTCTCACATAATGATAGTGGACCTCTATATGCTTGGTCCTAGCATGATAAATAGGATTTGCTGCAATATGTAATGAGCTAGTATTATCTCCAAAAATCATTAGAGATGTCGTATGCAAATCTAAATCTGTATACAATAATCTGATCCATATGGCTTCTTGAGTAGCATTGGCCAATCCTCTATACTCTGCGTCTGTAGAAGATAAAGCAACAGTAGGTTGCTTCTTTGAACACCATGATATAGGTTTGTTATCAGCAAAAGATAGGTATCTTGAGGTACTTCTTCTATCATCTTTGCAACCTGCCCAATCAACATCTGAATATATCTTGATGTCCAAGTCTGAGGTATAAGGAAAATACAATCCTTGATTTTGAGTGCCCTTAAGGTACTTCAAAATCCTTTTGGCAGCAGCATCCAAATGGGGTGCCCTAGGTTTGTGCATAAACTGACTTAGAACACTTACTCCATAAGCAATATCAATCCTTGTTAAAGTAGCATAGTTCAAGCTTCCCACTATGCTTTGGTAACTTGCAATGTTCTCAAGCACATCACCTTCATGAGCACTTAATTTTAGGTTTACCTCCATTGGAGTACTTGCAACTTTGGCATCCTACAAATGAAACTTCTTCAACATATCCTATATATAATTTCTCTGAGTAATATAAGTTCCAGAATTAGTATAGACTAACTCAAGTCCAAGAAAATATTTTAGTGATCCAAGGCCACTAATCTTGAACTCCTACATCATCTGATTCTTAATTTGTTTGATGCCATTAGCATCATTACTTGTGAGTATGATATCATCAACATATACACATAGGTATATTACCTTTGAACCACTTCTTTTGATGAACAAGGAAGTATCTGCTTTACTCATGATAAAACCCTGATCTTGAAGATTGTAGTCAGCCTATGGGTCCATGCCCTAGGTGCCTACTTCAATCCATAAAGAGCTTTGTTCAATTTACATACATATATTACCTTGCTTGGATCCTCATAACCAGGAGGTTGAGACATGTACACCTCCTCTGAAATCCAGCCATTGAAAAATGTATTTTTTACATCCAATTGACACATGTTCCGATTCTTTGATGCAGCCACACTTACCAATACCTTGATGGTTGGCATCTTGCCCACATGTGAGAAGGTTTCTTCATAATCAACTCCTTGGGTTTGTGCAAAACCCTTAGCCACAAGTCTAGCTTTGTATCTGCTTATTGATCCATCAGAATTCCTTTTGATCTTATCGATCCATCTAGAACCAATTACCTTCATAGACTCCTTCTTTGGCACTAGCTTCCAAGTATCATTCTCCTTGAGTGCTTCAATTTCCTCATCCATAGCTTCACTCCATTCTACCTTGGTCTTTGCTTCTTCATATGATGATGGCTCTTCAAATGACAAGTCTTTTGCAAGATAAACAAAGTTCTTAGTAACTAGGGAAGTGTCATACCCATATCTGATTGGTTTCTTGCTCTCCCTTTGTGATCTTCTGATTGCTTGGTTGGATGATTCTAGTATATCCTTCAACTTCTTCATCTTGACTTTGCCTTTGGACTTCCATGCCTTGAACTCTTCTAGGTTGATGATGTCCTCATCATCTGAATTGATATCTCCATTTTGAGTAGGCTCCTCCTTAATGAGGCTTGGAAACTCCTCTTCCAAGTCATAAGGTAGTTTTACTTTCCTGCATTCATTATCAAACCAAGAGTCATTCTCATCAAAGACAACATCTCTAATGACCATGAATCCTCTGTTTGAAGGGTTGTAGAACCTATATCCTTTCTGATTCAAGTCATACCCTATAAAGATGCACTTCTCTGCCTTAGGGTCTAGCTTACCTCTTATCTGAGAGGGGATATGCACATAAGCTACACGTCCAAATATCCTGCAATGATCAACTGAAGGTCTTCTACCATGCCATGCTTCATATGGGGTCATCCCATCAAGAGATTTGGATGGTAACCTGTTTACAACCCATACATCTGTATGGACAAGCTCTAGGTAATCCTCATGCATGTAGCCTTTTCTTGAGAAGGGTAACCTGTGAGATTTTCCAAACTGACAAGCACCACATTTATAAATCATATGTTGCTTGGATACATTAGGTATCCCAAGCACACATTGGTCTCTAGATATTTGTTTTAAGGTTCTTTCACCAACATGCCCTAATCTCTTGTGCCAAATTTCAAGCTCTAAAAGTGTTTGATCTTTGTAGCTATAAAGTGCAATATTCCTTGTATCTTCAAGTTCAAAAGTAAATAATCTACCTGTCTTTTCTCCTTTGGCTATTCTTTTGAATCCATGTTGGGGATCCTCCACAAATGCTCCATATTGGTTGAACCTGACCTGCAAACCCTTTTCCACAATTTGTCCAACACTCATCAAATTCTTGGTAATTTTAGGTACATATAATACCCTACTCAACAGATTCTCATTTCCATCTGATGTCTTAACATATTAATCATTGAGTGCTTGGGGTCATCACCTGTTTGTACCTGATGCTTATCCTTTGGTTCCTCAAGGTCAGAGAGAAGAGCTACATTGCCTACCACATGGTTTGAGCATCCTGAGTCAATGTAGAAGAGATGGTCATCATTTATACCTGGTTTTGAAGTCATGTTCATAATCAGAAGAGACTCTTCTTGCTCCTCTGTGTAGTTGTTGTAATTCTTCCTTGATTTTTAGCCTCCTTGGTAGTTGCTATTGTAGTTGTTGTTGTAGTTATTATTGTATCCTTGATGGTGATTGAATCTTCATCTTGATTGTGTGTATCCATCTCTTTGATATCCTCTACCTCTCTGATTCTTGAAGTTCCTGAAACATTCATCTGTAGTATGATTTGACAATCCACAAATATTGCATGGTGAGGAGTTATAAGATCTCCCCCTACCTGACTTACCTCCTATGCCCCTTCCTCTTGAGGTTCTACCTCTCCCTGCATAGTTGGCTTGGGAGGTAGTTCCTTCATCTTCAACTTTTTTGTTCTTCCCTTTCTCTTTGGATTTACTTTTATCAGTGTATAGGGAAGAAGAGCTATTACATCTTGATGAATCTCCATTCTTGTTGAGCTTGGCATCATGGGTAAATAGTTGCCTCATGAGTGTGGTAAGGTCTCGAATCTGCATGTCCATGTACAAGTCCATGGCAGTTGTGAAGCTCTCCCATTTGTCATAAACTTTAATGCCATTGATCACTTGTCTTACAATCTGCTCCTCTTCAATTTCTTCTCCTATGCTTGCTAATTGATCTGCTAAATCTTTGACTTTGGTCACATACTCTGAGATGCCTTGCTTGGGTTGCTTTCTTTGAGTGGTAAACTCAATCCACAATTGGTTCTTCCTAGCCCTTGTGTTGGAAGAGAAATATGAAGACAATGTTTCCCAAGTCTCTTGGGATGTCATATAGTTCCTAATATGTGGAAGAAGAAAATCAGAGATTGAGTTAAGTAAGTAAGACCTTGCTAATGCATCCTTGGCACACCATGTGTTGAGACTTTCATGCTCCTCTCTTGTAGGTTGTCCTTTGCTTTTGAATATGGGCATCTCCTCATCTCCTGAGATGTATCCATAAAGACTCCTTCCTTGCAAGTATGTCTTCATCCTCAAGGACCATGCTTGGTAGTTGTTCCTGTCCAATTTATCAATGAAAGAAGAAAAACCATCTCCCATTTTACCTTAGCTTTGCTCTGATACCACTATTGGGATAGATGGATGGACACTCCAAGAAATGAGTAGGTACTACCAAATCCTGCTTTGTACCAGCTGCTTGTAGCTTCAGAGTTGAGTTGTGTGGTCGCTCTTAGCTTTCCAAAGACACTATACAAGTGCCTATGTACTTTGGAAATGATGTAAGAAAAGATTGAATCAAAATAGACTACTTCAATGTTGAAGGTTCAATGAAAACCTTCTATTTTTTATCACATATCTGGTGCTTGTTATGCTTAGTGTTGTGGAATCACTTAAAATGATCCACTATACACAGAGAAATCAATTTAGGAAATGAATCATTACCCCCGATTTTTTAGGACCTCTGTAGAGTTTGACCAGTGAGTGCTTCGATGTGCTTTTCTCCAAATTGGTTGAATAGAATTCCTTCAAAATTTGTGAGCATGTAGATAACTTGAGGAATCCAAAAAGCTATAGATCATTGAAAATGGTGGAGAAATGACTGAGATATGAGCAGTACAAGTTGACAGTTATGAATGACTATGACAGAGAGATCATTGATGAACAATGTAGATCTATTGTATTAATGAACAATGTTGTACAAGATCATAGGCTTGACAATAATAGCCTAATGATGATGAGTAGTGTAGGCTACAATGTAGACCTCACACTCCTACAAAATGGCAATGGAGAGCTCGGGAATTGAGACTTCTACACGCGACTTTTTCAAGTCACTTTATATAAGTGTTACATTCAAATTTGAATTTGAATTCAAATTTTGGCTCTCTCTAAAAGTAGTCCTTCAATCTAGGAAATATTCCCTCAATGAAGTAGTTACTTTTCTATCTAACAAGTCCACAAGTTTTTGGTAGGTGATTACAAATATTCTCTCAAGTCAAAAGATGACTTTTACAAATGGTAAAGATAAAAAATCTTCCTAGCAATGGTTTCCATGGAGCTTCATATGTTCATGAACTTCAAGCCAAATGTGTGGGCTTGAACTTTTGCACCAACAAATATAGAGCTATTCCCCTATCAACTTGCACAAACTAAATGCCCAAATAATGATGCAAATGCCCCAATCTGATATCTCAAATGAGGCATGAAAACTAACCTTAAATTCAACAATATGCTTCTCATTAAGACCAATGAGCAACATATCATCAACACATACAAGAATGATTAAAAGTACATTATCTGCATGGTTTACATATAATTTTCTCTCAGTTGGATTGTTCTCAAAACCACATGCTATGGTAAGTAGGCATGTATCTTCTGATAACAAGCATGTGTTCCTTGTTTCAAACCATATAATGCCTTTTTCAACCTGTACACTTTGTTTTGATGTCCTTTTTGCACAAACCCATGGGATTGAAAAACATATACTTCTTCATAGAGATCACCATTCAAAAATGCATTTTAATGTCCAAATATATATTCCAATCATCATGAGCTCCAAGTGCACAAATTCTATGAACAGTGATCATTCAGTATGTGAGAGAAAATGCCTCATCAAAATCAATGCCTCCCTTGAGCATAACCTTTGGAAAGAAGCATTGCCTTGCACCTATCAATTGTTCCATCATGCTTACGTTTTATCTTATATACCCATTTAGTACCAATGGATTTTTTTTCCTAGAGACAAATAATATAAAGAAGAACTACCATTCTTCATAATATGCCTTAAGACTTAAAGTCAAATGAATGAGAAATAGAGAAAGAATACACAATTTGTCAAAGTATCAAAGTAAGTTTAATACTTACTTACACTATCTAATATGAATGTCAAATTACAATGTATGTAATGATCCAAAATTGAATGTATGCTAATACAAAATTGAATCTAGGATAAATTTAGGGTTTTCGATACAAAAAACTATGCATAAAGTGCCTAAGAGGTATGAATAGTGTGTGTATATGCAATTGAAGTGAATAGAAAGAGTTTAGAATTGTTTTACAACAAACCCTAATTTTGAAATTAGAGTTTTTGAAACCCTAAATCAAAAAATGGCCTAAATAGCAAGATAATCTCCTCCTTATGTTGAAGTAGGAGGCAAATGCCTTGGAACAATAGCAAAAATATAAGAAGAACCAAAATTGAAACTTGTTACTTACAAGAATCAACCAGAGCTTATGGTTGGCTACCAAAATCGTCTCCAAATCTGCACCAAAACTTAAGTACACTTTCTCCAAGTTGTACAACACTTGAACATGCCTTGACTGATCTTGATTGATGCCAAGCAATCATCCCCTAATCCTCCTTATATAGGTTTAGGAAGATCTTGCGAAAAACATCCAAAAGAAATAAAAGCTTACGTTAATATTTTGAATTACGATCATGCTTTTTGGACCTAAAACTCTAGCAATCTCATAATCTGACCATCAGCTAGTTATGGGAGTTAGCTTTGATAAATATACATGATCTAGGGAATCATAATATGCAAAAAAATGTTTTGAGCAAAAATTAGGAGTAGAATTTTCTTGCATTTTTGGACCTCTGATGACATAATGTTATATACCCAATGAAAGCTCTCCTCAAGTACTATCTGATGAGTTAATATAAACTTTTGACCTTCTCTTATCAAAATTTGGTTAAGTACTAAAATTAGGGGTACTAGAAATTAGGATTTTTGTGCTATTTTGATATTGTTTCCAACAATACTTCCTTCATAATGACATACGATATAAAAATATGCAAAACTTCTAATGTTTATAAACATATCTTTTAGCTGCTTATCAATGAACCTTGAGCAAACTGTGCATGAACCTGGATACTTGAGAAATTGCAAACCAAATGTCAAGACGTGTATTACATAAATAGATCAAGCAATCAACTGCTTGACTATATAAAGTAGCATCAAAAGGTTCTAAATCTACTTCTGCCTGTAATGATATATTAACATCCATAGATGTTTACATAGGCTTGGAGTTTGTCATTTCAAGCCTTTCCAATAATTTCTCAATGTATGTTTACTATGTTATATTGATACACTTATTCCTATATTTGAACTCTATCCCAAGATAATAATGTAAAATACCTAAATCATTCACATCAATAGTATGTTGAAGTTGTGCTTTAAAAAACTAAAGGTCTGAATCCTTCAGACTTGTCATAATCATATCATCAACATATATGATAATAATAATCAAGACATCTTTTTTGCTTTAACATAAAGATTAGGAGAAGCTTTTGAGTTTTCAAAATCAATAGATAAAAGAGAGATGTATCTTCTTATGCCATGCTCATGGTGCTTGCTTTAAACCATAGAATGCTTTGATAAGCTTGCATACTAAATGCTCTTTACCTATATCTTTAAAACCTTCTTATGGCTTAATGTAGACATCTTCATGAAGATCACCATTATAAAAAGTTGTCTTGATATCTAATTGGTATACATTCCAACCAAAGAATGCAATAAGAGAAAGTACCATTCTAACTAATGTCATTCTAGAAGTAGGTATAAAAGCCTCATCATAGTCAATTCCTTTCTTTTGTGCATAATCTTTGACAACTAACCTTGTTGTATACTTGTCAATAGTACCATCTGCTTTTCTTTTGATTTTAAGATCTAATTGACACTAATTGCTTTTTCATTTTTTGACAACTCACAAAGCTTCCATGTTTGATTCTTATGAATACAATCAATCTCTTCTTGCATAGCTTTCTTACAAAGAGGACTTTATTATGCATCCTTAACATTAATTGGTTTAATCTCAACTGAAGTTAGTGTTTAAATGTTATAAATCTCAAAATATTCTGCATAATTTACCTAATCTTCTTGTTCTTTTCTTTTCTGACTTCTTATTCTACCTATGAAGTTCTTTATACCGCCATCCTTCCAATTTTGATATAACCACATCTGAGTATTCTTGAAAACTGGTAAGAGACACTCATGACGGACTAGATATAAATGTAGGAAATGAAACTTTCTCTTCATCTTTATCAAGTGCAACTTTTAGAGTTTGAGAAGATTCATCACCTCCCTTGTATGGTTGAATGTAAGAATCCAAATTCCTTCTACAAAATGCATAGTCATCTTCTTTTATGGATTTTGAAATCTCTGTTTTCTTATCATAAATTTGACTTTTTGAAATATATGCATTGTGTGAGAGTAAGATATTATGTGTTTCTATAATATAAAATCTATATTCTTTGCATTCAATTGCATAATAAAAAAAAATTGCTTTAATGACTTTTACATCAAGGTTATGATGATCCTTCTTCTCAATGTGAACATATGCTGGAGAACCAAAAACTTTGAAGTAACTCATGTTGGGTTTCTTACCATAATAAGCTTCATAAATTGTGATGATCTTTAAAGATTTTGTGGAAGACATGTTTAGGATGTGATTCATTGTATGTTTGCATCAAACCAAAATTTAGGAGAAATCTTTTTGGATGCCATCATGCTCATCTCAACAAGTATCCTATTCTTTTGCTCTCCAATACCACTTTATTCTAGAGTGTAAGCAATATTGAGTTGATAAGAGATGCCTTTGTCTTCAAGAAAAGATTTGAAATATTTTGGCATCTACTCTTCTCCTCAATCACTTCTCAAAATCTGAATTTTTGTCTGACTTTTATTTTCAACCATAGCTAAAAACTTCATGAAAGTAGGAAAAACCTCCAACTTTGCTCTAAGACCATAAATCCATGAATATCTTTTAAAATCATCAATAAATATGAAGAAATATTTATAACCTTGAATGGAACCTGTTCTCATAGGACCATTCACATCTAAATGTATGATTTGCAACTTCCTTGTGGCCGTGATGTATCCATGTTCCTTGAAAGAAAGTTTATGAAGCTTTCCTTCAAGATATCTTTCACATGATTCTGCATCATCTGGTAAAGCAAAACTAGGCAAACTCTCCATCATTTCTTGATCTTTGATGTGCTTCAAAGCTATGTAACTAATATGAACAATCTTACCATGCCTTGACTTCATGTTGTCCTTAGGTGTATAAGATGTGGCAACATTAGCATGATAAATTTTAGACAATACAAACATGTCACTTCTGTTTTCACCTTGAAGTAGACAATGCTCTTCATTGGGTGAGAGGATATTATATGAATCTTTTTTAAAAACAACTTTATATCTATATGTCAAGAAAGTAGATATCGAGGGTAAATTCTTCTTCATTTTCGGAACATAAAGAACATTAGAAATTTTAAAATTTCCACTCGCTCTTAAATTTAGGTTTACTTCTCCAACACCTACAATATCCAAATCATGACCATCTGCAATGGTCACTCTTCTACCTGAAAAATAGAAAGTGAAGCAAATACTTTCCTGCAACTTGTCATATGCTTAGTAGCTCCATAATAAAAAATCCAAGGATTATCAGAGATTATATTTAATGCTTTTTTATCAAAAGCTAATTCTTCAATACTCATGCATATATAAGATTCTTCCTTTGAAGAAATGGGTTTTGAATTATCTTCAAGATTATTACCTGACACTCTTTTCTTCTCATTATAAATCTTTTTTTGCATTCTACTATGAAATGACATGGTTTCTTGTAGTAGTGGTAAATTCAGTTCTCTGAAGTAGATGTTATGGAAATAGACTTCTCTTTTGGTATGGAAGAAGTACTAGAGGTAGATGTGGTAGAAGATGAAGTGAAAGGATTACTTTCATTCTTACTTTGTTTACTCTTCTTCTCCTTCTTTATTATCTCCTTCTTCTTCTTATCCTTTGATGATGATAACATGGCTTCATCATTCTCTTCCATACTCTTTTGTTGATCTTCATTTTAAAGTAATAGGAACTACAAATCTTCAAATGAAACTTCTCTATCTCTTGTAGGGAGAGATAAAGAAGTAACAAAAGAACGAAATGAAGATGAAAGTGAATTTAAAAGTGTGTTTACCATCTCCGCATTTGAAATACTGACTCCAATATTAGATAATTGATCAGGTAATTCTTTTAGCTTCAAAATATGTGATTGAACTGACTCACTAACTTTCATCCTTATATTGGCTAATTGTCTCCTTCGATGTACTTTCCTAGAAGGATTTCTACTTTGGTAGGGATTCTAGAACTCCAACCAAGCCTAACGAGAGATTTTGCATGACCTAATTTAGTGTATAATATGTCTCTTGACTCTCATAGAAATGAACAAAAGTACTTGTGCATCCCTTGAATCCCATCTGGATTGCTCTTCTACAGGAAGTAATTTGGTAATATTGTGGAATCTTAATGATGAAAGAGTTTCTTCTTCTTCTTCAATAACCTCCTTTTGAGCAAAAAGTGGGACAATAGGTCTTTTGGAAGATGAAGCAAAATCCTCTCATGTTTGTCTTGTTCTTGGGTACTTACCATTGACAATATTCCACAAGTCTTAAGATACTAACAAATTCATCATCATAAAACTCCACATTTGATAGTTAGACATTCCTTCAAGCTTATCTTCATTCTCAAGTCTATAATCACTCATCTTGTTAAGGGTGTATGTCAACTATGCTCTGATACCAAATGTTGTAAGTGAGATAAGCCCAATAATAATATTCACAAGTTTACAAGATCCTATGACACATGAACCTTAGAATACATACTTTAAGATTCAAAATTAGATGAATGAGAAATAGAGAGAGAATACACAATTTGTCAAAGTATCAAAGTAAGTTGAATACTTACTTACACTATCTAATTTGAATGTCAAATTACAATGTATATAATGATACATTGTAATTTGACATTCAAATTACAATGTATGCTAAGATAAAAGTGAATCTAAGATGAATTTAGGATTCCAGATACAAGAAATTGTGCATAAAGTACCTAAGAGGTATGAATAGTGTGTGGATGTTCGATTAAAGTGTATAGAAGGATTTTAGTATTTTATAATGAACCCTAATTCTGAAATTAGGATTTTAAAAACCCTAAATCAAAAATTGACCTAAATAGCAAGATAATCTCCTCCTTGTGTTGAAGTAGAAGGCAAAAGCCTTGGAACAAAAGCAATAATAGAAGAAGAATTGAAATTGGAACGTGCTACTTCCAAGAGTCAAAAGAGTTGATCTTCTCCAAGTTGGCTTCCAAAACCTCCTCCAAGTCTACACCAAAACTTAGGTACATCTTCTCCAAGTTGTAGAGCACTTGAACAAGCCTTGAGTGATTTGGAATAATCTTGATTGATGCCAAGAAGTGACCCCTTAACCCTCCTTATTAAGGTTTAGGGAGATCTTGTGAAAAATTCATCCAAAAACAACAACAGTTTGCATTAGTTTTCGAGTTACGATGATGCTTTTCGCAACTAAAACTTCAACGATCTCAAAACATGCAGATGAGCAACAAATGGCTTGGGTTCATGCCAAGCCTTATATGGAGTGATAGACTCCAATGCTTTGGCAAGATACATATTAAGTTCATATAGTGCATACATAAAAGCCTCAAGCTAGAAGTTATATGGCAAAGCTTGACTTTTGATCATATACCTCACCATTTCCATGAGAAACATGTTCTTCCTTTCAATAACTCCATTTTGTTGAGGTATATATGACATTGTACACTGATGTTTTATCACACTCAGCCAAAAATGCATTAAACTCAAAAGACATATATTCCCTCCTCCCCAAACCAAAATAGAGGATGCACATTTCGCATGCTGATGAATTTTCAACCATAATCAAGAACCATTTAAAAGACACAAACACTTCAAACTTTGCTTTGAACGAATACACCCATGCATGCCTAGAAAATTCATCAATGAAAGTCACAAAGCATAGATAATTCCTAAATGAAGATGTCTGCATAGGACCTTATACATCACTATGAACCGGATTCAATTTAGGTGCAACTCTAATTTAACCATCTTTTAGAAAGGAAGAACATTGCATTTTACCCAAAATATAACCTTCACATACATGTTTCAAGTATGCCTCAAGTTTGAGCAAAGAGAATACCATTTCACCATTTCAAATTTTTGCAGAGGAGGCAAACTAGCAAAACTTAGATGATCAAAGAGTGCATGCCAAAGCTTTGCATTTGAGATGGCATGAGAATCATGAATTGCACATGTTGAATCATTCACAAATTCTATATAGTCTATGAGCTTATAGAGCCCATGACATAAAATACCACAAGTAATAATAACATCATCATTCAAGAGATCATGAATTATACACATGTCATCAACAAATTCAACAACCAAACCAATCTTAGCTAATGTTGATATTAATAGTAGGTTTTTCTTGATCCATGACACATATGAAGCATGTGACAATGTGAAAGAACTTCCATCAAGAATAGTCAAAATGATCTTTCCGATTCCCATTACAAGATAAGAGGAGTTGTTAGCACATGTGACAATATTCTTTATAGCAGTAGGGCTTAAGTGAAGTGAGGGAGCTCCACTACAAAGTAATATATTGGGTTGCACCATTATCAAAGTACCAAACATCTAAGTCTACCGCATACATATACTACTAGCGAGAAGATGGATCATAGCTACAAACAATACGAAATGATCATTCTTTATTTTAAACAAGATTAGCAAACTCTATTTTAGGAATAGAGGGCCTTTGCAACAATTATTCCAATCTCTTTCTTCTTTCCCTCTTTTACAAGAACAACTCTTAATGACATGATCATTTGCCTCACGATACTCGCAAAGTTGTGTCTGCTTTTGTCTTCCTATTATCTGTTTTCTTTCTTCAATATGCAGCATTTGTAGATTTTTTCTTACTAGTAGATGAACTCCATTAATCTTTCCCTTCTCACTAGCTAAGAAAGCCTGATTTGCAACATGCATTATTGATATGTTATGCTTGAACTTATCTTCTTGCAACAAAACCGAGACTAATCCTCAAATGTGAAGGCATTTGGATTTCCTTTCATCATCAAGAGTAGAAGCAAAACTCTGATATAAATTTGAAAAACCATAAGTGAACTATCTTGCAAGATTTCATCAGCAAAACTCTAACTCCTTCAAATCTTTGATCTTTGTCAAAAAATTATCAATTGAATCTTCCTCATTCATATGCTCACTCTCCAACTCTTATCGGAAGTAAGAAATACAAGCCTCATTTCTTACCTGATATAATTTTGTAAGAGTAGAACCTGTGAGGAAAGATCATGCTAGAGACCCGTTGTTGACAGAATCCATACTCTTGATTGTCCCGACTGTGATACTTGTTTACTTTTTCTTTTTTTTTTTTCTTTTTTGTGTGTGGGGGGTTGGGGAGGGTCCATTCAATATTAATTATTGTGACCATTACAAAGCTATAAATAATAATCCCTAATATTAAAAAGCAAGACAGTTCATGTGAGACCTGGAAGAGTGATCGCCCTCCTTGAAATAGCTTGATACAGTCATTTGGAGCTTTTAAAGCGAGAAAGAAAAATTGCTCCAAATGTTTAGACTTGAGCTGAAGCCTTGAAAAATAAGTCCATCATCCAGTGCAGCTTACAGACCATCCTTAACCAAGTGCAAAGCAGACTTTGCCAGTTGGATATTTTAGGGCCGAACAGATGAGAGATAGGTTGACAGAAAAAAATGCCAAGAACAAATGCAAATGAAATGAATTTCCCTGAAGCAAAAAATAATGCCACAAGATGCTAGGGCTGAATTCGATGCAGACTTGTATATTTCTCGTATATTTCTCGTATATTTCTCTCTCTCTGTCTCTCACACACACCCTTGCTGATAGGTAATTCACCTCGATATATGACACTGCAATCAGCTCCGCAAAACTCTATCCCAGCTACTCATCCCAAAGGGCGTATTATGAACACTTTCCCCCACCTGATATATTGTGATCACCCTGCTGATATGAAGGCTTGCTGTCCAGCCCACACAAACAACTGCTTTTATGAAGGCTTGTTGTCCATCTCGAGTAACCCACTCTGCATACGAAGGCATGCTGCCCAACTCACACGAACAACTTTTTGAGGTTTTAGTTGCATAATTAATGTCAGATCCATAAAAGGTAGAATGCCTTTATTATCCTTGTCATGCCAGTGTTGTCACAGAGCTTCTCAGTTCGATTAGAACTGGCATTGTCACAGAGCTTCCCAGTTCGATTAGAACTGCAAGCCTCATCCTTCATCGCTTTAAAGTTTCCCGATTTGATTCACAAACCAAGCAACTTACACAAGTTATCCAAAAATAGTGCATAGCAGGATAGCATGGCTTAAAATCGATAATCCAAATCCACATCCATAGCCCAAGCAAATTTGGCCAGTAGAGACTTGTTGAAGATCTATAGCAGCCATTCAAATCACATGACATAGGAGATGCCATAAGTTAGTGCTCTGGGATGGGATATGACCTAATCAATGAGAATCTCACCTTTTCAATTGGAACTTCATGCCTTTTACACCATGCCACAGTAATTCGAGGGTCCATATAATTGATTTTTGATGTCCCAAGGGCCACAGTCTTTAGATCATCCTTGGTCTTCATATCCAATCTCATTTTTTCGATCCTTTGCTCTGTTTGTGCAATCTTCTTGAGTAGACTGTCACCCCAAATAAACAAAAAAACTACATCACAAGAAATCAAGGTGGACGAACTGCATAAACAAATAAAAAGAACAGAGAATACGATTCAGGGTTTTGATTCCTTTTTGGCTTCCCATCAGCATCCTTCAATGGAGGTTTTCCCCGTTCTGCCCTATCCAAGTCTACTCGAAGTTCCTTAAGCAATTCCTATGGCACAAATTACACGGCATGATCTTTCACATTCCCTGGCTGAAGAATGTTCATAAATCACGGGCAAGTGGTGCCTGTATCCTAAACAAAGATTGTTTTGATAGATAACAGATAAACATGGCATCTATTTCTCTATGTGCTGTTACTTGGATCTCCTTCAGAAGAAATCCTTAACACTTTTAAAAGAAAATAACAATCATAATAGATACCTCAAGCTCTGCCATTTTGCCTTCCAGCCTTTCCATTTGTGCTCCATGTGACTTGGATACTGACCGTTGATGATTACATAGAATAGCAACCTGAACAACCACCAAGATTATTAACATACAACAATAAAATAAGGAAATCAATTAAATGAGTGCATGTGCTTGTGTGTGCGCATGTGTGTGTGTGTGTGTGTGTGTGTTTTTTTTTTTTTTTTTTTTTTTTTTTTTTTTTTTTTTTTTTGGGTGTTGTTGTTTTTGGGTGTGTGTGTGTGTGTGTGTGTGTGTGTGTGTGTGTGTGTGTGTGTGTGTGTGTGTGTGTGTGTGTGTGTGTGTGTGTGTGTGGGGGGGTGGGGGGGATTTTTTTAGGGGGGCCCGGGGGGGCGGGGGGGGGGGGGGGGGGGGGGAGAGAGAGAGGTGTTGATTATGGTTTTGGCTTTTTTTCCTTTTTTCTTTCTTTTTTTTTTTTTTTTTTTTTTTTGGGGGGCGGGGGGGGGGGGGGGGGGGGTGGTGGTGGTGGTGTTTTGGTGTGCATGCACACGCGTGTGTATGTGTGTGCCCGCACATGTGTGTATCTGTGTGTATGTGTGTGTGTGGAGGAGACTCTACATGTGTGTGTCTGTGTGTATAGATGCACTAAGAGGCAAGGATGATGAGGAGGAGACTCTACATGTGTGTGTGTGTGTGTGTGTGTGTGCACGTACACGTGCGTGCATGTTTGTACAGCAAGAGCGATCATATGTGTGCATGCGGGAGTGCATGCTTGCACTTGCACTTGCACACACACACGTGTGAGTGAGTGAGTGAGTGAGTGAGTGAGTGTGTGTGTGTGTGTGTGTGTGTGTGTGTGTGTGTGTGTGTGTGTGTGTGTGTGTGTGTGTGTGTGTGTGTGTGTGTGTGTGTGTGTGTGTGTGTGTGTGCGTGCGCGCGCGCGTGTGTGTGTGTGTTATATGTTGAGTGATTATTGTAATGTTGTTGTTGTGCGCACAGGTGTGTGTATGTGTGTGTACCCGCACATGTGTGTGTGTGTGTATGTATGTGTGTGTGTGTATGTGTCTGTGTGTATAGATGCACCAGAGGCAAGGATGATGAGGAGGAGACTCTACGTGTGTGTGTGTGTGTGTGTGTGTGTGTGTGTGTGTGTGTGTGTGTGTGTGTGTGTGTGTGTGTGTGTGTGCACGTACACGTGCGTGCATGTCCGTACAGTGCACATATGTGTGCATGCGGGAGTGCATGCTTGCACTCGCACTTGCACACACACACGTGTGAGTGAGTGAGTGAGTGAGTGTCTGTGTGTGTGTGTGTGTATGTGTGCGCGCGCGCAACACCTATGTGTGTCTGCGCGTGTGCGCGCGCTCGTGTGTGTGTGTGTGTGTGTGTGTGTGTGTGTGTGTGTGTGTGTGTGTGTGTGTGTGTGTGTGTGTGTGTGTGTGTGTGTGTGTGTGTGTTATATTGTTATAACTTTTGTTGTAGTGATTATTGTAATGTTGTTGTTGTCATAAGACAACAGGCACGCAAAATATCCTATCCTAGAAACAGAGCCCCCAAGAAACTACGTCCTTGTCAATCAAGCATTGGGAAGTATTTTCCCGTGAAAAATACACAAATTCTTATTCGTCACATATTCCTTTTGGATTTTCTCAGATCCTTCAAGTTTCAATTATATTGTCTTGACTCTTAGGTGTTCACTCTATTTCTTGACTCCCAAATTCTCTTGAGCCTTGACCAAGCTCTCTTGAGTACTGAACCAAAGGCTCATGATGTTAGATTTTTACATGTTCAAATCCCTGAATATGAGCTGAGAGATAAACACATAGACATGAAAAATATATGAAACCATACAGAAAATATTTATGAGAGATATGAAACAACATAATATGAAAGCTGAATGAATGAATTAAAAGAAATATGTACACAACATCACATATGATATGTAACATGAAGAAAAAGAATACGCAGCCCAAAAGGATGCAAAGCTAATATGAGGCTGAACTGAGGCTGATCTAAGGTTCATACTATCATATGAGGCTAAGTAAAGGCTGTTGGCTCATGTATAGGCTGAGAACATGTGACGGGTATAAGTTAAGAACTGATAAGAGCTAATAGCCCCGGCTGATGATGAGGCTATGGGTGAAAAATTAAGCACATGCTGAAATTTGAGTCTGAGAAAGATAGCGCCAATCTTCTGACGTCCTGTTGAATCTCCATGAGTGAAAGTATGACATAAGAGATGTGTACGTGTAAGTCCATGCAAAAAGAGATGTGTAAGGCTGAATTGGCTGCACCAGCCCTCTGAGGTCTAGTATAGGATTTTGTGTGATCAAATCCATAAATAGACGGAGAGGTTCTAAAGATAGACACTCTGTTTTTACATTTTATAGACGTAGGTAAAGCTTCCAACTTTTAAGGTACTCTTCTCTTATTTCCAGTCTCCTTTCTTAGAATAGCTCAGCCATATCAAAACATTACATCGGCACGTGGGATCTATACATACAAACATCATGATAGGACAAATATTCAATAACCAAAAACCCCCCCCCCCTCCCTTTTTTAGAGGAACTAAGCGAGGAAAGGGATTTTCCTCTTCTAATCTGCAGTTCAACCATCCAGTATGGATAGAAAGAGATGCTCACAGATTAACTCAGACATTTCCAAGTCTCACTCATGATGTTGATGTTGATGTCGAAGTTTTCCTTTTCGACTTTTTGTTTGGTACACTCCAATAACTTCAATCCAAATCTTTCTTTGAAGTTGTTGTCAAAAAGATATGACATGAATGAATGAAAGATGAATGTTCAAATGACCATTGAGATCATTACACAAAGGAATAGAAGCAAGGGCAAAGGCAAGGGTGATGTGGCTGCTATCCATCAGTTACAGGCTTGTGGGAAAATGGGCAGCAGCCCACATAAATCTTTAATGAATGGCTGAAATGGTTTTGGAGGAGGAAAGTTTGGAAAACGGCTGAGCACATTAAAAGATAGGATATTTACCCACTTTTATAGACGGGGAAAATCAGGCTTCTATTTTTTCATCCCCTCCATCTATTTATGAATGGGGTCACACAAGAAGCATATATCTTGAGCTCAAATGGCTAGTGCAGATAGATTCAGCTTCATATACCAGCTTACATAGAAGTTTCTTCACGATTGAAACATCCTCAGGACCTCATACAGGCCCCGAGCTTATGTTACTTTGTTCCCTCTTGCTTCTACAGCCATATATTAGCTTCCGCCTCATACTCTCAGCCTCTGCATTAGCTTACAACCTCTGCTCAGCCTCAGCCTCTTCTTCCCTATTTTCTCATAGTTCAGCTATCAGACCTCGTGGAATCAGCTTCAAGAATCAAATTAGATGTTATTTGTTCTCATGTGCATCTTGATGATGTTGGAAAAACTTCTTCTATATTCATTCATATAATTTTATAATTCATTCATATAAACTTCTCTAGCTTTATCATTATGTTTGCCGATTTCATGATTTATTCTCTTGTATTTATGTCTTTCTCATGCTTATAATTTAGTCTCTTGCTGATTATGTCTTTTATTCATCTTAAATTTCATGAAATGCCAGTTTTATAAAAAAAATAAAGTATTAATTATTTTAAAAAAAATGGTATTTAGAGCAAGTAAACATGCTATAATCTCATATCAACTCTTATTCAGATTTTCTGTCCACTATAATCTCTTTCAATATTTTCTTCAATTATATCATCCTTCTCAGGTCATAAAGTCTTTCTTCATAATAAGCCTTCAATTTTAGACATTATTATCTATCATCACAAATTTTCTTTCATAAATTTTTCTTTCATAATTCATTCATTCATACCCAAATCGTTTTCGGCCCCTCTAAAACCTAAGATATTGTACTCTTTCAGTCGTATTTCAGAATTTATTCATTCAGCCTCTGAATATTCAGATCTTTATTCATGTAATATCATTAATTATATTCTGTTATCAAGCATGTTCCAGAAGTATTATTCATTCTCAATCATTTTCAATTAATTTCAGTCCATTATATCATTCATATCTCAAAATTTTCATTCAGCTGAGTAATATGCTCAGGTCATATTCAGATTTTTCATATTTCAGTCATTCAAATTCATTTCAAGCTCAGATTAATGTTCTATTCTCGTCTCAATAAGCATTTGAGCATTCATCTTTTCATTCATTCACATCATATCTTTTTGACAGCAACTTCAAGGGAAGCCTTGGATGGAGTTATTGGAGTGTATCGAACAACAAAAATTCAAGAAAGACAATATCAACATCAAAAGCATGCCCCGAAATTGGAATTGTAAACATTAATTTGTAATGATATGTCTCTATCCAAACTGAGGGGTTTGCATCCAGATAACAAAGGAAAGTCCCTTTAATGATCTAGTTCGGATTAAGGGGGATTGTTCAATATTAGCCTTTATCATGTTTGTAAGCACTATAGGTTGTCCGCACACACTGTTTGTACAAGTTTGTACTCCAAAGTTTTACAAATGCGTGGGGGTAATCCTCACTAAGATTTTAAAAATCGTATGACCAGGCATGTGTGAAAATGGACGGCAGCCAATGTAAATCCTTAAAGAGTGCCTGAAATATTCTTGGTGGAAAGTTAGAAAAGGGATGGGGTACATTAAAAGATGGGAGCTTTACCCACTTTTTTAAAAAAGCAAAGCAGGCTTCCATTTTTAGATCCCCTCCATCTATTTATGGATGGGGTCACACAAGAAGCATATATATAAACCTCAGAAGGCTTGCACAGATAGATTCAGCTTCATAATATCAGCCTGTCCATAAGTTTTCGATGATTGAAACATCCTCAGCACCTCATATCAGCTCTGAGCTTATGATACCCTGTTTCATCTTGCTTCTACAGCCATATGTTAGCTTTCGCCTCATCCTTTCAGTCTTTACATCAGCCTACAATCTCTCTTCAACCTCTTCTACCCTATTTTCTCCTAGCTCAACTATCAGACCTCATGAAATCAGCTTCAGATCAAATGTCATTTGTTCTCATGGTGCATCTTAATGATGTTGTATAAACTATTTGCATATTCATTCATATGATTTTATCATTCATTCATATATTCTCTAGCCTCATCATTCTATCTGCCGATTTCATTATTTATTCTCTTGTATTTATGTCTTTCTCATGGTTATATTAGCCTCTTGCTGATTACGTTTTCCATTCACCAGATTTATTGAAATGTGATTTGGGCAGCCCAAACATGTATGAAAATGTCCCAGTTCGCTGGCCTAGTGGTTGGGCCTCTTGCCTCTTGAGACGGGGGCGAGGGTTCAATCCCTGGCAGCAACATGTAAGGGACACGTAATCTGGAAAGATGTTGCATTGTGGCTGAGTGCCACCGTTTGTCTATCCTTGCGGTAGTGTTGACCGCCGTTTAACCCAGTCTTGTAAACCCCTATTCTTGTGGGATAAGGGGGGTCCCATGGGTACTATGCCCTTCCTTGTGCAGTTTCCATTTCAAAGTTAAAGTCCGGGGGAGTAGGCCTCGGCCGAACCTCCATCTAAAAGAAAAAAACATGTATGAAAATGTCCTAGGTGCCATTACAGTACTATATAGTCTATAAATGCCTATATAAACCTCATATGATAGCCCAAAAATGTGAAAAATACCTCTAGAAAGCTCTTTGTCACCTAAAAAAGGTTTACCTGTACAAAAAGAGAGTCCTTGAAACATTTATCCCATCAACATCAAGTACATTGCTTTGATCTCTTTACTCAAACATGATGGATGAAAATCATAAAACAAAGCACAATTACAAAAACTTACATGAAAGACAAAGTGACTATCATTAGACTAAGATTTTCCAAGAGTAATCAAGGTACAAATCCTAGCTCTAATTCAATAAAATAATGCATAAAGCAAAAGATGTGCTTCAAGTAATTATGTAATATACTAAAGCTCAATCACACAAACTAGTAGTATTAGCTTTGGCATTCAAGAGCAAAAGCTCGAATTGGCACACAAATACACATACACTTTAAAATTATGAAGTGTCTAAAAACTAATGTGTCCAAAGAGCAAAGACAATAAAGCTTGATCTTGATGAACATAAGCGAATCAATACTAAAACAAAGGTGGATAGCACACTAACGTGACTCAAATGATTAACATTTGATAAGAAACCAATCAATTGCTTATAGTTTACAAAAGGTTTCTCAATGAGGGTTTTTAAGAAAGGAATAAAGGAAAAAAGCAACTACTTATGCTTTTTCAAGAATCAAATGTTGAGTACCTAAACTTGACATGTAAGGTGCCAGCTAGAGACTTCAATGGATAGCAGCAAGACGACGACTTCTTCAAGGATAAAGCCTGACCGCATATTGTACAGGAAAAGCAGAGAATTATGAACCAAGTCTTCAATCAGATCAGCTGAATAGTCTGAATCAATATGTACAGGTGCCCCTCAAAAGGACTTCATATAATCCACAAGTGCCTAGAAGAGCTAGGGCAAAAGAGCTCTCTGAAAAAAATAGGACAATATAAAATTTCCATTGAGAATACCTTACCCAAAAACTTACTCCAACTTTGGCTTAGAAAAAAAAAATCTAATTTCTAATTCTAAAAAAGTTGCACCTTGCCTCTTCTTTTAAATAGAACTTGTCCCCTTGGACCTAATTTTGGTCTCTCAAATTATACAATGTGAACATGATTACTCTAAACTAACCGAAACCCTAACCTAAGAAAAGCATCTGGTTTGCATTGATGGCTGTTTTTTCCCTCAATGCAAAGCATTTCTATAATTGCAGCCATTTCCCTCCATAAATCCGTCCAATGTTCTACTGTCCACAAAACTTTGAAAAAAGCAGCCAGATCCATGAGCATCATGACATTTTTGAAGAACAATCATCCTTTATTGAAAGAATAACTTGCAGCTGAAGTCAAGTCATATGTGGCAGGGACACTCAAAACTAGGATCCAAAATACCAATTACCTTGGGAAGAAAATAAGGATCATCTGCCTCTGATTTCAAAGTCTCGACAGCAAGCTCTTCCAAGACTTCACATGCAGGATGATAGGACCAGATCTCGATTTCAATGGAGCATAATAGATTACTGTCAGAAACAAAGGTTCAAGCACCATGATCGCTTATGGCTCCCTTTTCAATAAAAAGGGCCGATAATGCGCACCACATATGGCCGTCATCGAAGAATTTTCTGGATGCATCTCCTAGCCTACATGTGCACTGAAGCTTTTGAGCCTATAAGATCTCTGTCCAAATGCAAGCATCTTCAATTCAGTTGAAAATGCCCTCTTTGCAGGAGGGGATCCACCTTTTGCAAGAAAATGTGTAGGCTGTAGCATGACATACATACATAGAACATACTCATACATATACATATATGGTCTGTTTTCTTTCCATTGTTCACCCCCCTTTTCTTTATGTGTGCACAAATGCACAAGTAATCTATGCATGCATATACTGTTTTTATTGAGAGGTGTAGGAGGATGAGGAGAGAATATTTCTATCGGATCATGCATCTTTAAATGCTCAAAAATCTCTATGACTATCCTGATGACACCATATGGATGCATAAGCATCCAAAATTGGCCCACAATCGCCCTTGTATCCTTCTTGGAGTCACAACCGCCCTTGTATCCTTGCTTGGAGAGTGGGCCAATAGTCGCCCTTGCCACTCCATCCCAGTTGATCCCTTAGTTGCCTTATGACTCTTAGCTTGTGCTTAGGCCTTGAGCCTTTGCTTCATTCATTTGGTATGTGCTTAGGCCTTGAGCCTTTGCTTCATTCATTTTTATGCTCCTGCAATATCCCTTGCTTCAATCCTGCTTCCAACTTCCCCCTTTGGACCCCCCCAGGGCTAGGGGTCACCCCAGGGGGTAACTCTCACCCCATTGGGTGAGGTGTCACCCTAGGGGACCACCAAGCCCTGAATTCAAAAAGTGTCTGCTGTCACGAGTTTAAATGAAATTCTTAATACATTTTTGTAGGTAATGAAGGATAAGAAAAAAAACTGATGACTCATGATAAATAAATGCTTGACAAAGCAAGAGAAACAAGTAAAAAAACCACTAGATACAGTGGAACAATCAAAAGATAAAAAGGGAGGAAGCATCTTGATAAATAATAGCATTCTTTAATTTACTTGGTTTTTATATTTAAATAAATTGACTGGTTCTTCTTGAATTAAACAGATTTTACGACCTAAATTCATTTGATTTTGAGACCTAGGGAGTTCATTTAATCAATCAAAATACTAACATGACAGACATAACACAATACATTTGTGTATAAATGTGCATGTCCACATGGATGGAGATCCAGACATGTCAAAGGTAGTATAGACAAGCAAGGACATGGATGAAAAGAACCTCTTTATTTGCATTCTGATATGCCACTATCTTCTCTTGTACGGTTACCCCATCTGTGTCCACAAGCTGGATAAAAGAAAGCAATGATCAGTTCACGGGAACCACTTTGAAGAAGAAAGATGTAAAACATGAAGGACTAAAACATGTACACAAAAGAATAAAATTAAGGTAAGTCATAAAAGATACATACAAATAGAAAGTTAAAATGGAAATAGAAAAACATAATAAAACAAAACGAAAATAATTAATTAACCAAAAAGTAAAATAAAATATAAACTTATGCAAAATCCTAGAACAAGATAAGAAAAAGGTTTATTTGAAATGATAATAAAAATAATATTAAACGAAAGTTTGAAAATGATATTTATGTCAAACTTTGTATATAAAGTGGTGATGTCACAAGAAGCATATCATTACCAGCCTGTCCAAAGTGATTGATGCATTGTAAGTACGAAAAAC
>CM035412.1:126199711-126342211 GCA_020310875.1 Ceratopteris richardii | reverse complement strand
TGTGACTCCCTTGCAATTATTAACTGAGTGGTACTTTTACCCCACATTTCAATGATGGTTTACACATGTAACTAATTTACTTGAAGAAGGAGAGGTCATGTTAGGCCAGCCTGTGATCGACTTACCCGAGGGTACGCAGCATCAGCATTGATGGAGAGGCAGTGCCACCAGACACACTTCTAGAAGCCCCGTACAAAGGGGTGGCTATTTGATACACTAGTCACACCCTCTCCACTGCTGTACAGTGCTTCGATATGGGGGCCAAGGCTACTCGATTGGATATGGTTGCTACTCGAGAGACCCCTGATACTCGTGATAGCCAAGCTCATTCGTAGTAAGCCCTCAGTGCCATATGATATTATTAAAGCAGAGCTAGCTATGCCATCAATGCTAGTGAGGCACTCTTCCAGACACTTTGCTTGCTACATAGATTTGAGGATATGGACAATGAGCACATAGCATATATTTTCTTTAAGGCACCACGGGATATTGCACTTTTAAGGGACACCTCATCGTGGTATGCTCAGGCTTCAGATTGGATGGCGAGATGGATTAGACATGGACTGATTACCATTGATACAGTATGACACTCAAGCTCCCTCCTACTCACTCTCTAGACAAGAGAGGGACAAGATCATCCGCCATGAAATATGGCACACATATATACAGAGGGACTTGGATCAGTCCGATTGAGCCACTTCCAGCGAAAAAGCTCTACTATCATGCTTTTTCTACATGTGTTCGGCCAACTTTGACCTTTTGAAGTCGTTAACCTCTCTCTCTCTCTCTCTCTCTCTCTCTCTCTCTCTCTCTCTCTCTCTCTCTCTCTCTCTCTCTCTCTCTCTCTCTCTCTCTCTCTCTCTCTCTCTCTCTCTCTCTCTCTCTCTCTCTCTCTCTCTCTCTCTCTCTCTCTCTCTCTCTCTCTCTCTCTCTCTCCCGAGTTAAAAGATGACTGCATCCTTGAAACAGAAGTACTAGAAGCACAACTAACCAAGGTGGTCCCCTTCATCAATCTAGGGTCTCCGGTCTTCATCACACCCAAAGGAACTCAGGCAAGGGTAAGCTATTTTGACATGTCAGATAAGATAGCTGTCATGAAGCAAGCAAAGTCACTACAAGGTACTAAAGTATGGATAGCAGATGAACTCACCCCACTCCAACTTAAAAATCGACCAGCAGAGTTAACTAAAGTCAGAGAAGCCAGGAAGAATGGAAAGTGGGCAGTATACAGAGGCGGTCAAGCTGACCTATTATCAGAGATTTCCATACCCATACCACATAGGAAGAAACAGCTATCTCCCTCATTTGTAATATATATTGATGTAATTTTGAAACTCTTATGAGTCATAAGAGTGCTTTGGAAGCCACATCCCCCCCTTTTATTTTGATTTTTCCCTTTTATTATAGCCCCTTGAGGGCTTCCCCCCCAAGTGGAATGTAATGTTTTGATGTACCTGATCGGTCCCATAGGTCGATTTCGTTTTACACATGCCACACTCACAAAGCCCTTAGGAGAAACCCTGGCCACGACGTAATTGCGGACATCCCCCAACCTTAGGCACAAAGGAAATTGTGTTTGCAGACTTACAATGTCATGGAGCTTCAGCATAAGGGCTTACATATTCATCACCACCCAAAAATGGGCCTATCAGCGGCCCAAGCTTCATTTCATTCCAAGGCACATACGTGCAACGCATCGTGCAACTTACCATCACGCCAGCCAACTTCACTTAAAATTTGCCCGGGCCACAAAGGGGCTCGTGGGCAGCTCCCACATAGGGCACGGACCAGAGGGCAAGGCCATGATTTCGACTCCCACATGTCGACGCAAGAGTAAAAGATTGGGACATATTTTTCGTCCATAAAAATGTAGGCCTAAAGACGCTCACTACCTCGAGCGAATGTGATTTCCCTTGCAAGAGAGCACATTTAGTTCTCTTTTTGCTTCCATATTTATGCTTAACTCAGGGACGACTCAAACAACAAATATTACATTATTGCAAAGCATAGGTCTTACAATCGGAAAGAGGGGGCTGAGTGCACGTTTATGTTTCAGCACATTGCATCTTCACCATTTTTCAGCACTATACCTTGTTGGCCAACCCACGGTGGAACACAGACTTGCCTTATTGGTCCCCATTTTCATTTCACAAACGGGGGCCCCCACCCCAAAGGGACGCAACGCTAACCCCGCCTAGAGAACATGGTCGCCCTACCTGCAAGTGGAGTGTGTTAACTCCCTCCTCGTGGTGGTTGCAATAGAACCATCGATGTCAATCAAGCCAACGAGGGAATATGCGAACGGGAATCGGTCAATGCGCGGGTCCGGACCCATAAACACATTGACGAGCGATCATCGTTCCTTTATCAAAGGGCTCAAAGATTGGGGTAGCCTTCCTCACCGACCCCATGCCATGTGGGCTTGAATTGCCGATCCACTTCCGTTCAACTTGTAGAGGGCCCGAGACCGGCGGACATGCGACGTCCATTATAAAAAGTATTTTGTGAAATGATATGAATCATTATACTGCAGCAATTATTGAATCATTATTGGCATCTAAAAGATGCCATCAGGTGCTTCATTTATCTTAAATCATCCTCCCTTACTTTGCAATATAAGGACTTAGATCCCTGTTGTGCATACCTTCCATGTTACTATTTCTAGGCTGTATCTAGCCACTACTATTTTGAAACAATAATTTTCATATGATAATCTTAGCTCTACTAAAAATGTCTTGCGAGTTTATATGGATGTGGATTCAGATATCATTGCTGACCATTAGAAGTCATTAGTAGGTCCGTTCACTCTCATGCACATTCATATGCATGCAAAAATCATCACAAGGAAACCATAAACTTACTGTTTACAAGTGCCAAAAAATTCAGAAGCCAAACACAAAGGACTAGAAAAGAAAAAACCACCAACAAGTTCAGTGAATAGACATATTTGAGTGTTCCTAAAGGAGCATATAAAATCTTTCAGTAAAGCATGAACAAGAGGGAAAAAAATGTCAATGCAGGAAAGCAATCAAGTTTTCACCAGGAATGGAATATTAAGATTTTACATCAAACATAGGAAATGTAGCCTATTGGCTTAATTCTATGTGAAAATTTTTCAAAAACAAGAAAAAGAATTTTCAATCTCAACTTTTATGCTGATCCACAATGCATAAATAAGGTTGAATAGGCATCGCAAAACATAGAAAATTTTCTTTATGGATTGAAGGAACCTCCAACTGAAAAGTGATCAAACATTGTTCACCTGAAAGCAAAACCTCAAACTCATTATTATGTGTACACTAAAGATACATAAATACATACATACAATAAATAAATGCATGTGTGTTGAGAAAAAGGAAGGGTGGAAAAGGGTGGGTATTTCTCTACATGCAGAAGATACTTCAAACCATGCATTAATTCATAAGTAAAAATATGAATACAAAATGCTGAAAAATACACCTTCTCATTACCGGCCCTAAGAGCCAATCTGTCAATGAGATAAGTAGCTACAGCTATCTGCCTTTTCACCATGTCTGGAGAGCTGAAGTTCCTCGTATATGTCTTCCTTATATCTTCAATGTAGTCCTGTTCAGAGTAGCAAGCATTACACAACATACTGAATCTTTCGTCCAATATAATTGCAATGCATGTAAAAAGAGACAAACCTTAAGAGTCCGAGCTTTTTCATACTTCTCTCTGTCACTCTGACCCTTGAGACTGCTGCTTGCAGCTAGGAAGACATATTTGCATTCTCTTGAGTTGATAGGATCATTCCAAAAGGCTAACCATGTAACATTGTTATCATGGCGGATGTCCTTCCATCTGCAAGCAGCAAATGTGTATAAATCACAATGGCAAAAACAAATCAGGAATCAGTAAATCCAAATTTCCCAGAGCATTATCATGGCAAAATACCACTAAGCAGCAAACAGCACATGCTCTTCCGTCCATTGTGAAAAAATGAAAATGATATACATCATCCATACTGAATTCAACCAAACTATTAAGAATAAAAAAATAAAAGAAACAAACAGGACAGGATTAAAATGAGCACACTCACTTAAAAGCAAATAAAAGAGAAGCACCTGTGACCTGGCATTGGACATTCTGGTACTGGTGCATTTTCTCCAATATTTATAATAATATCTTCTGGAAATATTCGACGCTTCAGCTTGCCCATCTGCAACAAAAAAACAAGGGAAAATTATTATGGCTCTAGACAATAACAAGAGACAAAATTTTAAAAAGTTGTTCCCATCAATTTACAAAAGCCATGGTTTTCTGGTTTCTCTCTACATTCTACGTAAGTCTCTCAGAATAAAACCACTAAAGGTCTAGCATAGAACACAGACCTTTGGATGTTCTCCTCTGCCTCGGAACAATCCAGGTGGCTCTACGCGGAAATTACCAACCTAAAAAACCAAACAGCAAGAAGAAATACTTCAGCTTACACAATATGAAACATCATGAGAAATGTTGAGCAAAAATCACCTGACCTTCTCTTTCACACCATCAACAAGTGCCCACATGTACTTCTCTTCTTGCTTTTGCTTCTCTTCTTTTATTCTTTTTTTCTCCTGATAGAAACAAAAATAAGAAGATCTTGATTTGACAATCCGAAATGGAGAACACATGCAACACACCGATACAAACCCTTTCCAAATCTACATTACCCCAAGCTCAACCTTCAACAAGGACCGAAAGGGCATCAAGTGTCTCAAAGGGATAAACAAAAATTTACCTCAGATGATAAGCTTTTTTTCTTCCCCTTTTCTGCAAGATGCCACTCATAAATGGGAGTGAAATCACAATCATCTAAACTCTGTACGACATGACCAGGACCTAGAATCTTTTTCCAGTCGTTCCAAAAATTTGACAAAAACTTTGGTTTAGTTACATAATCTGTATCACGCATCACTGCAAACATTGTTGCTACCTGCACAAAAGACAACAATGTTTACTTTGAATTATAAACAATATAAAAATCCGACCACTTGAAATTGATATAAACATTTTTGCGCACTGACCTCCTCCTGTTCAGGGGTAAGCATGACAGGCTTATTCTTATACAGCACTTTTATACCATGAGGGCTGTAAGGAGGGGGAAATATAACACCATTGTGCTCGAGAGTGGTCCACTTTTGTCCACCCCCAGAGCCAGGTGGGATATTCTTACTGCCTCTGTGAACTTTCTTGATCATCTTTTGCTGCATTTTAAGCTTCGCCTTCTTTGCTTCAACTAGCTTCCTAGCAGCGACAGAGCTAGTCAAGCTAGTGACAGGTTTCTTCACTGGCAACATTTTTTGCAGTTTAGGCACTGGTATTCGTCGAGCAAGGGGAACTTCATCTTCATCTTCATCTTCATCTTCATCTTCATCTTCATCTTCATCGATTTCCATCTTCACGCCAGGATCCTTATGTGCATCAGGAGATTTGGGCAAACCTATAGATGAGTTGAACATCTCTGACTTTACCACGGAGCTCATGGATGTGCCAGAGGTTTTGGGTAAGGTTACAGATGGTTTGGGATGCACTGATGACAGTCTTGGCACTTCTTCGAACTTTTTAAGTGCTATTGAATGCTTGGATACTATTTTAGAAGCTGTCGAAGGTTTGGATAATCCACTTGGAGACAACTTGGGAGCAACAGCTGGGAAAGGCTTGAGAGGTCTAGGAGTATGAGACTCTGCTTTATTTATGCTGGAAGGTGGTCTAGGATGTGGTGCTGTCACCATACTTGGAAGTTTTGTTGGTGTTGATGCACTAACTTGTTCTGTTCCAGAGGGTGTAGATGTAGACTTCAACATTGTTATATTGGGTGATTTTGACCCAAGTTGCATGGCTGCAGGTTTTGATTCTGTTTGTGTTTTTGATAACTTTGATCCCATTGTAATACTTGATTGTTTTGATCCTAATAATATATTAGTTGGTTTTAAAAGTGGATTTTCCATTAACTTTGTCTTTTTATTTGCAGACAACTCTTTTGAATCTGCATTGGAAGGCCTTTTTTTCAAAGAAGAATCCACCAGTGAGGCCATCTGCTTATCAGATTTTAAGGGACCATTGATTGGTCTTTTCAGAACCAAGGGTTTTTCATCATCCTCGTCAGAATCCCCATCATTGCCTGAATGCCTAGAAATCTCAGAAAGGTGTTTAATACTGGCCACAACCCTGCTTGCCAAAGGTGCATTATCATCCTCATCAGATTCATCTGAGCACCGTGAGTAATGCTCACAAGCAATTGCTGAAAAATTCTTTGGAATTTCTGTGTTCACGTGTGACAGACCTATTCCATTTTGCATTGCCTTCGGACTTGTTGAAGACAGTGGCTGCTTAGAGAAAATGATTGGTTTCTCATCATCAGAATCACTATCTTGGGGCAAAGTTTTGCCACTTGGAGAAGAAAGAACCGAAATGGAAGGGTTTCCAACACGATGTGAAGATATCTTATTTGATATTCTACCATGTGTTGCGAATGCAGGCATTCTCACTCCCACTTGAGAGGATTGTCCATCAGAAGCATTGAATCCCACAGCAGGGCTCTTGACTTTGCTAGATGAACTCTCATGATCAACTGAATATTGTTTGCAGAACATTCCATTGCTGGGTTTGTCTGGACCTGAAGAGCAAATCAGAATAAAAAGGGTTATTCCCGGCCTTAGAGAGAAGATCGAAGAGCGTAAAGAACGATGAACAAGAGATGCAGAAAACATGCGAGAAAAAGGCTTGAACAGTCCAAACATTCAGTGGTCACCGGTACTATTGTTTCAAGTTTTGCCTAGCTACTTACAATCCTTCAAACACCATTGTAAAGGCCCCATCCATCTTGATCAATTCAACCCTACAACGACAATTGACATAATCTAAAAATGGACAAATCAATTCAGAATGTGCTGTATGTCTTGGGCACGTATAAAATCAAGTGCCTAAAAAAATAAATGTCCTACCCAAAGTCTGAAATGCTACAAACGAAATTACAAAGTGCTCAACTTATGTTATATTTTCGATGTAGCCAAAACACCCTACAGATGTTAGCTGCCACTATTATTTCCATTTGCAATTTTGCTGCAGATATACAGTACCTATGGGAAGCATTTAATGAGACCGAAGAAGCACTGCACTGACTTGAGATAGAATCTATGTAGAAAACCAATCATAGGCAATGTGGGATAAGATCCACGCAGAACAAATGATAGGCCATTGCCAGCTTCTAAACAATACAAGTAAATTAATCAAACTCCATTTTCGGCTAGCTGCTCAACCTATCCATGGTGATCAATATGTCCCATTTCAGCTGGACATGACCCACACAATGTTACAAAAACAATTCATACAAGAAAACGTACTTAACCAATATTGCAGCGCTCTTCTCTAAGTAAAGGCAATAAGAAAAAAAGCATCCAATGACAGCACAGAACACAAAACTAATGTTACCTATAAATTTAACGAAAACAGAGATATTTCCTTCAAAATGAATAAAGGTGTGAACAGCCAGCAATGTAATACAAACTGGAATTGGATCCTATAGCCAAACAATCAACACAATTCACGATTATAAAATGTGATGGCATCATACGACTATACAATGTGATGGCATCTTAATAAAGGTCCACGTGCAATAACTGTTGCAATGGCATAGCCAGATCTAGATGATATTGCATTGCCAAGGGACAAGGATGACGTAATTTTCCTTTGCGTATGGCAAACCAAGGCACAAAGCTTTCACGATTTCTTTTTTTTCGTATTAAGCAGATTTTTACACGATACAAACATTGCACATGACCCTTACTACTAGCCTCAGGCATTCCCCAGATCACAAATCCTACTCAGGGCCAAAGCTTCATATCTTCCAAGAGATTGTACGACTCGGTATTGAGAAGATGAGTGCACATTACACATGAGCGTCACTTCCCTCCTAGAAATCTAGTGTTGAATTCTTGCGATATCTCATCCAAAAGAATTTGTCATTATTAATAAGGGGGCGATTGATACAAACATTCGAGGCGAGTATGCATCTGAAAAAAACACGAAATTAAAGATGCACAATAGCATAGTAAAACCATATACAACGTGAGGCCATTCAAAACTATAGGACTTATCAAAATTAACAAAAATTCTTAATCAGAAGCAATCTCACTTACGTGAATGAGACATGGTACCAGTGAAGCAGCGATGGTGGAAGAAACATCAAATCAACGCGAGAAGATGAGCTCTGTCTGCAGATAAGTGCTCTGAGCACTAAGATAAGACAGAATGCAGACAGTTGTGCCCTTCTAGCACAGCATCGACATCTATCGGCATGAATTGTGTTCTATCCTCTACATATCACTTTCTGCTTGGCGGCTGTCTTTCCCGGGAATTAACAGAGAAACAGGAGAAACTATTGTCTTCACGTCGATCAACAGCTATGCAGCTGCCACAGGAAGAAAATACACGTGCTTTTTCTAACTCCTGTGTAGGCACGGCGAATGAAGAGCGACTTCTCTGCTCTGGAGGACCGACTTTTGCTCAGTTATTCCGACGATCGTCTCATCTGAAATGAGTCAAGCCCAAGGAATGAGAGGGAAAAAAAATAAAAATAAAAACAAAAAAAAATCAGGAAAACAAAATTCAATAGAAAAATATAAAAAGGAAAGCGAGACACAGGCGAACATGTTTTGTCTCACGTTAATGGAATGACGACCTGTTCTGGATTTTCACAATAAAATAAGACCGAGAAAAGGAAGTAGTCTATAGAAATTCACGTAATTAGGTCACACGGTTGACTCTCACTATTCATAAGAAAAAAGCAATATAGAAAGTTGAAACTTGAAAGGAAGCAAGAGGCAAAGAAAGAAGAACCCTTAAGCGGATCAAAATGAACATTGACTCTTTCACCTTGGTCCACAAAAAGAGGAAAGAAAAGAAAAATGATAAAAGTAATCAAAATCTTAATAAGTTCAAATTCATTGAATAGACTATCACTTTTGTAGAGCAAGTCTACATGTGTTACCGTGGGTGGTTGGGCCTTATGTCTCTTGAGGTGGGGTGAGGGTTCAACCTCCTTCTATGGCAGGACATGTGTGGGCCTCGGGCAGTATAAAACCAGATGCCTTCTTGAGGCGGGGTGAGGGTTCAATTCCCCTCTATGGCAGGACATGTGTGGGCCTCAGGCAGTATAAAACCAGATGCCTTTGGGCAGTTCTTCCTAGTGTTGTCCTTCGGGTAGTCTAACTTTGTGGGATATGGGTGTCCCATGGGTACTATAACCATTCACTTGTATAGTTGTTCTTTCAGTCAAGTCAAGTAAAGGGAGATTAGGTTTTGGCCGAATTTCCTCTTTAAAAAAGAAGTTAGTGGGCAAGCTTGGCATAGTGGTTGGACTCATTGCCTTCAGGGTATAGGGGCAAGACTTCAACTCCTGGGTGCAATGGATACCTCCCCTCCTTCATTGGAGGGATGGTTAACCTTTGGGCTGAAAACATTGATATCTGACTCTGGCCTTCAGGCACCAATTGTAAGTGGCCTCTAAGCGAGTGAAACTGTGTCTCCAAACATTTGGGCCAACCAAACTAATTACCTCGTCTGGCATTAGGGCCATCCCTTCCCAAGATCTACCCTAATGGGCCTTCAAGCTCTATAATCCCAGTTGTGTCATGCATCTAACCCCTGCTATGTAGGATATGGGGTCCCATGGCTACTAAGCGCGCCTTTGCTTGTACTTTCAATGAATTCAAACATATGTGGGAGAGTAGGTCTCATGTTGAGCTTCCTTTATAAAAGAGTTGGTGGTCGAGATTAACAATCTTGATTTGTCAATAGAAATCATCACTTCTAAGAAGCATGTCCACACAAAAGAGCTAATAATGATGATGAAGAGAATTAAGACAAAGAGATTCTAGGATTTGGAAGTTTTATCATAGGCACTATGATTTATGACACTATCAATGGAAGGAGAAAGCATGTAAAGAGGATATGAGGAAATGTCAATATATTTTGGTAGTGATGTGTTTGAACACACTTAGGACCACAAAGGCAATCTTTCCTTCTTTAGGAGGTTTTTACCCCAATCTTGTATATATGCCCATAACCCTAACATGCTACTTATCATTTGTACATTCACTTAGTAATACACTCAATGTTGTGCTTCAAGCTTCTTCTTCCTCCTCGTGTTGTTTGTGTGCCTCCATGGTCCCCAAGCTTCAAAAATTGGTATTAGTGTTTAGAAGGATGAATGTGTGTTTAGCATTCATTGCAGTTATGACCCATCTTCCCATGGGCAGTGTATGCTTGTAGTGGAATCCAACCTTTAGTATTTTGATAGTGGCGCAACCAAACATATTACCTTATAGTGTAGTTTTTTCACTTCAGTCGAATATGTCCCTATAGGGAATGCCATCACATGTGAAAACAACTCCTCATATTTTGTCATGTGAGATTATAGGGAATGTCATCACATGTGCAAACAACTCCTCTTGTTTTTTCATGCGAGATGGAAGGATCATTCTTATTAGTATTGATAGTAGTACTCTCACAATGTTAAATGCCTTATATATGCTAGGGATCAAGAAGAATCTATTAATAGTTTTAGCACTATACAAAATTGGCATGGTTGTTAAATTTGTTGATGATAGGTGTACGATTCATGATCTCTTGAATGGTGATAGGATCATTTGTGAGAATGACTTAGCATGTGCAATTTCTATTTTTCATTCGATTTCACATGCAAAACTTTGGCATGCACACTTTCGGTCATCTGAATTTTTCTAATTTGTTTTATGTGCTGAAAATCTGAAATGGTGTCCTCTTTGCACAAAGTTGAGCCACCTTCTAAGCATGTTTTGGAGGGCTGTATTTTGTGTAAAATGCAATGTTCTTCCTTTCTCAAAGACGGTTTAGTTAGATTGCACATAAATTGCACGATTTTCAGAGTGATGTATGTGGTCCCATGTTGATATTGGAGTTTGAGGTCTATGGAAGCACATGAACAACACAAGGAAGAAGAAGAAACTTGGAGCACAACACAACACGAAATATATTACCAAGTGAATGTCCAAGATAAGTGACCCGTTGGTGTTATAGGCGTATCTACAAGTCGAGGTGAAAACCTCCTAAAGAGGGAAAAAAGTACCTCGAAGATCCTAAGTGTGTTCACACGCATCACTACCAAAATATATCAACAAATACTCCCCTAGGAGTGATGTAATGAACAAGGAGTTGGCGCTCATGTATAAGGAAGTGCCAAGCTATGTGGAAAGAAATAAGTACATAAAAGAAGTAAGCCTAAAGGTTTACAAAAAGCTTCAAAGTTCTCCCGCAATAGTGCCTTTATGAAAAGTTCTATAACATTATCCTCTATAAGAACATAATCCAAACATATCTCTCTAGCAAAGGACCTATTTGTGAAATAATGATAGTGCACCTCCATGCGCTTTGTGCGAGCATGAAACACGAGGTTCCTCACAATCGCTAATGTGCTCTGACTATCAGTGAATATGGTGGTTGCAGAAGACTAACCAAAAGCCAAATTAGACAAGGGGAATCTAAGCCTCACACACTCAACAATTGTTGTGAAATCTTCCCTATACTCAGCCTCACAATTAGAAGTGGCCATAGTAGGTTGTTTCTTGCTCAACCAAGATATGCATGAGCTACCAAGCATGATGCAAGAACCATCGGTGGACACATGATTATCATAACAACCAACCCAATCCGAGTCAAAAAAGCATGGAAACCTAGCGGTAATGATTCCCCATAGGATAAAACAATCCAAGTAGATGGATACCATTTAAATAGTGAAAGATGCACTTAATTGTTTGTCAATGCTTGACACTTGGGCAATGCATAAATCTGCTTATCTAAGAGATAGAAAATTGCATAAGTAGATCAAGCATACAACAATTTGCTGATAGAGAACAACATCAAATGCATCTCTAGCATCATGAAGACTTAACTGTAAACCTCTTTCCATGGGAGTGGCAATAGGTTTGCAATATGCAAGGCCAAAACATTACCAAAATGTGTCAATGTATCTTATTTGACACATTAACTTGCATAAATTGAATGCCTAAATAATGATGCAAGTACCCAAAATCTAACATCTCAAAAGAGGTATGAAAATCAGTCTTAAATTCAACAATATGCTTCTCATTAGGACTAGTGAGCAACATGTCATAAACATATACAATAATGATCAAGAGTACATCATATGCATGCTTAACATTTAAGGTGCTCTTAGTTGAATTGTTACTCAAAACGACGTGCCAACAAGTAGGCATGTATCTTCTCATACAAAGCACGTGGTGCTTGCTTCAAACCATATAATGGCTTTTTCAATCTGCACACTTTGTTCTCATGCCCTTTCTGCACACAAGCATGGGGGTGAAAAACGTACACTTCTTCATGTAAATCACCATTCAAAAATGTAGTTCTAATGTCCAACTGATGTACATTCCAACCATGATGAGCTGAAGGAGCACAAATGCTTCAAATGGTGGTTATCATAAAGAATAGAGATAGCCATTGCATAACAATCTCATGCAAAAGAAGCACAATGAGATCAAGGAACAAGTATGATATGATAAAGGTGTATCTAATTTGCTACCTCTCAAAATTTGCGCCTACCATTTAGGCATACTTTTTTCCTCTTCTATGTAAGCTCTCTCATCAACAAGTTCATTATGTAAATTGGCATCAGAAATGGAATGATTTGCATCATCATTTGAAACTGGTAAAGGTTGGGACATTATCTCATTTGGATCAACATTTGATTGTCTGCTTGTAAAAAAAGTTAGCAAAGTGTTATACACATCTTTAGAGCTAATTGATGTCTCCATGGTTCATGAAAGTAAGAGTTGAATTGATCTCCACAAAACCAACATCACAGCTAACCAAAATTCATTTAGTTTGTGGATGCAATAGATGATAGCCTTGACTTTCAAAACTATATAGAACAAAAATACATTTCACTCTTTTATCATCAAGTTTTCTACATTTTTGTCTAGGCATTAATGCATATGCCAAACAACCAAAGACATGGAGATGAGCAACATATGGATTTCGACCATCACTACTAGAAAAAGGGGGGTGTAGCGACGCCCCCAACGAAAAAAGTGGATCTCATCGCTTATGCGACGCTAGTGTTGCATAAGCGACGAGACTTTTTTTATAAAAAAAAACACAATTCATCGCATAAGCGATGCAAAGCATCGCTTATGCGACACTACAAATGTGCATTGCACGGAGCATCGCTAGTCAACGATGCTCTTACCAACGTTGGAAAACTGCCTGGGATGCTAGAGCATCACATAAATGATGTCCTGATATTCCAGAGCATCACATAAGCAATGCTCTAGAATGTGAAAAAAAAAAATTGATTTCTCTTGGCACATTTGTGCTGGGATTAGGATGAGAGAGAGAGAGAGAAAGAGAGAGAGAGAGAGAGAAAGAGAGAGAGAAAGAGAGAGAGAAAGAGAGAGAGAGAGAGAGAGAGAGATCGAGCTACCGGTTGAGCGCACACACCTCAAAGGAAGCAAGGTACGCTCACACACACACATACACACACAGATTTACACACACATGTACACATGCATACACACACATATACACACATACACACATAGACACACACACATACACATAGACACATGCACATACACACACTCACATACACATAGACACACACACACATAGACACACACACATATACACATACACATGTATATGCACACATACACGCACATACACACATAATATATATATATATATATATATATATATATATATATATAGTAAATATATAAATTACAGTATATATATCTCATTTTATAACAATACACACACACACATAGATATATATGTATATATATATATATATATATATATATATACTAATTCAAGAACCCTATTATAAATATTCTAATTCGGAAATCCTATTTCAAAAATCCTAATTCGAAAACACTGATTTTGATATTAGGGTTTTACAAACCCTAATTTAGAAACTCTAATTCAGCCTTTTAACCATATGATTGAAGTATATGTACACATTGCATCTATTCCTCTGACATCCTACTAGAGAGTTCTCTCCTCCCAACCTTATGCCTCTATATATAGCTACTTGAATCAATGAGGATCATAATATATATAAAGATATATACACATCATGTAGATACACATACATAAATATAAAATGGAGTAGATACATTATGCATCACACATACATGCCTATATGCACACATGTATATATATACATGCATACATATTTACATGTACACATTTACACATAGAGACATATAGATATATACATGTACACATCACATATACATGCCTACATGCACACATGTATGCTTATATATGCATACACAATTATAAACACACTTGCATATATTACACAAATGCATATGCATATATACACGTGTGCATACTAACATATGTATACATATATCACACACATGCACATACATACATATACATGAAACACATATATGTGCATACTAAGACATGTATACATATAATACACATGAACACACACACACATATGCATACATACATGAGAGAAATTTGCTCCTTGAAGATAAAACTATATATAAAATAATTAGGCATACCCCTGAGCTTCATGTTCTAACTTAAAAGAACATGATTTCACCTATCTAGTAGGATTCATTGATATTCTAGCTGAATAAAGAAGAATCTATTATCTGATATCCATTCAAATGATTCAAGTTATTGATTGATAACTAGAGTAGAATTTACTATCTAATTTGCTCATATGTTTTCATTATTGTCATCATTTTGGTAAGATTTCGATATAGTCTCATCTTCATTATCCTTATTGATTTCATTTATTTCTTCTATTGTTAAATATGTGTTCTCATGAATCACATAATCCATTGATCGATTAATATCGATTTTTGGTCATTCCTCTTCATCATCAGTAGAATCAGCATGTAGAGTATTATCCTCTTCATAAAAAAAGATTAGTATTATTATCATGTATAATGATTCTAATTTGTTTTTTAGATGTTGATGTATCAATATCTGATGGTGAATCATCAAGAGAACTTTCTTCAATCTCTCTAACAATAAACTGTTCAAACAATGACCTACCTCTAGGTTGAACATGAATGACTTGCCACCAAGGATGAGCATCTGGGTTTTTATAAAAAAATGCTTGTTCAATATGGTTAGGAAGAATATACGGTTCTTTAGTAGATCACGTTACCTTGGAAGAATCAATTGCCCAAAACCCAGATAATTCATTTCTCAATGTGGAATTACTACCTTTATACTCGCCTCGAAACCAGTCAACCTTCAAAATGACCTATCAAAATATATAAAACAAAAAACCATTATTAGGTGCTTAAAAAAATAATAAACTCTATCGTAAAAAGTATAAAATTTTTTCTACCTATTTGAACGTACGAAATGATATTTCATAGATACCAACAATAGTTCCCATGTAACCAAGTTTGCCATCTATAAGGTTCGTGTCTTTTGAGCTAGCACGTGATAGTTGCTTGAAAGAAGCAACAATACTAGAATCCTCTATTTTACATAACGAATCAATGGCTTTGATTCTAATATGCTATCCAAAAGCCCACATATTAGTGAACATTCGAGCTTGCAAAAGAAATTAAATTAGTAAAGAGAAACTAATATACATATATGAAAAAAAACAAAATATTATTAAAATAAAATTACCTTTCGTTCACAACCTATCATTAACTCTCTCTGCTCATCTGAGATTTCTTCATTATTTGCGTTGGTGCGTTGCAAATGGCTATATAGCCAATCCGTGAAAGAAGATATATTTATAATCTCATTACTATCGAGATTACGTCTATATCTTTTGTTTCTCCATCTTTTACTTCAGAGATTTTGAAGTTCTTGTTTGTAATCACTAAGGAATGCTTGCATGCATTCACTATTATATGCTATAAAATTAGAAACATCATTTTTTTCTTGAAATGTCAATAAAAATGGAACTCCCTTACATGATAATACCTCATCTATTATTTTGAAGAAGACTCATTGGTCCATGCACGTGGAGCTTCTTCATGAACTCTTTCAAGGTACTCACTAACATAATACATGCACTCTTCAAGCATCCAAGCCTTTGCCATGGATCCTTCTTGTTTCTCTCTTTGACGCACATAACTTTTTAATATTCCCATAAATTGCTTGACCCAAAACATCCATCGAGTGTTGACAATACCTGCAATCTCTATTTCATCTACAAGATGGACTAATAAATGAACCTAAATATCAAAAAATGAAGTAGGAAGATATTTTTCCATCAAACATAGTAGCTCTTTGCATTCACATTTTTTTTGTGGGATCGAGTTTTTGTCAATCTCTTTTGATGTAATCCACCTATACATATCATTAAAAAATTATAAAGAAGTTAATTAAAAAATAAAAGATACCAAATATTCATATATATTAAATAAAGTATCATAATTACCTTATAAGCGATCCAAGATGATAGATCACATCTTGTACTCCTTTCGTTGTACATCCATCGATAACCAAAGGTAAAATATGTTTCAAAAATTTATGCTAATCATGGGTCTTTAACCTAGATAAGCTCTTATCATCCATAGTAAAGATGTTCTGGAAAGATGCTCCATATCTTGTAGGAGTCCGAATCCTATTGTTGATAGTCTTTATCTCTTTTGTTGTAAGTACCCAAGGAGCAGGTGCATAAGTCATTTCCTGTCGATGTCTATCAAAAATTGGCCATAACTTTGGTTTTGAGTTTTGATCCTTCAAATCATTCCTTGATGTTATGCTATCTTTTAGTCCAATAAGATGTTGCTATAATGAATAACCAATATTCTTGAATATATGCATAGGATCAAGAAGATGACATACTTTAAACTCTTTCCAATACTCTAAAGAATACCATATTGATATCTTCTCTGCGAGTGCCAATTTTCCTTTACCTCTCTTCACATACTCATTATCTTCATCATCACTAAAGATTTCTGATTATGGATCTATCAGACATCCATCTGTCCATTTTTTATACCAATCCATAGGCGTCATAGGTTTTGGACACTGAATTGTTTCAAGCTTTCCATTAAAATGTATCGCTTCTCTTTTAGATCTTAATGGATGATCATCAAGCAAGAATCGTCGATATCGAAGATAAATATTTTTGTTGAGATTCTTACTATAGATTGATCTCAACCAAACACCACAATATGGACAAGATTTATAACCCTTAGTAGATATTCCTGCATCATGAAAATGATAAAAATATAATTAGATTAACTCACATGTATTTGTATGCATATTGAATAAAAAAATTACATCAATACTTGAACAAACACCATATCCTGGAAAATCGTGAATAGTCAAAGCCACAATATCACGAATCATAATATATCTTTCATTGATGCTTTTCGATACATCAATGACATTAATACCTCTCCATAACGCTTGGAGATCATTAACGAGAGGAGCAAGATATATATTCATACCTTTAACTTGTCTTTTTCCTGGGATTATAAGTGAAAGCATATAGTGGAAGATTGTAGTTTATGTCTACCACTGGCCATGTTAAACATTAATTGAATTTCATGGAGAATGGATTAACCCCATCTAATGCAACTCCTAACTTTAGATTATGTGGATTTTGTGCAAAATCAGGCCATGTAGAATCAATATGCTGAAAAGCAATACTATCATGAGGAATTCTGATTATTCCATCAGTACTTTTATGATCATTTCCCCATGTCAAAAGCTTTGATAATTTGGGCTCTTTCATCATTGACCTTGCAAACTCAATAAGAGTTCTATTTCTCCTTTCTGCTACACCATTTTTTTGAGGAGAGTACCTACAAGTAACCTCCCTTTTTATACCTGCATTCCATAAGTAATCACTGAACTCATTAGAGAAATGCTCTCCCCCTCCATCTGACCTTAGTCTCTTCAATTTTTGTCCTGAAACTCTTTTTGCATACACATGATAATGTTTGAATGTATTGAACACCTTTGATTTATCTTTGATCACATATATAGTGATCCACCCAATAACATCATCAACATAAATCACATAATATCTCGAACCATTAATGCTAAAATCCTTTGATGGACCCACATATCTGTATGCACCAACTCAAGCTTCTTTGAATACATGAAACCATGCTTATTATATGATTGCTTATGAGCCTTACCTAATTGATATGCTTCACATATGTATGTCATGTCTTGTCCTGCAACATTAGGCAATCCAAACACTGAACCATTGTTAATCATATCCTTAATACCTCTTTCATTGAAATGTCCAAGCCTTTTGTGCCAAAGATCTAACTCAGAGATCTTATGTCCTCCATAAGTGAACACGGCATGACCAACATTGCCTTGAATCTTCAATGTGAATAGCCTTCCTTCTTTCTTTCCTAAAACAATTTGTTTATACCCATTGCTAGGGTCTTCCACAAAAACTCCATCATTAGTGAACCTTACTTCATAACCTTTCTCTACAATTTGCCCTACACTTATCAGATTCTTTGGGATTGTTCCGTCATCTTGCACGTTCTCCGATAATTGGATCATGTTAAGTCATTCCCACACGCCTACACCCAACTGCCCTTCATCGTAATGAACTTCCAAAGTGAGCTTTTCACCAAAACTTTCATCCAACAATATACTAGTTCCCTCAAAATCAGAACCGAGAGTAGAACTTTCACCAAAATTTGGCAAATCGACCCCAAAATTATCCGAGGTTCCATCAAAATTCCACAAAAGGCTACCGAAAATATCCACACTGTCACTGGAACTAGTGCTTACTTCACCAACCTTACTTTTTGCAAATGGGGTTGGTTGCATTTCTGGTATACCCTGTAATCCTTGCACAAGGAAATGCTGAGGTGGTACTCCACTAGCCCAAATTTCTTGCTTTCCTTCCAACGATTGTCCATCACCACTACTACCCGGAGGTGTTCCCAATGCGCTAGGAATTTTCCAAGGATGCTGATCCCTTTTGTACTTTGGGTACGATTCTCGGGAATATGTTACAAGCATATATCATCAGATTCTTTCTCAACTCTTAGTCTATGCACCGACTGGCTACTCCATCATGGCCGGCGCCAGAGTTAAAGTTGTTAAAGTTTAATTCTACACGTGGGTTCTTGGGATGGTCAGGGGTCTGATAATTCAAAGGCCCTTTATGTATTTTCCCAAATCACTGTTAACTTCTGACAATTAACTTCACTAACTAACTTCAAACTGTTATACTTCACACTTCACTTCAACACAGTAAAATATTAACACTACCTAATTCACTTCAATACTGAATACTGACTCTTACAAACAACTCTGCAATTAACATAACTCAGAACAGAATCGACTATGGCCAATCGTCGAGACCAAACAGTCTAGCGACGCACTTGTCATCTCTTCCGTGCACTACTCTATTGATTAGGAAAAACGATACAATGTTTGCGTGACACCCTTTTAGTGCGCAACTTTTTCTAATTACAATTATTCTTTTAAATAATATCCCGGTGGCCTGACAATCTCTACAACCTTGAAATTTGATAGTCCATTGATAAGCTCCTTTGACTGCATCAACTTTAGCCTCTATGAATTTACATGTTCAATTCTCTTATGCCAAATCTCTATGTTAGCAAATAACACCTACACCTTTTGCAAACATGATTGCATTCAATTCAAGAATTTTCACATTCAAAGTGGACTTCATATCCACTTTTTTCCCTTTGTCAATCAACCTTTCATTCCGTTTGTACTCTTCTACATATAAACCATCATAATTGAACCTGAGTTGTAATCCCTATTCAACCATTTGTCCAACAAAAACTAGGTTCTTTGCTATATTAGGAACATGCAGTACATAACCAAGATGTTTTACCTTCCCATCCTCCATGGATAGTGCTATATTTCTTGTATACTTGATAGGATGTGATGTATCATCACCTGTTTCAACAAATCTAGGGACTAGTAATTTTTGCAAACTACTAGACCATTCTACATGGCTTGTCATGTGATTTGGAGCACTTGAATCAACACATTGGACATCGCCATTTGATTTCTGAAACCTTCCATTGAACTAGCAATTTTGAGTGGTGTGGTTGGTCTTATTACATATGGCACAAGGTTGGTCTCGTTACATACTTTTGATTTTTCATGCTTTGCTCCTTTCTTCTTCCCTTTCCACTTTCTCTTGCGTACATAGTTGGCTTGGGATATCTCCTCATAATCATCTTCCTTCTTCTTTCCTTGGTGCTTCTTATATTTCTTGTCTGTAGAAAGAGCACTTGTTGAGTTACCTTGATAAGAGTTACCTTCCTTTTGATTGTTTTGGCCTCTTGATTGAAGAGTTGTCCAAGGAATATGTTGAAACCAGGAGTTTGCACATCCATGATAAGATCATAGGCTGATGTGAAGGATCACCATTGCTTGTCATTTCTGATTCCATTTAGGATTTTCCTCATGACATCCTCCTCCAATCAGATCTCTGATTGAAGCTAAGTGATATGCAACCTCCTTGATTCTAGTGAAAAACTTTGAGATAGTTTGCTTTGGTGTCTTCTTCATTTGGTTGAATTCATTCCATAGATGGTTCTTCCTAGCTTTCATGCTAGCAAAGAAGAAAGTCTCAAGTGCATCCCAGGTTTCTTGAGATATCTTGCATCCTCTAATGTGCGGTAACAAGAAGTTAGAAATAGAGTTTAAGGTATATGACCTGGCTTGAGCATCTCTTGCATACCATAGTGTAAGCTTTTAAGTCTCCTCTTGTGTAGGTCCTCCTTTGGATCTTGGAGTAGGCATAACTTCATCACCTTTTGCAATTCCGTAGAGATTTCAACCTTGCAAGTAAGCTTCCATTATGATTTGTGAAACAACATAGTCATTCTTATCAAGCTTCTCAATCATTGAGTGAAAACAATCACCCATCTTGATGCAGCTTTGATACCACAGTGAATACTTGGAGAAGCTTGAGTAGTAGAAATATGTGCTTTAAAAGTGTTTAAGTTTGGTCCAACCAATCGGCATTGGGCCAGGCCTTTTGCTCTTTGAGACTATAATATACCTTATGAGCTTGAGATTCGTGCAATCAAATACCCTATCTAATTTTGACCATCAATAAAAAAAAAGATTGATACAAAACAAATAGGTTTGCACATAAATTAGATTAAAAAACTTGTTATTTATGGATGAATCATGCAATTTTAAATGTTCAATACTGCTAGCTTGATTACAATTAGCTGAGTTCCTTTTAGAGGAAGGTGAATTATAGGGTTAAGTAGCTAATATGCACAAGATTTGAATTTATTAGCAAGTTATTTTCCAATTACAAGCTCAACACTGATAGGTGCTAGTCTTGACGTTTCAAGGATGTGCAGAAATAGAACAAGAGACCATAAAAAAGTTGTTTCTCACAATCTACTAAACAAAACTCTTTAACAATTTGTATACATAAGGTAGTAGACATTCATACCTTTCCAATGAATTCTTTTTCATAAAAATTACAACTATGAGGAGTGAGAAGCAACCTCTGCAAGTTGACAAACCTTGGAGATGATGATGGAAGGAAATAGAAGAAGATCAAAGTAAAGATCAAAGATGATTGTATATTGATCTAACACGTTGTACAAGTGTTTCTAAGTATTTATATAGACTTTTTGTGAAATTCATGACTTGCTTTCAAATGTTTAAATTCAAATTTTCTCACGGGCTTTGTTGTCGTGATTGAATATCACTTTTCTTATAATCTAAGAAAGTAGAAATCAAGTTCAAAAACTTGATTTGGATGATTGATTGATCACCAATATCACCAACCTCCAATCTCGTGGATTTTTTAGTATCCCACATTTATCCTCTACCAAAAATAAAGACTTGGAAACCATAAATACTTATGGCATTTTACAAAGATGAAAATTGCGCTAAATACCACAACATATGGTTCTCTTACAAGTGACGTCTTGACTTAAAACAAATCTTCAAGCATGATGCAACCTTGCTCTAACATGAACCACACACTTGATAGGTAGGAGATGGTTGAACCGCACCTAAGAGGGAGGATTAGGAAGTGATCCTCAACCATGGCTTCTGGGGCAAATCGTCAGCCCATCACACTCCTAGGTGGGAGGTTGTGAGTTCAAATCTCCTTTAGTTCACTACACAATGCACTTTGATTGAAAGTGAAGATGGTGGTGGAAGAACATTGACCAAAACCCCAATCAGTCAAAAGGCATATGAGCCACACACACTCAATAGTCGCTATGAAAGCTTCCCTATACTCAACTCATAACTAGAAGTGGCCACAATAGGCCCCTTCTTTCTCAACCAAGATATGCATCACTACCAAGAATAAAGTAAAAACGACTAGTGGACATATGAGTGTCATAGCAACCAACCCGATATTAGTAAGAAAAAGCATGAAAATTTGGAGATAATGATCCCCTCTTGGGATAAAAAAATCTAAGTAGATGTTGGAAATATAGTAGGCCCATAATTAATACCACAGGTCCATGGTTCCATAGGTCCAACATCTACAACACAGATTCCAAAAATCTTCCAATATTGACAAAACATGAACATACCACACTTAATCATACAAATGATGAGACAAAGATAGAGAAAGATTAGACAACATGTGTAAAGTGTTATGTACGTCACTGCTTACTCACACTATCATATATGCAAATGTCAATTTACAATGTGGGAGCAAAAATCTCAACCACTCTATGTGAACAGAAATAGATGGATGAGTCAATGTACAAATGTAAAAAACATATTCAGATTTATGGATAGAAATCTGAATATATATGAGATGTGTGACCTAATAGGTTGTAGAAGAGTGTATATGAGTGATAGAAAGAGCAAAGATTAGTTGGAAACTGATAATCAGCAAACCCTCATCTAAACTTAGGCTATGGAAGACCCTAAGTCAGATACGTGTGTGAAAGTTCACATACTTACAAAAGTAGCAAAGAATGCTAACAAGTTTGCTGTCAGAAATCCTCAAACTCATATGAACATACCTTCTCAAACACCTCATCCAAATATTCATAAAGCATACATGTAGTGATTCTCTTGTACCTAAGCCGAATAAGACTCCTCCTGATATGGATGCCACTGCCTCCATAAACTCCAAGTAGTACCTGTGTGCATAAAGAGAATATGAACATGAATTCTTAACATAAGTTGCAAATTTTATGTTAACCACCATCCAATGTCTTTGAAGTAAACTGAAATCTTCATGTAGAAGACAATCTTCAAATACATCATGTGGATGGCTGATCCACACCACCAAGCTACGGGGTAAATCCTCTTCATAAGCAAGAGTGTGAGCACACTCTTCTCCTCCAAGAAGAACTCCATAGCTGCTCCTCAACATGCTCCTAGAGTGCACCATGGCTACCCCATGTGTGCTAGAGCACCACCTCTACTGAGGGACCAAAGCTAGCGTTGCAATTGGTGTAGGATGTTCAAAGTAACCTCAAAGTATTTCTTATATAGTAGTTGGCTACTCTTGAAAAGCATAACACAAAATCATAACACAAGCGATCGTTCTCTTCGAAATGCAGATCATCGCGCACCATCTGTCTCTGTCATTAGTTTGTACGTGCTTTATTTCCCAAAAGCATGAAGGAGAAAAAAAACATCACGCTGTTGCGCTGCTGTCCACGATGAGAGGATTATGAGAGGATTATGCCCTAGCCACGAGCTCGCGCAATTGTGTTGTAGAGAAGCTATAAAGTATAGCTACACATGTTGTGATACTCTGGAAAAATTTGACCAATAGGACATTGGATCATTGTTTTCCAACAATCCCCCCTGCAATGTCATATTGGTACAAAATGAATTGAACATGTAACTTCATTTATCTACAAACTTCATAAGCTTTAAGCTTGTACTCCCAAAATTGTCCTTCAAACCTTTTCTTCAAAAGTCTTCTTCAAAACTGAATTTGACTTTCCTTCAAACTTCAAAAACCTGAACTTGCTGAATATGAACTATAATACTTGAGAAAATATGCAAACTAGATATCCAATAGTGTACTCATCAAGCAATCATGTGCTTGACAACAAATGTAGCAAGTACTGACTCTGAACCTGTGATCTCTTGTCTTCTCAAACCTGAAAACATACACTAGGATCCACATATTTGCATTTACCTTATAAAAGCTTTCTCAACATACTTCTGATGTATCATGTAAATACACTAAACATAATCAAGAACTGAATCCTGGGACTTGTGATTGACAACTCACAACTTAGTGTATTATGAACACTAGCTGGTTCACCTCTAATTGTACTCAACTCAACTCAACTCAATTCATCCTATGAGTCCCATCAAAATATCATATCTATGATGTCATCATGTCTTCATCCTTGTTCAATCTGTAAATCCTTCATACCTCTTTCCTTCAAAATCTGGTATAAACATATATGTGCGCACCTTTGAAACATACCTCTCTGAAATATCAAGCTTCTCTTCAATAGAATTCTGGAACCTTCTCCTGAACATGAACATCCTAACATGAAATTTCTCCATACATTCTCCTTCTTCCTTCTTCTTTCAAAACTGGAACATAAAGAGAAACTGACAAAGGAAATATAGGAATACCTGATATAGGAATACCTAATATAGGAATACCTAATATAGGAATACCTGTAAGTATGAATTTGCATTCTTTCACATATGGCTGAAAATAAGTCTTCATGTTTCATCACCCCCTGGATGATTTAACACTAGTATCTAGAATTCTTCAAATATATCAGACTTTATGAAATCTGGAATGTCTTCCTTCATAAATCTGATCTTTCATAACATTAATACCTGTGTCTGAAACAAATAATCTGAACCCTTTTTATTAGCATTGTGTACATGCCAATAGCTTTCCCTATCATTCTTCAACTTCCCAAAAATCTAGAATAATGTTAGCTGATCTATCATAAAAACCTTGCTAAAAGCATTTTAGGATTCATAACCTTCTACAACATAACAAGTATCTTCTTCTATTCCTCTGCAACACAAATCTGATAGAACCTAAATCTTTGACTTAATTCTTCCAATGTTAAGAACCTTACAAACAAAGGATAGACAACTGACTCATAAATGCTCAAGATCTTCAAGATCATTCAAGATCTATCAAGATCATACAAGATCTATTCAAGATCTTACTGACAAAATACCTGCGTAGAATGTGCTCTCATCAAACCTTCATGACTGAATGTTTGATTTGTTACCTGAATGTCTCTAAGTGTCCATGCTTCTCACATAAAGTTGTAAAACTTTTCTTTAACCAAATCCTTCCCAAGAATCTGCAAATCCTACTTGAAACTTAAGTGGACAAACTCTCACCTTGAGAACTCCAAAAGGTGCAAGTTGATACTTCATATCTTCATATTCTACCTGGGTGAAATGTGATAGCACCTGCTTGACTTTCTTTTGGCTAACTCGACTTCTCAATCAAGTGATAGGATGTGATGGAACACCTTTTTGAATACAAGCATGTATCCAAAAATCTAGACAATCATAGAAAGTAGATTCTCCATCTGACTGGTACATAAAAATCTGAATTTTATGAAGTTTTCTGAAAATACTAAATATGAGGTAACTTTTTCCAAACATAAAACCTCTCTCCAAGTCTCCAGCGTCTACTACAAATACTCTTTTATGTCAAGAGTTAGGTAAAGAAGAAAAATACTTCTCTACAACTTGTCATATACCAAGTAGCTCTATATTGACACTCCAATAATTCTTTGAGGGAACATATAACTGTCTGCTCAAGATCTTCAATTTATACATAACTCATACACATATGAGTCAAAACATATAAGCTGCCTTTCTGTCTCTCAATGCAATTCTTTGTCAAAACCTACTAAAACATGACCAAGTATCATGCAAAACAAGAAACTGCTTCTTCTTTAGATTATCTTCACATAAGATTTTCTCGTAGACTTGTCTTTGGATGTAGAGGACAAAATTAGGAAACGTATATGGAAAATATAAGAGAAAAGGAAGTCTTACTTTCCCTTTGGAAATGTTGGACTTTATTCTTCTCCATCTTTCTTCCACCTGATGATGTCCACATCTTCAAACTTCTCTTCCATACCTTTTGTTCTCTTCATCTTGAAGTAGCAAGCACTCTTGAATTCTTCAAATGAACTTTTTCTCTTCCTCTAGTGCTAAGAGTAAGAGACAAAACAAACATGGTATACAAATGGAAGTGAATATAGAATCATGTTTTACCATCTCCTCATATCTCTGAATCAAAACACTACTTCAAATGTGACTGATATAAACGAATTCACCAACCTTTTGACTAAATGCTGAATTACCTCTCTAGTTACCTTTCTAGATACACAATGTGATAAAAAAACTTCCAACCAACTTATCACACAAGGTTGGCTGAAAACAAAACTCATCTCATCTTCAAATTTGTCTTCTTATATGAGATTTCTTGCCATGAAAGAGATCATCAAAACTCATCTAATCTCCTTGTTCTTGATAGTTTTGATGTATTTAATGCTTTAACTTTCAAAATAATGAGAGTGTTTGAAAGCATTTCTTCAATCCTTCAAATCTCTTCATAACTGCTCTTCTAAGACATGACCTGCAAATGATAATCTAATAGTAGAAACTAATAACTTTGATTTGATGTTGATATGGTTCCTTCATCTTCTCCAAACTATTGTTTTTTGTTGAATTTGAAGTAGCCTTCTCTTCATCAAGTCTTGGTCGTCAAATAATACTTCTGTAAAGTATTTGCATATTTTTTCAAAAGTATTCGGCTGCTAGCAGATCATCAACTTCATACTTCACATTGATAGATAAACATGTCATTGAATTGTGTAATTCTCAAATCTCTACTCATCTAGATTAAGTGTGTATGTCAAATGTCAAATGTTAGAAGATGCTCTTAAATCATATGTTGTAAACCTGGAAGTCTGGGAACCTGGAAATTTGAGAGCCTGAATGCTCTGATACCAAATGTTGGAAATTTAGTAGGCCCATAACTAATACCACAGGTCCATGGTTCCATAGGTCCAACATCTACAACACAGATTCCAACAATCTTCCAATATTGACAAAACATGAACATACCACACTTAATCATACAAATGATGAGACAAAGATATAGAAAGATTAAACAACATTTGTAAAGTGTTACGTAAGTCACTGCTTACTCACACTATCATATATACAAATGTCAATTTACAATGTGGGAGCAAAACTCTCAACCACTCTATGTGAACAAAAATAGATGGATAAGTGAATGTACAAATGTAACAAAGATATTCAGATGTATGGACAGAAATCTAAATATATATGAGATGTGTGACCTAATAGGTTGTAGAAGAGTGTATATGAGTGACAGAAAGAGGAAAGATGAGTTGGAAACTGATAATCAACAAACCCTTATCTGAACTTAGGCTATGGAAGACCCTAAGTCAGATACGTGTGTGAAAGATCACATACTTACAAAAGTAGCAAAGAATGCTAACAAGTTTGCTGTCAGAAATCCTCAAACTCATATGAACATACCTTCTCAAACACCTCATCCAAATATGCATAAAGCATAGATGTACTCATTCTCTTGTATCTATGCCGAATAAGACTCCTCCTAATATGGATGCCATTGCCTCCATAAACTCCAAGTAGTACCTGTGTGCATAAAGAGAATATGTACCTGAATTCTTAACATAAGATGCAAATGTTATGTTAACCACCATCCAATGTCTTTGAAGTAAACTGAAATCTTCATGTAGGCGACAATCTTCAAATACATCATGTGGATGGCTGATCCACATCACCAAGTTGCTATGGCGATGCATCGCACTGCACTCTCCTTCTCACCAAGTTGCTATGGCGATGCATCGCACTACACTCACCAAGTTGCTATGGCGATGCATCGCACCAAGTTGCTATGGCGATGCATCGCACTGCACTCTCCTTCTCGAGAGCTCCACGATGATATGCTCGGAGTAGAAACCGAGCTCCTGACGCCGCACACAGTACTCCGCACAGAGGCTGTAGAATACGCAGAAAACACAGTACACAGGGAGCACGAAGACAGACTTCTTAGGTCTTACAAATGTGGTCGAACTTACAGTCTGTGACTGACCAGGCCACTATATGTTTTATTAAAGAACATATACAAAGAAGTGTCCGGTGGCCATTTGGCCTTTCACATGGACACTAACGGTAACAATCTCCCACTAAAGGCCAATATGGCCAGAGTAACTATGAGAGAAAAAAGAAAGAATGATAAAGAATACCTGAGTGTAAGTATACAAACTATACCTCCCACCTGATGGGCATGTTACACAGTATACAAGTGACTGCGTAAGATCAAGAATCAAGTAACCCCCATCAAGTGACAACAGTGTCGAAAGCTATCTTGTGGTAGAGCTTTAGTCAAAGCATCTGCAACATTATCTCGAGTGTGAACCTTCTCAAGAATAATGCTCTCAGTGGCTAAGCAATCTCTAACGAAGTGATACCTCACCTCAATGTGCTTGGTCTTTGCATGATAGACCGGATTCTTAGCCAAAGCAATGGCACTCTGACTATCACTGAGCAAGTGAGGTACATGTTGAGGCAAACCCATATCACAAGCAAGACGAGAAAGCCACAATGCTTCCTTACATGCCTCACTTGCTGCAACATACTCTGCTTCTGTGGTGGAAACAGCTGTACATTCTTGAAGACGAGATCTGCAAGAGATAGCACCTCCAGCAAAATGAAAAATGTACCCTGATGTAGACTTACGATTGTCTACACAACAAGCATAGTCAGAATCTGTGTAACCAATAATGGATGCTTTCCCTCTACCTAAGCATAGACACTTGTCCTTAGTGCCACTCAGATATCTCAAAATGATTTTGACCGCTTCCCAATGTTTCTTGCCAGGATTAGACATATATCTGCTCACAACTCCCACTGCAAATGCAATGTCTGGTCTCGTAGCTACCATAGCATACATGAGACTACCAACAACAGACTGATAGGGAATTTTGGTCATGAATTCCTTTTCCTCATCTGATTTGGGGCAGTCATCCTTGCTCAATTTCACATATGTGGGTAAAGGTGTACTCAATGCCTTTCCACCCTGCATATTGAATCAGTGAAGTACTTTGGATATGTACTCACTTTGAGACAAGTATATGCATCTTTTACTCCTATCACGAGTAATGCGCATGCCAAGAATATGTTTGGCATCCCCCAAATCCTTCATATCAAATGTCTGACTCAACTTCTTTTTGAGAATTGACAAATCATAAGAGGACTTCCCAGCAATCAACATATCATCGACGTAAAGTATCAAGCATATCAAGCTGCCATTAGAACATCTCTTTGTGTAGAGACAATGATCCTCATTGCTCCGAGAATAGCCTTGGGACTTCATAAAAGCATCAAACTTTTGGTACCATTGTCTAGGAGACTGTTTAAGTCCATACAAGCTCTTCTTGAGCTTACAAACTAGACTTTCCTTGCCAGGAACTACATAACCCTCTGGTTGTTCCATATAGATCTCATCTGTAAGGTCTCCATGCAAGAAAGCTGTTTTCACATCCATTTGGACTAGCTCTAAGTCCTCCATTGCAACGAATCCAAGCAACATGCGCAAAGTAGTCATCTTGACCACTGGAGAGAAGATTTCCTCAAAATCAACACCATGTTGTTGCTTAAAACCCTTTGCAACAAGTTGTGCTTTATATTTTGGAGAAGCACTATCTGATGTGAATTTCAGCTTATATACCCATTTACATGGTAAAGCTTTCCTGCCCTTTGGCAAAGGTACTAAGTCCCAAGTACCATTCTTGTGAATAGAATCCAACTCACTCTTCATGGCACGCTCCCACTTGACATGATCCTCTGTCTGCATAGCCTCTTTGTAGCAAGAGGGCTCACCGGCATCTGTTAGCATAACAAAATCTAAACCTGGAACATATCTATCAGGTGGATATGAGACACGTGCAGAACGTCTCAATGGTTGCTGAACAGGAACATGTGCAGGCTGATCTGAATGTACATTCTCTTGAACATCCCTATGTGCAGCATTTTTATGCATGCTAACCGGAGGACTAGTATCCTCAAACACCACTCTTCTCACTTCAACCTCCTTAATCGGTTGTTTATGCATCTTAGACTCATTAAAAATGACATCACTACTTCTGATCACTGACCGTGTTTCAGGATCCCATAAGCGATATCCAAATTGTCCTTCTCGACCATATCCAAGAAAAATGCATTTCTTTGACTTATGGTCCAACTTCTGTCTAAGATTCTTGGGTATATGAACATATGCTTCACACCCAAAAACTCGAAGATGATCATAATATGGTGGTTTCCCTGTCCATAACTCTTGTGCCACTTTCAGACCTTTAGCAGTACTAGGTGAAAGGTTAGTCACATGAACTGCAGTCAATACTGCTTCTGCCCAAAAACCTTGTGAGAGGTTTGCATGATGCAACATAGAGACTACTCTATCTTGAATAGTTCTATTCATCCTCTCAGCTACACCATTCTGTACTGGGGTATAAGGAGCTGTAAACTCTCTACGAATCCCTCTACACTGACAAAAAAGGCTGAATTCATGTGAGCTATACTCACCCCCATTATCTGAACGTAAAGCCTTAAGCTTAGTTCCTTTTTCAGTCTCAACTGAAGCAAGCCATTTTCTGAAAGTAGGGAATACATCATCCTTCGATTTGATAGGATATACCCAGACTTTTCTAGTAGCATCATCTATGAAAGTGACAAAGTAAAGAGAACCACCTAAGGACCTAGTGGGCATAGGACCACACACATCTGTATGAACAAGATCTAAAGGCTGAATTGAAGAGTCAATGTGCGTTTTATGCACATTTCTGGTTTGCTTTCCATATTGACAATGCTCACAAAATGAAAAATCAGAGAAAGATAACACAGGTAAGTAGCTAGAACGAGAAAGATTTTCCATTCCACTACGAGATATATGGCCCAAACGACCATGCCAAATACAAGCCATAGGCTGTTCAGTAACAGCTAACAAGTGTTCTTTCTGTGATACAAATAAAGGGTAAAGTGAGCCAACTTTCCTTCCTTTTGCAATAACCATATTGCCCTTTGATATACGAAAGGACTGAACATAGAAGACGACCTTGTAACCAACTGACATCAAACTGCGTGATAACTGAGGTACATGGCGTACATTATGCATAGTAAATTTTGAACCGTCAATGAACTGCACGACCACATCTCCAATCCCCACAACATCACATTGGTAAGAGTCACCAAGTCTCACGGTACCAAGAGACTTTACTACATAATTAGAGAACCATTCTCTATGTGGTGTCACATGGAAAGAAGCACCAAAATCTAGCAGCCAGGTGTGGGAAAGAGAATCAGCCATAAGTGCCTCAGATGGCACAGTACTATCAAGTGTCAACACATCAGCATCATCAGAAATAGCATTAATTTCTTCAATCTTCACAGTCGAAGTAGATGGTGCAGGTAATTGTTTAACATGCCCATCAACATTCTGTCCTTTACCTTTAGCATTCTTTAATGCATAACAATCTTTCTTCATGTGTCCTTTCTTATGACAATAATGGCATTCAATATCCCTCTTCCTTGATTTACTTCTGCTCTTATTCCGTTGACCATTCTTTTCCTTGTTCTTGCTCCTGCCACGTTGTTGATTCTTTCCTTGGTAAGAATCACGAACATTATATGCATCTCCACTCTGAGTGCCAACCATAGATTTTCTACGAATCTCCTCACTCAAGAGTGCTCCACATATGTCATCATAGACGAGTTTACCACCTGGTGCACTATTGCTAATAGCTGTGCAAAATGTATCCCATGATGATGGCAGGGTGCATAACAGCAATACTTCTTTCATTTCATTGTCCATATCCATTTTCTGAGCCTGTAACTGGGAGAATATGGCATCAAACTCATTTAGATGAGCAACAACACTATCTGTGTCCTTCATACGAAGGTCGTATAATTTTCTCATCATATATACTTTATTTGATGCCGTCTCTTTTTCATATGTATTGCATAACTTCTTCCAAAGCTCCTCTGCACTTTCACAGTCTAATACTGTAAAGTAAACATTATCTGCCAGGTGCAAGCGAATGGTAGACCTGGCCATTTCATCTAACTCATCCCAATCATCTTCATCCATGTCAGCAGGCTTCTTTGAAATCCCATTTATTGGCTTCCATTGCCTTCTTTGAATCAGCACATCTTTAATCTGATTCTTCCATAGAGCAAAGTTTGTGCCATCAAATTTTCGGATCTCAAAATGGTCTTTGCCCTGCAAGTTATAGCTCCTCCTCGGAACGCTAGCACTAGACCCTGATCCACCGGATGTGCCTGAGACCTCTGATGCCATGATCGTAGAGAACTGAATAGAATGATAATGGAGCTAGAAGAGTCCAAACACCAACAAATAAGTGTATCAAGGAGTAAATCGACCACTATATAGTTGACTAAACCAGAAATCTGGAAAAATTTTGCCAGAGTATCCTCTGCAAAATTAGCATATGACCAATGTCAAAGTATCATAAAACTGCAAGTACTGACATGTCTACCTGCATAGTGAATCACTGACTCCATTGCATATAATCAGTTACCCAATAGAAGCCAACTAGGCTTATCGAGCACCTATGAACAACTATCATACATCTCCTATGGCGAGGCTGGGTAAGTCTTCCACCTGCATCACCGAAGAGACCCCAACATCTGGGTGTCTCCCAGTTAAGAAAACCTCACCACGACCCTCTTTATCAAACGTAAAAGGCTTTATGCAAAGAACGTAACCGCTATATCAATGCCCACATGGATGTACATAAGCGGTATCCACAGAAGCGTACATGGTGTGTATGTGCTCAATATATGCAGTAAAATGACACTAAAAGGCTGAATACACAGCCCAAAAACTAGCCAATAACACCTGCAAGTGTCTGTCAACTTTGATGTTTTAGGCTTTAAAAACCTGCATAAATTTGCAGCGACTGCTCCCACCAAAACTGAAAACCCCTCAAGAAACCTGTAGTTTTACGAGTGTGGCTGAAAATACAGCCCCAAAGGTTGATATTTATTGTCTGAGAAGTACAAGGAACACTCTTCTTGATGTTCTTGGACCTGTGTGAAGAGAACTACGTGCGAAAGTACTCCGAAATGGCTCCAAAAACACCCCAAAATTTCTTCAGACATAGGCTTTAAAAGCAAAAATGAAGCTTTGAGGGACCAAAACTTGTTCAAGGTAATGTCAACCTTAGTCTTTCCCCTTCTTCAAACACCACAAGAGTGTAGCTTAGTGGCAAGAGATTGCCACAGTTAAGCGAGCTCTGGGGGGAACAGTACTGGGATGGGTGACCTCCCAGGAAGTACCGGGAACCTCTATATTCCTTGATCGTTGAGGTCCTCCCTCGCGCGCAGCCAACGGTGCCAATGGTGACTTCGGTGACTCAGATGACAAGGTATGCCAAGGTTTATGCCTTGGTCGCCGCCTTAGTTGAAAGCCGGGGGGGGGGGGGGGGGGGGGGGGCTCGCTTCGCTCGCACAAAAGGAACAAAGCTTTTTGCCTCGAAATGCTCTGATACCAGTGAAGTATTTCGATGGCGATGCATCGCACTGCACTCTCCTTCTCGAGAGCTCCACGACGATATGCTCGGAGTAGAAACCGAGCTCCTGACGCCGCACACAGTACTCCGCATAGAGGCTGTAGAATACGCAGAAAACACAGGACACAGGGAGCACGAAGACAGACTTCTTAGGTCTTACAAATGTGGTCAAACTTACAGTCTGTGACTGACCAGGCCACTATATGTTTTATTAAAGAACATATACAAAGAAGTGTCCGGTGGCCATTTGGCCTTTCACATGGACACTAACGGTAACAGGTAAATCCTCTTCAGAAGCAAGAGTGTGAGCACACTCTTCTCCTCCAAGAAGAACTCCATAGCTACTCCTCAACATGCTCCTAGAGTGCACCATGGCTGCCCCATGTGTGCTATAGCACCACCTCTACTGAGGGACCAAAGCTGGTGTTGCAATTGGTGTAGGATGTTCAAAGTAACCTCAAAGTATTTCTTATATAGTAGTTGGATACTCTTGAAAAGCATAACACAAAAGCATAACACAAGCGATTATTCTCTTCAAAATGCACATCATCGCATGCCATCCGCCTCCGTCGTTAGTTCGTACATGCTTTATTTCCAAAAAGCATGAAGGAGAAAAAAAACATCATGCTACTGCATCACTATCCAGAGGATTCGACCTCGCGTGGGTTCGATGAGATGATTATGCCTTAGCCACAAGCTCACGCAGTTGTGCTGTAGAGAAGGTATAAAGTATAGCTACACATGGTGTGATACTCTGGACAAATTTGACAAATTTGACAAATAGGACATTGGATCATTGTTTTCCAATTGTAGATGGGTACCACTCAAGTAGTGAAAGATGTCCTTAACCACCTACCAATGCTTGAAACTTAGGCAATGCATAAACCTGTTCATATGAGAGGCAAAAAATTGAATATTAGATTGTTTCATGCATAAGTAAATAAATAGCATTGTGAGTCATCACTCCTTATGAGGCTTGGAATGGGCATAAACCTATGGTCAGTCATACGTGTGTGTTTGTTTGTTTGGCATATGCTCTTGTGACATCACAACAATGTCACGAACTTGATTAAAAAGCAAAGAAATGTATATTTGTTGGTTATAGTGCTGAAATTACGGGATATCATTTGTACCATCCATTGAAGAACACAATTATTCGAGTCGAGATGTGGTATTTGCTGAAAATTCTATTTTCCCTCTACTTGAACACAAAATAGAGCTGAAAATGTAGAGAGTTTCTAGCCAAACATGGCTGAAATTTTTCAACCAAAAATGGTTGGAACTCCTCGAAATTTCCAGCCACATATGGCTGAACATTTGCAACAAAATATGGTTGAAAATGAGCATGAGATTCAGCCCATGCATGATGTACATGTTGATGATGTATTACATAATGAATGCATGTATATCAAGAGTGCACAAAGTATGCCAAAGTAGTTGAAACAAAATTTCTAGGAAAACAAATTGAGTGCACCTTTACTTGGTAGAACAAGATCAAGCTCTCACCATGCATCAATTAATTTTTTCAATTGTTCTCTTATTGCAACAACATGGAATGAAGAGCCATTTACTTTTGAAGATGCATGTGACGATCCACATTGAATGGGCGCTATGCAATCAGAAATGGATTCCATGCATAGGAATGGTACTTGGGAGTTATGTGAATTGCCAAAAGGAAAAAATGCCATTGGTACAAAGTGGGTTTACAAGATTAAGAGAAAGTCAGATGGTAGCATTGATTGCTATAAAGCTACATTGGTTGCCAAAGGATATGCAAAACAATATGGCATTGACTATGAGGAAAATTTTGCACCTACTTCATGCATGACTACCATTCATACTACGATTGCATTGGTTGCTCAATGAGATTGGAAAGTACATCAATTGGACATAAAAAAGGCTTTCTTTAATGGTGATTTTCAAGATGAGGTTTATGTGAAGCAACTCTTGGATTTGCCATGGAAGGACAAGAGCATATGGTTTGTCACTTGCATAAAGCCTTGTATGGTCTCAAGCAAGCTCCACGTGCATTGTATGACAAAATCCATAAGCACTTGATTTCTCTTGGCTTCACATGTAGTCCAATTGAAAGCACACCCTATGTATGAAAAGATAGGGTTGACCTTACAATGCTTGTTTTTTTTGTTGATGACATACTGTGATGCAAAACTTGACATTCTTATGGCTAATTTGCAACATACTTTTGATGTCACTTATCTTGATCTTTTGAGCTACTATCTTGGCATCCAGTTTGTATCCATTGAGGGGCGAATTGTTATGTATCAAGCTAAGTATGTTGAAAAACGACCTCAGCATTTTGACTTTGAGGATTGTAGGCCAGTTTCCACACTAGTTGAGACAAGATTTAGGTTCTCAATTGAGGGTTCCAATGATGCATTTGACACTTCTCTTTATTATCAAGTTGTGGGATGTCTTGTATATGCATGCAACACAAGGCTGGATATACAATATGCAGTTTCCCAGTTGAGTTGATTCATGCATAGCCCTAGCACTACGCATATGCAAGTGGTGAAACATGTGTTATGATATCTCAAAGGCACTTTGAGTTTAGGTCTCTTTTATGGGAGAGATATTTAACCATGCTTGCATGGTTTTACAGATGGTGATTGGTTTGGTTGTTATGATACTTGCATGTCCACTAGTGGTAATTGCTTTTTCTTTGGAGACTCGTGCATACCTTGGTTGAGTAAGAAACAAATTACAGTGGCAACATCAAGTTGTGAAGTTGAGTACATGGCAATTTTCACAGTTACAGTGGAATGTGCATGTCTGAGATGCCTATTGATGGATGTTTGCATGGATATTGATGCTACTATGCATATTCTCACTGATAGTCATACTGCATTGGTTGTTGCATGAAATCGAATGTTTCATTTATAGACCAAACATGTAAAGATGCATTATCTCTATGTGAGAGAGAATCTTCATGCAAAAGCTTATTGCCTAGTGGAGGTTGATCTATCACTCCCTATATGTGTTCATGTCACTCGCTCTAGGGGGGTTTGTTATACTTATGTGTTCCTCAAGTAGCTATGATGTGAACATTTTCTCTATACATGAGCACTTTTTACTCTAGTTCTAACTAGAGGTTTTTTCTCCATGTTACCACATACATGATTCACTCATACGTGGTGGTACTTTGTACTTAGGGATGTATATTGCTCTTACTTTAGTTCTTTTCATTATCAATAGAGAGAGCTATTCTATCCATCCATCTTCTTGCTGTGTCTTGTTGTGTTTGTGCTCCTTGTGTGTGCTTCTTGTGTGTCTCTCACACTTCTACACACTCGCAACAATCTCTCACTCTTTTGGCTCTCTATTTATTTCTATTACTCTCTTTATGCAAAAATCATCCATTTTCTTGCTGTGTCTTGTTGTGTTTGTGCTCCTTGTGTGTGCTTCGTGTGTGTCTCTCACACTTCTACATACCCGCAACAATCTCTCACTCTTTTGGCTCTCTATTTATCTCCTTGTGTGTGCTTCTTGTGCATCTCTCACACTTCTACACACCTGCAACAATCTCTCACTCTTTTGGCTCTCTATTTATCTCTATTTATCTCTATTTATCTCTACTATGCATGTGTATCTCTGTGTTTGTTTATGTGTGTGTGTGTCACAATCACTTCTTTTGCTTCTTTATAAAGAGATGGAGACTCTGATTTCTCAAGCTCCAAGTCTTTGTCACTCTTTTGTCTCCATACAGTACCATCATTATTCAAGATGCCATTGCAGGAACTGATCTTTCATACATGTAACATGTGGAAATATCTAGCAAGACTATCACATTTAACTAAAAAGATGTTGTAGATTGAAAAATATTATTTATGTTGATAAGGATAGGATGTACTTAAGGCAATCGACATTGGCAGACATAGTGGAATCCATTATGGACCACTAAAGTTGAAAGGGAAAATAAGTGTTCATGGAAGTACTAGACATTGAGATTTTGGATCATCGAAATTCTAGGACTAGGGTACTAGGAAATACCATGAGACTCCAAAGGGTGAATGCATGTTAATGTGAACACTTTTTAGGACTATTTACCACTTTTAGGCATGTCGCAACTTACCTATTTCAAAATCTATTAAATAGAAAAAACTAATTACAATTACATTTTGGTGGCCTAACACATATACATACATACACATACACACACATATACATACACACATAGACACGCACACATACACATATACACACACACATATACACACACACATATACACACACACATATACACACACACATATACACACATGCATACAAAACGCATGTATACACATGCATATGCATACATACATACACACATATACACATGCACACACATATGCATACACACATATGCATACACACACATACAATAACATACACATACACACACATACACACATACACACATACATACACACACATACACACACATGTACATAAACACACATAGACACATACCTATAGATACATATACACACATACATACAATCACATGCATACATGCATAGACATGCATATACAAGTATATGCATACATACATACACACATGCACACACACATATACACACATATACACACACATAAAGTCACATATACACATATATAGGTTGGTTCAAATGAATCCAAGCCTACATACTTGGACAATTAGCATGTATCTCATATAGTCACATATGACTATTCCCTTGTAAAAGTCAATTTACTTTTTATCCTTGTAAAAGTATATATGATAATTGCACTAACCCCACATGGAGTTAGGAGGAATAAAATCTCAAATTATTTGTAGTTGATAGATGAGAACTTAAAGCTTAAAGATTATGATTCACTTTATGGTGAGAGCTTGAATTTGAATTCAAAAGTTGGCTCCAACTCTAGCTATAAAAGTGGATCAAAATATCGTGTGGATTAGAGCCCGATCTGGAGATCAATTGAGAGGTGTTTCTTGTGATTAGAGAGATAACTCCATAGCTCCATCACTACCCTCATATTTTGCAATTATACATTGTCAATGTCCTTGTACTTCTATGTGATTTAGTACATACACGTTGATCATATCTCTACCTCTATTCTCTACTATGATCATCTCAAAACAGTGAACTTCTCAGAGCTCGTTCTCATTGCATAATTGATCATTTGATGTGATTTAAACTGCTATAGATTCCTACACATTATCTACTTGATAGCTACAAAGTTTCATTATCATTGCTTTTCTCAATCTCGAGATATCTTCACATTACTGCTCACCAGTCTACATATTGCAGCACCCTAAAAATGTCGGGTTAATCTTTCAACTTGCTAAGCATCAGTCTCAGTGTACACTTGATTATTTTTATTGAAATAACTCATGATTGGTAGCTATCTAAGTTAATTAGATATTGCCAAAAGAAATTTAGTCAATTGCTAGCAAGTTGAGAGCTTTGTTTATTTTTTTGAACATGTGTAGACACCAAAATAACAAGTCTTGACACTAGTTGAAGTTTCTACTCATCTATTTTGATCCATTGATTGGAGGATCATGTTCCAAAGCACGTAGTTGATTATTTATGCTTTTTGGTAGGCTCAAGGGGTCTACTATACTCTCCACAACTTGTTCGTGGCTGGTGTGAAGCAAGAGTTTGCAGCACCACTTCATCTCTGGAATCTATCCACCATCTCCTTCAACAATATATACACATGCATACACACATACACATAGACATACACACACATACACATAAAATATACATACAAACACATAGAAACACACATACACACACATACACACACATATACATACACACATAGACACACATGTTGGTGCAAGACAATCACCAATTGATGTTTTGGATGAAGGATTGAAGACAAGGATTGAAGGAAAGATTAGATTATAAAGCTTGAAGATAGTGCACATTCAGAAAGTGAAGACTTGTATACATATGTACATTAATTTATAGTTAGTTCACTTATACCTTTTGTATGGTCATGAGCGTGTACATATATGCCTATATATACAAGTAAAAAGTCGGGGTAAATAAGAGAGAGCATGAGATGAGAAGAATTAGAGTCATTGGACATCTTAGACGTAAGGAATAACTATCTCATCAGTTAGATGTAAAATTTTTCAGAGATGAAGAAATGTTGTAGCCGATATTTTGTTGTGTTCTCCTTCTATGCTTGATCATTTCAAGAATCCTTTTGTAGATGTCTAATTCCAAAGTTAATGAGTCTATGGTTAAAGTTTGAGATCCTGATTGTAAACAGGCTGAGAGAATTATGTGTAGGAACATTTGTATGTGAGAAAGTGTTGAGTGTCTTCTGAAATAGGCACAATCTCGATGGTCAAAGAATTGATCAGTTCTCAATGCACAGTGTAAAGATTTGCACAAATGAGGAGTCAAAATCTAAGTTTGAAGGTAATCCATCTATGTCTAAAAGCATTTGCTTAAACGGGTTCTACTTTGGGAGAACCATGTGTTAGAAGTTGCAGGTGTCAAAGTCGACTATGCTAAAGAACCGTTTTAGACATAAGTGAACTGTTTGATTCATTTCTCAAGATTTAACTTGGAGAAGGTGTGCAATCTATAGACAACACCTTGTGCAAAGTTTTATAAAAAACTTTACACATTTGATCAGTCAAGGAGTGATTTATGTGCATCAAACTTTCTGAGTAGTGATATTCTTCACAGTTTGTTCAAGATTTTGATAATTGAGTATTGATCTTCCAAATTAGTAAAGGTTTTGAGTTGTTCTTGATATAGAGGTGCTCTAACATCAAGGATAACTTGTTCTTTTGGATATTAACACTCTCCATTAGTGGTATCAGAGCAAGAATCATCAAAATTGAAGAAAGGAGAAACCGACTACTGCAGTCATACAAAAATCAACACTTGAAGGTTCAGAAGGTGAAAGTGTGAAGTGAAAGCTTGAGAACGAGGCTTGGAGCAATCAAGAAAGTCAAAAGGAACTTCATTCAAAGTAAAGGTACACTTATTCCTCATAAAGGTTGAAGAATTTAGTACACAGGAAAAGAAAGGGTGGGAGATTCTCTTCAGATAGTGAATTTGGATAGAGAAAACTATCCAGCATGGTCAATGAGGATGGAAGCTCATCTCATGACCAAAGACTTGATAGGTTACATTACAGGTGAAGAAGAAAAACCACAATTTAGAGATCCTAGTGTTCCAACTAGGGATGAACTATCAGATTTGAAGACTTGGATGAAGAGAGATGCTCAAGCAAGGAGCATTATCTACATGGGAGTCAATGACTACTTGCTACCTCATATTAGAGGTCTTGAAAGTGGCAGGTGATATATGGAATGCTTTGGAGGAGCATTTCCAAAATACTACAAGGTCAAGGAAGGCATCTTTGTGGGCAGAGTTTACCACATTCAAGAAGAAGGCCTCTCAATCCATTTCTGATTATGTAACAAGAATGGACATTGCAGATGCATTAGGATCAATTGATGAAGATATTGAGGAGGATAAAATGGTAAGGCAAATCCTCATAGGTTTGAGAGGAGATGAGAAATGGAAGCCATTCATTTTGTCTATTGAATTTTCACTAGATCATTTCACTCCTGATTTAAATAAGTTGCTAGGACACATGCTAACTTTTGAGTAGGATGTCAAAGGTGATGGTGATAAGAGTGCAGGTCAAGCAATGTATTCAAAAGATAAGAAGAAGAATAGTAAAGGTAAACAACAAGCAAATGAAGATGAAGGTACAACTAGCCAAGCCAACTTCCTAAGAGGAAGAAGAGGTGGCAAAGGAAGAGGAAGAGGCAGAATCAATAAAGATGGAGCCAAAGCTTGCTGGATTTGTGGTAAGACAAATCACTTAGCTCATGATTGTTGGCATAATAATCAAAATAATGGAGGATATAATCAGAACTTTAATTCAAGAGGAAGAGGTGGTAGAAACCAAAGAGGTGATTTCAGAGGTAGAGATTACTTTGGAAGAAATGCAAGTAGAGGATTCCAAAGTCAATCCTACAATAATACCTACTATAATTATGCTTTAGATCAAAAGGATGATTCAACCTTGATTATGAATGCAACTTGTGAAAGGCAAAGTGCAGATCAAAGAGTTTTCTACATTGACTCAGGGTATAGCAATCACTTGAGTGGCAATATAGCCTTGATGACTGATTTGGAGAATAAGGTAACTAATCATGTAGTTCAAACAAGTGATAATACAAAGCACAATGTGAAGTCAATTGGATCAGTGAAGGCCAAGGATGGAAGTACTCTTCTGAGTAAGGTTTTGTATGTTCCTACAATTCCAAAGAATCTGATAAGTGTAGGGAAAATTGTTGAGAAAGGTTATGAAGTAAGGTTCACTAATGATGGAGATTTTGTGGAAGACCCTAGCAATGGGTATAAACAAATTTTTTCAGGGAAGAAAGAAGGAAGACTTTTGAAGATTCAAGGTAATGTTGGTCATGCCTTGTTCACTTATGGAGGACATAAGATCTTTGAGTTAGATATTTGGCACAAAAGGCTTGGACATTTCAATGAAAGAGGTATTAAGGATATGGTTAACAATGGTTTAGTGCTTGGATTGCCTAATGTTGCAGGTCAACATATGACATACAAATGTGAGGCATGTCAATTAGGTAAGGCTCATAAACAATCTTATTCTAAGCATGGTTTCATGCATTCAAAGAAGCTTGAATTGGTACACACAGATGTGTGGGGACCATCAAAGGATTTCAGTATAAATGGTTCAAGATATTATGTGATTTATGTTGATGATGCTACCAAGTGGATCACTATCTATGTGATGATCACAGTTGAGGCATAAATTGGAACCTAAAACTCAAAAGTATGTGTTCATTGGATATGATGACAAGCAAATGGGTTATAGGTAGTGGAGTCCATCCACAAAGCAATTCCTTGTATCAAAGGATGTTACATTTGATGAGCAAGGTACTTGGTATGAAGGTACAATCAATAGTCATGTAGGTGATGAAGAAATTGTGCATCAAAAGAAAGGTAAATCAAAGGTTCAGATATTTGATGAAGAAGAGATTAATGAAGTACCGGTTGAAGTTCAGGAAGTGCCAAGGTTTGATCTAGAATGTGATGAACCATAAACTTCAAGAAGTGGAGAACTCAGAAGGTCATCAAGACACAAATGGCAACCTACAAGGTATAGCTATGACACTTCTTTTTTGGCTACTAAAGACTATGCTTACATGATGAAAGCAGATGAAGATCCTTCTACATATGAAGAGGCAAAAGGTAAGGAAAATTGGGAGAAAAATATGCACGAAGAGTATGATGCATTAATACAAAATGAGACTTGGGATTTGGTTCCTAAACCAAATAGTCAGAAGATCATTGGATGCAAATGGGTCTACAAAACCAAGAGGTATGCAGATGGAAGTGTGTCTAGATATAAAGCTAGACTTGTTGTGAAACGGTATGCTCAAACATATGGTATAGATTATGATGAGACCTATAGTCCCGTGGCAAAGATGACAACCATCAGGACACTCATAGCCATTGCTACATGTAAAGGTTGGAGATTATGTCAATTAGATGTGAAGAATGCTTTTCTAAATGGTTATATTTCAGATGATGTTTTCATGGAGCAACCAGAAGGATTCAGAGATGAAAGGTATTCAGAATATGTTTGCAAGCTCAAGAGAGCTCTGTATGGTTTGATACAAATTGGGCAGATAATCTTGATGATAGGAGATCAACATATGGATACTTTTGTTATGTGGGAGATAAGTTAATCTCTTGGTGTTCTAAGAAGCAACACACTGTTGCTTTATCATCTACAGAGGTAGAGTATAAAGGTATGGTTGAAGCTGCAAATGAGGTCATATGGACAAAGACTCTTATGAAGTGTTTTGACATCATTTAGAGTACACCCACTATTCCTGGAGATAATATCATTGTATCTAGCTGCTAGCCCTGTTTTTCATGCCATGACTAAACACATTGAGATTCAGTATCACTTTTAAAAGAAAAGGTGATTGAAGTCATACATACTTCAACAAAAGATCAGATTGCAGATATGCTAACCAAAAGCTTGGATGGACCAAAGCTACAAAGGTTTAAAGACATGGCAGGCATAAAGAAGATAGAGAAACCTCAATTGATGATTGAGGGGGAGTTGTTGGTGCAAGACAATCACCAATTGATGTTTTGGAGGAAGGATTGAAGACAAACATTGAAGGAAAGATTAGATTATAAAGCTTGAAGATAGTGCACATTCAGAAAGTGAAAACTTGTATACATATGTACATTAATTTATAGTTAGCTCACTTATACCTTTTGTATGGTCATGAGCATGTACATATATGCCTATATATACAAGTAAAAAGTTGGGGTAAATAAGAGAGAGCATGAGATGAGAAGAAATTAGATTCATTAGACATCTTAGAAGTAAGGAATAACTCTCTCATCAGTTAGATGTAAAATTTTTCAGAGATGAAGAAATGTTGCGCCTGATATTTTGTTGTGTTCTCCTTTTGTGCTTGATCATTTCAAGAATCCTTTTGTAGATGTCTAATTCCATAGTTAATGAGTCTATGGTTAAATTTTGAGAGCCTAATTGTAAACAGGCTGAGAGAACTATGTGTAGGAACATTTGTATGTGAGAAAGTGTTGAGTGTCTTCTGAAACAGGTGCAATCTCGATTGTCAAAGAATTGATCAGTTCTCAGTGCACATTGTAAAGTTTTGCACAAATGAGGAGTCAAAATCTAAGTTTCAAGGTAAGCCATCTATGGCTAAAAGCATTTTCTTAAAATGGTTGTACTTTGGGAGAACCATGTGTTAGAAGTTGCAGGTGTCAAAGTCGACTATACTGAAGAACAGTTTTAGACATAAGTGAACTGTTTGATTCATTTCTCAATATTTACTTAATCTTTTGGAATAATTTAACTTGGAGAAGGTGCACAATCTATAGCCGACACCTTTTGCAAAGACTTATCAAAAACGTTACACATTTGATCAGTCAAAGAGTGATTTATGTGCAACAGACTTTTTGAGTAGTGATATTCTTCACAGTTTGTTCAAGATTTTGATAATTGAGTATTGATCTTCCAAATTGGTAAAGGTTTTGAGTTGTTCTTGATATAGAGGTGCTCTAACATCAAGGATAGCTTGTTCTTTTGGAGATTAACACTCCATCAACACACACATACACATATACACACACATATATACACTCACATGCATACAAAATTCATGTATACACATGCATATACATACATACATACACACATGCATATACACATATACACATACACACACATATATGCATACACACACATACACACACATATAATCACATACATGTTGGTACACTTAGCAAGACTAAGTGCTTGGTTAATTATTCATGACTACACATTATTTCATTAGCTCATATGAAGAACCACGTATGAACCCTTGCTTGTCAATTTGGTTGTATTTAATTTTGGATAATTGTAAAAGATACGAGAATAAAGAATTTCATGAAGTTAGTGAGCCAAACCCATGACTCATTTGGTAGGAAGAATCAATTTAAATCATGCCCAAAGTGTAGGATCACTTTTAAGTGAGGTAAAATTCAAATTCAAACTCTTCACATGTGTATAAATACATAAACTCTTAGTTGCGGGATAATTGAGCTATTCTAAGAGACTTTGAGCTACATCAGTGAACATACATTGAGCTCATTTCATGTAGGTGTAGTCCACTACACTTCCCTTGTATCTATATTCAATAGCATTTACATTTTGATACATATCATTGAGTATATCTTTGTCTACTGCCTCCAACATCTTCTTCATCATTACAATGTTCTTGTGGAATCAAGCTCTCTATGTAGGCTTAATCATTTACTATAATTTAAATTGTGATAGTTAGATTGAAGTGTATAATACTTGCATAACAATTTTCATCAGGTTTGGTTCAGTGGAACTTCAGATATAATGCATAGAAGGTGACTGTGTTTGCACACCTTCTAGATCCTGAAAGGTAGGGATGACCCCCCTAACTTGTTAGATTCATTTCTCGGTGTATGGTATAGATAAATTGATGAAATATCTTGCCTTAGTTATCTATGCACCCCAATTAGATGTGTGCAAAATCTCTTTGGTCAATTCGTACCAATTTCTGAGCTCTGAGCATAACCCTAAGCACTTCTATTCCCAAAATAGAAGGTTTCTTCACATTTATTGCATATGCAAGTTATTTGTTTTGATGCAAACATATTTAATGATGCTCCAAAGGACTTGGTGGTTCCAAATGCATTATTGTGAAGCTAAAAGAATATATTAATCATCCCTAGAGTTAACTTGGTAGATGTAGAGTAGGTTTTGTGTAGCACCAACTCATCCCTAGAGTTAACTTGGTAGATGTAGAGTAGTTTTGTGTAGCACCAACTCACCTATTTCTCCATCTCCTCACAATCCACACATACACATACACATGCATACACACACATACACATACACACACATACACATACACACACATACACATACACACACATACACATACACACACATACACATACATGCACATACATGCACATACACATACACACACATAAACATACACACATAGACACATACACATACACACATGTGCATACACACACACATACACATATACACACACATCCATATAGTCAGATGCATACATACACACACATGCATACACAAGTATATGGGTACATACATACACACATGCTTACAAACATATACACATACACACACATACACATATACACACACATAAAGTCACATATGCACATATATACACATGCATACACATACATACACACACATACATATACACACATACACATATACATACACACACATACACTCACATGCATACATACACACACATGCATATGCATACATAAATACACACATACATATACACACACATGCATACACACATACATACATACATACATACATACATACATACATACATACATACATACATACATACATACATACATACATACATACATACATACATACATACATACATACATACATACATGCATGCATGCATGCATACATACATACATACATACATACATACATACATACATACATACATACATACATACACACACATATATACACACATACACACATACAGACTATACATACACATGGATACACACACATACACACACATAGACATACACACACACATATACATACACACACATACACACACATACACATACACATATACATACACACACATGGACACACACATATACATACACACACAAATACATACACATACACACACATAGACACACTCATACACATATACACACACAAATACACTCACATGCATACATACACCCACATGCATACATGCATATATACACATACACATACACACACATATGCATACACACACATGCATACATACATACATACATACATACATACATACATACATACATACATACATACATATACACACATATGCATACACATGCATACATATGAACATATACATACACATGCATACACACATACACACACATACACACACATACACATACACACACATGCATACACACACATACACATGCATACACATACACATACACACACATATACATACACACACATAGAGACAAAACATACACATATACACACACATGCATACATACACATCTACATACACATATATATACACACACATACACATACACATATAAATACACATGCATAAACACACATACACATATACATACAAATACACACATATTTACACATACACACACATATAGATATACACACACATACAATCACATACACACATTACATATGCACAGATATATATACATGAATATACACACACATGCATGCATATACACACACATACATGCATACATACACACATGCATACATACACATGGTGTATGTGTATGTGTATGTGTATGTGTATGTGTATGTGTATGTGTATGTGTATGTGTATGTGTATGTGTATGTGTATGTGTATGTGTATGTGTATGTGTATGTGTATGTGTATGTGTATGTGTATGTGTATGTGTGTATATGCGTGTATATGTGTGTATGCATGTGGATATACAACGCGTATGTGTATGTGTATGTGTGTATGCATGTGGATATACAATGTGTATGTGTATGTATGTGTATTTGTGTATTCATGTATGTGCTTGTATATGTGTGTATGTGTTTGTCTGTATAGACTTATATGTGTATGTGTATGTGTATACATATAAATAGATAGAAAAATAATCAATATACCTTACTAGTGTTCAAACATATACATTACTCCATACAAAATGATTTTTAAGATTGAGAATAATTAAGCTTGCATTTAGTCGTGTCAAGCGACTTCCTTCATATACATATTTTAGACATTCTTCTTGAAGATATTTCTCATTTTTAGAAATATCAACCCTTTCACTATCATTTTGATACCAATCCTCAATATGATATGCCATGCCACCACTATCATCATCATCATCGGAAAAATCTTGGATTTTATTTTCTTTTGAATATATTTCTTTCAATCTTTCATATTCTACAAGATCACTTTTGTGTAGCCTCCTCATGGATGCTTCTAATAAATGAGTTCTTACTGGAAACTATGAATGATGTTGTGCAAGATAATCAATATCATACATTGGAACCTACTTACATAACTCATTAGTATTCCATACATGAATGAAAAATAAATTTAAAACACAAATTTAAATATGTAAGTTGATTTGAAAAGAGTTTCAATTAATTAGAGTTTTCATTGCAACACAGGATAGGTGGATAAAAAGTTTCCATTGCTCTCTAAAAGGTGCTCTTGGAGGTCTATGCCATCCATAATTCACTAATAATTCATCACCAAGATGTAATGAAGTAATAGCATTGACAACTATGTATCTTGCTACATCTCTACTCATTTATGGTGATTCATGAGTATTTTCATGCTCTTCAAATGTGCAATTAGTCATTGAACTATTATATCCTCGACTACTATTTATTAAACCCGCTACATTTCCATGTGTGTAAGATCTTCCATCAATATATAATCTTTCATTTTCTGCATGTGTAATCCCTCTACTAGCAAGAGAAGATTACACCAACATGTAATATGCTCTTGATAGTAAAAATAATCATAATTCTTATCAGATCACACATGTGAAGTCGTTGCATGGGTAAGAGGTGATGGAGTACCCTCTGATTGATCAGAATTTGATTAGATATAACAGTAAAAAAACGTATATCAGTCATGTATCTATCTATCAAATATTAGAACTAAAAGTTTGATATACTTATAGTAAGTAGTCCTTGCACGAATTAGGAGATAGTGGTGGAGTTCCCTCAGAATCTAATTTTGTAGCAAGAAAGGTATTAGATATTAATAATCTGATTATTTACATACATACACATTCACATGTACACATTCACGCATACACACATATACACATTCTGACATATAAATACACATACAAAATCATAAATGTATGACGTGTCTATGTATGTGTATATGTGTGCATATGTGTGTGTACGTGTATGGATCTGTGTGTATGTGTGTGTATATATGTGTATGTGTATGTTTGTGTGTTATGTATGTGTGTGTATGCGTATGTATGTGTGTGTATGTGTATTTGTGTGTATGTGTGTATATGTGTATGTATTTTTGTATGTTTATTACAATTTATTATTTTTAATAATATTATAAATTAAATTTTTTTATTCATTTTCAGGAGTTTAAAACAAAATGAGAGCTTTGTGTGACTCCTACTTGTGATTTGTTCACTTAAAATTGAAGTAAGCATAAGAAACCAAGAGCTCTAGGTTTGGAGTCACATTTGGTATCTACTACTCTCCAAAAGGTGCTCTTGGCGGTCTACGACATCCATAATTCACTAATAATTCATCACCAACATGTAATGAAGTAATAGCATTGATAGCTAAGTATCTTCCTACATCTCTTGGTTTCTACTGCTCTCTATACATCCGACAACTAAGTATCTTCCTACATCTCTACTCATGTATGGTGATTCATGACTATTTTCATGCTCATGTGTGTGTATGTATATGTGTGTGTATGTGTATGTGTGTGTGTATATGTATGTGATGTGTATGTGTATGTGTATGTGTATGTGTATGTGTATGTGTATGCGTATGCGTATGCGTATGCGTATGTGTATGTGTATGTGTATGTGTATGTATATGGGTATGTGTATGTGTATGTGTATGTGTATGTGTATGTGTATGTGTATGTGTATGTATATATGTCTAAATGTGTAAATGTATGTATGTATGTGTAAGTGTATGTATGTGTGCATGTGTGTATATATGTTTATAAATTTAAAGTTTTTTTTGTTTGAGATCAAAATAACATGAGATATTTTATTGTAGAAAGAAATGAGACAAGATCTCACATACCAGTTGAGACATGGCAATATTTTTTAAGGGCTTTGGTGTGCTGAACAGGAGGAGGAAGGAGGTGATGGAGGGAGATAAAGGAGAGAAGAGACGTGCACACATGTGTGGGAGCCTTGAAACCCACATAATGATCTCTCTTGAGGCAATGCACTATTAGGGGTAAGGTCGCATGATCCTTACATCCCCAACAATTTCCCACTTAAGGGTCAATGTGATCGTAAGTGGTAACACATACAAAGAATGATGTGGGACTATACATTAATGTACACGAAGAGTCCGGATCTCAATGCATACTGATCAGCCTACACCAACTGCCTCGAACAAGGTGTATCCATGCACCCCAAACTGCTCTAGACTCATATCAATAAGATTTGAGCTCACATCTGACTGATGCAAGAACTGATGAAGTTCCTGCAAAGCTCCCACTCGTTCTATGCCTGTGTCAATCATTGAACAACTGATAACTCCAAGTGCAAATGCTCTAATAGCAATTGCAATATCGAGTCTCGAGCATAACAACTTGTACATCAGACTCCCGAATGCTGATGAAACCTGTGCTATCTTGGCGAACCTGAGCATGTCAACCATGTCTGTATCTCCATTTTGTATCCAGGAGGCACTCCATTTCTAGTCTATTTCCATTTTATATTGTACTTCCTTTGTATTTGGGTACCTTGCCATGTGCTTCTACCAGTTGTATTCATTCTCCTTTCAGGAGACTTATCCCATATATGATGTACTTTTGAGAGCCCCTCCCAAATCTATATAAGGAGGGCCTCTCCCCTCATTTGTACTTGGTTAGAAGCTTGAAGAGCCTACTCCATGCTCTTGGCAAGCTCATTTCTAATCCACATGAGTTTACCCATTTCATGGTCTACTCATTTTGTGTCTCACACATTCTTTGTTTTGTGAGAGTACTTTACGTTTCATTTTGCTTCCGCATGAGTACTCTCTACAAGAACAAGGTTCAAGACTAAGGTTGAGAACAAGGGCCCAAGACACCAAGGTTGCAAACAAGAAGGTTCAAGACACCAAGGTTGAGAGCAAGGGTTCAAGAGACCAAGGTTGTGAACAAGGTTCAAGAAACTGTGCGAGGTTGAGGACCTCAATTCAAGGGTACCTAGGGAGTTTAAGAGGCTGACCACCGAGGCTAGAGGATATAAGAGAAGATCATTGAGGACAATGATTGAGCAAGGGGGGAAGAATGTAATAAAGTGATATGAAGGAGATGATTGAGCCACACCCTTGACAGATAGGAGATGGTTGAATAAGAGAGAGGATTAGGAAGTAATCCTCAACCATGGCTTTTGGGAAAGTGGCTAGCCCATCACATTCCTAACCAAGAGGTTGTGAGTTCAATTCCTTACACCTACCATCCCTATTAACACCACGTGAGTATTCTTGCTAACTATGCAAAACACTATCCATACTCACAAACATAACAATAATGCATCAGTCACACCTCCCAACCATAGAGTTAATAGAGCCAAACAGGCTCATTTGTAGTCTCGTACCCCCACACCCACGAGCAACCTATACATGTACAAATGACTCCATCAAGGACCAAAAGTCCAAGTGCCTCATATAAGGAGTGATTAATGAATGAGACCAAAGGTTCCTATTTTAGGATGTGGCCAATTTTACATTAGTCGGATACACCACATTAGGTCTGACATTGTAACTATAGGCACCCTCCGAATGTCTTGGGTGTTTGGGGGCATAACACTTTCGCCCCTTGTCTGTAGTTTGTGTCCTCATTGATCTCCTTATCCTTCAATGACCTACTTGGCTCCTCATATCCATAAACACTTAAGGGAATATGTCAAACTATCCTCCTAGTCATAGGGTCCACAATGATCCACCCTCGAGCATGGAGCCTGCAACCAAGCTAGTGGAAGTCCTTGGTCACCATGTCCACACTGTATAGGTGTGTGCAAGACTCCGGCAAGGGCCAAGCATTCAAGAGCATCATATGAGGAATGAATAACAAATGAACCCAAGGTTCCTATTTATAGAATCTAAAGGTGGCCCAATTCACATTGGGTAGATACTCTACACATGGTGAAACACTTTAACTATAGGCATAGTTGACCCAGTTTGTGCACCAATAAGCCTTAAGCTTCCATTCAGTTTGGTCCTTCAGGTTCTATTCGATGCTTCAAGACTTTCTATGTGTACCTTAAAAATCGGGGGTCTTATAAGTTGAGCATCGATTATTGTGTACAGATACAACATACTTTCATATTTCAAAATTTTTCCCTTAATGAGTGTGATCTTATCTTTGGGAAACTTTAAAGAGAAAGGTTATATACATATGTCTATACATACATACATATATATACACATACAACCATATGTTTAGGATCCCTAGTCATGTGATTAGAACCCTTAAAGGCTCTAGTAGAATAACATGGTTAAATCCGCCAAGCTCTCAATCTCCTTTGAAGGTGTCACAAAGTCATTCTACCTTAGCCATGTCTCTAAGTAGCTCATGTGCAATACTGTCGTTGTGACCCTCAAGGCCAATCAAGCTTGTTGGCTACTCTGGGAGTTTTCTAGGCATTTAGATCTCCTCCTAAGGCATGACCAAATCATCTTGCATAAGCCACTACTCCAAGTGACTTAATTGCAACATAGTCAGGCTTATTCTTGAGGCTACCTCCCTTTCAACAAAAATATAAATTTTCTTCATAAAGATTTTCACTAAAGTCAACCTTACTTGTTGCTTTTCACGATATATAGTAGTTTTTTAAGACCAAAACTTCATAAACACAATTGATACCACATTTGTGAAACACTTTGGGAGCACATTTTGGAGATTTCCTTAATTTAAACGTCATAAACCCAGCTCATACCAAATTTTTGGAGCTCGTTGGGAGCACAACTTGGAGATTTTGGATCACATCGACTTTTGTTATATATTTTCTCTACTTTTATTCAACCCCAACCTCTTCATTTGGATGGAATTTTGCCGCAATTTCAACCCCATTTTGAGTTGGCTGATGTTCAACGAAAGTCTAATTTATGATACATTTTGAGCTCACTTTAGCCTTAATACAAGAGCATATCCAGCTTGATGAAAGAGCTCACATTCTCTCACTTGGCCGTATCCCTTATGCGTCCCAAGGTCTTGGATGAACAAAAATTGGCATCTGTTATTAGAGCAGAACATTTTTCATTAGCAATGGTTAGATTTATCACCAAGAAGCTTATATACGAGATTGTTGACTTTTTACCATCAATGGTTAATTTTATCATGAAGAAGATATGATCGATATAGATTTTGTTGGAGTTGTGATGTAATTCTCTATGAAATGACATTATTCTTCTTTCACAGTCATATCAAGGACTTTTGATGCAATCTTGTTGCAATAGAGTCTTATGCATGTAAGGGCCCAATGGTGAACTTTGGAGAAATTGGGGTCCTTTTTTCCCCCTAAAAACTTTAAATAACATTCATAACTTCATAGAGTAAGAAGAGAACGTGTGTTCATGTTGGCAAGAGAGAAGCTTTATATGATTAGCTCATGTTCTAGTATACAATGTCACTTTTATTGTATGTATTGGCAAATTTATGATGACCCAAGCAAGCGAAGATTGTCACCAATAATTTTTTCAAGAGCCCCATTGATCATCAATGGTTGGTTTTATAATCAAGAGGGACTATAAATGATATGATTGATTTTTTATGATCAATGATTAATTTTACCCTCAAGAAGATAGAATGAGTATAGCGCTAGACATTTTACTTTATGTAAATAACACCACTCCTCTTTCAAAGTCAAAGCAATGACTTTGATGGTATCTTATTGCAATAGATTTCTTATGTATGTCAATGCCTAGTGGTTTAACCTCCGTAAATTGGTGTGTGTGTGTGTGTGTATGTGTGTGTGTGTGTGTGTGTGTGTGTGTGTGTGTGTTTACATCCAAAATCAAGCAAGTGTTTTCATGTTAGCAAGAGTAGTTTTATATGACTAGCTCATATGTCTATACAATGTGTACTTCATGCATGTATTGAGAAGTCATCACTACACAAGCAAGCTTCACAAGTGTCAAGGCTATATGCTTCTCTCACCAAGTTTCTTCAAGAGCCACATGTCAAGGGGTTGTCTTTTGATACAATGCTCACATCATCACCTTGATTACTAGCATATGTATGGATAGAAATTCAAAGGCCACTTGTTATGATGTTATCACTGGTGAGTTTGCTATATCCAAACTAGATATTATAGGTGAATTTGCTATGCCACTCAAGCTAGTTGCAGAATTCCTTGAAACATTTGGTTTCATTTGCCAATTCACAACTTGCACCCAACCATACTACTGCGTGAATTTCAAGCATCCAAAGCTTACATGATCGTCTCAACTAGTCTTTGATCTGACTGTACCCGATCCTAACTTGATACAATCAAAATATGGCATGATGATCCATCATAGTTTCAGCTTTCAACATTGATCACTTTCCATCTTTTTGGTATATTAATGATGCACATCTTATTCGGCTATCAAGCAAAGAGGGAAACGTGATGATTAGACAAGTGACATGGTAGATTTATACCAAAGAGAGAAAGAAGGAGAGAGATGGATCATCCCTTGAGAGACACTCCCGTCAAAGATGCACCACTACAGAGCATTTTGCTGCAGGGTATCTGAGTGTATACCCACTACATACATTTAGATTGGCTACTGGATAATTGAAACACAAACGTTTCAAGAAAATGGCTGGAAACATATATGTAAAGTGTGAAATAGGCAACAATATCTAGACATTCACACAAGCATATAAATGGATACACACATATGCCGTGATCTTTTACATTTTACCCACTGCCCACGCAAGAGAGAAAAAGAAAAAAGTCAGAAATACATTCCAGACTATGATGTCACAAAGCCAGATACAGAAGTCTGGAAAAATGTTCCTTGCGTGTCCAGTTGCTCTCAGCCATTTCTTTCAAAATCAGCAAGGTATTGGGATGGATTCACTCAAAGATCTGGGTTTTACCTTAGGAGGAAGAAAAAAAAAAGCGATGGATGACATACAGTGTTCATAAACAGCATGAGGCAGCTATCCAGAAAATCAGATCATGTTGCACACAGCTCATGATGCTCAGTAGATACCCCTTCTATGTGGTTTAGCTATACAACTATATCGAGTGGAGATAGGGTTCTTCGCATTTTCATGATTGTACTCCACATCTAACATATAGCTCTTCACCCCTATCGTGATCCTACTGTACTCTTTTGGAACATTATTGTATCAAACACCACACATCATTATTACCCACATTACTTTTCACCTCATGATGACATACTTGTATATATTTAATTCTTACTAGGAAGTAATAAAAAAATTGCTTTCTGTATCTACTTTTGTAACAGGAAGTTTACCATTCTTTCAGAAATTCCTAATGCTTGACATTTTCACGAGCAGCTTTGCTTGAGCTGCTAGTGAAAATGTCAAACGAATTATTCAACCCAAGATATTCATCATCCAAATACCCAAAATCGTGTGCAACACAGGTGAAGTAGCCCAATGGAGAGACACAACTGCTGTTGTAAGCAGAGAAATCCCATTTCTTATATCATTCAACTGACTTCGTCATCACAATACCTCAACATATGAAACATGAGTAAAAGTAGCCTGATTGAGATTATTAGGATACATGAAGCATGCCCAGTTGTGACAAAGACAATGCTGAATTGTTAACACAAGTTAACTCTCTAAGATTATCGACTCTTTTCATATCTTCCCACATGTGAGCATCAGCATAGATGCTGATCATTGATGCATATGGTGCAGGCTGTTTGTATTCCAAACTGAGTGCACATTGAAAAGCAAGCTCACCTAGCTTTACACTTTTCCATTTCTGGCAAGCACCAAGAATGGTATTCCATGTAACAATGTTAGGTTGAAAAGGCATTCCTTCTGCTATAAAGATCGCACTATTCAGTTGGCCAGCACGGCTTACTATATCCAAGAAGCAATTGTAAAGCTCAATGCTCATATCTTGGCTATTGATTTCCTGAAAAACTCTTAGACCCATTTCCACCAAACCAATGTGGCTACATACGGTCACAATATTGAGGATTGTCACTGCATCTGTTTGCACACTTGCATTGTTGAGCCTATCAAACAGATAGAACACAGCTTTGCTGTCACCTTGGCATGCAAAACCTGTTAAAAGTGTGGTCCACAAGACAATATTTGGTGCAGAAATTTCATCAAACATTTCAAATGCCTCAACCATGGACCCACATTTTGCATACATGTCTACCAAAGTGCTCATTATTGCAGGATCTTCCTCATAACCCTCCCTTGATATGTCCGTATGAATCATTTGACCTATTCCTATAGCCCCAAGATTACTGCACGCTTTTAAGCCACTCATAAAGATTATACTATCCACAGTAAACCTTTCCTCCATGAGTTTTCTATAAATCTCAAGGGCTTCTTCAAACAGTTTAAATTCCATATATCCTGTTAATAAGGCAGTCCATGAAACTAGCTGCCGAACAGGTAGCCCTATGAAAACATATTGCGCCTCAGCTAGCAAGCCACACTTGGCATACATGTCCACTAGAGTATTACCAACTGATGGTTCTCTTTCATGGCCATCCTGAACAACTTCAGCATGGAGTTTCTGTCCTTCTTCTAGTGCCCTAGCACCACCACAAGCTTTCAAACCACAAATATATGTTACAGAATCTAATGACAAACCATCAATCTGCATCCTTCTTAAACAATGAAGAGCTTCCTTGAAACGATAACTCTCGAGCAGACCTGAAATAAGTGCTGTCCAAACAGCCACATTTGGGACTGATGCTTCTTCAACCAGTGCCCATGCCTCGGAGAAGAAACCACACTTACTATACATGTCCACCAAAGCACAAGTTACATAGGGATCTAGTTCAAACTCCTCTCTTATGATCTCATCATGGAACGAGAAACCCTTTTCAATCAATTTTTGGCGACCGCATGCTTTCAAGGTACAAACAAAGGTAAATGCATTGAAAGAAACACCCTCTACTTGCATCTTTTCCACACTGTCAAGTGCAGCATCGTCCAGCCCTTGCTCTGTATATGCTAGGAGTAGTGAATTGCAGGAAAAGGAATCTTGAATGCCAAGTCCATTAAGTACTGCCAGGGCATCTTGTAACATTGAACATCTGCCATAAGTGTAAACTAATGAGCTGCCAACAGAAGGACTACTTTCAAAACCTCGAATAATAAATTCTGAATGAATCTGGTAAACTTTATCCCGACCATCAATGTCCTTGAATGCCTTCAAAGTGCACATGTATGTGATTTCATTAGGAGATACACCATCTTTTTGCATCGAATCCAAACAATCCAAAGCTGAATCTCCAAAACCATGATTGGCATAGGCTGAAATCAATGCAGTCCAAAGGACCACATCTCGAGAAGTAACCCCTTTGAATAAATTTTCTGCTTCCATAAAAGACCCGCACTTTGCATATGCATCCATTAAGGTGCTTTTCACACACAGTTCTTTCTCAAATCCACACACAGAAACTCTCATATGGATATGATAAGCCACCTTTAAAGAAACAATATTTTCACATCCCCTCAGGACACATGAAAAGGTAACTGCATTAGGTGATATGCCTTCTTGTTGCATCATCTCCACACTCTTCAAAGCCTCATCAACAAGGCCTTGATCAATAAGCCCTGAAATAATGGTGGTCCACAGAACGACATCTCGATTTTGTAATCTCTCAAAAACATTACATGCTGAAAAAAAGGAACCACATTTGGTATACATGTCCACGAGAGAGCTACCCAAGAAAGGGTGGGTTTCATATCCGAGTTTAACAACATCAGAGTGGAAAGATTGCCCGGGTATCTGCTCTCTGAGTTTGGCACACGCCTTAAACAAGGCCTGAAACAAAGAAAAAGAGGTCAGCAAAAAGCCATCCTCTTGCATTTTCTGATGAAGTGCAAGGACATGATGTGCATGGCCATGATCAATGCAGCCATGCATGAAAGAAGTCCAGGAGTCTTCATTTCTACCATTAAGTCTCTCAAATACTATCTCAGCAGTAGGAAGTTCACCTGACTCAACAAACAAACGAACAAGATGATTTCCAAGCATTCCATGACATTCTAGCCCAAATTGGCACAAAAATGCATGGAAGAAGTGGGCATTCTCTGCATCTCTCTTTCTTCTACAATTCTGCAGTCTCACAATCAGATCTCGTATGGAGGGGAGTCCACCTTGTGCTCGATCCCTTACACAGGCCACATTCTTCAAGCATGATTTTCCACTTTCCATTCATCTACATTGATCCAAATGTTCCAGCTTCTTTCTCCTGCAATAAGCTAGCAACGGGATTGAGAGTGTTCTGCTTCTTTAGACGAAACTTAAAAATTGTTGATGGGAATATTCAAGCACGTTACGTAAGATCCTCTGGAACCACGTTCAGCAAACATATCCACAAGAGAACTACCCAAAAAAGGGTGAGCTCCGAGTTTGACAACATCAGAGTGGAAGAATTTTCCTCGTAGATGCTCTCTGCACATGCCTTGAACAAGGCCTGAAAAAAAGAATAAAAGTCACTGAACAGCTATCCTTTTGCGTTTCCTGGTGAAGTGCAAGAACATGATGTGCATGGTCATAATCAATACAGCCATGCATGAAAGAAGTCCAGGAGTCTTCGTTTCTATCAATAAGTATCTCAAATACTATTTCAACATAAGGAAGCTCACCTGACTGAACAAACAAACGAACAAGATGACTTGCGAGCACTCCATGACATTCAAACCCACATTGGCACTATAATTTATGCAAGAAATGGGCACTCTCTGCATCTTTATTTCTTCTACAAGTCTTCAGCCTCACAATCAAACCTCGTACAGATGGGAGGCTACTTCGTGTTCGATCCATTGCACAGGCCACGTTCTTCAAGCATGGTCCTTCGTTTATTTACCCGATCGAAATGTTTCCCCTTCTTTTCTCTTGCTATAAGCTCTCGACGTATTTGAAAATGGTCTGCTTCTTTAGGCGAAACATCAAATTCGAACCATAAAAATATCCAAGAGCATAACATAATAGCCTTTAAAAAATGTGAATCTATCTAATAGGGATGGTTTCATTTCTGATGCATAGCTTGTGATCTACATTTATGGCGTTGCTATGAGGAAGGATAATTGTGTACATGCTTGAATGCATATTGGTAAGAGAAACGTTAATATGCACAAACGGAAAATCGCTCTCACCATAAAAAATAGTTTAGGACAACGCGTAGTTTGTAGTCCTCAATACTTATCTCAAGAACAGGGGCTACTGCACTCAGAAAAAAATAGTAAGATAGTTGAACATAGAAAGCATACACATGTGCGCACCCGGAATTTTCAGAAACATCAAGATTCACGTGTTAAATACTTCTGTAGAAATATCAGTCAACTCTAAAGCATATGGAAGGACGAATAGTCCTTTTAATTAAAAAAAAACTCTCGTGAGGTAAACGTGTGTGTGTGAGAGAGAGAGAGAAAGAGAGAGAGACTCTAATTGATACATGATGATAGCGATAAATAAAATCCGGGACGTTGCTGGAGGAGTAGGCCTCGGCTGAACCTCCATTTAAAAAAAAATCAGGGACGTTGCGCACATTGTTGACAGTATGATAAGCAACATTGGCGACGAACTTCTCGTGAATACTCAGCTACATCATTATGCCTAGCGTGTATGTCTCTGTGTTCGCGCGCGAGCGTGCGTGCACACACACACACACAAACGTCGCGCGCGCGCACGGAGAGAGAGAGAGAGAGAGAGAGAGAGAGAGAGAGAGAGAGAGCTTCTGTATCTTTGCTATATTCTCCAACATTAAACAAGTCATCTACAATTATCCTTAATGTTTGCGTTTGTAATGAGCTTTTATCCTTAATGTCTGCGTTTGTAATGAGCTTGACCAATGGAGAGGACAAAAAAATAATTTGATTTATTTCAAAAAATAATAATTTGATTTATGAAATAGCCAAAGAAATATATGTATATATGTGTGTAAATGGTAAGATCGAACTCTCTCTCTTTCTTTTTTTTTTTCTCTCTCTCTCTCTCTCTCTCTCTATATATATATATATATATATATATATATATATATATATATATATATATATATGTGTGTGTGTATGTATATGTATATATAGAGTTCGATCTTACCATTTATATCCCTCAAAGGTTGAGTTAGTTTGAAAATGTGACTTTACAATGAAAGGCATACTACCCACATGACCCTCTGAATTCCACACACACATGACCCTCTGAATTCCACACAAGCAGGTGTAGAACACTTAGCACCTACAAAGAATGAAATCCTCCTAAGAATAGGAACCTAAAATGGTCAGCCTTGAGGTCATAAGAGGAAATTGGTTTGAACTAATGAAGCACTACCATAGAGCCCATGAAGGTGAGATGCTATTCAGCTTTTACAATGTGCACCTAGTTATAGTAAAAAATAGGATTTTATGGCAAAAATATGTATTTTATAATTAATTTGGGTGTAAAAGGGGAAAAAACCTATTATGAGGAGGGATTTGAGTTGGGAAAGATTGGTAGACCTCCTCCTCCTTCACTTTCATGCTTGTACTCACTCCCCTTTGACCAAAGTGTTTACTCTTTGATTGAGCTTGGCCACTTTGACCTTGACATTCAGGCCGTTTTTTGGAGCTTCCTCTAACACTCCCCCTTCCTTGCTTTCTCGTCCTTGATAGATGTTTTCAGGTGGTGTAAATTGACCCATAAGTACAAATTTTGGAACCAATGATTGATTTGATTAACTTTGATGGGCTTGGATAGACTTGGGAATCCAAGTCTATTTCATGAGAGGTTCTAGTTCATTGCCTTGTGGTCTAATTTCTCTAGGTGACCTTTTTTGTGAAGCTTCTTCTTCTGAATCCTCACATGATGTTATCCATTTCTTGGGCACCCATATTTAGGTTTGATATGCTTGTGCTTCCACAAGAGACTTAGGCAATCAACAAGTTTTTCCACTTGAGTGTTGGGATTTCTTTGGGTTTGGGATCGTGTCTACGGTGGTTTAGGCTTTTTGTCCTTATTGGGATTGATAGGTGGCCACTATGTTGTTTTTTTTAATTAGGGAGAAAAATCAAAGACTTTTGGAGTCTTTCTTGGCATCAAGTCATTGATTGATGAAGAAGTGCAAAGGGATACAATTATATCTTGGACTTTAGAGTCATTATTAGAGAAAATTGTACTACGTTAGCACCTATGTCAACTAAAAAATTGACCATGTGTTTAGGAGAGTAGTCTAATTCAACAACTATTTGAGGTTTTTTTTCTTTGATTGGCTTGGCATTATAATTCACTCGAAACATAGCCATGCTGATGGATTGTGGGTCTATGAATGACTTCATGGGAATTTCTCTACGTATGCTAGAGTGCATAGTTTGATCAACATGTCACAAAATTAATCTTTTGTTATGTATATGCTCTAAAGGCTTCTGCTTGAGCCTATGCTCTCATTCATTGTTCCTCTTGTTTTCTATTTGTGAACACTTGTAATCATCGGAGAATGTTTGTAATGAGGAGCTCTTGGTAGAGTTTCACTCTACAACCACTTATATAATTTGGAAATATTTCATCTTCGAGCGATGGTTAATTGAATGGCACCACTAAGAAATAGTATATCATATAGGGTCCATGTCCTTAGTTCTACAACTTTTTTGTGTGTTGTTTCAAGGTGATACAAGTACTAGGTCACCTTTTTGTGAATTCTTATCCTTTATATGGGCATCAAAATAAGTTTTTTGTCTCTTCTTATGAGCACAAATGCCTATTGTAGCCCTAAGGTGCATCTCTTGAATTGCATTGAGATTATCTACCAAGGCAAAGAAATCATGACCATTCCACCTGCAATCTCGTGCTCGTTTGAGATTCAGTACAAGGAAGTCAATAGGCAAGATTACAAGTTTTCCATATACTAGATTGAATGGACTAGCTTCCAATGCGGTCTTGTAGGTTACACGATAAGCCCAAACTACATGGTGTAGTTTCTTATCCCAATCGGAGAATCCGGTATTAACAAGTCTCATCAAAACTATGCATAGCACTTTGTTGGAGCCCTCAACTTGAACATTTGCCTATGGATAATTTGGGACTGCCATTTTGTTGACAACCCGAAGTTATTTCAGTAGTTCCTCTATGACTTCATTGACAAAATGAGTACCTTGATTGCTGATTATCTCAATGGGGATGTCAAACATCATGTATACTTTCTCAAATAAAGATTTTGTGGTTTTTTGAGCATCAGCCTTCATTGTTGCAGATGCATCTACCCATTTGGTGAGATAATCCTGTTTGAGTTAGACGTTTGCGGAAGCACACAAACAGCACAAGGAAGAAGGAGAAGCTTGGAGCACAACACACAATACTGAATGTATTACCACTAGAATGTACAAAGATCAGTAACCCATTAGGGCTATAGGTGTATATACAAGCCGGGGAAAAAACCTCCTAAAGATGGAAAAAAGTGCCCCAGAAGTCCTAGAGTGTTCACACACATCACTACCTAAATATATTAACAAATCCCCCCTAGGAGTGATGCGGTGAACAAGGAGCTAGCACTCATGTATAAGGAAGTGCCAAGCTATGTGGAATCAAACCACAAAAGGAAGTAAGCCCAAAGCTTTGCGGAAAGCTTCAAACTTCTCCCTAGGCAAAGCCCTCGTGAAAAGGTCTGCAATGTTCTCCTTCGTGGGCACATATGCCAAGCTTATCTCTCCAGTAGAGAACCTCTCCCTGACATAATGATAATGCACCTCAATGTGCTTAGCGCGAGCATGGAACACAGGGTTCCTTGAAACTTCCAATGCGCTCTGACTATCCATGAAGATGGTGGTGGCAGAATATTGACCAACAGCCAAATTAGCCATAAGGCATCTGAGCCATACACACTCAACAATTGTTGTGAAAGCTATCCTATACTCAGCCTCACAACTCGAAGTGGCCACAGTAGGCTGCTTCTTGCTCAACCAAAATATACATGAGCTACTAAGCATGAAGCGAAAGCCACGAATGGACACACGAATGTCATAGCAACCAGCCCAATCATTGTTAGAAAAAGCATGCACTACTCCCCTTGGGATAAAACAATCCAAGTAGTCAGGTACCACTCAAGTAGCAAAATATGCACTTAACCGCCTACCAATGCTTGACACCTGGGCAATGCATAAACCTGCTCATCTATGAGATAGCAAAATGAATATATGGCCAAGTAATGCATAAGTAAATCAAGCATCGAACAACTTGTTGATTGACAACAACATCAAATGAATCTCCAGCATCATGAAGACTCAACCGTAAACTGTCTCCATAGGAGTGGCAATAGGCTTACAGTCTTCAAGTCCAAAACACTGTAATAATGTGTAAATATATTTCATTTGACACAAAGCCATTCTACCATCAACTTGCATAAATTGAATGTCCAAATAATGATGCAAATGCCCCAAATCGGACATCTCAAATGAGGCATGCAAATCAGCCTTAAAATCAGCAATATGCTTGTCACGAGGACCAGTGAGCAGTATGTCATCAACATACACAACTATGATCAAAAGGACATCATTAGGATGCTTAATATATAAGGTGCTTTCAGTTGGATTGTTCTCAAAACTATGTGTGATCAGATAGGCATGTATCTTTTCATACCAAGCACATGGTGCTTGTTTTAAACCATATAATGCCTTCTTTAACCTGTACACCTGGTTTTCATGCCCTTTCTGCACAAAGCCAAAGGGCTGAAAAACATACACTTTGTCATGCAAGTTACCATTCAAAAATGATGTTTTAATGTCCAACTGATGTTCATTCCAACCATGATGAGCTACAAGTGCACAAATGCTACGAATAGTAGTCATTTGGCATGTAGGTGCAAATGTCTCATCAAAATCAATGCTTCTTTCCTACACATAACCCTTTGCAAAAAGCCTAGCCTTATACCTGTCATCAAGCTTATGCTTCAGCTTGTATACCCACTTAGTGCCAATGGCCTTCTTGCCAGGAGGCAAGTCACATAAAAGCCAAGTACCATTCTTCATTATAGCATCATATTCACATTGCATAGCAGTCATCCAATTTTTAGAATTTTGTGCTTCATCAAATGAAACAGACTCATGCTCATCACAGAGACTAGAGATAACCATAGCATAGCAATTTGATGCAAAAGAGGCACTATGAGAGCCTGAACAAGTATGGAGATAACAAATGTCTCCTTCGTACATGAAAGTAAAGGCTGAATAGCATTTTCCACAAAAGCAACATCATGGCTAACCAAAACGCGTTTGGTCTGTGGATGATACAGACGATAGCCTTTGCTTTTAGAACTGTACCCAACAAAAATACATTTTACTGCTTTATCATCCAATTTCCTGCGATGTTGTGCAGGCACTAATGCATATACCAGACAATAAAAAACATGTAGATGAGCAACCGATGGCTTGCGACTATGCCAAGCCTCGTATGGAGTGATAGACTGGTGTGCTTTAGTGTGACACCTATTAAGTACATATGTTGCACACATGAAAGCCTCAAGCTAGAAACTATGTGGTAAAGCCTGACTCTTGACCATACATCTCACCATCTCCATGAGTGACTTGTTCTTCCATTCAGCAACTCCATTCTATTGAAGAGTATACAACATTGTACATTGATGTTTTATCCCACATTCAACCAGAAATGCATTAAAGTCACAAGACATATATTCCGCCCCTTGATTAGAATGGAGGGTGCCCATTTTACATGCTAACAGATTTTCAGCCAACACATAAACACATAAACACTTCGGACTTTGCCTTCAATGGATATACCCACGAATGCCTGGAAAAATCATCGATGAAAGTCACAAAGTAAAGATAGTCTCCAAAAGATGCCTGGAAAAATCATCGATGAAAAACTGTTTGCAACACATAAACACTTCGGACTTTGCCTTCAATGGATATACCCATGAATGCCCGGAAAAATCATCGATGAAAGTCACAAAGTAAAGATAGTCTCCAAAAGATGGTGTCTATGTAGGACCACAGACATCATTGTGAACAAGCTACAATTTCTAAGTAGCTCGAACTGAACCATCTTTTGGAAAGGAGGAACGCTGCATTTTGCCCAAAATACAGCCCTCACAGACATGCTTACCGGGTGCCTCAAGTTTGGGCAAAGAGGACACCATTTCAGATTTCTGCAAGTGTAGCAAACTAGCAAAATTCAAATGACCAAAGCATGCATGCCAAAGCTTTGCATCTGACATAGCCTGAGAATTATGTATTGCACATGCTGAATCATTCACAGATCTTTCATAATCTATGAGCTTATATAGCCCATGACATAAAATGCCAGAAGCAATAATCATGTCACCATTTGATAGATCATGAATTGTACCTCTGTCATCAACAAATTTCACAACCAAGACAATCTTGGCTAAAGCCAAAACTGATAATAGATTCTTCTTGATCCCTGGCACAAGTAAGGCATTTGACAAAGTGAAAGAACTACCATTAGCAATAGCCAAAATGATCTTACCAACTCCCATGATAGGATAAGAGGAGATGTTGGCGCATGTGACAGTATTCCCTATAGGGGCATACTCGAGTGAAGTGAAGAAACTGCACTGCGAGGTAATTTGTTTGGTCAACCCAGTATCAAAATACCAAACATCTAAGTCTACTGTAGATATACACTACTCATGAGAAGATGGGTCAAAATTGCAAATAGTAGTAAATGCCCATTCTTCATCTTGCACAAGATTAGCATACTCTATTTTCAGTGTAGAGGCCTCTGCAACAACCATTCTAGCCTCTTTCTTCTTTGCCTCTTTCGTAGCCAGTTTTGGACAGCTCTTAATGACATGATCATTTTCTTTACAGTATTTGCAAAACAATTTCTACTTTTCTGAATTCTTCTCATCTGTCTTCCTTCTTCGAATGTGCAGCATTGTAGATTTTTGCTTACTAGTAGATGAGCTCCATTTACCTTTGCCCTTCTGACTAGCCAGGAAAGTTTGATCTGCAACACGCATAATAGACTTGTTTTGCCTAGATTGATCTTCTTGCAACAGAACAAAAAATAATTGTTCAAATGTTAAGGCATTTGGATTGCCTTTCATTGTCAAATGAAGAGTAAAAGCAAAACTCTGATATGAGTTGGGAAGACCATTCAGAACAGTTTGCACAAGTGAACTTTCAGGAAGGACTTCATCAGCGGAAATCAATTGTTCCTCCAAATCCTTGATCTTTGTTAGAAAACGGTCCATAGAATCACCTTCATTCATGTGCTCACTCTCCAACTATTTTCGGAGGTAAGCAACATAGGCCTCATTCCTAGCCTGTACAATGTGGTAAGTGTATCCTAAGCATCTTAGCTATTCTACAAGAGCGAATGTGAGGAATAGCTATCAATGCATGTGTCTGAGCATCTCTGCCATCCCAACGAATGTGTTCTATAGTAGGTGCAACGAGAACCACAACACAAACAAGAATCTACAGAATATCACTATCTTCCACGCCGTCAGCATCAACTTCAGTACCTGTATTTGCAGGTGTAATAGGATGTTTTTCAACACCTTGCACAATATTCCACAGTTCCTTTGTGACCAATACATGATGCATCATATAAGCCCACAATGGATAATTTGTACCATCCAACTTATCTGCAATAGCCAACATATGGAATACATCACTACTTTCAGCCATGGCCACTGACTAAAATACCTTTATGCAGAAAAATGAATGTATCTGAAAAAGTTGAGCAGAACTACCCAAACAAGTTCTATTAGACATGTAGTGAACTTCGAGATGCTTATATTGGCGAACCAAAACGTGTATATATCTTTGGCACAAAAAGACAAAATTGCTTGCATAAACACTATGATAGTGCATTCGGAGGCCGAAACAAGCTCATATCACGATTTTGGCACCACATAGCAAAGTTGTTTTGATCTTCTAATCACCCTGAGTATGCACACCAAATTTCATGTGATTCTGAGACTGCGTCTGGAGGAGTGTCGACGATGCCCTCGATAAAGCGGCGACCTGCTCTGATACCCATTGTTGGAGCTAGGCGTCTGCGAAAGCACATGAACAGCACAAGGAAGAAGGAGAAGCTTGGAGCACAACACACAGTACTGAATGTATTGCCACTAGACTGTACAAAGATCAGTAACCCATTAGGGCTATAGGCATATATACAAGTTGGGGAAAAAACCTCCTAAAGAGGGAAAAAAGTGCCCGGGTGGTCCTAGAGTGATCACACACATCACAACCTAAATATATCAACAAATCCATTGTGATTATTATGTACTCAACATGAGATTCTTTGATAGGTGGGCGAATAGGACCAATAAAGTTTATCACCCATTTTGCAAATGCACATCCTATAGTTATTGGCCTTAGAGACAAATGAATTAGATTGATTGGGTAATTTACTCTTTGGCATGTATCATACCTATTCCTGAATTTTTTAGCACCAACAAATAAGATCATCTATATTGTGTAGTCTATAGAGGAATGGCGAGCTACAACACCTGAGTGTGTAGCAACAAATAAGATCATCTATACTGTGTAGTCTATAGAGAAATGGCCAGCTACAACACCTGATTGTGTAGCTTACAATAGTGGAAAATAATCATCTTCATGAACCCAAAGGCAAAGGAAGTTATTCTTGCCTCGCTTGTATAACATGTTGCCAATAAGGGTGTAATCTTAGCTCTCTTCTTGTAAAGCTCTTTTCTTGGATACAATCATGTCTATAGGATAAGTTCTAGATTTCAAGTAATCCACTATATTCAAGGGCCATGATGGGCATGCAGATATGTACTACAAAGTAGCATGCTAAGTTGTGGAAATGTCTTGGAAGGTGGAACAAGCACTGCCATAGTCATGTACTATTCGTTCCATGTATGGCCAATATATGCCATTTCTTTGCATTTTTTGCAAATTCTTTGGTTTGTGTGAATGCCTACCAAAAGCATCCGTAAGTGCCTAAATTACTAGTGTTAAGTGCACATCTTTTGGCAAATAGAAAGAAATTAATCCATCTACATCTCTGTAGTATAAACAACCATTATGGGTGCAGAAGCTCTTTGCATTCATTACATCCTCTTTTGTGAACTACACATATACATGGGCTGGTCCAAAACACAAAACAAGTATTGTTGGCTAAGCCCATTTGGATACCATCTCAACATTAAACAAGTGAGTGTCACATAAGTCATCGTTTATTGCTTCATTAGGGTCATTACTTTTTAATCTTGACGAATGGTAAACTTCTACATGAGTACTATCCTTTTTTACTTCCACTTTGAATTCTTGTTCCATTAACAAAAGGAAACATTGTACTAATCCACCCACAACACAAGGCTTATTGATGAGGTATAGTAGGGTTTTATGGTCTAAAAATAGCTTGAATCTATGTGCCACTAAATAGAGTTTGAACTTCCTTATTCTGTAGACCATTCCCAATCCTTGCCTCTTGGTAGTGGTGTAATTTCTCTCAATGGCTTGTTCCAATCTGGGGCCTTCAAAACAGGCATTGATTTGAACCATCATTTTAGCTCTTTGAAAGAGTTTTGACACTCTTCCATCCACTCAACATTCTTTAAAAGCATGTACATCAGCTTAACAATGGTTAGATACATATGTATGAACAATCACTATTACCTACATTGTCCCAAAAACAATTGGAATTCTTTTTTGTTTGGTGGTCTACGTAGCTTTTTTATTGGTTGCACTTTCTCCTCATCTATTGATATGTCATTTTTAAAGACTGTGTGCCCAAGGATTTTACCTTGGTAGATCATGAAAACACACTTTTTTAGGGTTTATGCACACTTTACATAAGCAACGTTTATCAAAATTCTTCCTAGGACCCTTTCTTTTGTATATCTAAATATGCAAATAAGTCATCTAGATATACTTATATGAATTTCCAAAGAAATTCCTTGAAGATATGACATATGGGCCTTTTAAATGTTGCAAGGTCATTGGTTAATCCAAATGGCATTATGTAGAAGGCATATACATCCCATTCAATTGCAATGGCAATCTTGTATTGATCCTTTGGTGCAATGGGCACTTGATTGTAACTTGAGAAACCATCTAAGAAGTTGTACTCTTCTTTTCCAGCTACCCTTTCTAATAAATGATCTGCAATTGGAAATATGGATAGCTATCCCTTAAATTGGTTATGTTCACCTTCATGAGATTAATGTACACATGTAGTTTTCCATTCTTTTTTGGGACATCGACTATAGGCGACACCCATTTTGTATGCTCAATTTCATGATGAAACCAATTGATAAAAGTTTATCAATCTCTGTTTTGACTATAGAATAGTGGGTCTCATTGTATGTGTATGCCTTGTATGTACAAGCGAAGACATCTCAATATTCTTGTAAGATGTGTATGAAATCCTCTTCCTCATAATCATGAGCAATGTAGGAGCACCTTTCTTCCTTATCCTCAATTGCGATGACCACTTCCTTGGTGTCCTCTTTGTTGTTATAAATCTCTCCCTTTTTCTTTTCTCATTTTTGGCATTGAAGCAACAAAAAACTTTTGGCATTGAAGCAACTATTTTTTGTTCCTTGACTTGATATTTCTTAAAATGCCCAAGGGACACTATCTCTTTTGTTCTCAATATCTTGTTCATGGATTTGGAAGATTGCGCATGTAGGCTTGATGTACTTCAATCATCTACTAGCACACAACTAGACATTCCTTTTCCAAATACACTTTAGGGTAGCATTTTTCATGATATTGTATGGTTTGTGCAACTCTTAGTCTATCGTAATAAGCTCTCAATAAACCTCCTAACTCTATTGTTAGAGGATGAGAAAGGACCGATCTAGGATGAGCCCATGGATTCTACCATGGGGTGATAGTGCTAGTATTTCATGTACTTGAAGGAATCCTGAAGCTCACAAAAATTCTTTGCTTCTTTTTTGAAGCTTGTCATCATTGTTGAGATGTCATGGCATACTCTTGGTTTAGCGAATTGATCTAAGAGCACTCTTAAGATTTTATCTACATTTTGAAAGTTATGTATGCTAAGTGGTTGGAACCATGCTAGGGTAGTTCCTTGCAAGGTGATTTTGAATGCTTTGTATGGGGGGAAGAATTTATAGGCTTTCTTAGCATGCGGCACTTGTCTAAATTCAGACTCATCTGCATGAGGATCACCTTGTCCTTTCTAGTACCTTTGCATATGTCTTGTGACTTGTGAATGTCGTATTTATAATAAAGTAAATGAGTGCCCCCACACTTCAAACATATCTGAAATTAGATATCATTTGGTGAGTCTATGTTGGCCCAAAGTCCTACAGTTGGTCTTAAGTATAAGTTTTACTCTCAAAACCAAGTCATGTGGTCTAGCCTAGTGGTTAAGTTGTTGGAGCCTCTAGTGAGAGGTCTTGGGTTCAAATCTTGGAACGAACATGAAGAGTTGTTGGATATATTTTATCCAAACCCAACCCCAAGCTTCTAGAAGGTTCTAACTCTAGTCGATTGGGACACTTGGAGCACATATAGTTACATGTGCCACACTTGGGATAATACAAACTTACTAGATTAGGAAAACCCTTGGAGAGGGCTACATATAGAGGCATAAGGTTGGGAGGAGAGCCATCTCTCTTGTAGGTGGTGGTCCTAATTCCTTAAGATCTTCACAATGGTATCAGAGCTCTTGGTTGAGCTCCCATGGAGACCTTAGATCTTATTGATGAGATGAAAGTAAAATTTCATTTCATTTGCATCTATATACACCTCGTGATACATAAAACCTTACTTAAGAGGTTCATGTTAACATCATAAGCTTTGACATTTCCAATTTTCTTGATAGAGCATCTAGTGTCATCACCTATCTACACTTCATGCTTCCCTTTGGGTATTTCAAGATCAAATAATAGTGTTACATTTATAGCCACATGATTGGAACAACCAAAATCAATATAGAAAAGATGCTCATCATCTTTACCTTGCTTGGATGTCATGTTCATGATGAGTACTACTTGTATTTTTGGATTTTGGCTTCTAAGACGAGTTTGGATGTGTTTACCTTTTTGCTTATCAAGGTACCTTTTACAAAAGTTTTGAGTCATCCAACTTATGTTTTAAGGGGGTATTGAACTCACATCCTCGCGACTAGAAAGTTTTTAGCCTACTCAACATGCTTTATGTCATGTCATGCTCTAAAATGTTTGCAATTTTTTCTTATTTGAAACCTCCTTGATTCAAGTGTTGCAAGTGAGTGAAATTGAGATTCGAACCCATGTAAAGCATACACCCATGGATGTTGTTGCATATGCCCCCCAATTTATATCATTCTATACGTTATGCATGCAACAAAATTACATAATGTTTCTCGAAGCATAAAACCATGGTGATCTTGCTAGTGGCTAGATTTGAACTCTCAACATCTATATTCTAAGGAGCACAAGACAACCACATTAGCGATGGTCCATAACAAGAATTATAAAATTTTTATCTCTTTATTATTTGTTTTCAATAGCAAAACAAGAGAGAGAATATTTGGATAATAGTCATATGTAGGTTTCAAACTTTTCTTAGCAATTATAGATATGTTCGGTGTATCCATACAATCAACTCATTGTACTATGGTATTTTTTTCTTTCAAGTACCTCTAATTCTAGTTTTATGCACAAAAACATGTAAGCAAAAGTAGGATGGAGGCTCAAGGTTCAAACTTTTATAATAAGATATAAAGTAGTACGAGCTAATGGGGATAGCCTCGTGATATCTATAGAAGCAATCTTCTAAAGATTTACCTTAAGCCTCTTCTACATAGGTTGTAAAAACAAGAAAAGTGTAGGTATAAGAAAACCCAAGCTATCTTGTGTGGAGGAGAAGAAGATCCCTTTCTCCATTTTTTGGTTACTATTCATGCACATCAAGAACCCATTTCTATGCTTATCTAGATTGAAGAAGCATCTCAAGGATGCATGGACGCATAGTCAAATAGGAGAGTTATGTTGGACACTAACTTCATAGTTGGAGCATGGGTCCTCTCAAGGACCAATGGAAGGATGTAGCTTGAGTTGAAGCAGAATATTTTTCAAGTCACAATGATTTTCATATTTGATTTCCATAGATTTCATTATCTTTGCATAGAGTCATCATTATAGTATATATTTAAACTTGGTTTTTGATATTGCCAAAATGAAATCTAGTGTCTATGAGTTGAATTGCCAAACATAGATGGAGTGAAAGGAAATTTCTTGCATGGATCCATAAGAAATATCCTCTACTTCATGCAAAGAAAAAAATAAATGTTTGTGCATTTCTCTTAAAAAAAAAAAGATTTCTATGCACAAATTCAAGTATAAAGGTTTCCTCTATGCACATAGAGTTTCCCTTCCATTAGAAAAAGTTTCTAAGATACATAAAGCATGTGCATTAGCATGTTTTTGGTACATAAAAAGAAAAGAAAAGTAGTACATTTGTGCATAAAAAAAAGGAACCGTTGTTTTCTAAGTATATGAAAGTAAATAAATGAATGTAACTTTCTAAGTAGTCTTCGTACTTTTTAAGTTAAAGCATGACATTAAAAAACAAGAAAAGCTCATTCTAGATAAAAATTTGCAATTTAAGTATCTAGAGATTCCTTACCAAAGTGATACATAGGTATCAAATAATCAACGTAAATTTTAAATTAAGTACCAAAATATGTCTTGCTTAGTAAAAATTAAGCAAAAGTAAGAAAAAAAAACTTAGGATCCTACATTCATTGGGTTAAGTTTTCATGACATATCAATGGCCAAGAGGTCATGCATACTTGCAAACCTTGGATATGCAATGAATACTCTTAAAGTATTAGAGATACTTAGCACTCATTTGAAAAGATTCTAAAGAAAATTTTCAAAGGGATTTTACACGTGTAATTTTTTATGCATCTTAAGTAGGATGGTAACTCAACATAGTTTCAAAGATTCATAAGCATTGAAGTTCCAAGTATGTAATCTATAATCATGGTTAATGGTAATTAATTCTATGGAAGGTGAGATGTATGTTCACCTATCCTTAATGGGATTTCTTAAAAGTGAAATCGAAAAGCATTAGTAGATGCTTAGACTTAAGTAATAAAGAGATTCCTATAAATCCCTAGGGTATTTGCTTTAAACTTCATTGAAAAAGGAATCTTAGAGCAGCTGATCTATTGTGCTTTGATAAAAACATCCCCAACTTGGGATGTGGTAGCATCTTCCATTTGTTGAGTCCCTTCTCTTGCAACACTACTAGATGTCATATCTTTGTGAATTTTGAGGGTAGCTACATTGTAATTATTCAAAGCCAAAAATAGAAAGATAATACAACATATAGTGATCTTGTTATCATGGATGTGGGTGAATCCCTCTACAAAAGGTTAAACTTCTTTGAATATTTCAAAAAAAAAAGGGGTATGATGTGTTTAGTGTTGTCAAAGTGATGTGACAAGAATCAATGCACCTATATACATTATGTGAATCCAAAATTCAAACATTTAAGAAAATGAAAGCTCACAATAAAACTCAGACAAAGCCATTTTATGTATAAGACTCATGCAATACGTATGTACATGGCTTATGCACCGAAATGTATGGGTTTTTGTGTGTGTTCTTCTTGAAATTTTCTTCCCCCTTACTAGAGGACTCTGGATAGCATGCATGGGTTAGAAAACATGTGCCTTATGCACGCTCATGGAATGTGGCCCTATATATTCTTATTTAGGTGCATTTTGAGTAATGGTGTAAAAAGAATCGGTCCTTGATGATGCATCAGGGGTTTTTAGAAAATGAGGCTTATGTTTCTCCCTTGGTCACCAAATGCATGTTCATGTTATGCTGCGTTGAGAGTATAGTGGTTTATTTTGTTGGTATGTCAAAGAGACATGAAAGAAGGACAATTACCTAATTTTTTCATGACTTCCTACTTAGGCTTTTATGTAAGTTGAGAGCTATTACTAATTACCATTGGTGCTATATTTGCTTGCTTTCTCCATTCTTTTCTCACTATTGGAGTGTATTGAGTAGATGTTTGTTGGATCCTTGATTTGGTTGCCTATTTTCTTGACCCAAATCTTTAATCTATTATATTGGGCATCTAGGAGCTTCTTGGGTACCTAATTTTGTGAAGCTGCTATTTGAAATTTCTCTTACTCTAGAGCTTCCTTTTTGTTGTTGACTTCTTGCGTTTAGGCTTTGCTTTCTATTGTGATAGTGAATTTCACATGTCTTCATGTTTTGAGGAAGAAATTATCCCTTCACCATCCACACCTACATAGATTTTGGCATTCTCCTGAGTCAATAAACAATAGCTCTGTCTTGGTGGTCTTGTTTCTAGTGATGTTGCTTGATCCATCTTCTCAATGTCTTTGACTACTTTGGCACTTTTGGTGTTGGTTTTGCCTCGGGCTTAAATGTGTCTTCCAACCCTTCTTCTCATATTGAGGTATTTTCCTCTTCACTGGTGGAAGAGCTGGGTGGTTCCTTTGTTGCACATGTATTCTTTTATATTCTTGAGGTCATTTGAAGGCAAGAACTTACACATAATTCTCTCTCCTTTAGGAAGCTAAATACAATTTTGCCATAAACCATAACTTACAAATTGCCTTGAGCTATGTTTAGTGTGATTGAGTGTTGATAAGACTCCTCTTATCATAAGATGAAAACTTATGTCAAGTCTTCATCATTGCACACTAGGAAAGTGCCATCCATGGATATATTTCCTAGGTGAATAGACAGTTCTACACCTATGCATTGGTATGCATCCCTACTATTCCCACAATGTAAGACTCAATTGGAATTTTCTTCCCCGAAACCTCTTTATTACGAAACTCTTTATGGTGTTAAGATATGCCCCAATAACTATCAACACTGAGAATAGAGATATGTTTGTATATCTCAACCCTGTTTTCAAATATGGTCTTCTATCTGGGTTATTTTTTGATCATAGATTTGGAAAGAGAAAGTCTATTCGAAGCATTTAATTTTTTCCATGCACCATTCTGAATGGTGTAGCTCCTAGAGCAGTCTTGTTGGCTACTCTATAAGCCCAAACAACTTGATGAAGTTGGTTATCCCAATCAGGATTTCCATTATTTACTAACTTGTTCAACACTATGTAGAGGACTTTGTTAGTGCTTTCTACTTGACCATTAACCTATGGATGATATGGGGTAGACTTCTTGTGACTAATGAGGAACTCATTTTACTAGTCGTTTAATCACTTTGGTGAGGAGAGTCCCTCGATAATTAACTATCCTTATTGACAAGCCAAATCCCATGAAGATATTTTGAAACAAGAATTTGGTGGTGGTCTATGCATCATTTCTTTGCATAGCTTTTACTTTTATGCACTTGGTCAAGTAATTTGTGGCCACTATGATATATTTTGCATGTGAGCCCCTAACTGGTAGGTTAATGGTCCAATGAAATGGATACCCCACTTGGAATGCTCGGCTTCTTATCATTGGCCTAAAGGCATAAAATCTTTCCTAAAAGGATAATTGGTCTCTTGTTAGACCCTACATTGTTTGACATGTTCCTCTACATCCACGTGGAGTGTTGGTTGCCATATCTACTGAATAATATCATTTTTTGGTTGTTCTAGTAAGATAAAAATGTCAGGCTACCACTCCAACATGCATGGATTCTAATATGGGTATGTACTTTTGATGGTTGAATGCACGTGTAAGAAATTATCCTTGTGCCTCTTATACACTTGTCATTTGATTATCTTGTAATCTTGGATCTCCTCAAGTGCTTTTCTTTGAGAAGGTGCCTTTTGAATATATTCCATATTGCAGGTAATTCACAATGGGCCCACTACATTCAGGTGTAGTGGTAATTTGATACAATTTCAAGTGTTCTATTGGGTGCACAAGAGTACATCTTGCTATAATGTGTGTATTTGAGAGTCATGATGTCGTAAGATGCTGGTGTGGGATTTTCTAACTAGCTTTGGATTTTCTACATCATCAACACAACACAATAGTACACCTTTGGTAATAGAGACTTCTTGTATTGATATGATATTTCATAGTCTCATACAGTAATCTAAGCAATCTTGCAATGATTTCATGATGTATTCCATATGCAAGCAATGGTGTTATCTTCTCTGGCAACTTGGGGGAACTACTTCCAAGTTGATCAAGTAAGTGTTACGTAGATCATCAACAACGCTCGTAGGTGGCTCACCATTAGTTATGCAAGATAAATCATCTTGTATATGAGTATTCGCTTTCTTTACTACTGATTCAAAATCAAATTCCATAATTAATAGGAACCAATGCACTAACCATCCAGAAGAACAAGGCTTATTTACTATGTAGAGCAATGTTTGATGGTCTACATAGAATCTTATTGGCCAAGAGATAATGAATGAATTTCTTGACTATGTACACCATTCATAATCCTTCATGCTCACTAGTGGAATAGTTCCTTTTTGCCATGTTCAATTGTTTGGTAGCATTTGCAATTGAGAAGTCCATATTGCCTTCTAGTACAACTTCATAAGAATACATCTTATTGTGTAGTTTAATGCATCCAGATGAACATGGAATGATCAATTCCAATCAGGTGCCTTCAAGATGACAACAATGCTCAATCATTTCTTGAGTTATAGGAATTATTCTTTACATTTATCCATCCACTAAAAGTGCATGAGTAATACATAAAGTGGTTTAATAGTTACTGCATACATGTGGAGTAAATGTTGTTAGTATAGACAATGCCCCATGAAGGATTGAACCCCTTTAGCATTCTTAGGGTGAGGTAAACCAAGAATCACTGATTTTTTCGTCTTCAATAGAGATTGAATTTTTTAATATTATTTGGCCAAGGATTTTGCCTTGCTTGACCATGAAAACACATTTTTGAGGATTTAAGCCAAGTCTATAGGTTATACACTTTTTGAAGTCCTTTTGTGGACTAGGGATATTATGCATTCACTACTCTGAGTAGGAACATAGGTCATCTATGTATACTTCCATGCATTTTTGTAAGAATTCTTTGAAAAAATGGCACACTAACCTTTGGAATGTGGCAAGAGCATTCATCAACCCAAAAGGCATGACATGGAATACGTAGATCCCCCATTCAGTTGCAAGTGACATCTTATGTCGCCCTTTTGGTGCAATGAACACGTAGTGATAACTAAAAAACCATCAAAGAAGCTGTATACTTCCTTGAAAAAACAATGCATTCTAAAAGACAATCAATTCTTGGAAGCCGATCACTATCTCTTATTTTAGCAACACTCACTTTCTTGAGGTTTATGAACACTCTTAGTTTCCCATTCTTCTTTGGGACCACCATGATTGGGGACAACCCATTCTATGTGTCATTGTAGGTGTACATAGAATGAGAGATTATTCACATAGGATTTCCATCATTATAGAGGCTAGAGTACGTGTCATCATAGGTGTATGACCTTTTCTTGCTAGGTTTAGCATCTATAGTCATGGAAATCCTATGTGAATAGATGGTTGGATACACTCCCTTGAGATTAATATATGTCAATGCAAAGACATCTTGATAATCTCTCAATAGTTACAAAAAATCTCCTTCCTCACTAATGATAATATTATTAGTTATGAAAGTGCATTGTTATTCTTCTTCTTCCATAGTCATAACGACCTTCTTCTTTTATTTCTTATTTTCATATCCTTCTATAGCACCTTCACATTTGGGCATCATTATGGAAGCTTTCCTATCCTCAACTTGGTACTTTTTGAAGCTTCAAGTGTTTCAAAAACTTTGTATCATCTTCTTCCTCTTTTTGCTCTTTTGCTTCTTGATCTTTCATTATTCTTTTGGATTTACTTTTCTAGTTCTCTCTTGGTGATGGGATGCCATCATGTTCTTGAAATTGAAACACAAGACAATCTTCCTCATGAAATACTATTTGTGGTGGGATTGAAGCTCCTATGTGCTCGAAGAGATCTTTGTCTAAATCAAATGGGGTTTCCATAACTATGGAACTATAATAGGATATTGATCCAAAGTGTGAATGAGAAGTGTTCATCATCTAATAGTTGCGAACCTTTCCAAATTGAGAAATAGATGGTGTGAACTTTGGCCCCATTTCTTGAAAAGATCTTTTATCACAATTGCAACTCTTGCCCATGATTCTACTATGTATTAAGTTGTTTGATCATTGTAGCATAATGCAAACAAGTATTTGCCTTATCCCCTTCACAATATTCCCCCAATTTTATCTAATGGGATTTGCTTTACATAAGAGGTAGCTTTAGTTGAAGCAGTGTCTGGGTTGGCTTTTTCATGTGACTTCACTCATTGAGTGAGCTTTTCCCAAAGATGTGGTTTCACCTTCAACAACTCATTTAAAGTGAGCATGCATCAAACTCTTGTCTTTCTCGATTCTTATACCTTTAATGGCTTTGGCTCACTACCCTTGATGCATCTCTTTCTTATTGTTGGTTTTCTCTTGTATTTTGATTTTGCTTCATACTCTCCCATCTAGTTAGGAAGAGTGTGGAGAATCATGGTTTCCTCATGAATTTTAAGGTTTTGAGCATCACCACAACAAGATCCTTCAAGATGATTTTCTTGTTGCTCCACAACTATCTCAGCGATAGGTGAGTTTGCCTGTTGCTCTTTCTTCCATCGTTTCATGAACTCTTTCCTAGAGTTCTTGAAGCCAAGCTTCATCCATATCTAGTATGGTCTTTTCTATCTCTATTTATTTTTGTTTTGGGTGCTCTAGGTATATGAGGAGTTTCCCTTAAAGATCTAGTTTTAACTTGAGGTGTATCCTTATATTCCAATTTTTGTGTGAATTTTTAGAAATGGTGTTCTGGAATCCTACTATTTGGTACCATTGTGAGCACATATTATAACATAGATTTAGAAACGTCTATTATTTTCATGCATTAGGCTAACCTTTATCATTCTAGCTCTCCTTTAGGATAGAAAATTTTCATGGCACTCTATTGTAGGGAATCGAAGATGAGAGAAAGAAAGAAGTGGAGAGAAGAAAAGAGAAGAGTAGGCCCATAGATTTTTCGAAGAAATAGCCATTTTTTCATAACTCTCATCATGGAACACTGAAAAACCTTGTAATGGCACTGTAGGATTCCTCTAGATGCATATTCCGTCAAGATTATAACAATATGCATGTACAGTAGTAGGATTTTAGGAATTTCTAGAGAAAGTGCTGATCTCATGTGTGAAAGGACCAAACTTAGGGAACTTGTATATAAGTCACTTCGATACAAGCCAAGTGTCGTCATGTGATATCAAGTATCGTGTGCCATTTTTTGTACATATCATATTTCTTTAGATCGATATCGTATTGTATCGTGGAGCCCAAGTATTATGTGTAGCCAATAATTGTGAGTAACGTGTGTGGCTGATGTGAGGTCATGTATCGTGTATCGTGTATCATGAGCTAGAGTGTCGTCTATCGTGAACTAGAGTATTGTGTATAGTTAGTACGCCCAAGTATCGTGTATCATGAATTTTTTGGAACAAACCCTAATTGATCCAACCATGATATTTGGGGAATTCATTGTTCAAAAGCAACACTTGGAACCACATTTACACATAGGAAAATGTTCAAAAATGAAGAAAAAAGAATTTAGGGCTAGAGAAATTGTGAGATTTTGTAGACTATGAATGAACTTGAGATCAAGACGTGTCTTAGGGACCCAAAGGAGTGTCATCTCATCAGCAAGGAGTGTGACCCAAAGAAGCATCCACTCCACATACTTACACACTTCTACTAAGTCTAAAAGTGAGTTAGTGTCGACATCTGAAGACATGCACAATTCTGTTTATTCTTTAGAAGTCATGTCTTACGAAGCCAATCTTGGCTATTGCTAAAGTTGACAATAGATTTTTCTTGATCCTTGGCACATACAAAGCATTTGACAATGTGAAAGAACTACCATCAGTAGTAGTCAAAATGATCTTACCAACTCCCATAATAGGATAAGAGGAGTTATTAGCACATGTGACATTATTCCTTGTAAGGAGCAGGCTCAAGTGGACCAAAAAAATGTGTTGTGAGGTAGTATGTTTGGTTGAACCACTATCAAAGTATCAAACATTTGACTCTATTGTAGACATACATTGCTCATGAGAGGATGGTTCATAGCTGCAAACAGTAGTAAATGCCTATTCTTCATTAACAATTGTTAGCCTACAAAGTGGACTATGGATCTCTCTATGTCTGACTATGTAGACTAAGCAAATAGTTTAGTCAAATTCACATATATGAACTTATTTTATCACATGAACTATAGTGCAAATCAATATTTATGAAGTCCTAATTTTTACTACATCTAAAAGTGGCTTGATTATGAGAAGGCCATCATTGCTATTTCAATTTTGGAATGAGGAAAATCATAAGTCTGGTATCAGAATTCATTAGGATACAATTTGGATTTTATTGAAGAAAAGCATATAAACTGACACTAAGTCTATATTTAATCCAATTTTACTTGTCTATCTTTGTGCATAAAGAGAATTGAGCTATGAACAATGCCACAACTTCTATATCATAACTACATACTAGCATAGTAAAGATTTTGTCACATTCTTGTTCTTTGGTGAAATGGCGGGCAACAATGACTTGTTTGGCATGCTTCAAGTTGAAGATAAGCTTGATGGGACCAACTATCCAATGTGGTCTTACATGATGAAGCATGTTCTTATTGTTAAACAACTTTGGAACATAGTGGTAGATGTAGATCGAAGACCCACAGGTTCTTCTACTTCACAGTCTACTGTCACAAATGTAGCTTCTTCTTCAAGTACAATGGTTACTCCTTCTCCAACTACACAGGAGCAGCTTAGATGGGACAAAAAAGATGCTCAAGCTCATGCATTGATTGCAATTTCTATGAAGTGTCATATAGTTCCACACATTCGATCATGTTCTACATCAAGACAGGCATGGGACACTCTTGCTTCTTTGTATGTCGTGCATAATGAATCATGTGTTGCATACTTGAGGAAGAACCTTGAGGATGTATGTATGGTTGAAAATGAGTCTATGGATGTGTATGTGACATGCATCAAGGAATTGAAAGAGCAATTCACAAACATAGATGAGATTATTCCAGATACATCACTCATCTCTACATTGTTAAAAAGGCTGTTAGAATCTTTTCAAAGCTTTGCCACTACACTCTATTTGGTTGCAAAAGGGAATCCAAATATGTATGCATTTGATGAGGTTGTGTCTCTTCTTTTGCAAGAATAGCAATCTAGAGTGAATAGGAGTGGTTTGATTGAGGAAACACAAGCATTGCTATCTCATCAAAAGGGAAAAGCAAGTATGGTTTAGGTTTGGGTTCATCAAAACCAAAGCCTCAACCTTCCTCTTCCACTCATTCCTCTAATGATGCTGATTTGCAAAAGAAGAAGAAATGCAAATATTTCTGAAAGGCTGGTCATACTATTGACGAGTGTAGAAGGCTTGCTAAGCACACTAAAAACAAGAAGGAATTTGGCATGTCTATTGCTGAAAATTCAAAAAATGCAAAGAATGATGAAGCTAAGATGGCTCAAGATTTTTGGACATGTGTTGTTACATGTCATTATGATGCATCTTTGCATTCTAAATGTATGGTTGTGAGTGAGGCTGATTCAGATTGGTTCTTTGATAGTGGTGCTTCAAAGCACATAACATCATGCAAAATATTTTTTGCATCTTTTAAGGATGCACCCAAAGGAGGACATGTGGTGCCTACAAGCAATGCCTCTTATCCTATCATTAGAGTATGAGAAATTGAGCTTACGGTTGCAAATGGAGGTGTGATTCTCTTGAAAAATGCATTGTATGTACCCGGTATAAAGAAAAACTTAATTTCAATTTTGTTGATTGCCAAAGCTGGATGTCATGTACACTTTGTTCATGATAAGTATGGTTCATGATGTCAGCAATAGTGATATTACTGTGATGTCTGGTACATTATGTAATGGTTTTTATCCTATGGATACATACAAGAGGGTTACCTCGAATGCCTTGGTTGCTCATACTTCTTGCATGCCTGAAATGGAGCTTTCACATGCTTGTTTTGGTCACTTGAACTTCAATGGTTTGCCTTAATTGGAAAAGAAGGACATGGTTATTGGTTTTCCAACACTTGATTCCATTGAAAAGCATGAATGTGAAGGTTGCATTCTTGGAAAAATGCATCACGCTTCTTTTCCAAAAGATAATCATACACACACTACAAGAAAATTGCAGCTTGTTCGTAGTGATGTATGTGGTCCCTTCAAAACTCCATCTTTTGGGAAGCATGTATATTTTGTTACCTTCATGCTATTTGCCATACATGGGTATATCCTATGAATGAAAAGAATGAAGTATTTTCTTACTTCAAAGCATTTTTAGTTATGGCTGAATTTTTTTCTTCAAACAAGCTTTTGACTCTACGCACGGATCGTGGTGGTGAATACATGTCACTTGAGTTTAATGCTTTTCTTTGTGAAAGAGGGATTTTACACCAATGTACGGTGCCATATACACCTTAGCAAAATAGTGTTGTCTAGCATAAAAATAGAAATCTCCTTGAAATGGCACGATGTATGGTTAAAGGAAAGCACCTTCCTTATAAGCTTTGGATGGAAGTGGTCATGTGTGCAAACTATGTGTTTAATTGCTACCCTACAAAATCATTGAAATTCATCACTCCTTATGAGGCTAGCGATGGATATAAGCCTATGGTTAGTCATATGTGCATGTTTGATTGTTTGGCATATGCTCTTGTGCCATCACAACAACGTTACAAACTTGATGACAAGGCAAAGAAATGTATATTTGTTGGTTATAGTGCTGAAAGTAAGGGATATCATTTGTACCATCCATTGATGAACACAGTTATTGTGAGTCGAGATATGGTATTTTTGTTAAAAATTCAGTTTTCCCTCTACTTGAATGCAAAAAACAGCCAATAGATAGCTCACACGATGTGTTCGATAATGGTGCACTTGACTATGGCCATGTAGACCAACTAACTGAGGCTCAAAGGGCTGAAAAATTTCAGAAAATAGAGGTGAAAATGTAGATAATTTCCAACCAAACATGGCTGAAAATTTTCAACAAAAAATTATCGTATATGCTGAAAATTTCCAGCCACATATGGTTCAACATTTGCATCAAAATATGGCTGAAAATGAGCATGAAATTCAGCCCACGCATTATGTAAATGTTAATGATGTATTGAATAATGAACACATGTCTATCAAGAGTGCACAAAGTATGCCAATATGCCAAAGTGACTGAAACAAACTTTGCAGGATAACAAATTGAGTGTACCTTTACTTGGTAGAACAAGATCAAGCTCTCACCATGCATCAAGAAATTTTATGGATCATTCAAGGGAAAGACCATATGGTTTGTCGCCTGCATAAAGCCTTGTATGTTCTCAAGCAAGCTCCAAGTGCATGGTATGAGAAAATCTATAAGCACTTGATTGCTCTCGATTGCACATGTAGTCCGATTGAAATCACGCTCTATGTACGCAAAGATGGGGCTAATCTTATAATGTGTTCTTTATGTCAATGACATACTCTTGATTGGGTCATGTGATGCAAAACTTGAAATCATTATGGTTTATTTGCAACATACTTTTAATGTCACTTATCTTGTTCTTTTGAGCTATGTTGAGCCCCTAAGATTCATACTAGTCAAAGTCAGCATAGGCAAAGTCAAAGTGTCAAAGTTCAAGGGTCAAAGTGCACAGGTAGTGCACAATTAATTATTCACAAAGGGTAAATTGGAGAAAGTTGGGTGCAGGTTGCAAGGGTATTTCTCTAATTTCAATAAGGTTCAAAAGTGAAGAATTAAAGGCAAAAGGTGAAGGCATGTGAAGCGGTAGCGTACGCCGAAGTGAAAATATGGCCCCCAACTAAAACTTTTTGTTTTAGTCTAACATCACTACAGGACAAAATAGAGATTCGTTGGCTACCACATAAAAAGACAATCTTGGGACATCAAAGTGAGCACCAAGATACTCTTGCAGTTAGGAGCGTACGTGAATCAACACTCAAATGAAGGCAAGGACTATTCTTGGACCAAGCAAGTGTAAGCAAGACTAAGCAAGGTGAACATAGGCTAAGTGAGGCAAGAGAGAGAAGTGCAAGAGACATACAGTGTGTGCGACGCAGAGAAGTGAAGTGCAAGGTGTGCATGAAGAGTGACTAAGAAGTGTGCAGAGAAGTATTAAGCTATTCCCCCAAGGATCTCAAGGTCACATTGCAATGTGTGCGTGCTGACAGAAGGTATCCGATCCCTCCGCCTTATTGGAAGCTTGGTGCAAGGTGTGCACAAGTGCAGGCTTGGAGAAGGTGGAGGTCTGGTGCAGAGGAGGCCGACAGCAACAAGACCTTGGGTATTTGGTATTTTGTAATTGAGAACTCTGTGGAATTTTGCACAGAAGCATTGGATTGTATTGTGCATCACCATTGTATTTGTCTTATTATATTCAAGTGACAGAGGTTTCCAGTGTGTATCTTTCTTCTTGCCTTTCCCTTTTCTCCTACAAACACTCAAATCCCTTCTTGTCCAAGAATCCCCCAACAAAATTTGGCACGCACGGTGGGACCCAAGGAGATTTGAGCATACGAGAAGACATCTTGCAGTGTGGAGAAGCACTATTCAAGTACCAATAGTACTACTTCATTAGGCTAAAAGGTACATATTCTTATCAATTGTCTCATTCTAAGAGGACTATTAACAGCTCATGACCGCAACTCAGTCCCAAACATTGAGGGTCACCTGCAAGCAAACAAGAAGGAAGGCTGTTAGAAGATCATCTAGTCCACTTTCATCAACTTCATGAGTAAGGAGCATGGCTGGTCAGGTAGACTTGGAAACCCTACTATCAAGATTAAATATAAAATTTCCTTCTTTCAAAGGCCTAGCTCAGGAAGATCCGGACGAGCATATTAGAAGGTTTTTTGCACTATGCAAAAATAGAGGCTTAATGGGAAGAGAGGATGCCTTTTTGATACTCTTCCCTGCCACTTTAGAAGGATTAGCAGATAAATGGTTCAACGAGTTTGCTGAGAACCATTTTACAACTTGGGACTTCATGAAAGATGCATTCAAAAATCAATTTCAGCATGGAAATACTGCAGAGATCATGATAGAGGAATTAGAAAATTTGAGATTGGGTCCAGGTGAAAAGTTCCCAGAGTTTGTGACTAGGGCCAAGGCACTAATGGCTAAATTACCAGATCCACCACAAAATTTTTTTGTTAAGAAATGGTTAGCTAAGCCACTTCCAGTGACCACCCAATGTAAAATCAAGGAATTAGTGCTGCCTACAGCCTCCATAGAGGAATTCATCAACACAACTACATGACTGGAGCATATAAGACAACAATATGGAGCAACTTCTTCTCAACTACCCTATTCTATAGAAATGGAGGATACAGTGATCCAGTTAAGGAATGAGCTGGAGGGCTTAAGAAGGAATAAGCCCCTCAAGGAGGAGGAGAATGCTGTTACTCAGTTGAGGAGGGGAATAAGCCCCTAAAGCTCCAAAAAGAGGAAGAAGCCCAAGCAGAGGAATTGGCTCAGCTGCAATAGGAGTTGCAGGAACTCAAAGGGGGTGGCATCAAGAGTGGACTTTGGTGTACCATATGTAGCAAACAAGGCCATATAGTAAGTGAATGTCCTCTGTTAAGTGTGACTTGCAAATTATGCAGGAAAGCTCGTCATGAGGCCCAAGAATGCCAATCAAGAGGAATGCCTGCAACAACATATTGGACCCAAGGAGGACCCCTACCATCAGCAAATGTAATCGCGGCTGCACCCAATCAAGGTAATGTTCTATCTTCTCAGTGATTCCCCTTCATTTTGGGGAATCGAATACTCTCACTTTCCAGAGCTCGTAACTCAGCATACAGGCAGATCAAGGTCTCTCTAACCGCCCAATCGCGTGGCTTCTTTTCTATATCTCTCTCTATTAACCTATAAAGAGTATGACCCATGGCCCCTCACATGGGTGCCACTTGGCACTCATGTGAGGACTCTACTTAAAAGGACTAAGAGGTGGTTCATACCTTTTGCTAAATAGGTTATGCTCCATGCAACATTTCCTTCCCCTTAACTCCATTTCTGTCCTCAAAAATGGTATTGGAAGATCTGATAGAAAGAGAGAAATAATAGAACACCACTCCCACTATATCCCCATGTATACTAATACATGGTCCTGTCTTCGTGTTGTTTCCCCATATCCTTCCCCTTAAGAAGACTCTTGGGAAGGTAGTCTAAAACTTGGAAACTGCCTCTGAAGGGTGCAAACCCGTTCCCATGTGGAACTATCTTCTGAACTATCTTTCTACTTTACTAGACACTCTCTTTATACAGGTGACTTCTCGTCCGTTTCTCTCGAGTGCATAGTATGCTCTCAGGCTCATGTGGAATAGATTGAACAGAAATAGGCTCTACTACCTCACTATCTGGAATGAGGTTGTCAAATTCACCCAGCCTTTTCTTAAGCTGGCTAACATGAAAAACTGGATGGATTTGACTATTCTCTGGAAGTTGGAGCTGTTAAGCCATCTTTCCTAGTCTCTTAAGTATTTGGAAAGGTCCACAATACCTAAGAGATAGTTTTGGACAATGTCCCGTCTTCATGGTTTCAGACCTGGATGGAACTCTAAGATAGACGTGCTCTCCTACCTCAAAGTTGATATCTCTCCTTTGAGGGTCAGCATAGGCTCTAGCTCTATCATGAGCTCTCCTAATGCTGTCCTTAGCAAGTCTAAGCATATCGTTCATCTCTTCCAAGAAGTCCTTTGCAACTTGAACCTTTTCATTCTACAAGCCTACTGCATAAGGAGCTCTTGGCTGAAACCCATACATAAGCATAAATGGACTATGCCCAGTGGAAGAGTGCTTGGAACTATTATATGGAAACTCTACTATAGGTAAGTACTCTTCCCAATTAGTTTGCCTTTCATTCACATATGCTCGAAGCATATCCTCTAGGATTTGGTTAACCCTCTCTGTTTGCCCATCCGACTGTGGATGCTCAGTCGTACTCATGCTAGTTTCGTATCCAACCTTTTGAAGACCGCTCTCCAAAAGTGGCTAGTGAACTTCCTATCCTGATCGAAAAATATGTCTAAAGGAAGACCATATAACCGGTATAGGTTCTCAACAAAGAGTCTAGCCAATTCCGGTGTCTTCACTATAGTACGTGTCGGAATAAACCTAGCCATTTTGGTTAACCTATCCACAATTACCCAGACCGAGTTGTGCCCTCTCTGTGTCTTAGGTAATCCGACTATAAAGTCCATGGAGATACTCTCCCACTTCCCATTAGGAATATCCAATGGGTGGAGTAGTCCTCCAACCCTCAACCTCTCAGCTTTGTTGACTTGGCATTTATTGCACTTAAGCACATACTCTAGGACGTCCTTATGAAGTCCAGGACAATAAAACTGCCTCTTAACAAGATCATAAGTCTTGTTAACTCCTGGGTGTCCTGCACTAGGTGTGTCATGACACTCATACAAAATATGCCATCTCATCTCAATATCTCTAGGGACACACACCTTACCTTTGTATAACAGATATCCATCATGGACACTGTAATTCTTCCACTTGAATCCTTCTTGAGTACCCGTCGATACTCCATCCTCACTGGAAAACCATATATCACGATCCCCATTCTCAATGGCTTCCCAAATCTCGGAATATGCAAGATCAAGCCTACATTTCCCTCTAATGGACTCAAGTAGCTCACTAGTGATCTGAGTAAAACTCAATCCATTGAGCATAGGCATGCAGTTAAGTGAACCAGCCACTACATTAAACTTTCCCTTCCTATACTTAAGCTCATAATCAAACTCCTGAAGGGTCTCTGCCCATCGGGCCTTACAACCTTTAAGGTCTGTTTGATTAGAGAGCCACTTAATGCTCTCTTGATCAAACACTATCGTGACTTTGGCACCATATAAATAATGACGCCACTTCTTCAAAGCATGGACAATTGCATACAACTCCTTCTCATAGATGGAGTAATTCTTCTGAGCCGGTTCTAGTTTCTTGCTCTCAAAAGCTACTGGTCCACCATCCTGAACTAGAACTGCTCCTATGGCAAAATCACTCGTGTCAGTCTCAACCACAAATGGTTTGTTGGGATATGCTATATGTAAAAGTGGAGCTGTAGCAATTGCTACTTTCAACTTTTCCATACTTTGCTTCTGTTCGTCTCCCCAATGAAAGGCTTTCCCTTTCCCTTTAAGCTATTCCGTCATCAGGATAGCAATCTTGGCATAGTTCTTGATGAATCTTCGATAGAAACCTGATCAACCTAGGAATATCTGCAACTCTTCCAAGTTCCTTGGATGTGGCCATTCCATAATAGCCCTTACTTTTTCAGGATCCATCTCGATTCCATCCTGGGAGACTATATGCCCAAGGTATCTAACCTCTGTCTTGAAAAATTCACACTTTGATTCCTTAGCAAAGAGTGAATTTTCCCTTAGCACTTGAAATACCTTCTACAAGTGTTCCAAGTGCTCCTCTTCTGATGCACTATAGATTAGAATGTCATCCAGAAAGTCTACTACAAAACGTCCTAGATAAGGCCGTAAAACACTATTCATGAGCTTCATGAAAGTGGCAGGAGCATTGGTGAGACCAAAAGGCATCACCAAAAACTCATAGTGCCCATATCTAGTCCTAAATGTAGTCTTAGGGACATCCTCTGCCCTAATCCTGATCTGATGATATCCTGATCTAAGATCAAGCTTGGTAAAATACCTAGCTTGATGTAACTGATCAAATAGATCTTCCAATCTAGGCATTGGAAACCTATTTTTGATAGTTACCTTATTAAGTGCTCTATAGTCTATACATAGCCTCATAGAGCCGTCGTTCTTTTTAACTAGGAGCATTGGTGATGCCCAAGTTGAGTTACTAGGTTTAATGACACCCTTATCTAAATAATCCTACAACTGCCTCTCAACCTCCTCATGTTGAGAAACACTAAGCCTATAAGGTGGCCTGCAAATAGGGTTAGTGTTAGTAACAACCTCAATGGCATGGTCAATGTCCCCTCTCTCAGGTGGTAGCCCTCTAGGTAAGTCAGTGGGAAAAACATCTCTATACTCAAACATAAGATCCTTAAAACTTTTAACCACACACTCTTGCAAACAAGAATAGTAGAAAGTCTTGTTCATATTTACATTCCTAGCATGAAAATATACATCAGATGAGCTGTCTGTACAATGCTCCATATCATGACTATACAATAAAAACATGTTCTGTACATGCTGAGAATAACAAAGATATACAACTCTAATGATGAAATGAGAGGTGCACTAGGTACATATCTCTCTCCCTAAATGCAAACTTTACTTCCATTCTTTTCAAATTCGAGTGTGTTGTTTTGATAGTTGCGTTTAAGTGTGTCTCCCAACTGCCATAGCCATTCTCTTCCTAAGACTAGATATGTCCTCTGTCCTTCTGGCCATTCGTGTCGTCGTCCGCGCCGTCACCTGGCTCTGATACCAATGTTCTATCTTCTCAGTGATTCCCCTTCATTTTGGGGAATCGAATACTCTCAGTTTCCATAGCTCGTAACTCAGCATACACGGAGATCGAGGTCTCTCTAACCACTGAGCCGCGTGGCTTCTTTTCTATATCTCTCTCTATTAACCTATAAAGAGTATGACCCATGGCCCCTCACATGGGTGCCACTTGGCACTCATATGAGGACTCTACTTAAAAGGACTAAGAGGTGGTTCATACCTCTTGCTAAGGGCCATAGGTTATGATCCATGCAATAGGTAATAATTACAACCCTAGACAGAGGAATATCCTTGGAAATGGGCCTAGGAGGCCAATTGTTTGTTTCAGATGTGGGGAATGTGGGCACTACCAAAGTAGGTGCACCCTACCAGAAAATGCCCCTCCTTGCAGAAACTGCCCAGAGGCCAGAGACCACTATACTAATTGTTGTCCTAAGAATCAAGCATCTTCATCTGGGCCCCACATTCAAATGATTTCTGTATGTAAAGAAGAAATAATAGATCAAATCAATGCTCCATCTCCATCTACCAGGGTAGTGCAGTTGGAAGAAATTGAATCTTTTACAATGCAGACAAGGAGCAAAGCAAAGGCTCAAGTAGATATGGGCCAAGAATCAAGAATTAATGGCTTGCACAAAGACAAAGAGACATCTGAAGACAAGGCCACAACAGGTGCAGACACACGACAAAAAGAAGATCTCATATGTACCAGTGATGCCATTGGGCAGGCATTCAAAGGGGCTCATGAGGAGTTTGATAAGTCCATGGGATCTCATAATCTTAAGGAATCGGAAGCTTCACGACTACTCAAGTCCGTGAAAAAGGAGGTTAGTATTTTTTATTTAATAAAGATGGATGGGAAATTCAAGTCAGAACTTTTGCAAATAATTGATGAGGCTTCTGCAACAAGTTTAGTGGCCTAGGTTGCTATCACACATAAAGGTAAAATTGTAAGGGAATCACCCCTCACAGATTATAAGAGCCCTCGGCTCACAGTCTATATCAAATGTCATTAATTTCAAGGAGTTATTGTGGATGGTGGTTCTGACATTAACTTAATGCCTGAACATACCATGAAGAAGATTGGCCTACAACCTTCAAGACCTGCAAATTTTACTGTAACTCTAGCAGACCAAAGCATAGTAAGACCTACGGGAGTGGTCACTGAACTCCCAGTCACGATACAAGGTACCATTTTTAACTTGGATTTTGTTGCTTTAAGGCTCCCACAGTGTTGGAACTCAAGGTCAAGCACAAAGCATGGAAGCGCATCAAAGAAGTGGACATACAAGAAGAAGGAGCAAGTAAGGAGCTCCAAGAAGTACATGTCAAATTTTCAGAAGAATCCCCTACAAAAATAGTGATTTTCATCACTAAAAACCATTGTAAATACCATTTTCTATTTTTGTAACTCCATTTTGTTCAAGCCGAGGAGTCCTTGAGCTTGAGGATATTAGAACTATCATCCTACCAATTTTCATAATTTTTGGACTTCTTTTGAGCCCTCAAATAAGCCCTGGAACCTAATTTTTAACTAGGCCGGACACTAGGTCTGGATAGGGCCAAAACTAGTCCAAAACTATAAAAAGAGATAGAGAGCTCATTTTTGAGGTTAGCTTTTTAGAGAATAGAGCTTGGTAAGAGAACTCGTTTGCAATAGAAGCTTTCCATTGTTCCTCTCTTTGATCTTGCCTTGTGCACGTGTGTGTGTGTATGTGTGTGCATGCTTGTGTGCTTTCACTCACGCACTTGTGCCTTCATTTGCTCGTGGTTTTCATACCGGTCCTCACGTCTCCGCAGATTGACAAGTAAAGGAGGTGGTGCTTACGCTTGAGCTACACCAAATTTTGGTGCCATTGCCGAGGAGAGAGCTTCGAGGACGAGCGTTGTGATGGTAAGATCGTAGATTTGCGACGTTGGAAGGTAAAAAAACTATCATTTTTGTTCATTTTCTGATTTTTCTTCTTCATCTTCATCATCATCACCATCTTCATAGAAATTTCTTACTTTTTAGTACATTTTCACCATTTTCATACCGTCTTTCATGCATTATTGTGCGAGGAGGAGTTAGGAAGAGCAAGAGAGAGCAAGTGCTTATGTTTTTTCATGATTTTCTGCACATACGGAGCTCGCCATTGCTCGGCGCTAGAAATTTGAAGTTCCCGCCAAAAAACACGATTCTGTGAAAAATTCAAATTTTTTTCAAAATCACGATTCTCTGTTTCCCGCCTAAAAGCCTTTTGAAAAGAACACAATTCTGGGGTCATTCTCAGAATCGCGATTTTGTGGTTGTGCTCAAAATCGCGATTCTCTAAATTTTTGAAAACCACGATTCTGAGGCAAAATCGCGATTTTATAGTAAAAACACAACCTTGAGAAAACACGATTTTTAGTGGGCTCAAAATCGCAATTTTCAAAAAGACGATTCTCTGTTGGCAATCACGATTTTCAAAAAACACGATTCTTTGTTGGCAATCGCGATTGTAAAAAAAAACATGATTCTCTATTGGCAATCGCGATTTACAAAAAACATGATTCTTTGTTGGCAATCACGATTTTCAAAAACACGATTTTCATCCAAGGTACAAAATCATGATTTTCAGAACACCATTTCCAATCAAAATCGGGATTCTCTGGTCAAAAAGCACGATTTTGAGAAAAACACGATTTTCATTCAAAATCACGATTTTCATTCAAAATCACGATTTTCATTCAAAATCACGATTTTGTGGTCATTCTCAAAATTGTGTTTTTCACGATTCTCACTCAAAATCGCATTTCTTGAGGATTGCACAGCATCGCGATTCTCTGGATTTCACAGCATTGCGATTCTCTGGATTTCACAGCATCGCGATTCTCTTGATTTCACAGCATCGCGATTCTTTTGATTTCACAGCATCACAATTCTCTTGATTTCAGAGCATCACGATTCTCTTGATTTCACAGCATCATGATTCTCTTGATTTTATAGCATCGCGATTCTCTTGAATTCATAGCATCGCGATTCTCTTGATTTCACAAAATCACAATTTTCACACAAAATCGTGATTTTTTCCAAAAGGTCTTGTTTGCCTGTTTTGACCCCCAGGAGCCTGATTTGACATAACTTTTTCATCCAAAGTCCATTTTTTGAGCTCTATAGCTCGTTGGAACCAAGGGGACTCCAAAGGATTTTGAACCATACCAAGGGCACCCAAGAACCCTTAGACCCACTCAAGTGATCAAGGTAATGAAGAATTATTTTGATGGGACAGGAGATCCTTATGATCATGTGGCCGAGTTCAAACAAGTGTTAAGAGCTGAACAGGTTGAGGATTTGTTCACCCAGTGCGAGGCATTTGGTTCGACTCTTAAGGGCACTGCCTTAGCTTGGTTTCAACCAATGAGTAGTCGCAACTATCGCAATATAGGTCAACTGCTAGACGAATTCATTGTAGAATTTTCCAAGAGTGGTATCAGACATAACACATCATCTTTGATCCACACCTTCAAGAAGACACCCCAAGAAATAGTACGGCTAGCAGGTGGAAGGTTCAGACAGTATCTAGAGAGATGCCCTGCTCCAGAGTTACCCACACGAGCCAAACGAGTGGCTTTGTTTTTAGATGGCTTACTAAGCACCAAGTTAAGATCATATGTGTACTTGAAAGAGCCTAGATCCATAGAAGATTGTGTGCGGACCTGCATTGACATAGAAGACAACTTGGGTGAGGAGTTAGGACTATCCAAACTCTATCAAGACTCTCACAGTTCTACTCGTCATACCTCTAGAGCCTCCACTGAGCTGGATGAGATAGCAGAGCAAGTTCCCAAGAAGCTAGGAGTTCAAAATAAACAAATACCAAGAGTCACCTCATTGAACCGGTGTTATACTTGTGGAGGTGACCACATGGCTAATGTATGCCCATTGCACAACTAGATCATGAGAGAAAGGAATGCTCCCTATTGCACTATTGAGAGAAAATACATGAACCATATGGCTCAACACTTAGGGGTCACCACCAAGGTCAATTTGAAGGATTACACCTTCAGAGATGTACCACCCCTACGGTGCAATCCTATCCACAAAGAGAAAGAAGATTCTATCTCTATGCATTCGGGAAGTTCACCTGATCCATCCTGGTTGCATGAAGATACTCATTTGTGGATGTGCAAGGTCGTGGAGGAAGAGGAAAAACGCTTAAAGGCAAGAGAAGAAGGAACTTCTCCAGGAGATAGACCAATTAAAGACCTAGCCTATACACCGATGATATTTCCAGATGAGGAATTTGAGCCTCATGGTTGGGCAGAAATCTTAGCTACCATGGACATTGCAATCAATGAAGAACAATGGAAACCTCATTGTGATGAGGAGGGTTATGATATTTTAGTGTTCATGTGTCAGCCCTTGCTAGAAGAATGTGACCCTAGTGATGTCATAGAAGAAGAAGAGAACGATGAGGATCTAGAGTCCATTGTGATGGATAATTGCTTTACCTCGGAAAAGCACTATCTAGATGATGTAGGAGTGTTTAACCAAAAAGAAGAAGAACCTCTCACAAGCATTGAAACATTAAATTCAAAGGATGGAAGTGAGAGCAGTCATAAGAAAAAGAAAAGAAAAGCAGTGAAACAAGAAGAGGAGGAATCATTGTTTGAAGTACTAGAGAATTTCAAGAAATATGAAGTTGACGACCGCAAAATTTTGGTACGAATGCCTAAGAGAGAGGCCATTCTAGGAGAATCATATGATAATAAAGAAAAGACCAAAAAGATTGTTGTGACCATTAAGGAGAACGAAGAGAGATGTACCTACATAGGAGATGACTTAAGTGCAAAAGAAGAAATGGAGCTCATAGCTCTATTAAGGGAATATACGGACGTGTTTGCATGACACTATAGAGACTTGAAAGGGGTAGATCCAAGAATATGCTCTCATACGATCCCCATGACTGCTGATGCCAAGCCCATCAAACATAAGCCCTACACATATAATGATACATATGCAGCCAAAATAAAAGAAGAAATTGATAGGATGATTGAAGCTGGATTCATCTATGAGATTGAGCATACTGAATGGGTGTCCCCCATTGTAGTGGTGCCCAAGAAGAATGGAAAGTTGCGAGTGTGTATTAACCTTAAAAAAGTTAATGCTGCTACGATCAGAGATAGTTATCCACTTCCACTCACGGAACACCTATTGGAGCGTGTTGCAAGCAAGGAAGTTTATAACTTCCTTGATGGATTTTCAGGTTACAATCAAGTAGCCATTGGCCCAGAAGATCAACACAAAACAACTTTTGCCATAGAGTGGGGAATCTTTGCATTTCGTGTGATGCCATTTGGGCTCACAAATGCACCTGCAGCATTCCAAAGGCTCATCTGTCATGTCTTCAAAGAGTTCTTGCGAAAGAGCTTAGAAGTATATGTGGATGATTTATGTGCCCATTCCCAAGAAAGAAGATACCACATCCCTGAACTCAGATAGATCTTCAACAAGTGTAGAGAATATCGAGTGTGTATGAACCCAGAGAAGTGTGTTTTCATGGTTCGACAAGGTAAGATCTTAGGTCATATTGTTTCTAAGAACGGAATATCTATAGATGAGGATAAAGTAAGAGCCATAACAGAGCTTCCAAGACCAAGGAATGTTAAAGAGGTAAAAGCCTTTATGGGACATTGTGGATATTACCGTAGATTTATCCACATGTATGCGATCATAGCTAAACCTCTTTATGGTTTGTTGACAAATTTTGAGTGGACCGATGAATGTGAGAATTCCTTCAAAGAGCTGAAGAGACGTTTGTGCACAACGCCAATACTGACCACTCCTGATTGGAATAAGCCATTCCAAGTTCATGTGGATGCATCCAATCACGCCATAGGATGTGTGCTAGCACAACCTAGAGGTGAAGGAAATCTAGACTTGCCTATAGCATATGCTAGCAGACAGCTCACTGCAGCGGAGCGAAATTATACAACAACAGAGAGAGAAGGTTTAGGCATGGTGTATGCCATGAAGAAGTTTAGGCACTATCTATTGGCTAATAAGTTCAAGTTTTTCATTGATCATCAAGCTTTGTTATATTTGGTCAATAAACCTTGCAATACGGGACACTTAGTAAGATGGTTCCTCTTACTAATGGAATATGACTTTGAAGTTGTTGTTAGGAAAGGTAGAACCCACCTCATGGCAGATCACCTTTCTTGCATCACTTCAGGAGAGTCACCGCAAGGAGTGCCTGATGAACTACCTGACGCTTATCTGTTCAATTTAGAAGTTGTTCCTAAATGGGCAAATAAGTTGGTACCAGTCCTAACTTTTGGACCCGCAAATAAGAATGTGAGAACCTCACAAGAAGAAATTGTAAAATCACAAAAATATCACATATTGGTAGGAAGCATGTACAAACAAGATACGGAGGGTGTACTCGCTTGTTGTGTCGAGGATGACGAACATAGTAGTTGGTTGCAACAAGCTCATGAAGGATTGCTAGGAAATCATTACTCTAAACAACAAACATTGCAGAATTTGAAACGTTTAGGAGTATATTGGCCTAGCATGGACAAAGAAATTCATGAGTGGATTAAGAATTGTTCGGTGTGCCAAGAGAGGCCCCCAGTGGAGCATGCCACCCTTTATCAAGTATCGTTAATTCCATATTGGAGTGCCCATTGGTAGAATTTATGTGATCGGGAACATTACCCAAAGAGGCTAGTCTAGCAAGAAGACAAAGCATGGAGCAAGAGGCTCAAGACTATGTGTTAGTAGGAGACAACCTATACCAAAGAGGCAAAGATGGTTACTTAAGACTATGCGTTCATGAATCAGACTATTTGAAAGTCCTAGAAAGTGCACACACTGGTGTTGCAAGTGGACACTTTGGTCCTAATTGAGTAATCAAGACCATTCTATTCTCAAGACTTTGGTGGCCCACTCTTCATATGGATGCACATAACTATGTGAAGAAATGTGACACATGCCAACGTGCACAATATTTGGTTAGAAAAGACGAGATGCCTTTTGAGGCCAATGATGGGAGGACGTGCATTTTTGAAGTGGGGCATAGACTTTGTAGGTCCTATTAACCCCCCAGCTAGAAACTCCCATGCAGAATACATTATTGTAGCCACAGACTACCTTACAAAGTGGGTAGAAGTAAAAGCCACAACAAAGAATGATGCTCAAACAACAGCTAAATTCTTATTTGAGAATGTGTTCACAAGATATGGACTACCAATAGAGTTAGTGAGCGATAGAGGCACACACTTCTTGAATGAAGTCATTGAAAATCTTCTCCAAGAATTCTTGGTGATACATAAGAAGTCTGCCCCCTATCATCCACAAGCTAACGGACAAGCTGAGAGCACAAACAAGATCCTATGTTATGTCTTGACTAAACTAGTAAATAATAAACGCTCTGATTGGGATAGACAACTTCATCATGCTGTTTGGGCTTACTGAGTTGCTTACAAAATGGTACTCAATGCCACCCCATTTGAGATGGTCTTCGGACAGAATGTTGTGCCATCATTAGATTTCCTAATCCCAGCTTTAAAAGTAACACAAGAGCATGAGTGGAATGGACATGAATCGTCCTCTAGGATCTTTGATCTAGAACGCTTAGGTGAGACGAGGCTACGGGCAGCAGTAGGTATTTATGCTGCAAAGAAAAGGCAAAAGGCATACTTTGATGCACACATCAAAGATAAAGGATTGAAAGAGGGAGACCTAGTGTTGGTTTATACGCTAAAGCAACATGCCCGTAAATTGGAAAAAAGAGGATACGGACCCATGATCATTAATAGAATTTCCACTAGCGGTGCAGTTCAGTTGGCCACTCTAGAAGGAGATATCTTGCCAAACTATATTAGTGGATGTAGAGTCAAGCTATATCAAGAACCTCTTACTGAGGATATGCTAATGAGACTCAACACTGCTAAGAAGTGAAAAGAAGAAGAGTTAAGGGTGAGAGAAGAAGCACAGGGCAGAGGCCAGAGAACGAATTAGGCGAAATAAGTTAAGGCGACTAAGCCTAGATGTCAACTCAAAAACCCCAAAATATCACATGGATATGTGCCAAAAATCAGGCATAATTACTTCTCAAGTCATTGACTGACGACGCTTTGTGACCATAGAGATAGAACAAGGAAAGAGTGCAAGGACTGTGAAAGCATTGATTGACTCAGGTGCAACAAGCAGTCCAGTTAGACTGTCCTACTGCCAAGACTTGTAGTTGAACATCAATCCCATAGAAGCCTATCTCATAGGATTGGGAGGTGTGGAAACCCCTTGTGTGGGCGAGGTGGAACTTCCCATCTACCTTCAAGATGTTCTAATGAAATTCAAAATGCTAGTGTGTCAAGATGAGAACCTTACAGAACCACTTGTCTTGGGTCAAGATTGGATCTATGACCATGCCATTAATTTAAACCTAAGAAGTCAAATTCTTCAAGTTTGGGTTCATGAACAATGCATTACATTAGAGTTAGAAAACTGCATGCTCACAAATCATGGTGTCACACATTCTCTTAGGACTAATCTTAAGGAAGCAGAAGTTGTATGTGTTCAAAGCTCTATGATGCAGAAGGATATTGCCTCCAACAGAAGAGTCGGAGACCCATTGAGAATCCCTTCTTATACGAAGTCTCATCCATGTGTAGTAGTTCAACCACACAGGCAAGAGAAACAGTGCATGACAACTATAGTTTGGGGCATGAAGCAGATATGGGTACGAAAAGTAGAGCAACCACCAACCTTGCCGCAACAACCCCCATCTGGGCAGGCCAACCATGCCAAAACAAGTACCAAGCAGCTAGGACAGTTTCAATCACAAGGTATCTGACAAGTTTGGGTGCCTAAGAAATTAGTTGCAGCTCAACAAGGACAGTTACAAATTTGGGTACCCATGAAGCTCTTACATACACAACAACCTATGCTCTCCCACATGAGAAAAGTCTCAACAAAGAAGCCAAGGTGAGGCAAGGGTCAAACTCAAACACCAAGACTAAAACCAGACCAACTCGCCTCTTCAACAAGAGTTAGAAGACCAGCCACAATGGTATAGGTATGGAAGCCAAAAGCACTAGTAGCCCCCGCAAAACCAAAGAACCAACCATGTGGGATACAAAATTTAAGAAACTATCGAGAGATGAAGAAGCCCAAGGTGATCTTGATGCAACCAAACATGGTTCTCAAATGGATCCCCACAAGGAGGAAGGATCAGTTGTCATCTCGAGATCCAATGGATACCTCCACGATAGATGGCATCAACATCCACAAATAACATCGAAAGCCTCGACGAGCGACAACCATGTGCTCCTTGAACAACCTAGTCTTTTGCACCATTCAGGTCATGCATTTCCAAAGTATGCATTAATATAGGGCCACATTACATGGCCGTGCATAGACACATTTGAGAGTCCCATGCACAAGAGCACACTGACATATGTCAACTATTTTTTTTGATGCTAACATCTGTCTTCTTGTTTTGTGACATTGTTCCTCAAAAAAAAAAAAAAAAAGAGGAAGAACTTGTTCCCAGGTTTGGCTCATGAAACATGAATGAGTCATGCTTAGTTGAAGGTGGAACCATTGATTACTGGACATTTATCAGTTTCGATAGAAGTGTGTCTCGGTTAGGAGATGATATTATTGCTGCTTTATCTGGTAGATGTCAAGCACTTGACAGGAACATGGCATCCACAACTTTGTTTCCCCTTAGCTTGGTAGGAGGGAAGATCTCGACGGACCGCAACTTGAGAGATGCTTAACTACTGTATGGTTGAGAGCATCCAAGGTGGTATCTGCAAGGGGTAGTTTTGGTACCCTGCAAATCCTTGTATGTATACTGGATGAGAAGAATCCTGCTTAGGGTTAGCTAAAGAGAATACGTGAAACTAATCTTGGTGTAGTCACCCAATGTTGTTTGTCAAGGAATATAAAGAAATTCAATTCTCAGTATTTAGAAAATGTTGCTTTGAAAAGATGAGACCGGACCAGGCACTCAGGGACCATCAACATGGACATTCATTGACTATGTTCCATCACAAATGCCGGGTGTACAACATGAAGAGATAAACATCGATTGACCCTTCACCATGGTAAGTATCTTTACTCTAGAAACACCATAACCATGATAGATTAGGAAACCTCTTCATCGGCACACCCTTGAGCACTTAGCTCAAGACCGCCAATCTTTGCACCATACTTCTTCCAATGCATTTCCCAAGTAAGCATTCATAGGGCTACATTACAAGGCCATGCACAAGGCACATATTTTCCTCAACCCATGCACGAACACACTTACCCATCACTCAATATGGGTTATGAGTACTTGGCATGACTACTATGAACATCAACTTTGGAAGATCTAGAGGACATCAACAGAGACTCACAACGACATAGCCATGCTGGAATCCAAGGAAGAAGCACATACCAAGGGACTACAACTTGCAAAGACTTGCAGTGACAAATGAAGAACCGGACAACCAACCCTGCCACATCTGGAAGCCAGATGACTTTTGTTCATACAGAAGGGACACTCCCTCTCAAAGCACTACTTGGAACAACCACTACAACAAGGGTCTGTTAGGGACTACAGACTCAAGAGGGGGGGAGTTTTGGAACTCAAGGTCAAGCACAAAGCATGGAAGCGCATCAAAGAAGTGGACATACAAGAAGAAGGAGCAAGTAGGGAGCTCCAAGAAGTACATGTCAAATTTTCAGAAGAATCCCCTACAAAAATAGTGATTTTCATCACTAAAAACCATTGTAAATACCATTTTTTATTTTTGTAACTCCATTTTGTTCAAGCTGAGTCCTTGAGCTTGAGGAGTATTAGAAGTATCATCCTACCAATTTTCATAATTTTTAGAGTTCGTTTGAGCCCTCAAATAAGCCCTGGAACCTAATTTTTAACTAGGCCGGATACTAGGTCTGGACAGGGCCAAAACTAGTCCAAAAACTATAAAAAGAGCTAGAGAGCTCATTTTTGAGGTTAGCTTGTTAGAGAATAGAGCTTGGTAAGAGAACTCGTTTGCAATAGAAGCTTTCCATTGTTCCTCTCTTTGATCTTGCCTTGTGCACGTGTGTGTGTGTATGTGTGTGCATGCTTGTGTGCTTTCACTCACGCACTTGTGCCTTCATTTGCTCGTGGTCTTCATACCGGTCCTCACGTCTCCGCGGATTGACAAGTAAAGGAGGTGGTGCTTACGCTTGAGCTACACACAAGTAGAAGGAAGTTTCCCCCTGTTAATTGGGAGACCTTGGTTAAGACATGCCAATGTGCTGCATGACTTAGGCAAGGACACCATGTGGGTAAAACAAGAAGGAAAAGAGTTGCAGCAAATAATCTTAGAAGAAGGACCAGACAGTCAAAGAAATACCAGCATGATGCAGGCAATTGGTATTTGTATGGAAGATGAATTGTTGGATACACCAGAGATAGATCTATTTGAAGAAGCCAATTTATATAAAGAAGAGAACATGTTGGCTTGGCTTCACGTATATGAAGAAAAAGAGGTGAATTCAAGAGGAAGAAGTGCAATGCAACTAGACATCCATGATGATCCTGCTTATGATACGACAGCTATGGGACAATGTAACCAAGGATGCGACTCATGAAGGACTAGATAGCATTCTAAATAGGCATCCAGTGAAGGAAGTTCAATTGGGCAATGAGGATCAGCCGCGTCCCATTTTACTAGCCACATGGATAGGGAATCATCCGGAGGTGCTCGTAAAGGTAACATCTTTCATGAAGTCATTCGAAGATGTTTTTGCTTGGCACTATAAAGATTTAGAAGGAGTACCACCTAGTTACGGAGAGCACAGAATCCCTCTCATGGAAGGAGCAAAATCAGTGAGAGGTAAGAGTTATAGGCTGAATCCTAAATATGCTGAAGCTATTTATTTGGAAATTTAGAAAATGGAAGATGCATGAATCATCATTCCTGTAGAGCATTCAGAGTGGCTATCTCCTATGGTAATTGTCCCAAAGAAAAACACTAACAAGATCAGAATATGTGTGGACTTTAGAGCATTGAACAAGGTCACAATCCAGATGGATTTCCAATGCCATTTGCTGAAGAGGTAATAGAAGTAGCTGGACATACTCTTTACAGCTTCATGGACGAATTCAGTGGATATAATCAAATATCCATCCACTCGGGAGATCGAGAGAAGACTGCATTCATTACTCCTTGGGGAACTTATGTATATTTAAAGATGCCATTTGGATTGAGAAATGCTCCAGCTACCTTCAACCGAACAATTAATCTTATTTTTGGACCATTGCTACTAGAGTCTCTCAGAATCTTCATGGATGACTTTTCATCCTTTTCAGGTACTCTTGCAGAGACTCCATTGGATTGTTTAGGGAAGCATCTAATTCAGTTACAACAAGTTTTTAAGAGGTGCAGAGAAACAAAGCTGAAACTGAACCCAAACAAATGCCATTTTCTGGTGATGGAAGGTACTCTCCTGGGACATGTGGTATCTTCCAAAGGTATGGCACCTGATCCATACAAAATTATAGCTATATTAAAGTTAGATAGACCTAAATCTTCAAAAGAGATTCAAAGTTTTTTAGGCCATACGGGGTACCACCAAAGATTTATTAAGATGTATGCAGATATAGCCAGGCCATTGGCTAGGCTTACAGGCAAGGAAGTACCTTTTAAATGGGAAGAAGAAGAGGAAAACACATATCAAACATTAAGGTCAAGGTTAGTATCTGCTCCCATTTTGATCACACTTGAGTGGTAAAAAATCTTTCATATACATGTAGATGCAAGTGCCTATGCAGTGGGGATAGTTTTGACCCAACCAAGTGAAGAATTTAAGGTGGACATACCAATTCAATATGCCAGTCAAATTTTGACCAAGGATGAAAGGAATTATAGCACCACAGAAAGGGAAGCCTTAGCCATGGTTTTCGCTGTCCAAAAATTTCATCATTACTTATGGGGAGTGAAATTTGTTATTATAACGGATCACCAACCACTCAAATACTTGCTCAACAAACCACAAGCAACTGGTAGAATATGGAGGTGGTTATTGCTGTTCCAGAAATTTAATTTTTCTGTAGTCCATAGACCAGGTAAAGAAAATGTCATGGCGGACCACTTATCCCGGATTAACATAAGGGATCAGGCAATTGGGGTAAATGATGATTTTCTAGATGCCAATCTGTTTACTGTACAAGCTCAGGGTTGGTATGAGGACATAAAGTATTTTATTAAAACTGGAATGTACCCAGAAAAGGCGAGCTCAGTGCAAAAGTAGAGGCTACTAATCAGCAGCAGACCATTTACAATTATTGAAGGCAAACTATACAGGCATGGGAAAGATGGTTGTTTGAGGAAATGCATAGAAAAGGAGGAGACATGGGATATTCTCACAAGGGCACATGAAGGTCCATGTGGTGGGCACCTTCCAGGTCATATCATGGGCCAAAGAATTCTAGATGCAGGATTATGGTGGCTGACCCTTTTCAGGGACTCAAATGATAGGGCTAAGATATGTGACATCTGCCAAAGATGCGGTCCTAAACCCACCAAGCAGAGAAATAACCCCCTAACAGTAGCTACAAATTAGCAACCATTTGAGAAGTGGGGATTAGATTTTGTAGGACCTATGTATCCTCCCTCTTTCCCACATGGATATAAATATTTACTCATTGCAACAGACTATGCTACAAAGTGGGTTGAGCAGTTGCTTCAACGGATTGCACAGCATAAACAGTGGCTGATTTTTTATTCAGCAATATTTTCTGTAGGTTTGTGTGTCCTTTGGAGATTTGCACAAATCAAGGAACACACTTTGTGAATAAGATTTTACACGAAATCTTTAACAAGTATAAGATTCTTCATAGGACTTCATGTTCTTATTATCCCAGGGCAAATGGCCAAGCTGAGTCCACAAATAAGGTATTGATTACCATGCTGCAAAAGGAATGTATGCTACAACCGGCCACTTGGGGCAAAGCTTATCTTGGTACATTGTGGGCATACAAATTAGTGTATAAAGATACAACAAGATTTTCTCCATTTCAACTCGTTTATGGAATTGCCCCCATAGAACCATTTGAGTTTATACATGGCTCGATCAGAACCGAAGGGATTCAAACAAAAAGCAGCTCAAAAGTCTCAGATAGGCTCACAACCTTGCACAAATTGGAAGAATCCTGGATTCTAGCCTCCAAACAGTTAGAGCAGATTCAGTTCAAAAGAAAGGAAACTCATGATAAAAACTTGTGGCCTAAAACTTTGAATCCAGGTGACTTAGATTAAAAAGGTGTTGAATTGGGGTGTTGTGGAGTTAGAGACGCTCAGGGGAGAGGCCCTACCGCTGGTAAATATCTCAAGGCTCAAGGCCTATCATCAACACCCATGAAGAAAATGGATCACCTGGGTTCCCTAGGTTGAATAGGCAATTTGCTTTTACATAACCTTAGTCTAATCTTTATTTCGTTCCATCAGCTATTGTTCTAAAGTTGAATAAGCATAATCTTCATTTTCTTTTGTTTCAATTAATTTTCTTTTTGCTTTATAGATAAATTCTCACGCATTATTTTGGCGTTGCCTTTTTTTTTCTATGGCTCTCTAGTTCTAGAGAGGACTTTTGATTTTACCCTTTCAATTAGTTCACTCTTTTGTGAATGAAAAGTCATCTTGGTGCGGCCTCTCTTTTAAATATGATTTATCACCTAAACCACCCTTTACTGTTGATTAGCAATCACCTCACTTTAAGTTGATTGAAAATAGCTATAAATTGGAGCCCATTTTCAAGGAAAATCGTCGATCATTTTGGAGATTCTGCCACCCTGAAAGACCGAAGTTAGTGAATCCACCATTGGCCACCTGATGTGCATCGATCCATTCCTCTTCCGGGTGTCACCATCTCTCCCCCTTCCTCCAACGTCCCCTCGACGACTTCCCCTCCTTCCACACTCCTACAACTCTCCACATCTCCATCCCGCCTACACCTCTGCCGCCACCCCCCCTCCTCCCCCTCCTCCCCCTCCTTCCCCACGAAACCCTCGTCGCACCCTCACCACCACCTCCTCCCCGCCTTCCCCTCCTCCTCCACCAATTCCTCGTCCCACCCTCACCACCGCTACCTCCCCTCCTCCCCCTCCTCCCGCGTTGGACCCTCAACCCCCCCAACTCTACCAGCGCCCCTCCCTGTAGCGCCCGACCCGCAACAAAAATCCCCGCCACCTCCCCACCTCCCCCACCAAACCCTTGTCCCACCGTCACCACCTCCTCCTCCCCGCCTTCCCCTCCTTCCCCACCAATCCCTTGCCCCACCCTCACTACCATTACCTCCCGTCGTCCCCCTCCTCCCCCGCCATATCTGTTGCTCATCCACCCATCCACCCAATATCGGCTTCTCCACCCAATCTCGGCCCTCATCCACCCAATATCGGCTTCTCCACATCTGTTGCTCGGCCTGCCACACGTGCCCTAACCTCTTGATGACAATCCTGTAACCACTATCTCCACCTTTTTCATCCTCCGCCCTCCAAACCACCCCGCGGGACGCACATAAGATCTCTCCAACTACTAGCCTAATCTCTCCCTACAACAGTGTTCCAATAGTCTATCTGCGCCTCTCGCTAGTGCACCTGCAATCATTGTTCGCTACATTTTACTCTCTTCATGGATGAATCTATCGCCACTGAGGACCCATCTGATCTCAACCCTTCGGCACTGCATACAACCCAACCACATTATCCCCAACCTGAGTCCATAGCACCTGATTTTACCCCCATTGCCAGCCGACATCAGGATGATTCCATCCCTATTGACCACCAACCCCCTGTGTTGTCCATCTCCCTTCCTCCTTTGCCAACAACTCGTCATCAAGATAGCAGTATCCTTGATACGCCTATTTTGAATATCCCCACTTATTTTGTACCATCATATTCAATTGCTTTATATTCTCCACCTTCCATCCCTCGAGAAAATTCTCCTTCCATCGCTTCACTTTCGTCCAATTCTCAGAATTCTCAATCTAATTCCCCTTCAGCTGATTACGTCTGCATATTTCATCCTGCTGATTTAAATCTCCAGATTCACATTCATTTGTCCCTACCCTCTGTCGAACTAATTAGACTTTTTTCTGAACAAAACCTTCATAATGCGGGTCTTTGGGGATTAGCCAATGTTCTTTTGAATGACCCTACCAATAATCACGATGTTTATGAAACTCTTCGTCTATTTCCTCATTTTCGCTCGGGTACTCTTTCCATTCCTGCTATTGCAGAGGGTCTAGGTTCCTCACTCATCCACTTTTGCAATCCACCTTTCTTATATTCTGGCTTGTCCCCTCATGCCACTATTGACTTTTGCCTTGAATGTTTTGTCTACAATGCCAGATTTTCCATGCGCATGATATCTATCCTTAATTCGTTCATTTTTTTCTTTTTGCTGCGTAGCCCGTCTTCTTCCATCCCGTGGTCTGATATTCAAATTGTTGACCCTCTTTTTTGCTTCCTCAATAGTCGTCCATACCCTTACGCTGCACTCATCTATGGATCCTTACAATTAAGATAACGTCGCCTTCGTGAGGCTCTGATTTGGGGCTCTAAATCATTCTCCATCTACTCTTCTCCGTTCCTAGTTTGGATATATCAATTACCATTACACACCCCGGTCAACCTTCCTCCGTCCGACACTGACGCTTTACTTCCGTCACCTCATATTCAACCACGGCAAGTTAGAGCCCGGCATAGCGCAGTCTGTAACCCCTAATCGTCAAACCTCCCTCAATCCCCTCACATCTCGCTTGTCTCAGCCTCCGCTTCCACTCCTATCTCCATCCCCAATGATCTTCCCTCCATTCATCTGCAAGCTTTCAGTCATAGCCTCCACCCCCCTCTTGATAATTTGAACTCTCCTTTCCACGTCAATTCTCATCAAGCAGTCTCTTCCCAGCCGCTACCTCAAACTGACCCAACCAGTCCTCCCCATCGGCCTCCCATTCCTACTTCTTCCCCCCCTCAAGCTACTGTTGCACACATTCCATCCATTACATCTGCTCCTAATGCTTATATTCCCGCTATGCCTACCCGACCGTGGACATCCCTCATGCACCCTCATTTTTAACTTTAATCCGAGATGCAAATGCAATTGCTATTGGCAGTGCTAACGCATCAAGAGTCTCTTTGGATTCAGTATCCGCAACGGCCTCCATTCATCAGCAGTATATTGCTACCATTGATAACATCAATAGGATGGCCACATCTCAATGGAAGTCTCTCCAAGAATCGGCATGCTTACTCAAGGAAGAAAGAGATAAATATGTGATATGGCTGATTCAGCCATTAAAACCTTATCAGATCTCCAAAATCATTATTCCCTGGGTTTATGCAACAACGCGGCTTGCCGTCATATTAAATACGAAAGGGATCAACTAAGGCAATGCCTGAGTTCACTCCAACTCATGATTGAACAAGCTTTAGTTCCCATGCCTTCCTCTCCGCAAACCCTCAGATGCTGGAATCAATCCCTCTCCTCCAACAAATCTTTAGCTTAACATTCTCAAGCTTCAAGCTTACTTCAATAAAAAATACATCCAATAAAGCATTCAGATGCACTAATAATGTCATTTTCTCTCGGTAATAAAGTAATGCAACAATTTTGTCCTTTTTTCTGTCTCCTATAGGCTCATTCTTTTGTTTTTTCTTTACGTTCAAATTGCTTTGTGGTCTCTCCAGGACGGAGAGTGCATTAGGTGGTGGGCATCTGTTGAGCCCCTAAGATTCATACTGGTCAAATTCAGCATAGGCAAAGTCAAAGTGTCGAAGTTCAAGGGTCAAAATGCACAAGTAGTGCATAATTAATTGTTCACAAAGGGTAAATTGGAGAAAGTTGGGTGCAGGTTGCAGGGGTATTTCTCTAATTTCAATAAGGTTCAAAAGTTAAGAATTAAAGGCAAAAGGTGAAGGCATGTGAAGCGGCAAGGTACGCAGAAGTGAAAATATGGCCCCCAACTAAAACTTTTTGTTTTAGTCTAAGCACTGAAATGTGTGTTTAGATATCTCAAAGGCACTTTGAGTTTAGGTCTCTTTTATGGAAGAGATATGCAACCATGCTTGAATGCTTTTACAGATAGTGATTGGCTTGGTTGTTATTATACTCACATGTCCACTAAAGGTAATTGCTTTTTCCTTGGAGACTCATGCATATCTTGGTTGAGTAAGAAGCAAGCTACAATGGCAACATCAAGTTGTGAAGTTGAGTACAGGGCAATTTTGATAGCTATAGCAGAGTGTATATGGTTGAGACGTCTATTGATGGATATTTGCATGGACATCGATGCCGCTTTGCATATTCTCACTGATAGTCAGAGTGCATTGGCTATTGCACAAAACTCTGTGTTTCATGCACAGAACAAACATATTGAGGTGCATTATCATTGTGTGAGAGAGCACCTTCATGCAAGAGATATTGATTTGGTATATGTGCGTATACAAGATAATGTAACAGGCATATTCACCAAAGCTCTTCCACGGGAAAAGTTTGAAGCTTTTCGCAAAGCTTTAGGCTTATTACCTTGTGGGGGCTGATTTGTCACTCCCTGTATGTATTCACATCATTCACTCCAAGGGGGTTTGTTACACTTATGTGTTCCTCATGTAGCTTTGATGTGAACCATTTCCCTATACATGGGCACTTTTTACTCTAGTGCTGGCTAGAGGTTTTTTCCCCATGTTACCACATACATGATTCACTCATATGTGCTGGTACTTTGTACTTAGGGATATTATTCAGCTCTTACTTCAGTTTTGAACATTGTCAATAGAGAGAGCTATTCCAGCCATCCATCTTCTTTGTGTGCCTTGTTGCATTTGTGCTCCTTGTGTGTGCTTTCTGTGTCTCTCGCACTTTTACACATATCCAACAATAATAACATGCCAGATTATTAAGTAACTTTATCATCTATATCAAATTATGACAATTCTTTTGCACCAACAAACTAAAACTACGGAACATGGCAAAAGATGTTCAGCTTCACATAAGAATTGCATTGAGAACGAGTCAATCTATGAGGAATTGAACTTCTATTATCATAAATGAGAAAAAATATACATTATGTTAGTTATCACAGTACAACCCAAGAAGTTAGACTAGCCGTAATCTGCTATTCTACCCGTGCAACCAGAAATCCCCTCCTATACTTTTGTAGAACCCCAATTAGAAATGGGAAAACATCTTCTTTATTTGCATTTCTGTAACCAATTTTTGATGGAGAGTGTTAATCTCCAAAAGAACAAGCTATCCTTGATATTAGACCACCTCTAGACCAAGAATAACTTTAGACTCCACATAATTTTGGAAATCCACTAACACCTTACCAAGAAGTTGACTAACTGTGAAGAAATCACTTCTCTGAAAAGTCTGCTGCAGATTAATCACTCATTGACTAATCAATCCTGTAAAGTTTTTAATAAAACTTTGCACAATGCTTCACCTTAATGTTGCGCACCTTCTCCAACTTAAATCTCTGCAAATGATTCAGTATACTCTGAGAAATCATACAAACAAGTTACCTATGTATGAAACACCTTCTCTGCAGTAGCGACTTTGACACCTGTAACTTCTTAGCTATAGTTCTCCCAATGTCGAACCCGTTTGATCAAGATCTTTTAGCCATAGATGGCTTACCTTTCAACTTAGATTTTGAGCCCTCACTTGTGTAAAACTTTACACCATACACTGAGCAATGCTCATTTCTCTGAACATAAAATCTGCGCCAATTTTGTCGACTCTCAGAACATCATTACATATGAATGTTCCTGTGCAAAATTCTCTTAACCTGATGACAATTAGACTTTCAAATTCTAGCCATAGATTGATTAACTATGGACTTAGATATGTTCAGAAGGATTTCTCAAAAGATTAACTACAGAAGTAGCAGACAGCAAAACATCGGGCGCAAGATATCCATTGATTACTCAGAAAGTTTTCAACTACATTGAGAAAGTTACTCAACTAACTTTCTTGTGTCCAATGACACTTTCTACAACTCATTTCTCTCTTCCTACTCTCTATCTTACATGCCCTGACTTTTTCCAAACATTTATATGCTAATATATACAAAGTTATGACTGTTCAAAAGTGTGAGTCACCTATATCTGAACTAATGTACATATGTGTACATAGCTTTGAATTTCTGAGTATGTCCTTCCTTCAAACTTCTGAATTTGTTCTCTTCTTAATTTCTTGACTTCATTTCTTCATAAACCTTCAATTGATGATTGGCATGCACCAACAGCTCCCCCTCAATCATTAATTGAGGTTCTTCTCTATCTTCTTAATTCCTGCCATGTCCTTGAATCTCTGTAGCTTTGGTCCATCTAGACTTTTGTCATCATATCTGCAAGTTGATCTTTTGTAGGAGTATGCATAAGTTCAATTTCCTTATCAATGACCTTCTCTCTCAGAAAATGATACTGTATTTCAATATGCTTAGTTCTAGCATGAAACACAGGATTAGCTGCCAAGTATAGAGAACTCATATTGTCTCCACAAATAATAGGAGTACTTTGAATCACATCAAAACTCTTCATAAGTGTCTTTAGCCATATTACCTCTTTTGCAGCTTCCACCATACGTTTGTATTCTGCTTCTGTAGATGATAAAGCAACTGTATGTTGCTTCTTAGAACACCATGAAATCAATTTGTCTCCTACATAGCACAAATATCCATGTGTTGATCTTCTATCATCCACATTACCTGCCCAATCTGCATCACTATATATCTTCACTCTTGTATCAGAAGTAAATCCATAGTACAACCCTTCTCTGAGTGTACCCTTGATGTACCTAAGTACTCTTTGTCCTGCAATCCAATGTTCCTTTCTAGGACAATGCATAAATTGTGAAAGCACACCAACTACATATGACAAATCAGGCCTGGTTAATGTAGCATAAATCAAGCTACCAACCAAACTTTGATAGAGCTTCATGTCTCTGAATTCTTCTCCTCCAAATCTAGACAATTTATGGTTCACTTCCAAGGGTGTAGGTGCAACCCTGCAATCTTCCATTTTAAATTTGGTTAGCAAATTTTTAAGATACCTTTCTTGGGTCACATATACTCCATGTTGAGTATAAGAAATCTCCATTCCCAAGAAGAATGATAAGTTCCCCAAATCACTGATTTTGAACTCTTTCTCCATCTGCTTCTTGATCATTTGTATTCCTTTATCATCTGTTCCTGTAAGTATTATGTCATCAACATAAATACAAACATAAATGAATCCATCTTCACTTGCTTTGACAAGCAAGCTACTATCTGCCTTTGATGCTTGAAATCCAAGATCATTCAAGAATTTTACAAGCCTATAATTCCATGCCCTTGGGGCCTGCTTTAATCCATACAAAGCTCTCTTGAGCTTACACACATAATTTGGATTCACTTGATCTTTGAATCCATCTGGTTGCTCCATGTAAACTTCATCTGAAATGTAACCATTCAAAAAAGCATTTTTAACATCTAATTGAGATAGCTTCCAACCTTTACAAGCAGCAATTGCTATGAGAGTTCTGATGGTTGTCATTTTTGCCACAGGACTATAGGTCTCATCATAGTCCACTCCATATGTCTGTGCATACCCTTTCACAACAAGTCTAGCTTTGTACCTAGACACACTTCCATCTGCAAATCTTTTGGTTTTATAAACCCACTTACAACCAATGATTTTCTGACTATTTGGTTTAGGAACCAAATCCCAAGTCTGATTCTCTATCAATGCATCATACTCCTCTTGCATGGCTTCTTCCCAATTTCTCTTGCCTTTGGCTTCATCATATGTAGATGGATCTTCATCTGCTTTTTCCAAATAAGCATAATCTTTAGTAGTCAAGAATGAGGTGTCATAGCTATACCTTGTAGGTTGCCATTTGTGCCTAGATGACCTCCTAACTTCTGCACTTTTTGAAGTCTCTGGTTCATCACATTCTGGATCAAACCTTGGCCTCTCCTCAACTTCAACCTGTACTTCATTATTCTCATTTTCATCAAGTAATTGAATCTTTGCTTTACCTTTCCTTTGATCCACTACTTCTTCAACATCTGCATGTATATTATATTTACCTGCATACCAAGTACCTTGCTCATCAAATGTAACATCCTTGGATACAAGAAATTGCTTTGTGGATGGACTCCACAACCTGTATCCCAATTGCTTATCATCATAACCAATGAATACATACTTTTCTGCCTTAGGCTCCAACTTATGCCTCAATTGAGATGGCACATATGCATATGCCAAACATCCAAATATTCTGCAATGATCCAAGGTAGGTTTCTTACCCCACCAAGCTTCATATGGTGTCATACCTTGCAAAGCTTTACAAGGCAATCTATTGACCAAATAAGTAGCTGTATTTACAGCCTCTGCCCACAAATAATTTGGGCAATTCTTCTCTTTCATCATGGACCTTGCAAACTCAACAAGAGTCCTATTTCTTCTTTCTGCTACCCCATTTTGTTGAGGAGAGTACCTGCAAGTAACTTCTCTCTTTATACCTGCATTCCGCAAGTAATCATTGAATTCATTTGAAAAATACTCTCCCCCTCCATCTGACCTTAGTCTCTTCAATTTTTGACCTGTAATCCTTTCTGCATATGCATGATAGTGTTTAAATGTATTAAACACTTCTGATTTTTCTTTAATCACATAAATTGTGATCCATCTGGTAGCATCATCAACATATATGACATAATATCTTGAACCATTTATACTAAAGTCCTTTGAAGGACCCCACACATCTGTATGCACCAACTCAAGTCTTTCTGAATACATAAACCCATGCTTGGAATAGGATTGCTTATGAGCCTTACCTAATTGACATGCCTCACATCTGTATGTCATGTGTTGACCTGCAATGTTAGGCAACCCAAGCACTGAATCATTATTAATCATGTCTTTGATACCTCTTTCATTGAAGTGTCCAAGTCTTTTATGCCAAAGATCCATTTCAGATACCTTCTGCTCTCCATATGTGAACATAGCATGTCCAACATTTCCTTGTACCTTCAATGTGAAGAGCCTCCCTTCTTTCTTCCCTGTAACAACCTGTTTATACCCTTGACTAGGGTCTTCAACATAGACTCCATCATTGGTGAATCTTACCTCATATCCTTTTTCCACAATTTGACCTACACTGATCAAATTCTTTGGAATTGTGGGAACATAAAGAACCTTACTCAGAAGAGTGCTCCCATCTTTAGCTTTGACTGAACCAATTGACTTTACCTTATGCTTTGTATTATCACCTGTCTGAACTGTGTGGTTAATTGCATTATGATCTAGATCAGTCATCAAAGCAATATTTCCACTTAAATGATTACTACATCCTGAATCAATGTAGAACACTCTCATGTCCTCATGTGAGGTTTCATATGTTGCATTCATAATGAGAGTCGAATCCTCCTTCTGATCTGATGCATAGTTATAGTAGGTGTTATTATAGGATTGATTTTGGAAGCTTCTTCCTCCACCTCTTCCAAAAGAATTCCTACCACCTCTACCTCTGAAATTTCCTCTCTGAAATCTACCACCTCTTGCTCTTTGATTAAAGTTCTGATAATTACCATTGTTCTGATTATTGTGCCAACAATCATGAGATAGATGATTGGTCTTACCACATATCCAACAAGCTCTTGCATTATCTTTGTTGTTTCTGCCTCTTCCTCTACTTCTGTCATTTCCTTTCCCTCTTATGAAATTTGCTTGGTTTGAGGTACCTTCTTCTTCACCTGATTGTTGCTTTCCTTTGTTAGCTTTCTTCTTGTCTTTAGAGTACATTGCATGACCTTCACTCTTATCAACATCTCCTTTGACATCATTCTCAAAAGTTAGCATATGACCTAACAATTGATTCAAATCAGGAGTGAAGTGATCTAATGAAAGTTCTGTAGACAAAATAAAAGGTTTCCACTTCTCATCTCCTCTTAGCCCTGTGAGAATTTGTCTTACCAATTTATCTTCTTCAATATCTTCATCCACTGCACCTAGAGAATCTGCAATGTCCTTCATCTTTGTCACATAATCAGAGATTGACTGTGAGGCCTTCTTTTTGAAAGTAGTAAATTCTGCCCATAGTGAAGCCTTCCTTGATTTAGTTGTGTTTTGGAAATGCTCTTCCAAAGCATTCCAAATGTCACTTGCACTTTCAAGTCCTCTAATGTGAGGAAGCAAATAGTCATTGACTGCCATGTAGATTATGCTCCTTGCTTGAGCATCCTTCTTCATCCAATTCTTTAAATCTGACAATTCTTCCCTAGTTGGAACACTAGGATCTCTGAACTGAGGCTTCTCTTCTTCACCTGTAATGTATGCTATCAAATCTTTGCTCATCAGATGAGCTTCCATTCTCATAGACCAAGCTGGATAGTTCTCTCTATCCAACTTTTCAATTTGGAGACTATCTCCCATCCTTGCTTCACCTGTAGTCTCAAAACTTTAGACTTTACAAGGAATAAATGTACCTTAACTTCGAGTGTTGCTTCTTCTGATCCTTTTGATAATCTTTGCGTGTCTCCCTTCAATCTTTCTTCAACACTTTATCCTTCTGAACCTTCGAAATGTAGAACTTGTATGTCTGCAGCAGTCGGAGTCTCCCTTTCCTTAATTTTGACACAACCTGCTCTGATACCACTGATGGAGAGTGTTAATCTCCAAAAGAAAAAGCTATCCTTGATATTAGACCACCTCTAGACCAAGAATAACTTTAGACTCCACATAATTTTGGAAATCCACTAACACATTACCAAGAAGTTGACTAACTGTGAAGAAATCACTTCTCTGAAAAGTCTGCTGCAGATTAATCACTCATTGACTAATCAATCCTGTAAAGTTTTTAATAAAACTTTGCACAATGCTTCACCTTAAGGTTGCGCACCTTCTCCAACTTAAATCTCTGCAAATGATTCAGTATACTCTGAGAAATCATACAAACAAGTTACCTATGTATGAAACACCTTCTCTGTAGTAGCAACTTTGACACCTGTAACTTCTTAGCTATAGTTCTCCCAATGTCGAACCCGTTTGATCAAGATCTTTTAGCCATAGATGGCTTACCTTTCAAATTAGATTTTGAGCCCTCACTTGTGTAAAACTTTACACCATACACTGAGCAATGTTCATTTCTCTGAACATAAAATCTGTGCCAGTTTTGTCGACTCTCAGAACATCATTACATATGAATGTTCCTGTGCAAAATTCTCTTAACCTGATGACAATTAGAATCTCAAATTCTAGCCATAGATTGATTAACTATGGACTTAGATATGTTCAGAAGGATTTCTCAAAAGATTAACTACAGAAGTAGCAAACAGCAAAACATCGGGCGCAAGATTTCCATTGATTACTCAGAAAGTTTTCAACTACATTGAGAAAGTTACTCAACTAACTTTCTTGTGTCCAATGACACTTTCTACAACTCATTTCTCTCTTCCTACTCTCTATCTTACATGCCCCGACTTTTTCCAAACATTTATATGCTAATATATACAAAGTTATGACTGATCAAAAGTGTGAGTCACCTATATCTGAACTAATGTACATATGTGTACATAGCTTTGAATTTCTGAGTATGTCCTTCCTTCAAACTTCTGAATTTGTTCTCTTCTTAATTTCTTGACTTCATTTCTTCATAAACCTTCAATTGATGATTGGCATGCACCAACAGCTCCCCTTCAATCATTAATTGAGGTTCTTCTCTATCTTCTTAATTCCTGCCATATCCTTGAATCTCTGTAGCTTTGGTCCATCTAGACTTTTTGTCATCATATCTGCAAGTTGATCTTTTGTAGGAGTATGCATAACTTCAATTTCCTTATCAATGACCTTCTCTCTCAGAAAATGATACTGTATTTCAATATGCTTAGTTCTACCATGAAACACAGGATTAGCTGCCAAGTATAGAGAACTCATATTGTCTCCACAAATAATAGGAGTACTTTGAATCACATCAAAACTCTTCATAAGTGTCTTTAGCCATATTACCTCTTCTGCAGCTTCCACCATACCTTTGTATTCTGCTTCTGTAGATGATAAAGCAACTGTATGTTGCTTCTTAGAACACCATGAAATCAATTTGTCTCCTACATAGCACAAATATCCATGTGTTGATCTTCTATCATCCACATTACCTGCCCAATCTGCATCACTATATATCTTCACTCTTGTATCAGAAGTAAATCCATAGTACAACCCTTCTCTGAGTGTACCCTTGATGTACCTAAGTACTCTTTGTCCTGCAATCCAATGTTCCTTTCTAGGACAATGCATAAATTGTGAAAGCACACCAACTACATATGACAAATCAGGCCTTGTTAATGTAGCATAAATCAAGCTACCAACCAAACTTTGATAGAGCTTCATGTCTCTGAATTCTTCTCCTCCAAATCTAGACAATTTATGGTTCACTTCCAAGGGTGTAGGTGCAACCCTGCAATCTTCCATTTTAAATTTGGTTAGCAAATTTTTAAGATACCTTTCTTGGGTCACATATACTCCATGTTGAGTATAAGAAATCTCCACTCCCAAGAAGAATGATAAGTTCCCCAAATCACTGATTTTGAACTCTTTCTCCATCTGCTTCTTGATCATTTGTATTCCTTTATCATCTGTTCCTGTAAGTATTATGTCATCAACATAAATACAAACATAAATGAATCCATCTTCACTTGCTTTGACAAGCAAGCTACTATCTTCCTTTGATGCTTGAAATCCAAGATCATTCAAGAATTTTACAAGCCTATAATTCCATGCCCTTGGGGCCTGCTTTAATCCATACAAAGCTCTCTTGAGCTTACACACATAATTTGGATTCACTTGATCTTTGAATCCATCTGGTTGCTCCATGTAAACTTCATCTGAAATGTAACCATTCAAAAAAGCATTTTTAACATCTAATTGAGATAGCTTCCAACCTTTACAAGCAGCAATTGCTATGAGAGTTCTGATGGTTGTCATTTTTGCCACAGGACTATAGGTCTCATCATAGTCCACTCCATATGTCTGTGCATACCCTTTCACAACAAGTCTAGCTTTGTACCTAGACACACTTCCATCTGCAAATCTTTTGGTTTTATAAACCCACTTACAACCAATGATTTTCTGACTATTTGGTTTAGGAACCAAATCCCAAGTCTGATTCTCTATCAATGCATCATACTCCTCTTGCATGGCTTCTTCTCAATTTCTCTTGCCTTTGGCTTCATCATATGTAGATGGATCTTCATCTGCTTTTACCAAATAAGCATAATCTTTAGTAGTCAAGAATGAGGTGTCATAGCTATACCTTGTAGGTTGCCATTTGTGCCTAGATGACCTCCTAACTTCTGCACTTTTTGAAGTCTCTGGTTCATCACATTCTGGATCAAACCTTGGCCTCTCTTCAACTTCAACCTGTACTTCATTATTCTCATTTTCATCAAGTAATTGAATCTTTGCTTTACCTTTCCTTTGATCCACTACTTCTTCAACATCTGCATGTATATTATATTTACCTGCATACCAAGTACCTTGCTCATCAAATGTAACATCCTTGGATACAAGAAATTGCTTTGTGGATGGACTCCACAACCTGTATCCCAATTGCTTATCATCATAACCAATGAATACATACTTTTCTGCCTTAGGCTCCAACTTATGCCTCAATTGAGATGGCACATATGCATATGCCAAACATCCAAATATTCTGCAATGATCCAAGGTAGGTTTCTTACCCCACCAAGCTTCATATGGTGTCATACCTTGCAAAGCTTTACAAGGCAATCTATTGACCAAATAAGTAGCTGTATTTACAGCCTCTGCCCACAAATAATTTGGGCAATTCTTCTCTTTCATCATGGACCTTGCAAACTCAACAAGAGTCCTATTTCTTCTTTCTGCTACCCCATTTTGTTGAGGAGAGTACCTGCAAGTCTAAGGGGGAAGGAATGTCACATAATCCTAGTAGGAGATGGTTGAACCATGCCTTAAGAGAGAGGATTAGGAAGTAATCCTCAACCATAGCTTTTGGGGCAAGTGGTTAGCCCATCACACTCCTAACCGAGAGGTTGTGAGTTCAATTCCTAACACTACCGCATATATATAAGTATTAAACCTATTCATACATGCTATGTATGAATGTATATATGCATGTATGTATGTATGTATGTATGTATGTATGCATGTATGTATGTATGTATGTACTATATGTATGTATGTATGTATGTACTAGAGGCCCTAGACCTACCGCATATATATAAGTATTAAACCTATTCTATGTATGTATGTATGTATGTATGTATTGTATGTATGTACTGATATGTATTGTACTCTATGTATGTATGTATCTACTGTATGTATGTATGTATTGTATGTACTGATATGTATTTTACAGTATGTATATATGTATGTACTATCTGTGCTTTACTACACACATGCCCTAGACACTGTATATATGTATGTATGTATTGTATGTATGTATGTATGTATGTATGTATGTATGTACTATATGTATGTATTGTATGTGTGTACTATATGTATGTATTGTATGTATGTATTGGTATGTATTGTATTGTATTGTATGTATGTATGTATATATGTATGTATGTATGTATGTATGTATGTATGTATGTATGTATGTATGTATGTATGATGTATATATGTATGTATGTATGTATTGATATGTATTGTACTGTATGTATATATGTATTGTATGTATTGTATGTACTGATATGTATTGTAATGTACATATATATGTATGTACTATATATGTGTATATATACAATATGTACTAATATGTATTTTATTGTATGTATGTATGTATGTATGTATGTATGTACTGATATGTATTGTATTGTATATATGTATTGTATGTATTGTACGTATTGCATGTATTGTATGTATTGTATGTATTGTATGTAGGTACTGATATGTATTGTACTATATGTATGTATGTATGTACTGATATGTATTGTACTATATATTTGTATGTATGTATTTATGTATGTATGTATGTATGTATGTATGTATGTATGTATGTATGTATGTATGTATGTATGTATGTATGTGTGTATGTATGTATGTATGTACTATATGTACTGTATGTATGTACTGATATGTATTGTATTGTATGTATGTATTGTATGTATGCATGTATGTATGTATGTACTCTATGTATGTACTATATGTATGTACTGATATGTATTGTATTGTATGTATGTATGTATGTATATGTTGTATGTATGTATGTATATGTTGTATGTATGTATGTACTGTACGTATGTACTGTATGTATGTACTGATATGTATTGTATTGTATTGTATGTATGTATGTATGTATTGTTTGTATGTATGTATGTATGTATGTATGTATGTATGTATGTATGTATGTATGTATGTATGTATGTATGTATGTATGTGTGTATGTATGTATGTATGTATGTATGTATGTATGTATGTATGTATGTATGTACTATATATATATATATCTATGTACTATATGTACTTTACTACACACATGCCCTAGACACATATGCATGTATGTGTATATATACAATATGTATTGATATGTATTGTACTGCATGTATGTATTGTATGTATGTATGTATGTATGTATGTATGTATTGATATGTATTGTATTGTCTATATGTATTGTATGTATGTATGTACTGATATGTATTGTATTGTATGTATGTATGTATGTACTATATGTATGTATGTATGTATTGTATGTATGTACTAATATGTATTGTACTGTATATATGTATGTATGTATGTATGTATGCATGCATGCATGTATGTATGTATGTATTGTATGTATGTAGTGATATGTATTGTACTGTATGTATGTATTGCATGTATGTATGTTTGTATTGTATGTATGTAATGATATGTATTGTAGTGTGTGTGTATGTATGTATGTATGTATGTATATATATGTTGTATGCATGTACTGTATGTATGTATGTATGTATGTATGTATGTATGTATGTATGTATATATGTATTTATGTATGTATGTATTGTATGTATGTACTCTATGTATGTACTGATATGTATTGTACTATATGTATGTATTGTGTGTATGTACTATATGTATGTACTGATATGTATTGTATTGTATGTATGTATGTACATTGTGTATGTGCTGATATGTATTGTACTGAATATATGTATGCATGTATGTATGTATATATGTATGTATGTATGTATGTATGTATGTATGTATGTATGTATGTATGTATGTATGTATGTAATGTATGTATGTATTGATATGTATTGTATTGTATGTATGTACTGATATGTATTGTATTGTATGTATGTATGTACTGTATGTATGTATGTATGTATGTATGTATGTATGTATGTATGTATGTATGTATGTATGTATGTATGAATATGCATGCATGTATGTATGTATGCATGTATGTATGTACTTTATATATTGATATGTATTGTATTGTATGTATATATGTATGTACTATGTGTACTTTACTACACACATGCCCTAGACACACATGCATATATGTGTATATATTCAATATGTACTTAGATGTATTATAGTCTATGTATGTACTGATATGTAATGTATTGTATGTATGTATGTATGTATGTATGTATGTATGTATGTATGTATGTATGTATGTATGTATGTATATATGTATGTATGTATGTATGTATGCATGTATGTATGTATGTATGTATGTATGTATGTATGTATGTACTATATGTATACATTATATACATATTATATATTGTATGTATGTATGTATTGTATGTACTGATATGTATTGCATTGTATGTATATATGTATGTACTGATATGTATTGTATTGTATGCATGTATTGTACGTATGTACTATGTATGTATGTATGTATGTATGTATGTATGTACTATATGTATATATGTATGCACTATGTGTACTTTACTACACACATGCATATGTGTGTATATATATACAATATGTACTGATATGCATTGTATTGTATGTATGTATGTATGTATGTATGTATGTATGTATGTATGTATGTATGTATGCATGTATGTATGTATGTATGTATGTATGTATGTATGTATGTATGTATGTATGTATGTATGCGTGTATGTATTGTTGGGGCAAGAAAATCATCTATGGATGATTACATGAAGCCTAGGAATGAAGAAGTGAAGAAAAGACTCAAGCTCAAAGCATGAAGTTAAGTGAAGAATGAGGAAGAAATGTTATGTACATTTATGTATAATAGATTTGGAAAAATACTTCAAAAATACTTGATGTAGTGACGAGTTCATACTCATATCTATATATACACTCATGTATAGTCATGATATAGAAGAGAAATGAAGAATAGATGAAAATATAGTCAATAGATTTAAAGTTTTTCTAGAGATAGATGTGTAGAGAGTTTTCTCGTGAGTTAGCGACTGGTCTTTCCTAAACTTCTCTCAGCTTGATCATGTGGATCAAGAAATCTTTCGTACACATCAAATTCAGAAGCTAATCAAGCTATGAGCAAAGTTTGATGATCTAATTCTCTTGAGGTTGTGTGTATGACAAGTAGGAACATTCATATGTAGAAGTTTGCAAGTGTTCTCAGAATCACACGTTTTGCTGTTTAGAGATTTGCTTGGATCTCAATGCTCAATGTAAAGTTTTTTATGTTTGAACATTCAAACTCTAAGTTAGAAGGTAAGGAAGCTTATTCTAAAAGCATTTAGCAAAATGGGTTAGATTATGAGAGAAATCAACTTAAGAATTTGACCATGTCAAAGTCACCATGTCTGGAAGGCAGTTTTTAATATAGGTTTGATCTAAGTGATCAAATTAGAAATCTAATAGTTCTTTTGAAGAACTAATGATCATTATGATTGCACAACGGTAGTATGACCATGTCTGTATCATTTGAATGATTAAAATCAAAGTCATATGCAGAGATTGAAGTTCATTTTTGAAGCAGACTATTGAAGCTGAAGGAAACTTCATGCAGAGAAGTATTTCTTAATGTACATGAAAGATAATGTAAATTTTGTGTAAAGTTTGGTTTATTATTGATATAGAGGAGTTCTTAAATCAAGATAGATCAGACATTTGGAGAATTAAAGGTCTCCAGCAGTGGTATCAGAGCAGAAAGATCAAATCAAGGTGAAGAAGAAGCAAGCAGAATCCCGAGTGTTGCAAATATCAAAGATCTTGTGAGTTGAAGGAGCAAAGAGTAAAGTTTGGAAGAAAACCTGAAGAAGAACAAACTTGTCTTCTTCAATTTCTTCATCTACTACTCCCAAAGCTATCTGCAATGTCCTTCATCCTTGTAAAATAATCAGAAATTGAATGAGAACCTTTCTTCTTGAATGTTGTAAATTCAACCCATAGTGAAGCCTTCCTCGATTTGGTTGTGTTTTGGAAATGTTCTTCCAAAGCATTCCATACATATGTTGCACTTTCTAATCCTCTAATGTGTGGTCGAAGATAATCATTTACAGCCATGTAAATGATGCTCCTAGCTTGAGCATCTTTCTTCATCCAATTCTGCAAGTTCTTCTCTTGTTGGAACACTAGGATCCTTAAACTCAGGCTTTTCTTCTTCTCTTGTAATAAATGATATCAAATCTTTGCTCATGAGGTGTGCTTCCATCCTCATGGACCATGATGGATAGTTCTCTCTATCGAAGTTGTCAATCTGCAAGCTTTCTCCCATCTCTTGACTTCTGTGTCTACAATTACTAAGATTTATGGTGATATAATGTACCTTTGATATGAAGCTTTAATCCTTCTTGATCCTTTGAACTCGTGAATACTTACAGGTCTAAGAGGAGATGAAAAGTGGAAACCTTTCATATTGTCTACAAAATTATCATTAGATCACTTTACTCCTTATCTTAATCAATTGTTAGGACATATGCTAACATTTGAGCAGGACATTAAACGAGAGAATGACAGAAGTTCAAGTCAAGCAATGTATTCAAAGCACAAGAAGAAGAATGCTAAAGGCAAGCAGACAAATGATGAAGAAGGATCTTCAAGTCAAGTAAACTTCATGAAAGGGAAGATAAATTTCAGAGGTAAAGGAAGAGGAGGTAAGAACAAAGATAATGCTAAAGCTTGTTGGATTTGTGACAGAACAAATCACTTGGCAAATGATTGTTGGTATAACAATCAAAATGGTGGAAGTCATAATCAGAATTTCAGTCCTAGAGGAAGAGGAGGCAGAAATCAAAGAGGTAATTTTAGAGGAAGAGGTGGTAGGAGTTTCCAAACTCAATCCTTTAACAACACCTATTACAATTATGCTTCAGATCAGAAGGAAGACTTGACTCTTATTCTGAATGCAACTGTTGAAGCTCAAGGTCAAGGAAAAAGCATGGAAGCCCATCAAGGAAGTGGACACACAAGAAGAAGGAGCAAGTAGGAGCTCCAAGAAGCACTCGTCAAATTTTCAGAAGAAATCCCTATAAAAATAGTGATTCTTATCACTAAAAACCATTGTAAATACATTTTTCATTTTTGCAACTCCATTTTGTTCAAGCCGAGGAGTCCTCGAGCTTGAGCAGTATTAGAACTATCATCCTACCAATTTTCATAATTTTTGGACTCCGTTTGAGCCCTCAAATAAGCCCTGGAACCTATTTTTTAACTAGGCTGGAGACTAGGTCTGGACAGGCCAAAACCACTCAAAAAACTATAAAAAGGGCTGGAGAGCTCATTTTAGAGGGTAGTTTGTTGTAAATTTCAGCTTTGTAAGAGAGTTCTTTTGTAATCGAAGATCTTCCATTGTTCCACTCTTTTCTCTTACCTTATGTGTGTGTGTATGTGTGTGCATGCTTGTATGCTTTCACTCCCGCATTTGTGCACTTCACTTGCTCTTGGTCTTCATACCGGTCCTCACGTCTCCACGGATTGACATTTATGAGGTGAAGCTCCTTACGTTGGTACTCACCATTGTGCTAGAGTGACACCAAATTTGGCGCCGTTGTCGGGGAGAGAACTTGGAGGACGAGCGTGTGACGGTAAGACATAGAGTAGCAACATTGGAAGGTAAAAAAATCACCATTTTCAGTTCAGCTTTTGAGTTTTTCTTCTCCTTCATCTTCATCATCATCACCGTCTCCACTGACCTTCATCTTCTTAGTTTTTTCCATTTTTTAGAGTATATTCACCTCGCTTTTTACTTGTGGTTGTGACAAAGAGCCTTAGAGAGGGTGCATAACTTAAACGCTAAAGAAATAGTACCAAAATAGCTGAAAATCGGAGTGATCTATCCTAGATGTGACATAACCTATGCCAAGTATCGTGAGTGCAATATCACGGGTTTGAAGGGAGATTTGGCATGCACAGACACACAGAAGTGACAAGGAGGGCACAAGGTACTCATATTTGCAAAAAATTTTGAATTTGGACTCCAAAAAATCCAAGTATCGTGTTCTCCTGCGGTTGAGTAATACAATATCTAGATATTGTGAATTCCTGTGGTCGAGTATCACGATACTTAGGCTTGTGAGATATCGAGTATCATTGAGGAAGTTCTCACGACACTTGTCTGATTCGTGTATCGTTGAGTATTTCTTGCAATACTGGTCACATATCGTATATCGTGAAAGTTTCTTCCGCGATACCTGGGAGATATCGTGTATCGCTGAGTACATCTCACGATACTTGGGGCATATCGAGTATCGTGGAGCTCTGAAAGCGATATTTGGTGAGTATCGAATATCGTGGGATTTTTCTTGGTTGAATATCAAGTATCGTCAAAGTTTTCTACAACATTTGTTGAGTATCGTGTATCGTGAATTTCTTTTCTTGATACTTGTTCCATATCGTGTATCGTTGAACTTTTCACGATACCTCCCAAATATCGAGTATCGTTGAGGTCGCCCTCGCGATACTTGTGCCCTCAAGGGGTTCCACAAGAGTTTGAGCAATTCAAAGGACAATTTTGGACTTGTAGACAAGGCTTATGAACCTAAGCTCAAGTTGATACTTAGGAAGAGATAGATAAAGTGCCAAATCGCTTGAAACTAAGGTCAACCACACACCAAGTCTGGGACTCACAATTCAGTGGTTAACACTACGTGCTGAGTTCATAGACAAGTGAGTAAAAAATGTCACTTAACTAGGAGAGACTCTTGGCTTCTGAAGACATGCATAGTTCCGTACCTAGGGAAGGCCTTATGTCTATAATGGAAGGGGAATATAGGACGTCTCTTCAATACAAATCCACTAACTCGCACGGAATACCCATCTACCTAATGGTCTACAGAGGACAGTAGCAAGAATGATAAACACGACAGAAACTGAAATAGTTACAAGAACAGCTGCCAAGTATGAAGGTGGATTTTATAGGGACAAGATGGGCCAGATATATGTAGCAATCGAAAACCCTGATCAGATTAATGAAAGAGGAGAGTTAGCTCGAGATCAGGCAACTACCGCACAAGACCCATTTGAGACCCAGCAAAGAACAGAAAATGTGATGTTAGGACAAACGAGCCAAGGTAGTATACCAAATGGACCACATGAGCAATTCACCATGCCAGGAATTAAACCCCATAGTCACACTAGCCAGGGAATGGGAAATCTGAATAGAACCACAATTAGGGGAGAACCAGCCCAAGGTGTAGGAGCTAGAATACACCTAGTAAAATCCGCTTATCCCATCATAAGTCAAACCCTAGAGCCCGACAAAATACTGAGACCAATCCAATTGGCCAAATGCATGCAAAATCGTTATGATGGCACAGGAGAGCCGTATGACCACATTGCAGAATTCAAGCAGGTATTGCGAGCAGAGCAAGTGGATGACTTTTTCATGCAATATAAATCCTTTGGGCTAACCCTCACAAGAATAGCCTTGACTTGGTTTCAATCCTTGGATCCAAGTTGCTTTGAACATATTGAACAATTCTTCCAAGAACTTATTTGGGAATTCACTAAGCGAGGAATCAAGCACAATTCGTCATCCTTAATACATAGTTTCAAGCAAGCTCCTAATGAGACAGTAAAAAATGCAGCACGAAGATTTAAGCAATACGTAGCCCGATGCCCTGTGATAGAGAGACCTTCTCAACAAAAAATGATATCGTTATTTTTAGAAGGTCTAACCAATGGAACATTGAGGATCTTAGCATACGTAAAACAACTACAAACCCTAAGTGAGTGTCTTCAGGAGTGTATAGATTTGGAAGACAACTTAGCTGAGGATCTCAAAACAACACAAGATTCTACCAAATCAGAGGGAACAAGGAGCAATGAAACTTCTAGTTCGAGTTATGTGGAGGAAGTGGTAGAGTTAGTGGCCAAGAAATTAGGGGTACAAGGACAAGGGAACTACCAGAACTCTTCCTTGAGAGTACCAAGGTTAGGAAGTTGCACACTTTGTGGTGGAGATCATCCATCTCATGTCTGCACCAGAGAAGCATTAGGGTTATCACAACCTTACCCATACAATAGACCATCAACTCAAGAACCTAACATGTACTCTTATAGTGAGCAGAAGTACAACAACTGCCACACCGAAAACTATCCAATGAATAGAGAGCCACTATCGTTTATACCACCCCAATATAGACCATACGGGCACCCTCCTAGAGAACAAGGCAAAGATGTTCCTAGGTATAACCCATGTTCAATACCACGAGGAGCAACTAGACCATATGAACATGGAGAATATAGCCAACCTCAACCTATACCAGGACAACAACCACCACACCCACTAGCTCCGATACAAGGGCAGAGCATCACAATACAAGTCGTTTGTCTTGAGTGTGGCAAAGAAAAGCTCCTGAAAGAGACGTCCCTCGAGTGCACCAAAGGTTACACCCGTTAATGTGGTAGGCCTAGCAAGGGATTCAAGTTCCAGTAGTGATGATGTGGCTCCTATACATGCAGTTACCAAGGCACAAGCCTTACAAAAAGTTAAACTAGCTGAGCAATCAGAGCCAAGCGAATCAGGAGAGCCTAGTAAGAGAAAAATAAGAACATGGAAGGATACTAGAGAGAAGGCCAATCGTAAGTGGACCAAAAAGTTATCTAAACTAGAAGAAAGCCTGAAAGATGCAAAAACAAAAATAGAAGATATTGCCTCTCAAAGCCCCTCACATGTCAAAACTCCATCCACACCACCTCATCCCCACCCACGACCCTTGTAAATAGACCACCACAATGAAGCAAAGAAGAGAAAGGGGTAAGAACCAAACACAAAGAATAAACGCAGATAAACTCAACCCTTCGGAAAAGGTAAGAAGGCCATCATCAAGGATATGGGTTTGGAAGCCAAAATTACTAGTACCTTCCACAGAACTGAAGAAGCCACCACGCTGGACACCAAGTTTCAGCAACAATCCAAAGAGAAAGAGGCTAGAGGTGATCCCTACAGGGTCAAATACTATTCTGAAATGGATTCCTATAAGGAGGATTACATCATTGCAAGATTCAAAGGACACCTCCAAACAAAGATTGCATCAATTCTACACGTAACATCAAAAGCCTCGCCCAACAACATACATGTGCCTTTGGCATAACCTTGTCTTTTGCACCATTGAGGTCATGCACTCCCAAAAGTATGCATCCACATAGGGCCACATTACACGGCCGTGCATAGACACAATTAAGAATCCCAGGCACATGCGACACATCTGACATATGTAAAATATTTTATTGATACTAACACCTTTCTTCTTGTTTTATGCCATTGTTCCAAAAAAAAAAAAGGGGAGACAAGAAGAAGAAACGGGACCAGGTGAGCTAAGAATCTCATCAGTAGATCATCAACAAGGACATCCATTCGCAACAAAGGACAAGCTCATGGTCAATCACCATGATGGGAGTACAATACGAAGAGACGACCATTGACAAACCTTTCACCATGGTAAGAATTGTATGCTTCAACAATATAACCATGAAGATTAGGAAACCTCTTCGCCAGCATACCCTTGAGCACTTTGCTCAAGACCCCATTTGTTGCACCACACTTCTTCCAATGCATTCCCCAAGTATGCATGCATAGGGCTACATTACAAGGCTGTGCACAAGGCAACTATTTTTTTCCAACCCATGCACTAATACACTTAACCATCAATCATGATGGATCACAAGTACTTGGCCTCATGTTTCAAAAAGTTCAAGGACATCCACGGTACAACATCAGTACCTAGGAAGCAATTCACTGTAGATAGCTGCTCACAATCAACATCGACAACATCTTTTGAGCAACGAACAACCTTTGAACGCCAAGAAGTATACCCTCTGGCTCAAATCCAAGGAAGGAGTACATACATTGGGCACAACTCAGGAATAGGATAGTAGTGGAAAACTGACAAACCCAACAACCGACCAGGCCACATTGGGAAGATGGACCGCTCCTGCTGATACATGAAGGACACTACCTCTCAACGTACTACATGGAACAACCACTACAACAAGGGTCTGTCAAGGACGATAGAATCAAGAGGGGGGGGGGGAGTGTTGAAGCTCAAGGCCAAGGACAAATCATGGAAGCCCATCAAGGAAGTGGACACACAAGAAGGAGCAAGTAGGGAGCTCCAAGAAGCACTCATCAAATTTTCAGAACCCTATAAAAATAGTGATTCTTATCACTAAAAACCATTATAAATACCATTTTTAATTTTTGCAACTCCATTTTGTTCAATCCGAGGAGTCCTCAAGCTTGAGGAGTATTAGAACTATCATCCTACCAATTTTAATAATTTTTGGACTCTGTTTCAACCCTCAAATAAGCCTTGAAACCTAATTTTTAACTAGGCCGGAGACTAGGTCTGAACAGGGCCAAAACCACTCAAAAAACTATAAAAAGGGCTGGAGAGCTCATTTTAGAGGGTAGCTTGTTGTAGATTTCAGCTTTGTAAGAGTTCTTTTGTAATCGAAGATCTTCCACTGTTCCACTCTTTGCTCTTACCTTATGTGTGTGTATGCATGTGCATGCTTCTATGCTTTCACTCCCGCACTTGTGCACTTCACTTGCTCTTGTTCTTCATATCGGTCCTCATGTCTCCACGGATTGACATTTATGAGGTTAAGCTCCTTACGTTGATACTCACCATTGTGCTAGAGTGACAGCAACACATGAAGTAATTAATGAAGATGAAATGGTGTTTTATATTGACTCAGGATGTAGCAATCATCTCAGTGGCAATATCTCCTTAATGACTGATATGGAAGCTAAAGTGAATGGACATATAGTTCAAACAAGAGACAACACCAAACACAAAGTTGAGAGCATTGGATCAGTGAAGACAAATAGTGGAAGCACACTTCTAAGCAAGATACTTTATGTTCCAACAATTCCTAAAAATCTAATAAGTGTAGGGCAAATTGTTAAGAAGGGATATGAAGTCAGATTTACAAGTGATGGTGTTTATGTTGAAGATCCAAGTCAAGGATATAAAAGCATTGTTACAGGGAAAAAGAACTAGACTTAACCCTTTAAGACTCTTGATTGATCGTTATTTTATTTAGATCCAATGGCATGATCCCTTTCACCAAAGCACAAAGGATTTATTAGGCTCTTCTCATAGGACTAAGGCCAAAGACACAAGTTTATGAGGTCGTTTCTTCCATTTCTTTCTTACACCAATTAAAACATCCTACCTTTTGATCACTTGATTTAGGTAAATAGTAAATTCTATGTAGATTTGAACAATCCATATTCATTGAATCAAAAGTTTTGAGATTGAGTTTCAAGTTGTTTATTAAATCCACTTATCTCTTTTAAGGAAGAGAAGCAATTAACATCCTACGCCAGAAAATCAGATTTGAATTCTTTACACTTCTAAATTTCCAAAATTGTTGAATCACTTTTGGGAGGTATTCTTGATCCTTGATAAAAAAATCAAGTTTTAGATTTTTTGGATTTTGAGCTCATAGCTCCATATTATTTGTGCTTAGGAATGATTCTAGACCAAAGGATCACCATCATCTCAAGACCTAATGGCTCATACCATTATACTTACATTTGTGTAGATGCATGGTTCAATGTTCCATACCATTGTAGCTACATCCATCATATATGTGTGGATAATGTTTATCTAAGAGCTTGTATACATCAATCCATCTATATATAGGTTATTTTTCAACTAATTCCTGGACAAAGAACCATATACTTAGTTAATATGCCTTTCTTCATATCTTGTTCTTTTAATTTCACTCTGAATTTATGTGAAATCTTCATCATATGCACTAAGAAGTACATTCAAAGTACAAAAGAGGTAATCACTAAGTTTTAGCCCTACTAAGAACAAATTGCTTCTTTATGTAGATTAACTAGGTAATAACTAATTTTATGAGCTTCAAAAAGTTTCTAAGGTTCATCCTCTCATACCAAAAATCCTTTATAAGGATATTATCCTTAATTAGAAGGCACTCTTGGTGATAAAACCTTAATAAAATTATGCTTGGCTGACTCTTTTCTTAAGAATGTTAATTCTAAGTATTTCTCAAACATAGAAGACATGATTATGTGGATCATTGGATCATCCAAACACTAATAAATGTTATAGATTTCAATCCATTTAGAGCTTATTAATTATATGGTGCAAGATCATACGTTGGGCTAACTCATTTATTTCTTTTCTTTTTCAGATGAGAACTAAGAACCTTTTCAATTTGGATGCACATCTTTCCAATGCAACCTATTTCGATGAAATTGGAACCATGCTTGAGATTCTTCCTTTTGGGAAATTTATTCCACATTGTAACTTTTTTTTAACATACCTTTGGCATAGTTGAGATTCGTCAACTTAATGGTGTAGTATGAAATAGGAGATCACAATGATTCTTCTTCTCCTAGATTCAAGAACCATTGGTACTTCTTTTAGGATTGCATATCATATTCAATCCAATGACCCTTGTTATCCTTGCCTACAAAATTTTGTTGGGGTCTAGCAATTCCATGGAGGAGAATATGAATTTCATCTAAAAACTAGTGGTGGGGACGAGCCAAGAAACTCGTATTTATTCTTAATTCCATGAATTTCTTCCATAAGTTTAGTTGGAAGTTCTCATCATAGATATTATTTAAGTTGTTCTTCAACACCCAAGAGATCAATTTATCTAGATTGCATCATTCATTATTTGAGAGTCAATTTATTTGTGAATAATTATTAACTTTTTACAAAGAACTCTTATTATTTGATCGAGTTTTTTTAGTGAGATGTCAGCATATTTGAGCAGCCTCAAATCATTTGAGATTGTCAATCAAAGGGATCTTTTATTAGAATTTTTTTGAACGTCGATATCTTGATCAAAAGTACATTTCAATTACAAGGATATGGATGCAAAGTTTTTCCGATTAAAACGACACCGATGCAAAGTTGTTTTCAATACAAATGATACAAATAAAAAATATTTTACTGAAAGAAGATATTATAAAATGAGCAATTTTTTACTATTTCTCTTATATTCTCTATAGATAGGTCTATATATCGCATATAAGACACAAATTGTTTTAAAAAATATATTTTCTTCAAATATCACTATTTCATGTTTCCTAATTTATGATTTTCATTTTTTAACTAATTCATATGCAACTTATGATTCATAAAAGTGTCTCCTACATACTATCATTTAGAATTAAGTGCTAATGAATAATAAATATACATGTTATAACTTGCAAAATTGTTTTTTACTTGTATACTTATTCTAGAGTAGGATTTAGCAAATATGCAAGTTCTCATTCACGAAAGTGTCACTCACTTGCATACTTATAGGATCTAGAGTGAATTTATAAGATATTGTGGTTGTTTTTTTCTAGTTATGCTAATAAGTTTAAATTGCAAAGTATAATTTCCAAGGGATTTAAGAGTATGAATAGTACCATACAACTTTTAGGGCAAAAGCAAAGTATAGATCAACAAAATGATGAAACAAGTACTCAATGTCGAATCAAAAGAACAAGAGTGACATCAATAAGTAGTTCACCAACTCAACATGAGAGCATTCCAAATTCCCCTCAGGTGACACATTCGAGTTCAATGCCACTATCACATGCTCATCATCAACCTTGGAGTGAATTACACGCAAGTTTCATAAAGCATAATATATTAGAGTTGCATCATGGGTACAAGATTTTTAGCATTTGACATTCCATTTTTTGTAATTCAAAATCCTATTTTTAAGGATGAAATGATGTTAACATCAAGAAAGGGATTGGTATGCATAATTATAAAAAATTGCAAACCAAATACATTGACAAAGTCAAAAGGAGTACTTAGGTAATCTAGTTCAAACTGTCCTTGACTTGTGACTATGTATGAATGCTCCATTGCACTTAATTGATGGAGAAATTGTCAAAAGAAACCATTAATCAATGTAATTCTCGTTTTTCATAAGGGATAAATTTTTTGAGAGACAATTGGTACACCCTTTAAGGAGAAAAAAACAAATTCTATTAAAAATTTACGAGCAAGCAATATCTCTTGTAGGAGGCCCTAAAAATTTCACAAATATTATCACATATCATGCTTCAAATACTAAAAATGTAGGACTTATTATTCAAATGAGTTATACATTCATTACTTGGTTGCCTGATGCTCCTCATACATTGAATTTAATTCTAAAAGAATTGATAGAATGCCTTCTATCGAACAAACTTTAATATATGTGAATCATGTGGTTAAATTTATATGATATTATCAATTTTCTTATGTTAGTTTTCAATAAATGCATCCTAATAAAGAACTCCATATTTTTTGCCACACAGTTTGCAATGGCCTTAATTATTTTAAGTGTACTATTGGATGTTAGAGAAGCCTTTGTGGAAACTATTGTCAATAAAAGAAGGGAGCATAGGTGGAAAAACATCCACACTATCATATTGCAACTGATGTTTATTTGATACAATGACAAACTCTTTGGCAAAGTCCAAAGAAAAGTAGTGGAAGTTAAAAAAACTTTGTGGAGATTTTAAGACTTGTGGACATTGATAAATTTATGATACAAAAGTTTTGTTAGAGCATGTCAGAAGCCATTGGAAAATTCAAAGAATTCAAGTGCGTATGCATGGTCTAACATTCGTTTTGAATCCTATATATCAACTTCATAGTCAAACCCTTACTTATAAGCAGAGATGTTAACCCTTACTTATAGGCAAAGATGGTCAAGATGCATTTCATGAAAGAGTCAACTATGCCATTCATGATGGACGTTTAGGAGATCCATGGAACATCAAAGCAATTCTAAAACATCATGGTCCAATTTGGTGGAAAGAATATGGAGGTGGAATAGTTGAAATACTATACATGGCAATGAGGGTGCTTTAAGTAGTAGCGTCAAGTGGGAGTTGTAAACATAATTTGAGTGCATGTGTTTTTTCATTAAAGAAAGAAATTGTTTGACTAGATCACTTGCTAATCATTTAGTGTATGCTTTTTGTAATATGCACTTATTGCGTGCTTCAAGAAAATAAATAATGTAGGAGCAAGTGAAACTATTGATGTATTCCAAACACACGAAAGACTTACAACTAATACCTAGAGTGATAAAAAGGAACAATTAGATCCTTGTAATCATGATTTTGATTTAGAAGAAGAAGTTGAAATGGTATCTAGATTAGATAATGGAGTACGTTACAAGATGATATGATGTAAATATTGTCATAAATAAAATAGAATATGATTGTCTTGATATTCAATTTGTGTTGATGATGAACAATGAGATACTAAGAGACGTCTATATATTCTTTCATAATTGGCTACCATTTTTCATGCTACAAAGGCAAGTACTTGGTTTACAGTTGACTGCTCTCCTGGAGAGAGATTTCATCTCAATGTTGATATGCTTCAACTCTACCTTGAAGTTCACCTAAACCCACACCTTCATTTTATGGATGGTCATTCATTCCAATCCACATGTCAATGCAATATATCTTGCACCAAACCTTTTGCATAAAATGCACTGCTATTTGATTATTGTTTCATGCTTCGTTCAGTTTTCACAAGTTTAAAATCAATTTTGCTAATCTTGTGTGTTGTAAATTTGATAAGTTTAATGGTGATAAGCTAGGACATAAGCTTTTAACTTCTTTCAAAGATAATGGATCACTATGCAAACCCTTTGGCTCATGAGGTTGGCATAAAATAAACTTCGTATCTCCTAAGCTTTCATGTGAAAGAACTCTTTGACTTTCTTAATGATCTATTTGTCTAGTGACATCAACAACTAGATCATGAAGAAAGTCAGAATTGTTCTAGCATTAAATCGTGTGATCCTTAAGTGCTTGCCATTTTTGCTCACTCTTGATGCCTAAAGATTAATAAAACAATTCTTGCTATCAACAATAAAAAACTTTGAAGTGAGACAATATTTTTTCATGTACAAAAGTTACAAGTGGAAAGTAAAAAATATCAATTTCAATTTCAAGCTTTTTTGGTCAATAAAGTTTTGATTGAAAACGTTTTGATGAAAAGAAACTAACGTTTTTTTATTCAATTTGAATTCATATTTAAAAATGCACAAAAACACAATTTGTCTTGCATAATTTGGTAAAACGTATGAAAAAGCGAGAAAAAATCCTCAATCTTACTTTGATCAAAAGAGACCATCAATAATCTCTTCTACTCCTAACTTGCGTAATGAAGTTCCTTTGCATCTTCAACCCTTTGCTTCTCCATACTCGTGCCCAAAAGCTCTCATTTTTTTTCTCCACCTTGCATGATGTCCCAAGTGAAACATAAGCATATGTATGAGAGCCAATTGTGAAAATTCCAAAAGTAATCCCATACGTTGAGACTTGATGTGCTTTGTGAAGCTATAAAATTCACTATATGCACAAAGAGTTTCTTAGAGTGCTTGCAAGTTGAATAGGGGCCCCATTGGATAACCCCTCACCCTTGCTATGGGATTTATGTGGGAAGATGCTACTTTCTCAATGCCTCAAAATTACTCCCTTCTTTTACACAACGTTGAACAAGATAAATCAAGTGGGTACAAGCCCCCAATAGCAGAACACAAATGTCACCTCTTGAGAAGATGTATGACTTGAAACATGAAGACATAGATGGTTACGAGAGTGATGATCTAAGGTCACTAACAATCATTGATGCCAATGCAATGCAATCTAGCCTAACACCACAGGAAAGAGGTGTTCACCTCCTAACCTTCCTTTATATAATTACTAGATTTGAGAGAACTAGGCAAGTGCACACATACATGCCATATATTCTCGTTCTCTCAACTAGTGATAAGTCTGCCATGCATCCTAGCCTACTTGAGATAACTCAAACTTTACTCCAGTTGGATGGTTCTAGAAGATTCTAGACAACTCATGGAGAAATACACTCCCATGCTGGCCATGGGTGTTGAACCCAAGATCTTCTTCACGTCCATTAGACTTAACCACTAGACTAGGCTCACCTTGACTTTTAGCTTTTCCAAGTTACTTTAAAACACTCATCTTTGGCATGTGACTCATGCAATGATGTGAAGCCTCGTGAGTGTGACCAATTTAATGCTACATCCTTGCTAACACTAGGTACACCTTTGAAGAAGTTTGAATATATCAGGCCATCACTCCATTCAATTTTATAGGGATCCATTAGGCTTCACCTTTGCCATCAAGTTCCATATTGATGCACTTTAGTGTAATATATTTTATTGATGATGCATTCATGAATGCAAACCCATGATAAAGTGTACAAAAGCATCAAAAAAGCGCAATTCGATTGATCAACTTTCTAAGAACCCACTATTTCATGAAAATGGTAAATTGTTTGCTAATCAATAAGAGTGCCACCTTGTACTATGGGTCCAAAATTTCCCAAATACTTGTGTTTTCTTCACACCCACAAAAAGGAAAAGAATAAATTGCGAGATGTTCTAGTCTATATGAAGATATAATCACAATGCGGTTCCACATAAGCACATACAAGTCCATTCTCTAAAAAAATGGGAGAAAATAACACAAATAAACTATAAGATGTGTAAACAAGTCATGAAATACGAATACATAATGTGATCCTTGAGCAATACAACCATATCTTGTAGTAAAGAGCCAAAAAAGTTGCAGCCAGACTATTGTAAACCAACTAAGGAGAATGATAGGAACGAAAATGAAAACCAAAAAGAGGACATGAGAGAAATGTTTCTTGTTAAATATTCCCCTTCAATATTTAATATTATAATAACTTTTCAAAATTCTATGTTTACCTTTAGGGTTTGGAGGAAAAAAGGTCTTGATATTTACCCTCCTCTTAATTGAGCCAAACATAGTTACAAATGGCCATAATAGCAACTATTGGAACCCCATAACCCACAAAGGACAGGCATATGATGCTTGAAAGGTGCAACTGGTGTGCAGCCCAACTAAATTTCAACCTGAATACATAAGTGTTTGTAGCCTAAGGCTTCACATTATGCCCAAAAGCTTACATGTTTATGTGGGGCTTCTACCCTCTACCTCTCCTAGCCGAGAGGGTGCTTCAGCCCGTTGGACATGGCTCATGGAGACTTCGTAACTTGCGCTAATGCTACACTCGCATTGTTTTCATTCTTTTTAAGGAGGTTAAGCAAGCACCTACTACTCCAAGCTTTAAGTTTGAAAGTACAATTGTACAGGTGAAACGGCATAGTACCCACGGGACCCCTTGTATCCCACAAAGCAAGGGTTAGACAGTGTTACAACTAGTGGGTTGGATTACAACTAGTTTAATCTGGCCAAAGCCATTACATGTCCAATCCAAGGGTTTATTGTTTCCATTTACATGCGTTTATTGAAGTGCCTATGAATGCATATCGCTTCTTCTTTTTTTTCTTTTTTTTCTTTTTTTTCTTTTTTTTTCTTTTTTTTCTTTTTTTTCTTTTTTTTTTTTTTAAGGAGGCTCGACAAGCACCTACTCCCCGGCCTTTAACTTTGAAAGTCCAAGTATACAAGTGAATATGCATAGTACCCACAGACCCCCCATATCTCATATCACATTATTTTTCAAGTTCAAACATGCACAACAATAAATTGTCTTAAGTCGACATCTATATACTTACGGCGTTTTGAATAATTTCATTCTTACTTTGATTCAATCTTCTCGCAAATCTGACTGTATGTTTGCCATCAAAAGTCTGCGATTGTGTGACTTGAAGACCTGAAGGAAGGTATTCACTCGTGCAGTAATGAAGCTCCATAACCTCGTTTGAGTTCCAGAAGCTGTAACTGAACCTGATGGCTGCTGAAGCTGTAGCTGATAGCCGACTTTAGACCTTTTTCCGGCGTCTCCAAGGAGATGCTGAAGTTCTAGCTCCGCCTGCTTGTTTTCGGCGTTTCTTGTGCTAGCTCGGCATGCTTGTGGCGTCATCGTGGCCTACTCCCCCTCCCCTATGGGTTGAGGGGTGAGTCGTCGACACGATCGGACTCCCGCAGCCCTAGGGGTTAGTGGTATCGCCCGGACCCTGTGTATCGTGCATCGCCCGATCGCTCCCCAGTATCGTATCGCTTCTTGCTGCTCTGTTTCGCGTTCGCCAGTTTTGTTCCCAGTGTATCGTAAGGGGCCAGGTTCGCTATGTGTATCGCGTGTATCGCGCTTCGCCCGATCGCTCCCCACTATCGTATCGCTTCTTGCTGCCCTGTATCGCGTTCTCCAGTTTTGTTTATCAGTATCGTCACGGGGTCTTAGTTGGTGGTATCGTCATGGACTGTTTGGCGGTCAGATGAGCTGGCCGCTGCTTTCGTTTTATGTTCTTTAAACCTCTTTTTGATTTGTTCACTTTAGACGGGTCGCTCTTGTTGAGAGGGAAGACCAGCAAACCTGTTGCTTCTTTAGTGCTAAACATTCAAGAAAGTGGTGTGCTCGTGGCCCGTGGTAGTGGTGTCTTTGTTTTTCTTTTCCTTGAAAGAGCTCTTTCTCTCTACCTGACTGCCGCGTGGCGGGCTTTTCAAGTGTTCTTTTTAAAGAAAATAGAGTAAAGAAAGAAAGAAAAAAAAAGTAAAAAGAAAAAAAAAGTAAAAAGAAAAAAAGTAGTGAGTAAACTAAAAAGGTTAGTATTCGCTTTTGCTGAGTTTTGAGTCGGGATGGCTTGGTCGTGATTTTGCCCTTTTTCCGAGAAAGTGTGTATCTCTTCTTGAAGAAAGATCTTCATTCTCAGGGTGTCCCTCTTTTGTCATGGATTTGGCGACCCCCTCTCTTGTGAGAAGTAACCTGGCCCCTCCTCCCGGGGAGACCGATAACCTGGCCTTAGGGGCCTTCGAGAGTGTTGAACCCCCTTGGTCTCCCTCAGTAGATCCGCAATTCTGTCAACTCAGGAGGAGCTCAAGAAAGTTTGCCTCGTCGGCCAAATGTTCGGCCCTAAGCCCCCGCTCGAAACTGTGCGACAGTGGCTTCGCAACGAGTGGTTCCCCCGCGGGCTAGTTGTTTGTAAGTGTCAGTTCTTACCGGCAAGCCACTTGCTGCTAGTCTTTGAAAATGAAGATATGGCGTTTCGAGCCCTTAGTGTCGGAACTTGGCAACTCGGCCGGGCGACCTTGTGCTTATTCAGATGGTCCCCTGATTTTACTCCCGACAAATCGAAATCGCTTCGGTACCCTCTCTGGGTTGAGCTCCCTAACCTGCCATACTTCTTGTACAACTTCGTGTGGGACATCGTTTCTCCTATCGGCAAGTCGTTGGCCTCACGCGAGGACATTGGTGGTCTCATTTATGAAGGTGCAAGACACTCGTTCAACGCTCGGTGGCACCCTCAAATCTGTGTCGAGGCTGACCTCAGTTTGCCACTTCCATCGAAGATCAAACTGGACTTGGGCGAAGGGGATGTATGGGAGCAAGACATCAGTTACAAAAACCTTCCCAACGCGTGCTTTCGTTGTGGCCAACAAGGTCACAGGATTAAAGATTGCCCTTTGAAACGAAAAAGCAAGCGAAATCAAGAAGCCCCCAAAAATGCTCAAGATAGCAATGGTGCATTGAATCACTCGACGAAAGTAGAGGAATTCAAGGGCCCCCTTAATCCAGAAGTTGATGCAGACGGGTTCATCGAAGTCAGAAGAAGAAGGAAAAGAAGCCCTAGGGCAACTTCTGAGCGAAACAGCATGTCAGTTACCCCCTCCAGCAACTTGTATTGCAATCTGGAAAAGGACATCAATGAGTTTGACTACCCAGGTGGGAACCAACTTGAGGTGGACACCGACGTCAAAGGCCTAGAGATCCCTGACAGTAAAGAAACCTTGCAGGAGGGTTACACTACAAGCAAAGAAGACGGCTTTACTACTAGCAACGAAGATAACATGGATAGTGAAAGCTCCATCATCGGATCGACTATTCCGGAAACGGAGCTGAAAACGGTGCCCAGTTCTTCCCAGCAGGAGGCATCCCGCAAAGAAAAACAACCTATGGAGTTACCGTGGAAAAGCCCCCACAAGAACCTATTGCTAACTCGGGATCCGATATGAGCGAAAAAGAAAGATCAATCCAAGAAAAGAAAGGACAAAGCTCCCTCCCGCAAAGAGGGCTCACTACGACAATGATCATCATCTCGTTAAATGCTAGAGGGCTAACCGACTCCTCAAGAGCGATCATCATTGGTCAATGGCTTCGCGACATTAGCCTAAACCCAAATTTTATATGTATTCAAGAGATTAAAATTGACGGAGAAGACCTCCAGAAACGGCTTAGACATGTCTCCTCGACCCATGTTTGGATTTCAACGGCACATCAGCGGGGGTCCGGTGGAACGGTAATCGGTATTAATCAACTCTGGTTTGAAAAGCTTGAGAACTCCATTGAAGATGAATGCCATCGATGGATTGCTGTTTCTTTCGGTGCTCCCTTTTGTTTTACTTTAGTTTCTTTGTATGCCCCTAATGGGGAGTTAGAGAGACTTAACACTTGGCCTCCTTGGACTCGCTCCCCCACAACGTGCTTATTTGTGGTGACTTCAACATGGTAGAGGACCCTATGGACAGATGGATGGGCAAGGGTAGGGTCATCGATAGTCGGGAGAAAGAAACGTGGGACAAAACTAAACTACACTTGGATTTGGTCGAAATCAAAGACTCGAATGGCTTTTCTTGGTCAAATCTCCAAGCAGGCGAGGACCTGAGGAAAGCTAGACTTGATAGATGCTACATTTCTCAGAGTTTTACTCATCAGTGAGGCCACCCTTCCCTCTCGCAACACACCGACCTCACCATCTCTGATCACTACCCGATCGTCATCACTTTTCAACCCCCCACCAAGATCCGTAAGGCTCCTTGGTTCCATGCCAGTGTGCCCTCCTTCTCTCTCCCCTCCGTCCATCAAGAAATTTCTGATGTGTGGAAGGAGGCATTCGCCTCTGGCTTGTCCCCAGCCAAGTGTTGGAGAAGTGCGGTCGATAAGTCACGACAGATCATGATTAGATCCAGGAAGATGCTAGAGACTGTGCGGCGGGCTCGTAGAGAAGCTCTTTATCATAGACTCTGGCGGCTCGAGGAGGAAGTGAACAAAGGAAAATCTCAAGCCCAGAAAGGACTTCGAAAAATCAGAGCGTTGCTGAGATACGAGGAAGAGATACAAAGGAAAAATTTGCAAATTTTCTTCAAGGAGTGGTGGGCTGGCAAAGCCGACAAACCCACCAAAGAGATGTGCCGTATCCTCAAAAGGAAACACAACAGAGAATCGATCCCCTTATTGCTAGACGCAAATGGCAATGTATGCAATACGGAAGAAGATAATTTTGGGATCATTGAAGGGCACTTCACGAGACTCCTGGGGACCTCAAACCCCCTCTCCCACCATAGAAGGGACTGTATGGCAGCCATATCTAGGGTTTCCCCCCACAGGATACCACTCAACCTTCACTCTCTGCTTCATGCCTCTATCTCTGAAGCCGAAATCATTGAGGTCATTGATGCCCTTCCTTCAGGTAAAAGCCCGGGACCCGACGGGCTCACTAATGAGTTCTTTAAATCCTTCAAGTTGGTGGTTGCCACCCCTCTTCGTTTGGTTTGGCAAGAGGCACTCAAGTTTGGCGCGCTTCCTTCTTGTCTCAACAATGGCATTATCAAGTTAGTACACAAAAAAGGGGAAAAGAACAAAATAGAGAACTGGCGTCCCATTACAATGCTCCAAACAGGATACAAGATCATCGCCAAAGTCATTGCAAACAGAATCTCTTGCCACTTGAGAGCGTGGTTAAGCGAGGACCAAAAAGGTTTCATCAAAGGAAGGTCAATTTTGGAAACCATTATAGATATCTGGGAAGGTCTTGAATTTGCAAATGAGTCTAAACAAGAAGTTGTATTCCTCAAGATCGACTTTGATAAAGCCTATGACAGGCTAGAATGGGACTATATTCTACAGTCGCTACAAGATCTTGGATGTAGTCAGAAATTCACCAAGATGGTCGCGACCCTCCTCGGAAACGCATCGACCCAAATTAACATTAATGGAAAACTTTCAAAGGTGATCAAACTTAGAAGATCTATCAGACAAGGGTGCCCATTGGCTCCCCTTCTCTTTGCCATTGCCACGGAAGGGCTTAGCAGGCTGGTGGAGCATCAGGCGGAAGCTGGTAACATTAAAGGCCTTCGTTTGCCGCATGACCACAGTCAGATCACCATGAGACTTTTTGCCGATGATATGAACGCTTTTGTTCACAAATGATAGTACCAGCCTGGAGACGTTCTGGAAGTGTCTTGCTACTTTTTGTGAAGCCTCTGGATCCATAATCAACCACTCTAAGACCGCCTTTAGAGCTATTGGTGGGTCACAGCCCGACCTTCTCATTGATCATGGCTGTCAAATCATTCCGCAGGGCCAAATTTTTCGGCTTCTTGGGATTCCCTTGGGGTTTGACGTCTCTATGGAACAGCGGTGGAACTGGGTGCTTGCCAAACTCGAAAACAAGCTTAACTATTGGAGAGGTATGCAAATCAATCTTGCTGGTCGTGCTATGGTTATCAACACGTTCCTCTTATCATCTACCATTTATTTCCTTTCTTGTTGGAGACCGAAAGAGCAAGATCTGTCCAAACTGGATAGTATTTGTAGAAACTTCCTTTGGACGGGCGACCACAATAGGAGGGGGGTGCCTAAAATCAAATGGTCCATCTTCACCAGCCATAGAGATAGTGGGGGACTTGGTATCTTGGACATTGGGTGCATGGCTAACAAACTGTCGACCAAATGGATGATTAAGGCTTGGTGCAACGGGGAGGCCTCGTGGGCCAAGTTGATCTTCAGAAACAAGAATGAGTTGGCGCTCATGGGTTTCCCAAATTGGAAGAATCTTGACATCTTGACCTTGCTGTTTTCCCCGATCCCCGTCTTCCCGAAAGGCTCTAATCTGGTGTGCTCCCTTTGGAAGAGTTGGAATAAAGTCAAAAGCTTCACAAGAATAAGTGAAGACTGGAAGTGGGCTGCCGGTATCAGACAAAACGACTCTATCTGGTTTCCGATCCATGGCATCCGGAGTGTGGAATCTTGGAACATTCAAAATGCCAAGAAGCTATGGAACAAAGGCTTCAAAAAATGGAAACATCTCTGGAAACAAGACACCAACCGCTGGATCAACTTTGAGGATATTGACCCTAGCATCAACATTTCGCATGAAGAATGGAACACTTTGCAAAGCAGATGTCTCGCCTGGGACCGACACAAAGTTCGCCTTCTCATGGGACACGACATGTCGAGCTCGCTTGGTCTCAAATGGCACAATGGGAATAGCCTATCAAAAATCCCGAACATCAAAGAAACGATCGACTATCAGGTTAACCTCAACAAAAAGTGGTGCCTGTCATGGACGCGGCTTCGGTGGGACATGAAGTTCATGGCTATCTGGCACCCCCTCATAGAAATCAAAAAGTCTGTCCTCTTATGGCAAATTCTTCATCATGGAATCTGGACCAACCTTAAGGCTAGCAAAATTTGTGGGATCCCTCCCTGGTGCAAACGCTGCTACCGGTCTATCGAAGATGTTTCACACATCTTCTTTACCTGCCCCAACTCCAACAGACTCTGGCAGGTGGTTGGAAAGAGAATTAGACTTCAAAAACGTCTTGTTGGCAGCAAGCCCTGCTG
>CM035412.1:126164711-126184711 GCA_020310875.1 Ceratopteris richardii | reverse complement strand
TGTAACGATATACATATTACATGTGTCATGTATGCATGTATGTTATGAAGTGTCATATATGATATTAGTCATATATATAACATTATATATACACATGTCATCATGTCATGTGTAGGGTATTATGTATGCATGAAATTTGAATGCACATTGCAATGTGCATACATGATACAATGTATTATGTACTAGTAACTATTAACCACTAGCTACATCAAATCTAGATGGATGAATGAAGCATGATACATCATACATGTATGAGTCATGATGTGACGTGTTCATCAAACTTCAGAAGTTCAATGTTAATAGTTATATACATCATACATGCTAGAGGACAATGGGCATATGCAAGAATCTTATAAGTTATAGTACATGTAACATATACATACCTTAAAGAGGGTTGAGGCAACCTTGAAGACTTCAAGCTTTGAGAAGAAGCGGCCAAGCTAGTTGTATGCACACAATTCCAAAGAAGAAATGAGGTGAACAAACAACGGGTCATTTTTCAAATGATCCGAAAAGTCTTCAGGCAAAGAAAAAAAAAAATCACAATTTTTTCAATTGAAACGTCCAACCATTAAAACAATTTTTATTTCGCGAAAAAATTGCGATTTTTTTGTACTATGATGTGCACACGCATGTGCACATGCGCATGCATTGTGCACGTGTGTGGATACTAGATACTAGATACTCATGCATGATTCATGCTAAAAACTTTACACAAAAAATAGAATTACCTATATCCTCCACCAATAGATCAAGGCAATGTGTTGCACAAGGAGTCCACACGATATGCTTATACTCTTACTCTAAGAGCTTTCCCATATGCTGACAATTGCTCGCATTGTCGGTTACAACTTGTAATGTATTTTCAACTCCCACCTATGCATACAAATTTCCAATATATTATCATTAATGGAAACAAAATTCAATTTCGAACGTTACAAATAAAATAAAATATATAGACTATAGAATTAAAGGCAACAAATACATTAAAAAGTTTGGCATTTACCTCCTCCATTGCTTTCTTGATATGCCGATATATAAAAGCTTTGGTGGTCTTCTTTTCGTTTTTGCCCACCTCTTCCGCATGTAGAAAGAATACACCAATGGGGCATGATACAAGAATGTTAATCATGCTCCTATTTTCTATCTCTCCATCCATCCGAGAGAACGGTGCATCCATACCTTGACCATTTCTCTCTCATTAGAAGAAGAGAGAGGTCAATTTTCTTCTTCTCTTCATCAATTCTTCTTCCAATCTACATAAGAAGGTCCCATTTTATCTTTGACATGGGCCCACCTTCAAGATTGCCTTCAGCCTTCCATTGCTTTAAATTCAAAAGATTAAAAGACAAATTTCTAGAATTACCAATTTTGTGATCTCCAATTCGGAAATCTTTTTTTTGGTCTTGCAACCACATGAGGAATGTCCTCGTATGCCCCAGAGCATCTCCTAGTTTCCACTTTGTCTTTGATATGTAAAAGTTTGCCCCTTTGGTGATTATGAAAAACTTGGAACATTGGATGCTTGAAAATGTGATTTAGGGACATGTGAGTGGACTCATGGTTGAGGAGGGGCACTATACCCTCTTACATGTGTAGGACCACCGGATGAAGTGCCTAAATGTTTACACCTAATATTATTGGCAATGTGGTCGGGTTTTTGTTTATACTGTGCCACTTGCCCTCCTACCTTTGTGAGGTGCTTTGGGAGCCTTGTAGCTTAACTAGTGTGTCTCTTTCCACAATATTTGCATGTCCAATGGTGTGAAATTGGACTTCTTGGTATCCCTTCCAACACCAATGCAATGGAGAGTGAAAGCTTCATGCTTATCTTTCACCATTGTGATTGGAAAGGAGAAGAGCTCTCTTCAAAATATGGGCTGAAAATAAGTGAAAACGTGTGTGAAGCTTGAAATGGTAAGGGAGATAAGTGGAATGCTTGGGAGTAAATACACTAAACATAATCAGGAACTGAATCCTGGGACTTGTGACTGACAACTCACAACTTAATGTATTATGAACACTAGCTTAGTGTATTATGAACACTAGCTGGTTCATCTCTGACTGTACTCAACTCTCATGAGTCTCACCAAAATTTCATATCTATGATGTCATCTTGTCTTCATCCTCGTTCTATTTGTAAGTCCTTCATACCTCTTTCTTTCAAAGTCTGGTATAATCATATATGTGCCCACCTCATAAATAACAGACCTCTCTGAAATATCAAGCTTCTCTTCAAAAAAACTCTGGAACTTTCTCTCGAACAAGAACACCCAATAGCAACTTTCTCCAGACATTCTCCTTCTTCCTTCTTCTTCAAAAGCTGGAACATAAAGAGAAACTGACAAAGGAAATATAGGAATACCTGTAGGTATGATTCTACATTCTTTTACATATGGCTGAAAATAAGTCTTCATGTTTCATCACCCCCCTGGATGATTTAACACTAGTATCCAGAATTCTTCAAAGTATATCAGACTTTATGAAATCTGGAACATCTTCCTTCTTTCAATAAATCTGATCTTCAGTGATTTAGCATTGCTATCATAACATCAATACCTGTGTCTAAAACAAAATATATTAAAAACCCTTTTTATTAGCAGTGCACATGCCAATAGCTTTCACTGTCATTCTAATACATGTTCAGATTTCTGTCCCTACATCTGAATATTCTTGTAAATTTTGTGCATACACTCTTCCACCTATTTTTGTTCACATAGAATGGTTGAGGTTTTGACTCCCACATTGTAAATTGACATTTGTATATATGATGGTCTGAGTAAGCAGTGGCTTATGTAACACTTTTTACATGTTGTCAAATCTCTCTATATCTTTGTCTCATCATTGTATGATTAAGTGATATATGTTCATATCGATCAATATTGGAAGATTCTGAAATCTATGTTGAAGATCCTAGACACCTGTGGAATTTGTTATGGGCCTACCTAATTTCCAACAGGAATAGCACAGTGAGCACCTAAGATGGAAAAAAGACTCGAGAGCAAACCTCAACAAATGAGGTGAATCAAGCATTGAATCCCAAATAACATGTTATTTTTTCAACTTCATGCGAGTACGTATGGCACCATATGGTAAGAGTTGTGCATGCAAATCATCTCGTATGCATACGAGAAACAACTATGATCCTACCTTTGTTGCGATCGGTAGCTGTTATAGATATAGAGGAATATTCCAATGTGGTCCTCGGGTCTTTGTGCATGCCACGACAGAATGACGGGAATCGAATGTTAATCCTAGATAAGAGGGCTTAGAGCTCTTCTTCAATACCTTCTGAATTGAATCCTTGTTCTTTACCAAGGAAGAGAAGGAGCTCCATGTTGGAAGTTTCCTGGGACTTGCTCTCTTCTCTAGCAAAAACTAACCATCTAAGTATGTTTGTTGAAGTCGATCCTTTGATTGGCATGAAATAGTGCTCAACATTCCTTCTACTGTAACTTTTGATAGGTGTCTTTTTCAGGTTTAGCTGACTTTCCTTCTGACTCCTAGTATTTGTCATGGACCATGGTGGACATGTGGATAAAATGGATAAGATATGTAGAGGAGAGAACGAGTCACCTAGGTCCGGTGATCCAATTACCCTCATGGTGGAGGTGCCTTGATGGTGGATTCACCTAGGAAAGGAGTTTCCCTCATGGTGGAGTTGTCCTCATGGTGAAGTCACCTAGGAAAGGAGATAGATCCTATCTTGTAGATTCATTGTTTTTGTTTAGGGGCATACTGACGTGGATTGTGGCACAAATTCGGTCATATGGGTCAAAAAAGTCTCCTCAGAAATGTCTTCACAGTTTAACATAAGCTCGATGTGAAATGATCCAAGCTAGATTGTTATATTAACCAACAATGAAAAGCAAATAAAAAACTTGATATTATTTTTGTGAATCAGTGGAATTTGCTTGAACTTGTCCATTCAAATGTGTCTCGTAGATGATTGCTCCAAAGCAAGGTTCTATTTGAAAAAGATAAATATAAATTCTCTCTTGCATTCAAGAAACATTTTTGACCGAAAGACAGGTAAAAAATTCAATTGCCTTAAAAAATTGATAAGAATGGTGAATTCACTTGAGGCCATTATTTAATGCATAAAGCCCTTAAAAGCCAAGCAATTATCTTTGTCTATAGAAGTTCAGTATCTTTGAATGTTTATACATGAAGTTCAAAGAGTGAAGTTTGATGCTCAATGGACTCCAACGAACATTAGAAGTTTGAAAATCATTACAATGATAGACCACCATAATTCCACCTAAAACATTATTAACTAGGCATAAGACATACCTCCCATAATGAGCAGCCCAATGTAAGGCAGTCCAACCCTTCTTGTCACGAAAATCAATGCTCATTCCACTTGCCTTTACTATGTTTATGAGCCACTCATACCCAAGAGCAGATGCTAAATGTAGTATGCATTGTCCTGATGAATCAAATAGTTGCCAGCTTTTTCCATCCTTTCTATGCATTTTATTGATCTCGCTAACCATCATGCACTTGAGAATCAGTATCATCAGTTGTTCTTTGATATCAGGCAGTGCCTTACCCTGATTCTCCAGTGAATTATTGAGATCAGACCACTCTTGTTCAACAGTGTCTACAAGATGCTTGGACCTTGAAGCCACAGGTAACATATCTCTATGTGATCCCACCTTCAGATGGTCACCACCATCCAATACTAAGCGAGCAAATCTGTACTGTAGTCTTGTATTGTGGAAATCTTGCTCCACAGCTGCACCAACTGATTGCTTTTGTGGTTGAATAATATCTTTCACCACAAAATGTTTCACATCACTACAAGGTTCCCTGCTACTGTCCGTGATGTAAAATGAAATCATTCCTGGAGAAACATCCTTGGGGATTTTAAACCTAAGTACACCTGATTGAATGACATCCATATGAATTTCTTTGCCACCAAACATGCAGTACCAGTCAATGGCATGAAAATGCACTGGATTCCCATTAAAGTGACCTGTAATAATCACCTGAAAGAAAGGTACAAGTTTAGGAATAATCCAGAACGAATTTGAGTAAAGATTCAGCAACAATACCTTTGAATCTTCTGAAGAAAAGCTCCATGTTGGGGAGTAATCTGTTATCTCAAAGAAAATTTGTGGTGTGCATAGTGTCATCTCAGTCACTGATGGCTGCCGTATAGCTTCTGCTTCATCATTTGTGGTTTTATCAATGTGAAGTGATGTCCCAAGAAAACAAGAATCATTTGATACTCCAACTGAGCTTGTTTGATTGACAGCAGGAAGCTCTCTTTGCATCCATCTGTCGAAACTGTCAAGCTTTTTCAGAAGATCTTCATTATTTTGAAGAAATTGCATCTGCATGCTTAGTTCTGCATCATGTGTTCCCTGCCGATCACCTTTCTCACCTGAGGCAACTACTGTGGACAAATTACTTGCTTCAAAAGTATGTACCTGTATGCCTTTCATAAGCTCATTCAGATCAGGTCTAGAATATACCAACTTTCACAATAATCAGATTCTAAATTACTGTTTTAACTTTTATTCGTCCTGCACTTGAACCACTCAACAGGATCATATCAGTCAGAAAAATGGTTCCCCCCCCCCCCCCCCCCCCCCCCGGATCTGTGTGCACACGTGTATGCACACGCATTCTGTGGGGCAAGAAGGGGGCAAGGGGGGATGGGAGCTATTGCCTACAGAGAAGCTCCAATAAGTACTTCACTTTCCATCCACGTATTGACACAGATGCTCTTCTGATAACACAAATGCACTGTGAATAACAGTCAAACAAGAGCTAAAGAGGATGCATGAAAAGTGTGTTGATAAGATAGGAACCAATGCTCTCTATCAAACAAAGACGACAGAAACATAAAAGAAGAAAACCCAAAAAGGCAGAAAACACACACAATCGATACCTTTCCTCAATTTATTCTTGTTCTGATTCTTGGCTAATACAAAGTGTACTTTAAACAATCCGCACTTAGACTCCTAGTTTGTCTCACTCCTTCACTGATCTTGAACTTTCAGGACAGCGACCACACATTTATAACATGACCAGATTATATGATGAATGAGCTTTATAGACAGTGAACTCACATCAATAACAATGTTAAAGCACCATGGATCACCTATGCATTATTATACATGCTGCAGAGAATTAAATCTACTATGAGACTGTTAATAGATGAAAGATGTGCCTTGCAGAAGTACAATAATTTAAATCATTGTCAACAGTGGAACTCTTTACCCACCCCCTCTTAGTGGTTGATCACACTGTTCACAAAAGGTCATGTTCAGTTGAGTGCAACCAACATTATCATCATGTAATGATATGATTGATCGGTATCATCGTCAAGGAAGCTTTGAAAGAGAAGTTTGGACTCCAAGACAGCCCTCAAATTCCTCTATTTTTAAGCCGATATTTTATCCTTGATCATTAGTAAAAGAAAGAAGAAGAAGAAGAAAAAAAAAAAAAAAAAAAAAAAATCATCAATGTCCAAATGAGCTGTGTCTGAGATTCCAGAGTAAATGTCTGAGATCAGTGACTGAGTGAGAGTTTGCTACCTGACCTCTCTCACAAATCTTGGATAGGAATAGTAGTTTCTGTCTAGGTCCTGAAACATGTGGCAGGTGTGTCCACGATATGTCCACCAAGAACATGATCGCATCTCAGCATGTTAATAGTACCTCTCCAATAGACTAAGGATGCATGCAAAAAGGCAGGATAAGCTAACGTAACACCAAAAGAAGTGTGATTTTGAGGATGTTACATAATTACATGTAGATGGGCTTGGTCTTCTCTATATATACAAATAAAACGAGACACGAGTTAGGAAAGGATCACGGGGTGGGGTGGTTCCCTCAAGCCTTCCTGTTATATGAGATAGAGGACGAGGGAACCTCCTCTATCTATGGGTGCCAAGTGGCATTCATGTGAGTGGCCATGTGTGTTAATTGCATGGAGAGAGATTGAGAATAGTAAAGAACGACCACATGGTCGGGAGGAAGAAGTATTGCATGCATTCTCATACTTTTACTCTGTCAGTTCTGCATCATCATGCTCATGGAGGTTTTGGGTATTCTTTGCATTGTCATGCTCACCGAGGTTTTGGAATCGGAGATAGACAAAGCATACATGCAGCAGATGCATTGACCATGCCCATAGATCTTACTTGAACACATCAAACCTCAAATCTTTTGAACACATCAAACACATCTGATTTTTGCTTTATACAATACAACCATACTTTTCTTCAGTTGTCATCAATCATGGTTACAGTTATCCGTCACCTGCAAGAGAAGGCTCATTTGTTGGCCCCACGCATTTGTGTGCAAAAGCTCTTACACACCATGTGTTACATGTCCACTCTTCTTGAAGGGCTGCCTAGTACACTTGCCTAGTTGGCAAGCTTCACACATTTCATGTAGCGTTTGTGATGAACAATGTGATATACCTCTTACCAATTGCCTCTTCTCCATGTCCTTTAACCTCTAAATGTTGATGTGGCCACACCTCTTGTGCCACAAATCCAAGTCCCCAATCCTCTTGTCTCCATAGATAATGAACATTGCCTTGTTTCTTTTCCCTTTACCAATGTCAAGAGTGAACATCCTTCCTTCTCTTTGGCTATCAGATCATAGCCATTCCTTGGGTCTTACTTGGTATCCTCTCTCAACCATCTGCCCAAGAGATATTAGGTTCTTACTTGGTATCCTCTCTCAACCATCTGCCCAAGAGAGATTAGGTTCTTTGTAATAGTAGGAACATGCAATACCTCATATAGACTCCTTGCTTTGTGGTTGCCTTCAAGCTTCACATCTCCCATTTGTTGTATCTCATGCTCATCTCCAAAAAGCCTCTTTGCTTGGGTACTTGAAGGTTGTCGAAGTATTTCTCTCTACCTTACATGTGGTTACTACAACCACTATCTATATACCACACCTCATTCATAGCTAACAAATGCTCATTCTCTTATGTAGTTTAATGGTTATCATAGTTACCTTTCCCTTTGAATTTAGAATCACCTTGCTTTTGTCAACAATCCTTGGCATAATGTCCTCGCTTCCCACAATTGATGCATATATTTGAATTGGACTAGCCTCTACCTCCATAACCTCCTCCTCTTCCTCTTCCTCTTCCTCTTCCTCTTGAGGATTGACCTTCGTCTTGGCTTGATTGGTTCTCTTGATTGCTTTGGCTTCCTTGTTGAAAGTTGCTTCTCCCTCTTACTCTTGATCCACCTCTGTAGGCTTTGCCCCTTCCTCCTTTGCCTACATAGAAGAGTTGGACTTGGTTTCCCTTTGACTTGTTTCCTCCATGGTTTAGCTTCTCAATCACCATAAGAGAGGTAAGTTGCTCAAATTCGGGTAATGAATCTCTTACATACAGAGGTTGTGAATGCTTTCCATTTATAATCTTCCCTAAGCCCATAGGTGTGTGGGAAACTAAGTCTTCGTCATCTATGATACACCCTACTAAACCAAGTGCATTATAAAGCACATTGACCTTGAGAATGAAGTCATTTATACTCTGATTTGATGACTTGATAAGGTTGTTGAGATCATTCTCGAGCTAGATTTTTCTAGCCTTTGTAGAGGTAGAGTACACTGTTTTTAAACACTTTCAAACCTTCTAAGATGTATCTAGATCTTCGATATGACCTATGAGTTGCTTATGTGTTGAGATAGAATGAAGATCACTCTCTTATCTCTCCTCTAATTTTCAATAGGTGTACATGGATCTTTGTATGGCTTCATTTCAATACCACTAACCAACCCCCATAAACCCTTTTCCATGAGGAAGTTCGAGATTCTAAACTTCCAAGGTTGATAGTTACTCTTCTCAAGCTTCTCGACTATCTAGTAGCCACTGGCTCCTAATATTTCCTTGGACTATGATAGATCTGAGAAAAAATAATATGTTACCTTCCCACAAGAGCCTTGACGTGTCTTGAACCTTTGGTGATAATAGAAACTCTTCCTTGTTTCAAACCTTCCTCCAAGTATTCTTGGTCTTTGCTTCATACCTTGGCCCTCAAGCAACTTCAAGGCCTCCTCTTGATGTCCTCAATGCTCAATGTTGAGCTCTCTTACCACTAATGGCGTATATCACTTCCTAGTTGCATGAGAAATACGATGAACCCTTCCTAGGGCCACTCTATTGGTTTCCATAGTCAGCCACAACTTCAATTGCTCTCTAGAACAAAGGGCTGAACCTCCGAAACATTGCACATTGAAAATAGACTCTCTAGTTTTCCAACAACCCCTAGATCACTAAAATTGGATAATGTGAGGTATATTAATCTCCTTGCACAAGACAGAGTAATATCTCTCCAAACAAGTAGCTTCTTTGTATGTGTACTCTACACACACATATACTTCGAAATATGCAAAGACCATATGAGTGAGCTTTCAAGCTCAACATTATCAATGATGATAAATACTTGAAGCTAAGATTATACTCAAAAGAGAGGTTACAAGAGTACCAACAAGATGAACTATCTTGGCTATGAAACACAATGAGATATGGGTAGATAAAGATCTCTAACTATATAGAGATTCAGCTAGCTAGGGAGTAGCTTAGAACTAGAGTATATACATCAAATGAGAGCCTACAAGTGCACATATGATGCTAGAGGATGGTCACGACTCTTCTTCAATCTCCTCATTATATAATGCTTCAAAGTTGGTGTTGATTTTGAATCCAAATGAGGCCTCCAAATGTCCCGACTTTTCTCCATCAAGGTGATTAATTAGAAGACAGTTGAAAAACTCGTGAAAAAAATTGTTGAAGATTCACCAAAAAGTGTAGGTGATGTGGCACTTTGAGTTTAGCATTGATTCACACACTCCAATAGAGCCTTGAAGTGATTCTATCTACATGGTTCATTGAATTTTGAGTTGAAATCTGTTTATTTGATTTTGTAAATGTGAGTTTCGATTTTGAAATGTGATCTATCATCTAGCTTAATTTGCATTGTGATCTAATCGGAAATGAAGGGTCTGATAAAAAAAAAGGGGGAAAAAAATTTGTACACAACTTTATCCCAACTTAACGTTTGCAACTTCATCATGTTGATGACCTGTTGCCCATGATGTTGCGATCCCGTTGCTAACCACACTGCACCAAACTAGCTCAAAAACATTGAAGAGAATCAAGCAGGAAGCTATGACTACAAGCCTTAACATGTGATTCTCCATGAAAAAAGCTCAAGTTGTATTTTTTATTTAAGGAGGTTGCTAGCTAATGACAATGTGATATGGCAAGCAAGAAATTTAGAGATGAAGTCTTCAAATGACAAGTTGTATTTTTTATTTAAGGAGGTTGCTAGCTAATGACAATGTGATATGGCAAGCAAGAAATTTAGAGATGAAGTCTTCAAATGACAAGCCACACTACTATGATGAAGGAACTTCCCCATCAGCCTTCCAAAAATTAAAGCACTCTCCATGAACAATCTTTACGCCTCTCTCTAAATGAAAGAAAATAATAGTTCCATGTACTATTACTTTTAATTTTTGCAGAAAAATAGCATCCTTTATCTTCTTTATCATCTACTATCATTATATAAACAGTGATACATGCATGGACTTCAGCGATAGAGAGAGAGAGAGAGAGAGAGAGATACATTAACTTCTTCCAAAAGGCCAAACTTGGCCTATGAGACAAAACCATGTACAACTATGGTCATCCCTATGTAGAAGGGGGAAAAAAAGAGAAGGGGGAAAAAAAAGATGACAAAAGGGGAAGAAAAGGAGAGAGAGAGAGAGAGGAGAAAAAGTAAATGAGACACTTCATTCATCTAATGTGTACAGAACATCAGGTTCAAATGTTCAGAAACCACGTGATATGAATTTGTTATCAACATTGACTAATGTGAAAGTTTTGAATTTCTTATGAAGATGGTTTCTTATTTCATAAATGAATTTGTCGTCATAAGATGAATCTATAGACACAAGATAGATTGCTAGACGTACTTGAGAATCATAAGCATCATGTAAAACAACTTCAAATTGCTGAGTTGATCCTGGTATGGACAAGCCTGCAACAGTGTGGTCATTGTCGTAACAAGCTTGAGTGGATGTACCAGAGGAGAATTGCAATGTCCCATCCCAATCGTTACGGATTCCATTCACATTTTCACTGTCTATACGTCAATGAGCCAAAACATAACCTAGTTAAACATAGCATTTCTATTTTACTGAAGTACAATGTGAGATCCGCAAAAAAGCATATAATGCTCAAAAATTTAAAATCATACCTTGTTTAATTACTTTTTCGCAGTATGGACCAACTGTTTTATCAGGCCACTGTGACTCTGCTGCTTTTTTGTCAAAGCTGGTCTCTCCAGTGGATTGAAGATCATCAATATAGAATGTGTCAAAGTCAGTTTTCTCATCTGAATTCGGCTCTGATAATGTATAAGAATAGTCAGAAATAGGCCCCCCACTGTCCGAGCTGACAACAGGCTCATTGAATGTGTAATGTGTGCCAATAGCAGGTGCATACAAATGATATGATTCCTGATGCAGGTTAGAAAAGGATGTTGCTCCATGATGCATTAGCATATTTGTCTTGATCTGAAAAGGTGGTTAAACAGTGAATGACTTTTCAAAGTGCACCAACTCCACTACCAAAAGATTTGCTTTGTAAGAAGCATAGAAACCAACCTCTCTGACTTCCAGGTAATGAACCAGAACAATGTGTTCAAGTGCCCTGCAAAACAATCAGTGTAATGAACAGACTTTCTTGTGTGGCAGAAACTGGGAATTGTATTAGTACAAGGATACATTATTTCTGTTCCTACTTGTGTAAGTCAACAAGAATCCCATGAACAATTCTCTGCCTCAATATTTCAATATTTCTCAATTAGGATGAACAAAGGAGACAGCCCAAAAATTTACCTCATATTTGCAAAATAAAAAAAGACAAATCTTAGGGCTTACTTGTCCAGTAACCAGTATGATCGTCGCTGCAAGTTTGAGTCACCCTCACCATGAGCATAATATACATGGATCTTTTCCTCGCTTCCAACCTGAGACAAAGATCTTGATCACTTTTCTGGAAAAAACAAAAATGAGAATACTAAGCAAAACATCAACTGCATGCTGATATGCTGCGGTATGCAGCAGGCAACGGGAAGATGTTGCATTAATTGATAATTAATATGAAACAATCTGCTCAGACTGAAAAAGAATACAGCTGATGATGTTGTTGTTGAACCAACTGTGCATAAAACGTGGAAGTCGGAAACTCACCTTCAGATATTCATGTGCTTCTTTAACAGTTTTGTTATCCTTTCTTTTACGCCATGGATGGCCATCCCGACGAAAATTCCGAAGTATCTTTCTGTTGAATAACACTAATGTGCCACCTTTAAACAAAACACTAACTTTTAGCATCTAATCATTCATAGATGCTAAAAAACAACCTAAACTTAGAGTTCTAATTTACAGGTTTAGGCAACCCCCTTCACTATATCTAGTTAACTAGCTTCTGATTCATATCACTGCGGAACAGAGTTTAGGGACTTCATTAGAATAGGGATTTGAACTTTTTTCCATGAAAACAATGATTCATCCAGCAAAAGCAAGGGAGCTGCATTATCCACAAACCATAGGCATGAGGAACTAATCCATCAAACATGGGAATTCCAGGAAACAAAGAACTACTTAAAGCTGAGTCTACAAATAACCAAAATTTAAAACATACAGAGGATATTTCACATAGGCCCAATAACGTGTACTGATATTGACACTGATAGATATATAAGCCATACCTAGAGATGATATGCTTGAAACTGTGATGGCCAAGATAGAAGACACTATCCACTGCTGTATTTAGGAAAGTTCAGAACATCGGCATGAACGAGCTTTACCCAGTGGCAACACGCTTAGTACTGCTATAGAGAAATTCAATCAAGAGAAGGTAATGCTACAAATCAGACTAGCATCGGGAGACACGCACGTAGCATATCCTCCGTAGTCTAATTCGTGTAGATGATCCAAGTGAGACATGCTTACTCAAGCCTCTCTTTGGAAAGTCCATGTAGTTTATACAAATGCTCCACGAAGAGTTAAGCTAACTCACGACTCTTCATGCTGATATATGTTAATATAAACCTCACCATCTTCGTGAGTCAACCCAAATGGCACCATGAGCCCATCGGGTCTGGGGCAATCCAAGAAAGACCATTCACTATTGGGAATTTCCAATGGATGTAACAAACCAACTCGTCTCAATCACACAACTTTATTAAGTTTGCATTGCGAGCACTAGCACACATACCTCTCAACAAAGGTCCTCATGTGCATTGTGCTGCCAATAGAAATACTAACCTACCAAAGCCAAGATATGATGGTGTATGCTCGGGTGCCCTTCACTAGGTGCATCATGACACTCGTATAAAATACATTGACAAATATCATCATCATCATCATATGATACACACACCTTGCTATGCGTCAAAGTAATCCATTCTAGATGGATAAATTTTTGCTACCTTTCCAGGTTCCCTCAGGAGCTAGCTGACAAACAATATGATCGCCACATCTATTTAGGCTACCCAAGCTTGACAAAACTCATAGTTGAATCCCACCAAAGTGGTGATCACCGCAACAATGCCCCATAAGAGAAGGTAGAAATCAGTCCCTATATCTACAAAGGAAAGAGAATTCACCTCTACATCAAGCTCAAGGCATTAGCCATCGAAATCCCAAAATCAAACATTTGCATGAGTTCTATTCACTTCACCTTATGACCTTAGAGGGTTAGCTCATCATAGATATGCTTCAAGAATGGTGATCCTTCCATAAACCTCTTGGTTTTTAGGCCCACAATCAATATAGATCATAGAGACAATAGAGACATAATGGAGAATAGACAAGACATGAGAGAGAGAGAGAAAAGGAGCCATGCTCCACATAGAACATTACATTCCAATATGAAGTACATGAAGTTACTCGATAGCATAAAGGATCTACAACAAATACAAGCTGTCCATAATCCACATTCTACAAAGTTGAAGATGCTCTTCTCCAAATAGATAAAGTCCAAGATGCTACACACTTGGTAGATGATGGAAAAAACACAATTCCACCTCTCCAAGATGAAGAGACCTTCTCCACAAGCTCTCAAAGAGCACTCCAAAAGTGATGTTAAGAGTACCCAAGTACTTATGTTTATATAGACTTGTAGATTCACGCTTTTTTAAGTAAAAAAAAAACTCAAAAGTAGGGTTCCGTAATTTTTGAAAACCCTAATTTCTGAAAATTTACAAAAACCTTAATTTTGAGTTTTTTGAAAATTGTTTTATATATTGTTTTGGTCGATAAATCCATGTTGTTCGGGCACGATCCATACAATTCGTACCATATGATAGGATACAATACTATGTACGTACCTTAAGATTAGCATTTCCTATACGATATTGTACGTTCATAGGATATGATGACACATATATAAAGAGTATTTCTCACCATGAATATGCATAATATTGTATCTATACATGAAGATAAATGTCTTTTTAATTGGTGTAGTTGCAAAACCTTTGTATTTCCCTTCTAAATTGAAGTCAAAATGGAAAATAAAGCACATGTTCTTTTTTTTATGAATCGGTACAAATATGTATGAGTACGTACGGAATGAAAAGTATGTATGAGCGTGTTTGTACTCGTACGAATAGCAACTATGCAATAAATATATGTTATATTGCTCTTTGCTTTTAAAAACTGCTTTTCACACATGAAAAGTGCTTTTCACACTAATTTCAGAAATTAGGGTTTGACTTTTCCCCCTCGTTTACTACCAAATATTGAAACGTTAAATACCATTGAATAGCTCTTTATGACTATTTTCAAAATATGCAATAAAAATTTTAATTAAAAAGTAGCTTTGTATGGATTAAAGTAGGCACAAAGAGTTTGGTATGAGAATGATATGAGAAGATACATATTTATCTTCTATCTATTGGTTTCAAAACTCAGATGTAGTTCCTACTCTTTATGTGAAAGTTGAGAAAGATATTTTGATTATTATTATCATATATGTTGATGATATGATCATGACAAGTCCCAAGATTTCAAACCTTCAGTATTTTAAAGCATAATTTAAGTATACATTTGATGTTAATGTTTTAAGTATTTTACATTACTATCTTGGGATTGAGTTTATGTATAGGAATGAGTGTATCTACATAACACAACATAAATACATAGAGAAATTATTAAAAAGGTTTGGAATGACAGATTCCAAGCCTATGCAAACACGTATGGATGTTAATGTGTCATTACAAGCAGAAGGAGACTCAAAACCTTTTGATGCTACTTCGTATAGTCAATCAGTTGGTTGGTTGCTTGGTCTATTTATGTAATACACATCCGACCATTCAGTTTGCAGTTTCTCAAGTATCCAGGTTCGTGCATAGTCCGCTCAAGATTCATTGGAAAGCAATTAAGAGAAATTTCAGATGTTTGAAGGGATTTTCTAGGTACGCTATGGTATTTTCGAGATCGCCGCATTTTTTACTTAAAGGTTCTTTAGATTCTGATTGAGGGGACTCAAGAAGAAGAATAAGTGGCTATTATTTCTTTCTAAGAGATTGTCTTATCTCTTGGTTATCTAAGAAACAACATACATTTGCTACATCTTCAAGTGAAGCAGAGCATAGGGCTTTCTTTACAACTACACTTGAAGCTATTTGATTGCAGAAAATTCTGAGTTATCTTTATGTTAAAGTTAATCTTCCTATGCAAGTATTTTCAGACACTCAGGGTCCTATTGCTATTGCAAAGAACCTTGTTCATCATGCTAGGACAAAGCATATTGAAGTACATTAGCACTACGTTCGGGAACAGGTATCTAAGATGCACATTATGACGAAAAATCCTTTTTGAATGCCGATCACGCGAGCTTCACACAGAGATGTTCTGTTTTTTCGACCACCCGACCGCCGAGCTCTACAAGACTCTTATATTGAAGTACTCCGTCTTCCCTACTTGAGCCTTTCTCTCTATATGAGATAATCATCTCCCTTCTTCTACCCATCATATAAAACAATGCTCCTCATGGAGCCATGTGGCACAAAGCCATAATATGACATTTCCTTCCCCTTGAAAACATTTTCGTCCTCGAAAATGTAGATGAAATGTCCATAATGGTAGAAGAAAGTGCTCGGACTCCCCTGAACCCCATGTACTCTATGTACATGGTCATCTCTGTGTGTTGTTTCCCCATATCCTTCCCCTTAAGAAGTCTCATATAAGATCATCTCAAAGGTGGGAAACCGTCTGAGTGGTGCCTACTATCTCCCATATACACTCTACTTCAACATCATCCAAATGACCTAAGTCCATATGATGTATCCTCTATGGAGTAATAATATGTAAAGCAAGTGTGAAAGTGCCAAACTTATAAGCTTGACCGTATCATAATGGAGATAATAAACCATAGAATCCTCTGAAGTATAGAACAAAGTCCCATAAAAAGTGACTTCAAACCCATCTAGGAGTACATGAGAGATGTACATGGAGTATCATAATGGAGATAATAAACCATAGAATCCTCTGAAGTATAGAACAAAGTCCCATAACAAGTGACTTCAAACCCATCTAGGAGTACATGGTTAATGCTCCACCCCATAGTTGCATCGCAACGCGTTGCGAACGGTCTGCAACTTCGCCACCGCAACTTCGCAACGTTGCTATGTTCGCAACACATTGCTTTGCATTCATTTTTTTTTCATCCAAAAAATATATCTCTTCTAGGAGGGATAAAAAATTATCTATAACCTTATTCCAAATCTTCAAAAAATGTGGAGAATGAGAAAGACATAAAAAGCTTTAGAATAGTAGAGATTCATTTCTATATGGTTTTGGGCCTTATCATCTTGAAATAGATTAATATTTTAGAAATGATATGCATCGTTGCTTTCCACTATGGTATTTACTATTGTGATGGCACATGTGACTTCATATTTATCATTTGCTACTTATGGTTTATGCCATGACTGATATAATTTGTCATAATGATTCTCTATGTTTTTATTATGATGTATCAATGATCATGTATGATGTTACATTCTTAAATGTTATGTTATGAATCATGATCATCTCTCTCTATCTCTATCTGTCTCTTTATGTGTGTGTGTGTGTGTGTGTGTGTGTATATATATATATATATATATATATATATATATATATATATATATATATATATATATATATACATATATATTATAATGTATTTTATGGTATATATAGTCATATCCCACCTTATTATATATCATAGGACCCAATATACCTAAAAATATATATATAAAAATTTGAAAAATAAATAACTTTATCGCAACGCCTAGCTCCAAACGTTGCCCTCGTTGCTAACCCGTTGCTAACGCGTTGCCGTTGCCGTTGCTAAAACGTTGCTTTCCACTATGCTCCACCCTCATGGAAGAGTTGACATCATGCCAAAAAGGTAGTTTATCTTTAGGTGGACATTTATGCTCAATGCCTCACCCTTATGTGGCACCATCATTTTTCGATGACACTCTATTTTGTAAGGTCCCCATTATGAGGAGAAGCCATTTTAGAGTATTGGACATTGGCAGGTTCTTGACTTTGAGGTCAGATTGAAGTCTAGAGTACACCGTAGATGGATTGTTAGGAAGATTACGTCTAAGCTTTTGGATTCGGGATTGATTCTATGTGAGGATCAACCAAAATCAAGGGCGAGAAACAAAAATAACTTTCTTAACTTTGGGAAGGGTCTATTTGATGTGTGCCATTGGATCTAGACTTGATCCTAAGTGTGGATTAAGCAAGATCAGGAGCTACAAACAAATGGTTGTTGAACTTGCTTTTCTACCATTGGATTCGCACCATAAATCAATGATGGAGATTATTTTGGGCATGGTTCAAGCTACCACGACCTTAGAACATGGGAAGGAAGACTTATGCTTGGAGGACCTTATAAGGATGGTCCCCTCCATATATAGGATCATAGTTTGTAGTGTTTGGAACAATTAGGGTATCGATCTTAGTATCCATTGGGTTGGCCTATAGCCCGTCAACTAGCTTCTATCTAGATCACCATCTAAGCTCCATATTATCAGCCAGCTTTGATACCAAGCTTGAGAGATGACTATCTAGTATCCAGCCAACCTTATGCTTCTATATATAGCTCTCTTCAAGGGACTATCATCTATGGAAGGTGGATGCTAACCATCCAAGTGTCCACCATGTAACTACGTGTGTGCCAAGTGTCAAGTGGATGCTTCTAGAAGGCTCTAAAGCTCTTGGGGCAACACTTTCCCACGACTCTTGTAGGACTTGAATCGTAGAACTCCTTCTCGCCATCCATATGACTTAACTACTAGACCAAGCTACTTGCTTGTAGCACATGCACCTATGCATAAGTCTATCCTTGAGAGTTTGGCCTTAGACGAGAATGTCCAAACGGTGTCCGATTTCAATGTGTCTAAACATTCGGACACTCATGTCATAAGCTTACTTTATAACAGTATTTATGTATGTATGTATGTATGTATGGATGTATGTATGTATGTATGCATGCATGCATATATGCATTCATGCATGCATATTTATGAGCATCATGATGAGGACATAATTGAGGTTGCAGTTCAGTTGCAGCAATGGATGCTTTAGTGCATTTGGCAATCCAAATATGCATCGATAATTACAAGAAAAAAGGCTTTTTAAAAGATCTACCTCGAAAACATATGAAAAAGTTTATGATTACCTTTGTTGATGCACAAGAGGCTAACACTAGAGATCATATACGTCAGCCTATGACCATCATGTGTAGATGAAGGAACTTTGAGTAATAGAAGTTGTAGAATTGAGGGGAATTTCCTCAACCTGTACACTCTTTTGGATTGAAAGCAACCTTTCATCATTATGCTCTTTTTCAATCATCTCCAAAATAACTTCTTGTATTGGAAAACCCTTTTCTTTTGTGTTCATTGCAAGGCAGAGATTGGTATGAATATAAACCAATTTTTCTATGTTTTTTGTAACTTAAAGAAGCTTGATGCTAAAGGCAAAAAGCTTGATTTTTGTAATGAATGTCAATATGGAAAGCAAGTGAAACGTTCCTTTTACTCTAGTGTCTCTCGTAAGTCTTGTGTACTTGATCTTGTTCATTCTGATGTATGTAGCATGCCTACCAAATCTATGGGGGGTGCTTTGTATTTCGTTTCTTTTGTTGATGATTTCTTTAGAAAAATTTGGGTTCAATTGCTTAAGTCTAAGGATGAAGCATTTGCTGCGTTTAAGTATATTCATGCATTTGTGACAACCCAAACAAGTAAAAGGCTGAAATGCCTACGTACAGATAATGGGGGTGAGTACACAAGTGCTGAATTTAAGAAATTTTGTGAAAATTTGGTCATTAAGAGGGAGCTTACTGTTCCATACAGCCCCTCTTCTAATGGTGTGGTTGAACGCTATAATAGGACACTTTGTGAGAGGGTGAGATGCATGTTGTCCAGAGCTAATTTCCCTCATGGATTTTGGGGAGAGGCACTCAAAACTGCAGCACATATATGCAATAGATCCCCTCACATGTCTTTGAAAGGTTACATCCCTGAAGAGGTTTGGTCTGGCAAACCTGCTTCATATGATCACTTGCGTGTCTTTGATTGCGAGGCTTTGTGCATATAAGGCCTGAGCTGAGAAACAAACTTGATGCTAAGTCCATAAAAGGCCTCTTCATGGGATATGGTGAAGAAGATGAGATGGGCTACAGAATTTGGATACCTCAGCTCAAGAACGTTGTACGCAGCCGGGATGTTGTTTTTAATGAGGCGAGGCTGCTCCAAAACAATTGTGCCTCAAGAGATGACCATAAAAGGGTAAGATTTCAGCATGACCAGCCACCTGTTAGGCTCAATTTTGACCTTCAGAATGCACCACAAAGGACTGAAAATATTGATAATCCAGTGGTTTTGGAGCCAAAAGATAATGGACAGCAAGATGAGGCTCCTGAAGGGCATATGCAGC
>CM035412.1:126152211-126159711 GCA_020310875.1 Ceratopteris richardii | reverse complement strand
TGCATACATACATATATGCATTCTTTGAGGGTCAAGACCTAATATTGACCAATAATTATCTAGTACAGATAAAGAAAACTCACAAGCCACAAAAATTAACAAATTGACATCTCTTCCACATAGTCAATGATGATGCACGGACAAAAAATGCAAATAGTTAAGAGCTTTGGAGACCAGTCACCATATCCATCTTTTGGAATTGAACATTCCACTTGCAAGAGTGTTACACATAAAGATCATTGAACAATTCTCATAAAAAAATGGAATTCCATATCCTCTTCAATATTCTTCTCCTAAACTGCTTCTACGGCCAGTACCGTACTAATAGGTGCAATAACAACCCTTTCGACAGCCATTCTTGAAAGAGAGGCAAGCTTCTCCTTCTTTGTAGCAATAAGCTCCACAATATATTTTCCTTCTAATAAACAATCTATCCTTTCATCATCAACTTTAGCTCCCACTAGACCTAGGATAAACTTAATGTCATCCAATAGAAAGCAAAAACTTGTCACCCAACCGTGTGAGTAGGTAAGTTGTAACCACCTTCATGGCAAGAAGCCCTTCAAAAAGGCTGCAAACATAAGTGGGGAAAATCGTAAACTTCTGAAGTGTTTTCCTCTTCATTTTGGCTCACCACTATCAGCCGTCCCCGTCCCGAATTGGGTTTATCACATGAGGGGGTCCCGGGAACGCATCCCGAGAATGGGAGCTTGTTTCACAAAAATGCTTGGGAACATTTTCCGTCCCGTATATCTGTCCCCTAGATTTTGGGGTCAGGGACGGCGTCCCGATGTCCCTAAGGTCCCGGGACGTGTCCCCTTGTGACTATGGTACTTACGTACATACATACATACATACACACACACATATATATTATGCATATGCATATGTATATATATATTACACACACACACACACACACACACATATATATATATATATATATATATATATATATATATATATATATATATATATATATATATATATATTCATTCATTTATTTCTTTATTTATATGCATTCATGCATGTAAAGTGTATACATTGAATGTGCATTGTGTCATGCATGCACTATATATGTGTATGCATGTATCTATGTGTGTACACATGAATGTATGCATGCATGTATTGTTGGAGATAGATGTCTGCGGAAGCACGCGAACAGCACAAGGAAGAAGAAGAAGCTTGGAGCACAAACACACAATACTGAACGTATTACTAGAGAATGTATAAAGATAAGTAGCCCATTAGGGCAATAGGCGTATATACAAGCCGGGAAAAAAAACCTCCTAAAGAGGGAAAAAAGTCCTCCGGCGGTCCTAGTGTGTTCACACACATCACTACCTAAATATATCAACAAATCCCCCCTGGGAGTGATTCGGTGAACAAGGAGCTCGCACTCATGTATAAGGAAGTGCTAAGCTATGTGGAAATCACTCCACAAAAGGAAGTAAGCCCAAAGCTTTGCGGAAAGCTTCAAACTTCTCCCTAGGCAAAGCCTTCGTGAAAAGGTATGCAATGTTCTCTTGCGTGGGCACATATGCCAAGCTGATCTCCCAGCAGAGAACCTCTCCCTGACATAGTGATAATGCACCTCAATGTGCTTAGTGCGAGCATGGAACACAGGATTCCTCGCAACTGCCAATGCGCTCTGACTGTCAGTGAAGATGGTGGTGGCAGAAGACTGGCCAACACCCAAATCAGCCATAAGGCGTCTGAGCCACACACACTCAACATCTGGAAGTGGCCACAGTAGGCTCCTTCTTGCTCAACCAAGATATACATGAGCTACCAAGCATGAAGCAAAAACCACTGGTGGACACACGAGTGTCATAGCAACCAGCCCAATCTTAGTCAGAAAAAGCATGCAAATCTGGCGGTAGTGATCCCCCCTTGGGATAAAACAACCCAAGTAGCCGAGTACCGCTCAAGTAGCGAAAGATACGCTTAACCGCCTTCCAATGCGTGACTCCTGGGCAATGCATAAACCTGCTCATATGTGACACAGCAAACTGAATATCTGGCCGAGTAATGCATAAGTAAATCAAGCATCCAACAGCCTTCTGATAGAGAACAGCAACAAATGCATCTCCAGCATCATGAAGACTCAATCGTAAACCTGTCTCCATAGGAGTGGCAATAGGCTTACAGTCTTCAAGGCCAAAACGCTGCAATAATGTGTCAATAAATTTCATTTGACACAGCCATTCAACCATCAACTTGCATAAACTGAATGCCCAAATAGTGATGCAAATGCCCTATATCAGACATCTCAAATGAGGCATGCAAATCAGCCTTGAAATCCGCAATATGCTTCTCAAGCAGCATGTCGTCAACATAGACAACAATGATCAGAAGCACATATTGCCTTTCATCATCAACCGAAGAGTAGAAGCAAAACTCTGATATGAATCAGGAAGACCATTCAGAACGGTCTGCACAAGTCTTTGATATAACCTCATCAGCAGAAACCAATTATTCCTTCAAGTCTTTGATCTTTGTTAGGAAACTGTCCATAGAATCACCTTCATTCATGTGCTCACTCTCCAACTGTTTTCGGAGGTAAGCAAAACGAGCCTCATTCCTAGCTTGGTACAATGTGGTAAGTGTATCCCAAGCATCCTTAGTTGTTCTACAAGAGCGAATGTGAGGAATAATGGCACGTTTGACAGACAAAGCTATCAATGCATGTGTCTGGGCATCTCTGCCATCCCAACGAATCTGCTCTGCAGTAGGTGTAGAAGAAACAGCAGCACGAACAGGAATCTGCACAATATCATCTTCGACACTATCTTTAGCACCTGTATTTGCAGTACCTGTTCTTACAGGTGTAACAGGACGTCTTTCAACACCCTGCACAATGTTCCACAATCCTTTTGCAACCAATACATGTCGCATCATATAAGCCCATAATGGGTAGTTGGTACCATCCAACTTATCCTCAACCGCCAACATACGGAATACATCACCACTTTCAGCCATGGCCGGTGACTAAAATACCTTGATGCAAAAAATTGACCGTATCTCAAAAAGTTGAAGAGAACTGCCCAGGCGAATGTAGAAGACTTCGAGACGCTTATACTGGCGAACAGAAACTGGTATCTACCTTTGGCACAAAAAGACGAAATAGCCTGCACAAGCACTGCGATAATGCGTTCGGAGGCCGAAACGAGCTCAGATCGTGAAATTTGTCTGACACACCATGAGAATGCTCAACAAATTTCGTGCAACTCTAAGACTGCAAACGGAGGAGTTTCGACGGCGCCCTAGATGAAGGGACGACCTCCTCTGATACCAATTGTTGGAGATAAATGTCTGCGGAAGCACGCGAACAGCACAAGGAAGAAGAAGAAGCTTGGAGCACAAACACACAATACTGAACGTATTACTAGAGAATGTACAAAGATAAGTAACCCATTAGGGCAATAGGCGTATATACAAGCCGGGGAAAAAAACCTCCTAAAGAGGGAAAAAAGTGCCCCAGCGGTCCTAGTGTGTTCACACACATCACTACCTAAATATATCAACATGTATGTTCTAAGTTCTAACTTTTATGTGACATAATAGTACTAAGTACATGTGGAGCATAGCACCATAGGTTTTGTGTCACATTATAGATGCATTCAGCAATGCAATGAGTGACGAATGTATATATGTAACATGAGTGTGAATGTACCGATGGACTTTGGACAAAGCATGTAAGAGAGAGCTCAGCGACTCCTAAGACAAGCCACTATCGAAAAAACCATGCGATATTGTTTTTTTAAGTCCAGGTTCCATACAATCGAAATCCATCCACTCTAGTAAGACGGAAACTCCAAGTGAAGAGGGCACGAGTCAAGGGGGACTCACTAAAGGACATACAAGCTCTTCCTATTTCTGATCAAGGTTATGTGGCAGTGCAACGTAATGTTCTTCCTTCATCTTCGCGTACATATGCATGAAAAAGAGCCCCTTATCCCTCTATCCACATACCCCATAGTACCTCACCTATTCCAACCACATTATCACCATCACCTCACATTATTTCCACTCTAGATGCATCATCCGCAGTACAAATCACACATATGTCACCTTCCATCCCTATTCAAACTCCAAATTACCCATTTTCCGAAGTTGACTAAATTAAATTAACCTATTTTTACAAAGTTGCCTATTCTTTATAAATTATGTCGAACGTTGCCTATTCTTTATAAATTATGTCGAACGTTGCCTATTTTTACAAGTTGACTACCTTATAAAAGTGGTCTACTTTTAATATTTTAAATTTAGACTACCATTTCACTTTTAAAAAAAAAAAGAGACTACATTTCCCAGTGACGTGCACATGATTGCCATGGACTAAATTCCCACTCACTAGCACGTGGATTGTTGATGGACTCATGGACTGCGCCCAATGGAGGAGGGCCAACCAAATACCAGAATTTGGAAGAGTGACGAAGGAGGAAACGACTGAGTGGACCAGAGAGTGAAAATGTCAGAATTGTCAGAATTGCCACTGATCTTACAAAGGGAAGAAACTGATTTTGTCCCTTTTGCTACCAGCCAGCTCCTACCAGTCCCAGAAAAACTATATAAGAAGACCTCTCCATCAAAGAGAGGGGAAAGACACACAGAGAGAGAGAAAGAAAGAAAGAAGAAAGAAAGAAAGACTTTTTAACGTCCATTAGAGGCCAAAATCGGCCTATGAGACAAAACATATACATCAGTATGATCCAATCCACTGTGATCCAAAACGAAAATAAAGTGTGAGTACTGCAAACGGGTATAAAAGGAGGGATAGTAGCTGGTATCAAGGGTGTGGGGTGCTATGGGTATGCACTCTATATGCTCAATGGGTGAGATACAAACATGATATGCATAGGGAGGGGAGGCTCGATGGTATCACAACCCCCTAAATGCCTGGAGTGGGTGTAGGATATAATGCATCGGTGGGTAAGGCATCATGGCGATCCTCAAAATGCTCTGGGCGTCCAAATCGATAGGGGTGCGCTGCTGACGTCTTTGTATCTCCATGTCATGGCGTGCGTGAATCGCCTGAATCTCTCTCTGATGTGGACGAGCTCTCCGGACAAGGGGTCTCGGTCGTCGACGCTGTCGTCTAAGCTCCTCTGCTCTGTGTAATGTGACACCCCGCATCGAGCTGGGCCCTCGAGTGTATGTGGGTCTGAAAAAATCTGTAATATAAGTCTGAGGGGGGGGGGTCAGGTGTATCTCCATCTGCTGCTGGAGGAGTGATGCGCGACGGTGCTGGAGCTCTACTAGGAAACGACCTAGAGGGCGCTGGTCCTCTGTCCCCAATAAAGCCCTGATCTCTCTAGGCCCCCTGAAGAGCTGTGGGTAGCGGTCTCTGATGTCCTCATATGCCTGGCATCTACATGTGTAGTGCTCCTCGTCCTCCACCTCCTCTCTACATATCCTGCATAATCGCTCATCCCTGGGGGTATGTGTGGCTCGCCCAATCTCAATCTCGAGCTGGTGTGATGATACTCTGAGCTGCCCAATGGCCACTCTCTCAGCTGGTGCCATATATGTATCCATGTATCATGGTCTCTGAATGAAACCATCCGCAGTCACAGTCAGGAAGTGCTCTCTGTAGTGTTGCCTCTTTGTGGGAAGAGGCTCCCGTGGTGCTATCCATGTCTCCATGACGTGTATCTGTAGTAGGTCCTGACGGATGATCCTATTCCTCTCCAAACGAGAGAGGGTAATGTGGGGGGAAGAGAGGTCATACTGAAAAGGGGGGAGATCCGTAATGCTCATGCCATGGTCTGCTAACCATCGGTAAGTCTGTGCATACCATACTCTCTCATGCCCTGTCTCTGCCAAATGTCTAGAGCTCTCAAATGCAAGCCTGGTGAGTCGGCTAGTGGGGAGCTCTCTGACTCTCAGAATAAAGGTCACCAACTGGAAGAGGGCCTCCACTAGCATCGGTGGTGTGCCAAGCTCAGCTCGTATAATGTCATGTGGAACGGAGGGCTTGCTGCGCAGCAAGCGTGATATCATGGTGAGAATGCACAGCTAAAGTATTGCATTTCACTTCTGTGTGTGGGCAGAGCCCTTAGCCTATCACTAGTACTTCATTAGGTAGAATAGATATCAGCTAGCTTGGCACTGAGTGACAGTGGGCAAGCAGTGGTTAGCTATTCTTCTCTGTTGAGTCTTCAAACTGCAACCCACAGTGCGTATTACACTTAAGAGGACACACCACATTGAGCAGTACAACAAGAAATTGATCTATAATTACCTATCATTTGAAGAAGAGAAGTCTTGCTGCTCCCTATTTCAGAGAACCCTATATTCAGTTAAGGTTTACAGATTTTACCATATTTTCCAGCATACAGGCTGTATTTCCTACATATAGTCCTGCTTCATCATTATTCCAGCACATTCATGCTTCCTACAAACTCTTTAGCACTATCTTATCATACATTTGTACCTAGAACCCTCATATACTCGGCCTATTTCCAGATTTGTATTATTACACACATTGACAGTTATTCATTCATCAAGTAAATTTCTATTTTAAGAGCAGCATATTTTTGCTTGTCAATTCTCTCGTCTCTTGTCTATTTCTTGTAGTCATTCATCTAATTTATTTAGTTCAAGGTGTATGTGCTTAAGGTTCCAAGCATTGGAAAGATCCCGTTGAATTTATATTGGGCCTACTTCACTTCCAACAATGCATACATTCATGCATGCATACATATACAAATAGGCATGCATACATATGTACACAAATAGAATTTCATATTTATTTCATCGAGCATGTAGAAAAGTAAGCATGTTTGAAAAGATAAAAAGAATGTTAAACCTGCCTATCAAATAATCAAAATATTCATAATGAGAAAAGAATGTCCCTTGATTCTAGTCATAAATCTACATAAAACAGTTTGATTAGAGAAGATGTGGTTGTCGTCACATACTTGGGGGCAATGTTAGAGGCTCCTTGCTAATGGAAAACCTGGAATGATTAATAAGGACCTCATAGATCTCAGTGGGCCGCAACCAGCGTAAATTTGCTTCTTGCCACAATTTTCGTAAGTCAATATCTGCAAATGTTAGAGGAGTTAAAATGAAACAGGCCCTGGGCGCATATCATTGATGAAATAAAATGAAGATTCAAACTGCACATATTTTAAGCAAGAAAATGGTGGATGATTGATGGGACACTAGTGCTTATGCATATAAATAACTCTCAAGTCCTGAAAAGTGACCAAACCTTACAGCACAGCCACTACATCTGCTACACCTACATTTCATTTGGTTATATTTTACAGGCCTATAGCCAAGTTTCGAACAGACGGGAACATGCAAAATAAAAGATGGTTATTGGGTCTCATATGCTTAGACATGAAAAAGCCAGGCAATTGAAGTGCTTCACCCAAGAGATGGAAACAACTGATACATGATAGAGTGATAGAAGTAAAGGCGAACCCAAGACCTGCACACATAAGTACAATGTACATTTTAAATTGAATTGATTTAACATGGATCACA
>CM035412.1:126132211-126147211 GCA_020310875.1 Ceratopteris richardii | reverse complement strand
GCGATAGCTATAGCACTATGGCTATCTGAAAATATCTCAATGGGTTCATGTACTCTTACATCAAGATAATTGAAAATCTTCTGTAACCAAACTGACTCTAGAGTAGCTGTAAATGTTGTACGATATTCAGCTTCACATGATGAAGTGGCAATAGTGGGTTGTCTCTTCCAAAGCCATGAGATAAGACAATCTCCAAGATAAAAACAAAATCCACTAGTACTTCTTCTTGTGTCTGTATCACCTGCCCAATCAGAATCTGAAAATCCTTTTAGTAACAAATGTGTAGGTTTCGAAAATACCATAGCAAAATTTGAAGTCCCCTTCAAATATCGAAAGATCCGCTTTACTGCTTTCCAATGTAACATTGTCGGATTCTGCATAAACCTTGATACTTGAAAAACTGCAAAATGTATATAGGACGTGTATTACAAAAATATATCAAGCAACCAACTGCTTGACTATATAGAGTAGCATCAAATAGCTCTGCATCTGCTACCATTTGTAAAGACATGTTCTGATCCATAGGTGTTCGCATAGGTTTAGAATCACTCATCTGAAACCTCTCTAAAAGTTTCTCAATGTACTTCTACTGTGTCATATAGATACACTCATCTCGAAACAGAAACTGAATCCCAAGATAATAATGCAAAATGCCTAAATCATTCACATCAAATGTTTGCTTCAATCGTTCTTTGAACATCTGCATCTCTGGGACCTGTGACTATAATATCATCCACATAAATGATTGCTATAATCATCATACCTGTTTCAGCTTTGACATAAAGAGTAGGAGCTCTATCTGAGTTATGGAAACCAATGGATAAAAGAAATATATGTATCTTTTCATACCATGCTCTAGGTGCCTATTTTAAACCATACAAAGCTTTTATAAGCTTACACACTAAGTGTTCTTTACCTGTCTCTTCAAAACCTTCTGGCGGCTGAATATACACATCCTCGTGTAAATCATCATTAAGAAAAGAAGTCTTAATGTCAAGTTGATATATATGCCAACCAAAATGTGCTTCTAAAGCAAGTATTGACCTAATAACAGTCATCCTAGACATAGGAGCGAATGTCTCATCATAATCAATACCTTTTTGTTGTTCATATCTTTTGACAACTAACCTGGCCTTGTATCTATCAATAGTACCATCTGCTTTCCTTTTGATTTTGAAGATCCATTTTACACCTATAGCCTTCTTTCCCTCTCGTAACTCACACAACTGTCAAGTTTGATTCTTATGAATAGAATCAATCTCTTCTTGCATAGCTTTTCTCCAAAATAGGAATATTAAGTGCATCTTTAACACATGCAGGTTCATCTTCAACTGTCGTAAGTGCCAAAATATCATGAATCTCAAAGTCTTCAGCAAAACTTACATGATATCTTTGTTGTTGCTGTCTAGTCTGACTTCATGTTCTTACATGATCTTGTTGTTGTTGTCTAGTCTGACTCCTTGTTCTTCCTGTAAAAGTCTTTATACCACTATCTTTCAAAGTCTGATAGAACCAAGTAGGTGTATCTTTAAATAGTGGTGAAACTCTTTCTGTCCCTTCAGCTTCCACAGGTTCTCAAACTTGTCCTGCCGAGGTACTAGGACTTTCTGGAACTCTAACTTCTTCCATTTCTGGAACCAAAGTCTCTTGTGGAACTGGATCTTCAGAAGGTTGTGAAATTCCTCTTTCTTCAACTTTTTCTTGAATCCTAGGAATTTTAACTCCCTCCTCATATGGCTGAACATGTACATCCAGAATCTTTCTATCTGCAACATTACCTGATGCCTTTTTCTTTTCTGCTTCAATCCTTTTATAACATGCTTCTTTTAAATGTCTAGGTCTCTTGCAGTAAAAACATATTACTTCCTTCTTCTTAGAAGACTTCTCTTTAGATGTAGTAGAAACAAAATCTGAAGTAGAAGGTGAGAGGGACCTACTTTCCTTCTTGGATTGCTTTTCCTTCTTATCTTTCTTCTTCTTTTTACCCTTTGATGAAGATGAAAGTGTTTCTTCATTTCTTCCATTCCCTTCAATTGATCATCATCTTGAAGTAACAAGAACTCTAGCTCTTCAAATGTAACCTCTCTATCTCTGTAAGGATAAGAGTGGTTATAAAAGATCGATATGAAATAGGAAGTGAATTAATCAACGTATTTACCATTTCTTCATCTAATATCTCAACTCCTACATTTAGAAGTTATCTCTCAAGTCAATGAGTCTCGTAATGTGGGTTTGAATTGTCTCACCAGCTTTCATCCTTGTATTTGCTAGTTGTCTCCTCAAGTGAGCTTTCCGCGCAGGATTTCTGCTCTGAAAACGATTCTCAAGCTTCAACCAAGCTTGTCTAGAACTTCTGCAAGATCTGATCTGTGGTAGAATATGCTTTTTAACACTCATTGCTATGAATGAAAGTGCTAAAGCATCTTTAACATCCCACCTTGTCTGATCTTCAGTAGGAGGAACGGTAGGTAAAGACCTACATGTGACTCTGGATGTCGAAGTAGTTACCTCTTCTTCAATTGGTTATGTAATAGTAACTCGAGTACATCTTGAAGCTGCTGTGGCTCCTTCTTCGCCTTCTCGTCTTGGTCTTGTTAAGGATCCATTGACGATACTCCATAAATCCTTTGTCACTAAAATATTCATCATCATGAAACTCCACATGGGATAATTAGAAGATCCATCCAACTTGTCTTCAATCTCAATTCTAATCTCACTCATCTTAACTAAGTGTGTATGTCAATTATGCTCTTATACCAAGCAATTAAGCTCTGATACCAAGTGTTGGAATTTGGGGCCCTAGGATCGTTCAAAACTAAAACTTTTTGAGCATACACACTTAATTAATTAAGATGATAAGTGAGAGATAGAAAGAAAGAGATCTTGAGACAAGGATAGAGAACGTAAGCTAAATGCTTACTCACTAAAAAAATAGATGTCCAAATTACAACATGGGAGTACTACTCAACCATATAAAGTGATGCACTCACTAATGGAAGAATATCCAAGAAGATGATATACAAAATTTAGATTATGTTGAAATAATCTAAGTGTATGTGAAGTAAATGAGCAAGAAACAACAAAATCAAGCACCTCTAATTTGTGTATCCTACAACTTTGTAAAGTGTTGCGAAACCCTCTCTGAATAAGCAATGGAAACGTCCCCATATCTCATAATACATTGGGCAATGAAATTTCTAGCTCCCATATCGTATGCTCGACACATCGCATGAGTTTGGAGAGTGGTTCAAAACCTCTTTGAGTAAGCAATGGAAATGTCTTCATGTTGTTGGAAGCAATGTCAACATGGTCCAACAATTAACTTCACTAAGTAGCTCCATCTTCAAGTCTCATACGGGCGCAGCGCGCATATATCATTTTCTTTATAGATATACTATAGAACAAAAGCTGACGAGCGCTGTGGTCTAGCTCAAACGATTCTAAAAGCTTCTTCAACCCACCCGGGTTCAAGTCCCGTGGGCGGTAGCGAACACAATTTTCTTTTCTTTTGAAAAGCAATACGTTTTTGGATAGATCGCGAGAATAGCTTTTCACGAGCTTAGCGATCATGCTTGAATTAATCGTAGCTTTTACGATGCAGCGCGTTTGGAGCTTCAATCAAAACTATATAAGGAGGGAAAGGCTCATTGTTAAATCTCACTCAAGGAGAACTCATCAAGAGTCTCTCAAGGAGATCAAGGAGGAGGAGTCTCACAGCTTGAGAGGCATTGAGAAAACTTGCTCAAAAATCATAGAGATTGACTCAAAGGCATGTTATATATTATTTTGGGCAAATCACTACCACTAAAGAGTAGGTCTTGGATTCTACTCCAACTAGAGGTACATTGATTGATTACATACTAGACCTAAGGAGTCCCAAGCACTCACAACTAAAAAGGAGGGCATCCTCGCATTAAAGTTGTTAGAGATGAGGATTCAAATAATTTTGGGGTGCTACATGCAATACTAGTAGGGATCTTAACCATGGAGGGTATGGAAGTCATTTGACATTGATCAATTGTTCAATTTTCTTCAAGATGGAGCAATACCCCTTTCATAGCTTATGTTGTTAAACCCTTCATGATCTTGTACTTCATTAGATTGTATCTCATTGTTTTGCCCATTCAGCCTCTTTCTTCTTTGCTTTCTTTGTAAGTACTGTAAAGAGAATGATCATATCATAAAAAACTGTCCAAAACTAGCTCTTAAAGAGGCAAAGAAGAAAGAGGCTCAATGGTTGTTGCAGAGGCCTCTACACCAAAAACAGAGTATGCTAATCTTGTGCAGGAAGAAGAATGGGCGTTTACTACTGTCTCCAGTTTTGACCCATCTTCTCAAGAGAAGTGCATGTCTGCAGTAGACTCAGATGTTTGGTATTTTGACAGTGGGGCGACCAAACATATTACCTTGCAGCGCAGTTTCTTCTCTTCACTCGAGCCTTCCCCTACAGGAATACTGTTACATGTGCCAACAACTCCTCTTATCCTGTTATGGGAGTTGGTAAGATCATTTTGACTACTGTTGATGGTAGTTCTTTCACTTTGTCAAATGCTTTATTTGTGCCAGGGATCAAAAAGAACCTATTATCAGTTTCTGCATTAGCCAAGATTGGCTTGGTTGTGAAATTTGTTGATGACAAGTGTGCAGTTCATGATCTGTCAAATGGCAATGTGATTATTGCTTCTGGCATTTTATGTCGTGGGCTGTATAAGCTCATAGACTATGAAAGATTTATAAATGATTTGACATGTGCAGTAAATGATTCTCGGGCTATGTCAGATGCAAAGCTTTGGCATGCACTCTTTGGTCATCTGAATTTTGCTAGTTTTCTACGCCTGCAGAAATCTGAAATGGTGTCCTCTTTGCCCAAACTTGAGGCACCTGGAAAACATGTTTGTGAAGGCTGTATTTTGGGCAAAATGCAGCGTTCATCCTTTCCAAAAGATGCTTCAATTCGAGCTATTCAAAAATAGAAGCTTGTACATAGTGATGTCTGTGGTCCTATGCAGACACCTTCTTTTGGGAATTATCTTTACTTCGTGACTTTCATCGATGATTTTTCGAGGCATGCATCGGTATCTCCATTGAAGGCAAAGTCCGAAGTGTTCATGTGCTTCAAACAATTCTTGGTTTTGGCTGAGAATCTGTCAGCATGTAAAAGGGCACCCTCCGTTCTGATCGAGGAGGGGAATATATGTCTTCTGATTTTATTACATTTCTGGCTGAACGTGGGATAAAACACCAGTGTACAGTGCCGTATACACCTCAATCGAATGGAGTTGCTGAACGAAAGAAGAGGTCACTCATGGAGATGGCCAGGTGCATGGTCAAGAGTCAGGCTTTACCACATAGTTTCCGGCTTGAGGATGTCATGTGTGCAGCATATGTACTGAACAGGTTTCCCACTAAAGCGCTGCAGTCTATCACTCCATATGAGGCTTGGCAAGACCGCAAGCCATCAATTGCTTATCTGCGTGTTTTTGGTTGTTTGGCATATGCATTAGTGCCTGAACAACATCGCAGAAAATTGGATGATAAAGCAGTAAAATGTATTTTTGTTGGGTACAGTTCTGAAAGTAAAGGCTATCGTATGTATCATCCACAGACTAAACGCATTCTGGTTAGCCGTGATTTTGTTTTTGTGGAAGATGCTATTCAGCCATTGCTTTCATGTACTAAGGAGACATCTGTTAGCTCCAAAGAAATGTATGATACCTTGCTTCCTCTTTTTATAGGTGGACAGTCTAGCGCTGGTCCCAATCAGGGAACTTCTCAGCCTTTGCAGGTTTCATGTGATGATGCAGATCATTCCATTTCTGATGCAGATTTACATGATGCACTAGTTGATGAGAGAGCTGATATTGAGCAGGCAAAAACTATGCCAAAATGGCTGGTGCAGACTTTGCTGACAGCAAATTAGATGCACCTCTGTCATATTGTACTCGTTCAGGCTCTCATAGTGCCTCTTTTGCATCATGTTGCTATGCTATGGCCACATGTAATCTCTATGATGAGAATGAGCCTGTTTTGTTTGATGAAGCACAAAATTCAAAATATTGGATGCCTTCTATGCAATCTGAATATGATGCTATAATGAAGAATGGTACTTGGTCTTTATGTGACTTGCCTCTAGGCAAGAAGACCATTGGCACTAAGTGGGTAATCAAGCTGAAGCGTAAACCGGATGGTATAGTTGACAAGTATAAGGCTAGGCTTGTTGCAAAGGATTATGCACAAGAAAGAGGCATTGATTTTGATGAGACCTTAGCACCCACATGCCGTATGACTACTGTTCGGAGCATCTGTGCACTTGCACCTCATCATGGTTGGAATGTACATCAGTTTGACATTAAAAAAGCATTTCTGAATGGTGACTTGCATGAAGAAGTGTATGTTTTTCAGCCCCATGAATTTGTGCAGAAAGGGCATGAAAACCAGGTGTGCACGTTAAAGAAGGCATTATATGGTTTAAAGCAAGCACCACGTTCTTGGTATGAGAAGCTACATGCCTATCTGATTGCACATGGTTTTGAAAACAGTCCAACTGAAAGCACCTTATATGTTAAGCATGCTAATGATATGCTTCTGATCGTTGTTATCTATGTTGACGGCATGCTTCTCACTGGTCCTATTGAGGAGCATATTGCTGATGTTAAGGCTGATTTGCATGCCTCATTTGAGATGTCTGACTTGAGGCATTTGCATCACTATTTGGGCATTCAGTTTATGCAAGTTGATGGTGGAACGGCTTTGTGTCAAACGAAATATATTGACACGTTATTGCTTCGTTTTGGCCTTGAAGATTGTAAGCCTATTGCCACTCCTATGGAGACAGGTTTACGATTTAGTCTTCATGATGCTGGAGATGCCTTTGATGCTGTTCTCTATCAGCAGGCTGTTGGATGCTTGATTTACTTATGCATTACTCGGCCAGATATTCAGTTTACTGTCTCACAAATGAGCAGGTTTATGCATTGCCCAGGAGTCACGCAATGGAAGGCGGTTAAGCGCATCTTTCGCTACTTGAGTGGTACTCGGCTACTTGGGTTGTTTTATCCCAAGGGGGAATCACTACCGCCAGATTTGCATGCTTTTTCTGACTCTGATTGGGCTGGTTGCTATGACACTCGTGTGTCCATTAATGGCTTTTGCTTCATGCTTGGTAGCTCATGTATATCTTGGTTGAGCAAGAAGTAGCCTACTGTGGCCACTTCCAGTTTCGAGGCTCAGTATAGGGAAGCTTTCACAGAGACTGTTGAGTGTGTGTGGCTTAGAAGCCTTATGGCTGATTCGGGTGTTGGTCAGACTTCTTCCACCACCATCTTCACTGAAAGTCAGAGCGCATTGGCAGTTGCGAGGAACCCTGTGTTCCATGCTAGCACTAAGCACATTGAGGTGCATTATCACTATGACAGGGAGAGGTTCTCTACTGGGGAGATCAGCTTGGCATATGTGCCCACGCAGGAGAACATTGAAGACCTTTTCACGAAGGCTCTGTCTAGGGAGAAGTTTGAAGCTTTCCACAAAGCTTTGGGCTTACTTCCTTTTGTGGAGTGATTTCCACATAGCTTGGCACTTCCTTATACATGAGTGCCATCTACTTGTTCACCGCATCACTCCCAAGGGGGATTTGTTGATATATTTAGGTAGTGATGTGTGTGAACACTCTAGGATCGCCGGTGCACTTTTTTCCCTCTTTAGGAGGTTTTTTTCCCCGGCTTGTATATACACCTATTGCCCTAATGGGCTACTTATCTTTGTACATTCTCTAGTAATACATTCAGTATTGTGTGTTGTGCTCCAAGCTTCTTCTTCTTCCTTCTGATGTTCGCGTGCTTCCGCATACGTCTAACTCCAACACACATGTACTTCAATCTTCCCTCCTTAATTAGGATGTTGTGTTGGTAAATTTGATCCTATTTTGTTCTCAACTTTGTTGATAAACCACTCTAAATATGTGAAACCTCTTATTTGGTTGAAAGCAAAGATCCATATAAACCTAGGATAGTCATTCATAAATTTCACAAACAAATAACTTGTCATGGATCTTATCCTCATAGACATTTCTTATGTATTATTTTGCCCAATATTGAAGTTGCTAAAGTCACTTTATTTGTCTTTGTTGTTTGGACCTTTAAAAGATGTTCACACCATTTTCATACATATTTCTTATGTATTATTTTGCCCAATATTGAAGCTGCTAAAGGCATTTTATTTGTCTTTGTGTTGTTTTGACCTTTAAAAAATGTTCACACCCTACTATATATCCAAGGGCCCAAAAGGCACCATTTTAAAATAAAACTTGTCTTCTACCTCAAAATCTTAGACTTTTGGACTTCTCCTTCTCCTTCTCCTTCTCCTTCTCCTTCTCCTTCTCCTTCTCCTTCTCCTTCTCCTTCTTCTCCATCTCCTTCTTCTTCTTCTTCTTCTTCTTCTTCTTCTTCTTCTTCTTATTCTTCTTCTTCTTCTTCTTCTTCTTCGTCTCATTCTTCAAATTTTTGCGTGAATATTAAGATTCCATAGCCAGCCACATTCTTTTTTCTTCTTATGCACTTTCCTTCGGCCAAATTGAAATTCATATCCTAACTCACAAGTCTATTAAGCTCATAAAGATCATCCCTAATCATCTATGGTTGACCTTTGACCTCATCTTGCCTCAAGTTCACGAACCTACCAATGTCTAACACTCTCATATGGCTTCTTCTGATAATGGGGACCTTCAAAATTAGAATATCATGGAGTAATGGTGGTCCTTTATGAGGGTGAGGCACTAATCATACCTAAGCGAGTGGAATTTGCCCTAACATTCTAGTTAAGGTAGACACATGGAAACCTCTCCAATGATCCCCTCCTTAGACCAAACTAAGAGAAATTGGAGGACTGATTTCAAAGCTTCATTGAGGTGTCTCAGCCAAGCTTAAGATCCTTGATCCTCTCATATGAATACTAATCATGAGGATAGCTGTCAAGTGATCATATAGGCAGAAAAAAACATTGAACATATTAATTCCTAAAAACCGTATGCACAAAACCAAACAAGCCTCTTGCCACCATGTGTATGCATCTATATGTGCATAAAAGTCATGTCCATATATATATATATATATATATATATATATATATATATATATATATATATATATATATATATATATATATATATATATATATATATATATATATATATATATATATATATATATATATATATATATATATATATATGTACACAAAGACATGCAGGTATATACATGAGTACAATTTGCAGTTTCCTCGAAGATCCTACTGACAAAATTCTAGAAAACCAAGAATTTTGTTTCTTTTAAGTTCATGTGGTCTCTATGGCTGTGCTCCTTATTATCCCCCTGTCCCTTTTTCTTACCCCTCCCCCCCCCCCGGGAAGGGGGGGCATTATTGAAGAAGCATGTGGGAATATTTAAATTCCAATTGGAGATTGTAAACGACAGAGGCCTACAGCATAATCACACAATTTTTTTCTTCTCTGCTTGAATGATTCCTTATACGCATTTATGTACGCATATTAGCTGCCTTTCATATTTCCTTCTTTTCAACTTTGTAGATTTCACAGAAGGGTGGTTAATAAAGAACCATGTGGCAATATTTAAATTCCAATTGGAGATTGTAAACGACAGAATAATGTCACACGATTTCTATCTTCTCCCCTTGAATGATCCCTTATATGCATCCATGTACGCATATTGGTTGCCTTTCAGTTGTAATTCATATCAACTTTGTAAATTTCACGATATTATAGACAAGAGTATAGTTCAATTACTTGCGTGATCTTATGTTTATAAGAGAAGAGCCATGGTGAATTTTCTTTTCTTTCCTTTCCTTTTTGCATGTATATGTGTTTACGGTAACCGTTATGTGTCTTTTTGTGTCTCTGCAGACTTCTCAAACATTCATATCTGTAGACTATACATATGCACAGTTGCAGAAATGCATATGCGTATCTGTGTTTCCATAATCCCACATACGAATGCTATTAGCATATATTCATAGATGTATGCATGCGCAAATGAACAATTTAGATTGACATAGCATAAATTTTTTTATTATCAAGATAATATAGATCACCTGAATCCACTTATCCATTTAGCTCTCTCTCTCTCTCTCTCTCTCTCTCTCTCTCTCTCTCTCTCTCTCTCTCTCTCTACAATGTCTTGCACACTGCACAGAGACAGCAATAAGACAAGTTACGCACCATCCTGAGAGGAAGTCATTGCAGGGAAAGCTTTGCACACAGCGCGTCTTACTTTCACCTGGGCTTGAGAAGAAAATGGACAGACACAAAACCAAAAATATAGATGGGCTTCAGAGGAAGATAGATAGAGACAAAACGAGAGAGAGAGAGAGAGAGAGAGAGAGAGGGGGAAGAAGGCCCGGCCCCCTGGATTCCTTGGCACGCTGACTCCTGAGATACAGTTCATACAGATAGTTCTATCGTTGACGCCCACCATGACCGGCTCTGTAGATAATGGCCCACGCTAGCATTTATGATAGCATTTGCTTCTTATTTAAAGAATGTAGTCCTGGTCCACGTCCTGTAGGAGCTTTGGCCTCTTGAGGCGGAGGTCCAAGGTTCAAGTCTCAGGCTGGACATGTTATGGCTTAGGCCAGTTAAACCAAGTTGTAACCATGTCTCTCAGTTGTAACATTGTCTAACCCCTGCTTTGTGGGATACGGGGGGTCCCGCTGGTGCTATGCCCATTCACTTGTACAGTTGCAATTTCAAAGTTAAAGTCCGGGGGAGTAGGCTTCGGCTGAACCTCCATTTTTAAAAAAAAAGAATGTAGTCCTGGTGTCCACGTCCTGTAGGACAGTTGGTTGAGCTTTGGCCTCTTGAGGCGGAGGTCCAAGGTTCAAGTCCCAGGCTGGACATGTTATGGCTTAGGCCAGTTAAACCCAATTGCAACTATGTCTCTCAGTTGTAACCTTGTCTAACCCCTGCTTTGTGGGATACGGGGGGTCCCGCGGGTGCTATGCCCATTCACTTGTACAGTTGCAATTTCAAAGTTAAAGTCCGGGGGAGTAGGCTTCGGCTGAACCTCCATTTGAAAAAAAAAAAAAGAATGTAGTCCTGGTGGTTGGGCCTCTCGCCTCTTGAGGCGGGGGCATGGGTTCAACCCCTCGCAGCAACATGTAGGGACATATAAATCCCAGGAACTGATGTATGTGGCTGTTGGCCATCGTTTGACCATCTCCGCGGTAGTTGTGACCGCCGTTTAACCCAGTTGTAAATCTCTGTTCTTGTGGGATAAGGGGGGTCCCATGGTTACTATGCCCTTCCTTGTACAGTTGTAATTTCAAAGTTAAAGTCCGGGGGAGTAGGCCTCGGCCGAACCTCCATTTAAAAAAAAAAAAAAGAATGTAGTCCTCACCGGGCCCACATTGACTTGAGGTGGGGGCGAGGGTTCCCAGTTTGCTGGCTTAGTGGTTGAGCCTCTCACCTCTTGAGGCGGGGGTGAGGGTTCAATCCCTAGCAGCAACATGCAAGGGACATGTAATCTGGAATGATGTTGCATTGTGGCTGAGTGCCACCGTTTTCTATCCCTGCGGTAGTGTTGACCACCGTTTAACCCAGTCTTGTAAACCCCTCTTCTTGTGAGATAAGGGGGGTCCCATGGGTACTATGCCCTTCCTTGTACAGTTGCAATTTCAAAGTTAAAGTCCGGGGGAGTAGGCCTAGGCCGAACCTCCATTTAAAAAAAAAATGTAGTCCTCACTGGGCCCACATTGACTTGATGGCATCTTTTACACCAACCAGGCAAATTTTATTAGTTTTTACATTGCTCCAAATTCCTCGGTGGATGATTTTTCACATAAGCATCGATTTTTTAATCTTGATGAGGGGATGCCAAAGGGATTGGAACTTGAGATCCCACTTAAAACTCGACCAATCTAGACACCATCTCTTATTAAGCGTGATTTGAAAGTCCGCATTCTTCTTGAATCTCGGGGTTTTATCAAGACTATTGTCGTTGTGCCATCTAAGACCCTCAAGGTGAGGAGAGTCATGCCCAATTAGGAGGCGAGTTCTCGAGCCCTCCCAAGCATTGAATTTGCTTCGTAACATGCAGCATTCTTCATAGTCCACTCTCCTAGCCGCATCAATGTCCTCAAATCCAATCCATTGGCATGTTTTTTGATTCCATTGATGGTTCCACAAACGAAAACCTTTGTTCCAAAGCTTCCTAGCTTTTTGAAGGTTCCAAGGTTCAACATCTTTGATGCCCTTGATAAGGAACTAAATCGAATCATTTTGTCTAATATCGACTGCCCATTTCCAATCTTCATTGATCTTCACAAACTGCTTCATCTTGTTCCAACTCTTCCAATGGGAGCAAACTAAGCTCGAGCCTCTGAGAGATACCTAATAGGGGGAGAACAAAACAGTGAGAAGATTGAGACCCTTCCATCCTAGAAGGCCCACAATCCTAAGAGCGTTCTTGTTTCTAAAAATGTTTTTGGCTCAAGAGGCATCCCTATAGCCAAGCTTTAATTAACCATTTGGCCTCCAGTTTATTGGCCATTCCTTCAATTTCTAGAATTCTCAAACCACCTCGATCTTAATGGCTTATGCAAGAAGCCCATTTAATTTTGGGGACACTCTTTCTGTTAGGGTCTCCCATCTAGAGAAAGTTTATGCAAAGTCTTTCCAACTTGACAATCTCTTGGTCCTTCTGTCTCCAGGAAGAGAGAAAGTAAATAATCAAAGAAAGAAGGAATGTGTTAGCTGCAAGAGAACGAGGATTATGACCACCACCTGCTAGAGAGATTACTCTCCTCCCAACCAAATGCCTCTATATATAGCTCTCTTCAAGGGACTCCCTACTTGGGCGAGTGGATACTAACCATCCATGTGTCGGCCATGTAACTACATGTGCGCCAAGTGTCCCAGTTAGCCAGAGTTAACTCAAGTGGATGCTTCTAGAAGGTTCTAAATCTCTTTGCCCATGGGGATTGAACCCAAGACCTCCTCCTTCATATCCTTCAGTCTTAACCACTAGGATAAGTGGATCAATTGGTTACAAGAGTAAATGACCTTCTAGTAAGTCTAGACTCGAGATCTTTGGTCATACATACGGATGACCAAACAGTGTTTGATTTCAGATCTGTCTGAACTAGCCGGACCCTTAGATCATAGACTTACTTTATTACATTCTTGACCCCTTGGAAAATATTTTCATCCTCAAAATTAGAGCTATATAACTATTGTAGGCAACCCCCGAGCCTCATGTTCTAAACTGGAAGAACATGGTCATGTTCTAGAACTGGAAGAACATGTCTCATCGTTGTGGTGGCATCCCTTTCAAAACACTATCTCGCTTTGCACTTTGATAAACTGGTCAAAGTTCAAAGTAGTGAATGAATAATAAGGGTGGATCTAAAAACATCCCTGGCCAATTCATAGTTTCTAGATGTGCGATCTAGGCACAAACATATGAAATGGATGGATTTCAATTACTATTCCATTTCTAGGCATGACTAGCACATGGACTTAGTAATGAAGGTGGATTCTGATCCCTCACAAGACTTTGAGAACTCTTGATTCGCTTGAATTTGATTTGGAGAGCTTGGAGTTTGGTTGTCCCAAACATCTAACTTGGATGTTTGTACAATGGTTTACTCCTAGCCAACAGTTACTTGATTTTTTCACCCGACCGAAGGACTACTTTGTCCTAATGGGTTTGAAAATCCTATGTAAGATGAAGAAGTGTGCCGTTTACTTTGGATCAACCATACTATAATTTGACCAGTTCAAATTCAAAATGAAAAATGTCCAACTTAGGACAGTTTTCTCAAAGACTTGAGCTAGAAGTTCTTGGGAATTGTCAATCTGATGAGCAATTCCTAACTTCTCTATTCCAGAGTATAATGGACTCTAGGAAATTATTTATGCTATAACTTGAAGCAAACTTAAATAAATAAGTCCATTTAGACTTATTATCTTTTGAAGATTGAAAAGGTTCTTGTACAAAACATCTATCTGGGATGTTTAATTTAGTTACTTGGTTCTAACCGACTAACTCTTGACTTTTGTGAAAAAATCAAATACCATATATGAGTCAATTCCAAAAGATTTGGAAAGCTGAAAGAAAGAACTAAAACTCTGTTCAACCAATTCAAACTTTGAAGATACGTAAACTTGCTATGAGTCAAAGTCTAGATGACTCACGACTTTAACTTCAAAGAGAAATAAGCTGGATTTTTTCTATCTTTAAGAGAAATAGAAGGATTTTTCTATCTTTAAGAGAAATAAGCTAGATTCTCAAAAAGATTCAGAGTATTTTTTTTTTTTTTGAAAGTACAAGGAATTTGAAATGTCCACCGGGTGGGAATTGAACCCTGGCACTCTGCCCCATGACATTCAATACTAACCACTACACCACACCCTTTTGGACGATTCAAAGCAAATTTAAAACATCATCCAACCACAAAATACTAGCGTGGTAATCAACATCAGTGTGTCGATCCATTGAGGTTCTATTGATGAGTTTTACTTAAATAATGCTTCACTTGAGACTAAGTTCATGTCTATATTCAATCTTTATGACTCTTTACTAGGAATGCAATTCTTGTGCATTCCTTTGAATCAAAAAGATTGAATTTTCCAAGTTACACTAGGAACTTGGTGCTTAACTTAGTCAATCTATCCTTAGTTGAAAGGATTAGTTCAAAGTCAAAGTCTCTCTCTTCCATAAATTTATCAAATATTTCTGACTGACAACACAAGCTTGAAGTGTTCCAGAATAAGAACAAATCTTTTGTCCTTTTTTTAAAAGAAGATTTTGGAAGTTACTTACTTCATATCTTCTTAAATTCGTCTTGAAGTAGCTTGAGATCATGTCTTTATCCTCCTTGAATTTAAACTTCTTCTTTGAAGTTTGCATTTTCTTGAGGATCATATCTAACTTCAAGATCCAATCTAGGACTAAAAGATAATTATCATCCCACGGTCCGAAGTCCCATACC
>CM035412.1:126092833-126095333 GCA_020310875.1 Ceratopteris richardii | reverse complement strand
TGCAGACAGGTGGACATGTCGATGAAGATGCGAGAGGATGGACAAAGATGGTAAGTGGAATGATTGGATTTTGGTACTAACCGATGATTGTATGAGGGCGATTGCAGGTGCTACATCGAGGAAGAAGAGAATAGGCATACAAGGTAAAGATTTGTATTTGATTGAGTGATGATCACATGTTGGATAACTTGAGTGCAGGTAGCATATCGCTCGTCGAGGACGACTTCGCAATTAAGAAGAGGGGAGTATGTTAGCTCAAGAAATGGTTGGTTTTTATGCACTAATGTGTTGCTATTTGGCAGAAGAAGATGTTTGATTACAGGTACTTGAAGAGTGATCGAATGTTTGAAGGGAGGTATTTGCAACTACATGACGACATCTTGCTCAGAGGGGAATTCCCTTGGTGTTTGGAGTTCCGATTATGGAAAATATAAGCATGTCCAAGATGTAATTACTTGTTTGAGCAGATGCAATTTGAAGGAATCTATCCAGATTTAAACACTTCTGTCCATATCATGAAATGCTAACAATATACACAGATTTACCACAAGTTTTTGGACACATTCAGGCGTTCAGAGTTCACATTTGGTGATAACCCTATTGCTTCGGATATTTTATGGAGAAGTACCCAAGTGTTATCCCAAAGGCTGTTTCATTTGTCTATGCACTGAAATCTTGTGGCGTGCTAATGGCTATCGATAAAGTTGGCTGCAGTTTGGTTGACATGGTTGTCGTGAGACATGTATGCCAAATGTGGTGACTTTTCAAAGGCACAAGATGTACTACAAAACCTTCCTTTTCGTGATGTTGTATCATGGAGTGCACTGATTGTAGGATATGCCAAAGAGGGCCAAGCTGAGCAAGCATTGAAATGTTTTCATCGCATGCAGCATGAGGGCATCCGTCCTAATGCAGTGACATATGCATGCATATTGAAGGCTTACGCGGCTCTCGGAGCTCTTAATGAAGGGAAAAAAATCCATGATGTGGTAAAAAACCAAGGATTATTGCAGAATAATGTTGAACTGGGCACTGCTCTTGTGGACATGTATGCTAAATGTGGTGCTCTTTCCAAGGCGAAATGTGTTTTTGATAGCCTTTTGCATCGAGATGTTGTTTGTTGGAATGCCTTAATCGTAGGCTATATGCATGATGGACAAGGTGAACGGGCATTGGACTGCTTCAAACGAATGAAGCATGATGGTATCACTCCTGATGCAACAACATATGCATGCATGTTAAAAGCATGTGCTTCTATTGGTGCATGTGATGAAGGGCAGAAGATCCATGATGAGATTGAAAGACAAGGATTGTTGGAAGTTGACATTATGGTTGGCAATGCACTTGTGGATATGTATGCCAAGTGTGGAAAACTTTCAAAGGCACAAGAAGTGCTTCACCAGCTCCCTTTTCGTGATGTTGTCTCTTGGAATGCGTTGATTACAGGATTTGCACAGGGAGGTTTAGGTGAACAAGCTCTAAGCTGCTTTGAGAAGATGCAAAGTGAGGGCATATCTCCAGATGCAGTATCATTTCTTTGTATACTCAATGTTTGTAGTCATCTTGGTCTTGTTGACAAAGGTTATGAATATTTTGTAAATATGACAACCAAATATGGAATAATCCCAAATTCAGAATGCTTTACTTGTATAATTGACCTATTTGGACGTGAAGGACATCTAGAAAAGGCAGTGCAACTGATCCAGGAGATGCCAGTATTTGATCGATCAGCAAACTGGATTGCTCTTTTGAGTGCAAGCCATAAATGGGGAGATATCAAAGTTGGGAGATTGGCATATGAACAGGCTTCACAGGTGGATAAAATGCATGGGCCAGCTGTCCTTCTCATGGCAAACATGTATTCATCAGCGGAGGGGGGAGGTTATCTCTTATTATTGTGTTGTGTGGTTCTAGGGAGCGACAGCAAAAAGGGTCTCTCTCTCTCTCTCCATTCTTCTTCGCCAAGAAACGGGAGGGGCGCGTGTTTTTTGCATTGTCAAAAAGGGGGGCTTCTTCTTGGTGTTGTCGACAACAGGTGACGAAGGCAGTCCAGGTGATGAAGAAGGAGGAGGGAACTCTCATTTATCTCTGCTGGTAGACAACATCGGACGAGTTTTTTCATTATTACAGCAGTATCTATTGTTCCTTGATCTACACTTTGGAGGGGAGTAACCATCAGGAAGGCCATTCACTCAGCATGCACAGGGGTGCTGGAGGAGAACCTCTTGGTTTTTGAAGAGGGACCTGCACCTTGTTCCTCTAATCAAAAGTTGTTCCCTTATGCCTGCTCCTACTACAAAGGAAGCTGCTATGCGCTTGGTTCCTTCCCTGTTGGGTCCGGTGTGTCTTCCCATCTTCGAGCTTTGTGCAATCCGTCGGTTGGGCATTTGGATGAATCAATTGACATGGATGGCAGATGTGTCGATATAATCATGCATCTCTTTCATGTACCTTTAAGCGCACAGATGGAAGATCAAAGTGCAACCTGGAGCAACTCCTG
>CM035412.1:126040333-126087833 GCA_020310875.1 Ceratopteris richardii | reverse complement strand
ATGAAGATATCGAAGACCACAGATTGATAGCGCAAGTGCTCACAGGTTTGAGAGGAGATGAAAGGTGGAAACCTTTTGTACTTTCAACTGAACTCTCTTTAAATCATTTTGTTCTAGATTTAAATCAGTTGCTAGGATTGATGCTCACATATGAGCAGGACATGAAGAACAAAAAGAAAGGAGATAAAGGTAAGTCAAAAGATGAAGAAGAGTCAAGTTCTCAGGTTTATTATGCTAGAGGCAAAGGCACCGGCAGAGGAAGAGCAAGAGGCTTTGGAAGAGGAAGAAGCAGTCAGAATATCAACAAGAAAGCTTGCTGGATTTGTGGACTAAGTAATCATCTGGCTTATGACTGTTGGCATAATCAACAAGGTTCAAATCAAAATCAGAATAGTAATAGCAGAGGCAGAAGCGGAAGATATCAAAGAGGTAGACAAAACCAAAGAAGAGGCTATGGCAGAGGTGGAACAAGAAGTTGGGGACAAAATCAATCCTACAACACCACCTACAACAACTACGCAAATGACACGCATAATGAAAGTCATACATCGTTGATGATGAACTCTATCAGCATATCAGAAAACGAAGACCTAAAGGTATTTTACATTGACTCCGGATGTTCTAATCATTTGTCAGGAAATATAGAATTGATGTCAGAACTGGAAAAAGGTAGTTCGTGTCACACTGTTCAAACAGGTGACAATACAAGACATAGTGTTCATTCAATTAGAAAAGTGAAGTGTAAGAGTGGAGCAGATTTGCTAACCAATGTTTTGTATGTTCCGAAAATACCAAAAAATTTGATCAGCGTAGGACAGATAGTTGAGAAAGGTTTTCAGGTCAGATTTACAAATAAAGGAGTATTTGTACAAGATCCCGAGAACGGATACAATCAGATCGTCTCTGGTAAGAAAGAAGGCAGACTCTTTACTTTAAGAGTACAAGGGAACATTGGCCAAGCATTGCTCACACATAAGGAAAAGGTGATTACAGAACTTGATCTCTAGCATAAGAGATTAGGTCATTTTAATGAAAAAGGAATTAAAGCTATGATTGCAAATCAGTCTGTATTGGGTTTACCAAACGTACAGAACCAACATATGATTCATAAGTGTGAAGCTTATCAGATGGGAAAAGCCCACAGATTACCTTTCCAGAAGAAAGGATTCAAACATGATGAAGTACTTGAACTCATACATACAGATGTATGGGTCCAACAAAAGAAGGATCGATCAGCGGTTCAAGGTACTATGTTTTATTCATTGATGATGCTACAAGATGGATAACGTTATATGTCTTAAAAGAAAAATCAGAAGTATTTGAAGCCTTCAAGCATTTTCATGCATACGCTGAAAGACTCACAGGACGAAAGCTTAAGAGACTGAGGTTTGATGGAGGGGGAGAATACTTCTCCCGAGAGTTCAATGATTATCTTTGGAATGCAGGTATCAAAAGAGAAATAACTTGCAGGTATACACCGCAACAAAACGGAGTAGCAGAAAGAAGAAACCGAACTCTAGTTGAGTTTGCACGAGCCATGTTAAACGAGAAGGATTGTCCAAATTATCTTTGGGCTGAAGTCGTAAACACAGCGACATACTTGGTAAACAGACTACCATGTACAACTTTAGATGGAATGACCCCTTATGAAGCTTGGTGGGGAAAGAAGCCAACACTTGATCACTGCAAAGTGTTTGGATCAGTCGCTTATGCTTATGTACCATCTCAACTCAGACATAAGCTTGAACCGAAAGCAGAAAAATATGTGTTCGTTGGATACGATGAAAGATAGATGGGTTACAGGTTATGGAGTCCTCTAACTAAGCAGTTTATTGTTTCAAGAGATGTTACGTTTGATGAACAGAAAAGCTGGTATACAGATCAAGGTCAAACAACTGAAGAATTTGAAGAAGAGGTAAGAAGAAAAGAGAAAGGGAAATCAATTGTGCAGGTAAATAGAGATGAAGATCATATGAAGGCAAGTACGTCTAGGACCGGATCAGGTATGAGAAATGAAGATGAAGAAGTGTATTCAAACACTTATGAAGAATTTGAACCAAGAAGGTCAAGTAGGATTAGAAGACAACCGGAAAGGTACTCGTATGATACTTCATACATAACTCAGAAAGACTATGCATATATGGTCAAAGATGATGAAGAACCTCAGAGCTATGCTGAAGCTAAAGGAAAGAAGCAATGGGAAGAAGCAATGGAAGAAGAGTTTATAGCACTGGAGGAGAACAAGACATGGGAACTTGTTTCGAAACCAAATGGTAAGAAAGTAATTGGAAGTAAATGGGTTTACAAATTAAAGAAGCTTGCAGATGGAAGGATAGCCAGATATAAGGCTAGACTGGTAGTCAAAGGCTATGCTCAGACGCATGGCATAGATTACGACGAAACGTTTAGTCCGGTGGCAAAAATGTCAACCATAAGGACAGTGATTGCTATAGCAGCATCAAAAGGATGGAAGCTAAGTCAGCTAGACATTAAGAATGCATTTTTGAACGGATATATATCAGATGAAGTTTACATGGAGCAGCCTGAAGGGTAAGCTCCAGATACCCAAAATTTGTGTGCAGGTTAAGAAAAGCACTTTATGGACTAAAGCAAGCTCCAAGAGCTTGGAACAACAGACTCGTGAAGTATCTAAACGAACTTGGATACCAAAATTCAAAGGCAGATGCAAGTCTACTCATTAAAAGAACAGACGAAGGAATGATCTACATTTGCATTTATGTAGACGACATAATAATTACAGGTACCTCAGATGCTGGAATCACAGAGGTGAAGAAACTGCTTGAAAAGGAGTTTAAGATCAGTGACCTAGGAAAGTTGTCATACTTTCTTGGAATGGAAGTCACTCATACAGATCACGGCGTATATGTATCACAAGAAAGGTATCTTCTGAATATATTGAAGAAATTTGATATGCAGAATTGCAGAGAAGCTTCAACACCGCTTGAAGCCAATCACAAGCTCAGTAAATATGATGGTGCAGATTACAAAGATGTGACAAAGTATCAGTCGTTAGTAGGAAGTCTGATTTATGCTACACTAACGAGACCTGACTTGAGCTATGCAGTGGGAGTTTTATCACAGTTTATGCATTGTCCGAAAGACCCACATTGGATTGCAGGTCAAAGAGTTCTCAGATATATAAAGAGAACTATTAAGGAAGGATTATACTATCCTTATACATCAGATATAAATTTGAGAGCCTACAGTGAGTCAGACTGGGCAGGTAACCAGGATGACAGAAGATCAACACATGGGTATATGATATACCTAGGAGATAAGCTAGTAAACTGGTGCTCAAAGAAACAACACACAATGGCTTTAGCATCAACAGAAGCTGAATACAAAGGACTAGTAGAAGCAGCTAAAGAAGTAATATGGATGCAGACCTTGCTCAAAAGCTTGGGCATTGATCAAGGTATACCAATTATACATGGAGACAATATGAGCTCTCTATATCTTGCAGCGAATCCGGTGTTTCACGCAAGAACAAAACACATAGAGATTCAGTATCATTTCCTGAGGGAAAAGGTAATGGAGAAGGAGTTAGAAATTGTATACACTCCGACAAAAGATCAGATTGCAGATATGCTGACGAAGAGTTTGGATGGAACAAAGATAAACAGATTCAAAGAAAAGGCAGGTATAAAAGAAAGAAAGATATATGAAGACCGGAAGATGCAAATTAGTGATTGAGGGGGAGCTGTTGAAGAAGCACTCACGAATTTGGCATCCAGACAAAAAAAAAAGGAAGGAGAAAAGACAAAGAGAAGCAAAATTAAAGAAGCACGACCGAACTGTACAACGTGCAGAATCAAAAAACCGAATCAAGAATTGTAAATATGAGAACAGGACGAGTAACAGAGTAGTGAACAGGGGAGTGCGCATAACGCACATAAAGAAGGATCGTGGAGCATACCGAAAGTGAAAGGCGCGGAAGAGCGTGGAAGAATGAAGACTATATATATCAATCAAGAATCGAGCAAGAGAGAGAGATGAAATATAGCAGAAGCGCAGAGACGCAGAGATACAGATATACAGATAGAGAGAGAGATAGAAGACACCAGAGATCGCATATGTAGTATAGAAGACGCCATAGATCGCGTAGGTAAAGATGAATAACAGAAACCTCAAATGTCAGGTATTCATCTGAGAGAGATGGTAATAAGAAACTACTCAGTGTAGGAGAGTTTCTATAGCTTGAGCAAGAAGAGGCCAAGCTTGTTTGTACACATCTTCTCTAATAGAAAACACATGTTCATGTGGAAGCTCTACGCGCATTCTTTGTATGAGTAGAAGTTTGAATATTCTATGTTACGGTTAACGTTAGTTAACAATTACAGTTTCACCGTATACGTACTTTTCATTTGACTCTCCTCATCAGGTCATCCCTATCTCTAGAGGGCCCTTCTTCGATCATGACATGGTAGCAGTCTATCGTTACCCGACCAGTTCTAATGTCCAAGACTTCTTTTCTCATTTGCTTTCCCCTTCTAACCCCGCTTTCATGCTGAAGTGTTTGGATTTGTTTTTTTAAGTTTTTGTTTTCCCCCTTTAACTCTTTATTCTCACTTTCGACCGATCGCATTTGCTTTTCCCAATTTCCTAAGACTTGTGCCAATTTCACTTGATTTTCCTCTATTCTCTCCATCTTGACCTTATCGCCATCCCGCTCCACATGCAGCCAATTGACTTGACATTCCAGGCTCTTCACAAGCTCTACCAAGCCTTGGTCCGGAGATCCAGTGTCCTTGCTCTCACTTGCTCTTGCAGTCTCTGTCGACGAAGTAACTCCGCTCTTGTCAACCTCGACATATAGAGAAGATACACACCTATCAGGTCCAATTGTTGCAACCTTTCTGACATTCACTTCTTTTGAGCTACACATGTGCTCACATAACTGCTTTTTCCTGCAGTCCTCACATGTGGGGACAAAATCCAATGGGGTGCATATGCGAGGGCAATATTTGGCTATATGCCCCACCTGCTCGCAACTCCAGCATCTCACATAATTTGATATAGGGCCAAATCGCCACCCTTGGTTCACATGATGTCTCATGGTCGGACCAGAATATATCAATCTCCTATTTTGTCCAGAATTCATTTGCCTCATGTTGGTCTTCTCAAAACCACAGGCTTGCCTTTGTTGAGCCATTTCTTTAATGAAGATCAGAGCAGATTTGGGATCGACTTGGCTGTGCCACACGATTGGGGCACCAAGCGAACTCGTAGCACTCTCTATGAGATGTGCTAAGCCAATTCCCGGCAAACGCACCAAAATGTTTAGCCTCTTAGTCCAAGGGAAAGTACACATATACACTTATGTTCTGCCCAAACTCTTGGAAATCATTCGAGTCGTATTGCTTGAAGGTCGCAATTATATCTTCAACATGTAATTTCATGCTCTCAACAACTACCTCGTACACATTTGTACTTATGCACTCCTGCTCTTCCAAGGTCCCTTTCACTCATGCACATTCCTATGTACACAGACATCCTCTACCTCCTTGTCCATATAAACCCAAACCTACATGCATTCACTTCCTCATATACTCTCGAACATGGACACTCGCACGCACTCAGACTATCTACCACTTCGAAGCATACCAACAACCTCTCAAGACTTGAAGTCAAATGACCGAATCATCAAATGTACCCAAATCTTGTCATGGGAACACACACACACCCACTTTCATTCTCCCTCGTGCTCTCACATGCATCCGCACCCACAGAAGATTGTGAAATTGAACATGGAATCTCAACACGAGAGTTAAACTAGATAGAAGGGTTCAAGTTCATAGAGTTTCGATAGTTCACCATCAATATCTGGAGATATTCACAAGCTTTGAATCATTCAAATAAAACACACAGCTGAAGAGTTTACTCCACTGAAGCGACAAGTAATGCACAGCCCAAAGACGAAAATACATGCTAAAAGCTTGTAAGAAAGCCATATTCAGTGGTTTTGCTTTGGTTCCCAATGAGTTGCCAATAACGAGCATAAAGCAAGAGCAAGGAGAATACTTCTAGACATACTACTCCAGAAAGAAATACAACTCGTTTAGATACATAGCCATAGCCATTGCTCTATGGATAAGGAATATTCATGCCAAATAGTCTCACAATTGTTGCATACATTGACCATTATAACTATTGTTGCACTTATACCTGGCTCTAGCTGGATGAGCTGAATTTGACGGTTATCAAGCTGAATATTGATGTAGTCTTCTTTGTCATCAATGTACTCCCGAAGTAATGAGCATATCTCCAATAACCATCATGGTTGTTGCAGTTGTAGACAGAAGGAATAAATGCAAACGACCACTCCCAAGCCTCAAATACATCCGACTTCAGGAGGATTATGCAAGAAAACCCACCAGCTGACAATCCATGTATTCACTTTCCTCTTCCATAAGGGAACAAGACCGTCCTTCTCTTCTTTACTTTAACTGACAGAAATTCACGAACAGAAGTTTCTTTATTTCCTTCCCTCTTGAGTCCTTGCAAATGTTCTTTAGGAGTGTGCTTATTAAAAGTCAAGCTGAATTAAACCTGTATATGCCGATCACCAAAGCAGCAACCTTCACTCTCAATTGTCAGCTCCCCTTGACTTTCCCTCCTCAGTGTTCCTGATCATAGCCCAAATGACCACACTCCAAAAAATGTAGCAGACCACAAAGCACCCTCAACTTCGTTTGCTAGCTACCTTTATCGGCTTGTTCTTTGTTCTGTCAACCCACTAATGGTTGTCGTCCTTAGATAGGAATAAAATACATTCATTCAACCTTTTTCTTAGATGGTGACACACATTCTCTACTCTAGTAAACACCATGTACAGAGAGCATTAAACAAAATGTTGCTCTGACCATGCCTTCCTTGATCGTTTCTTGTAGCAGCACGCAGATCATCTGGCATAGAAGTTACCTGAACAAACACAAATCATCTTGAGGACCTGCTCCTGCTATGTCTATCACTCGCCATAGACACAAAGGAAGTTCGTGACTAGTTGATTCTACATAGGGGGAATTAGCCATATTCCATAAACTTCTTTGAGCTCAATCATCCAGTTCCGCTTCCTGGTTATGACCGATGTTCTCCTTCCACTCCCTCAACAGAATGTTCTGACTCCCTCGAACATTCCCTCCCTTTTTCTTAGTTCACACACCTCAAACATCCGCGCCCCACCCCCCGGTTGGCTCTATGACCTCGTGTGTTGATCCTCCAACCACTGAGAACACTTCTCTTTCCCCGTGTGTACATCAATGGGGGATAGCCCACCCCTCAGAACAACTGATGCCTGAGCTCTTAGAAGATCTCTGTACAATGCCCCCCCCTTTCTGCTACACAACCCTTTTTACTGGGATGGCCGACGGAAACCCCTTCCCACAGTAAATAGTGAAGCTCTAACAGAAGTCGTTCCATGAAAGAGATGCATGATTATATCGACACATCTACCATCCATGTCAACTGAGTCATCCAAATGCCCAACTGACAGATTGCACAAAGCTCGAAGATGGGAAGACACACCGGACCCAACAGGGAAGGAACCAAGCGCATAGCAGCTTCCTTTGTAGTAGGAGCAGGCATAAGGGAACAGCTTTTGATCAGAGGAACAAGGTGCAGGTCCCTCTGCAGAAACCGAGAGGTTCTCCTCCAGCACCCCTGTGCATTCTGAGTGAATGGCCTTCCTGATGGTTACTCCCCTCCAAAGTGCAGATCAAGGAACAAAAGATACTGCTGTAATAATGAAAAAACTCGTCCGATGTTGTCTGCCAGCGGAGAAAAATGAGAGTTCCCTCCTCCTGCTTCATCACCTGGATTGCCTTTGTCACCTGTTGTCGACAACACCAAGAAGAAGCCCCCCTTTTTGACAACGCAAAAAACGCACGCCCCTCCCGTTTGCTGGTGAAGAAGAATGGAGAGAGAGAGAGAGACCCTTTTTGCTGCCGCTCCCCAGAACCACACAACACAATAATAAGAGATAACCTCCCCCCTCCGCTAATGAATACATGTTTGCCATGAGAAGGATAGCTGGCCCATGCATTTTATCCACCTGTGCAGCCTGTTCATATGCCAATCTCCCAACTTTGATATCTCCCCATTTATGGCTTGCACTCAAAAGAGCAATCCAATTTGCTGATCAATCAAATACTGGCCTCTCCTGGATCAGTTACACTGCCTTTTCTAGATGTCCTGCACATCCAAATAGGTCAATTATACAGGTAAAGCATTTTGAATTTGGGATTATCCCATATTTGGTTGTCATATTTACAAAATATTTATAACCTTTGTCAACAAGACCAAGATGACTACAAACATTGAGTATACAAAGAAATGATACTGCATCTGGAGATATGCCCTCACTTTGCATCTTCTCAAAGCAGCTTAGAGCTTGTTCACCTGAACCTCCCTGTGCAAATCCTGTAATCAATGCATTCCAAGAGGCAACATCACGAAAAGGGAGTTGGTGAAGCACTTCTTGTGCCTTTGAAAGTCTTCCAAACTTGGCATACATATCCACAAGTGCATTGCCAACCATAATTTCAACTTCCAACAATCCTTGTCTTTCAATCTCATCATGGATCTTCTGCCCTTCATCACATGCACCAATATGTTAAACGCTATGTCCTAACTGTCAGAAGTGCATTTAAACGTTGTTGGGTTCTTGGGAGTGGAAGGGGTCTGTAAAAATAGAGGCCCTATGCTTGTTTCCCAAAATGACTTCACACCACAATATACTAATATTCAAGACTTCTATCATGAATTGGTATACCCTTCTCAATCTTTACGGTTCGTTATTCTAATTCTTCCAAGGTTCGCCGAACACATTGTACCAGACGATTAGTATCATGATACCGAGTTACCTTGGACCCTTTTCCGAATACACACTGCAGTAACATTAGGAACAATAGCAGTAGTTCAACCTTCACCGAACAATGCTCATAGTCAAACTCAACCGAAGACACAGAAGGACTCAACAGTTACAGACACACAGTGCTTGAAGATTCAATACGCAACTTAGGACGGCTCTTACCGTAGCTTAATCTTTGCCGTACGAACATAGACCTCAATACGGAAGACAACACAATACAAACCCGAATACCAGAAAAGTTACCATAGCTACACAGACTCCACCAAACACTGGCAAATCATTTCAAGAAAGAATAACAACACGATACGCGAACTAACACAACAATCCCAATAGAGACTCGCAAACGACTTACTCAGACAACAGTACAACGATCTACCGTATGTAAACAAAACTCACAAGTGCAACAGAGATCGATAGACAACAAACACGGATATGCACAGTATACTCAGAGTACTCAAAAATTAGACAAACAACGCTACAACAACATTCAGACAATCACCCAGACGGACAGTCTGGTGATTCCACGAATCGTTACTGAGCATCTCTTTTCATTGCTTTATATAAAAGATTACAACTGTCAGTGTAATAACTTTTCACGCGTGCGAACAAAAGATTCAGTTTTACAACTTCCAATCCGGCGGCCGACTAACACTCTGGCACGCACGGTGGACTCGAACCCGCAGGTTTTACAAAATTATTGTTCTTCTATAATTCTGTCTAAATACATGTTTTTGGCTAATCTAAAGGTTCGGGCGATTTTCTTCTTTAAAGTTTCTAACAGCTGTTTGAGAGTATCCGGTTCTACTAGTTGTGCATCTACTCTTACAGAACTTAAAGCTATAGCTTCGGTCAGCAAAATTTCTGCTTGCGTCTGCAGAAAGGCTTCTTGTAGGTAGAAATCTTTCGTTAGGGCCGCATCTCTGGAAACTTTCATTTCTGCCACTTGTTTCTCCATCTTGCTTACTCTTTCTTTTTGATTGTCCAGCTGATTCTCCCTTCTTTCGATCTCTTGATTCTGAAACTATATGGTTCTGGAATCTGCATCCCTTTCTCTTCGGAGATCTGTTATTACTTTTTGTAATTGTGCTTCTAATGTCAGTTTTCGCCGTAGAATGTTGTTTACCTCGTCGAATTCTATCTTACATTTCTAGAGTTCTTTGGTTGTTTTCATCGCCAGATCGTATTGTTCTTGGCCTTTTTGTACCACTTCGTCTAGTTGAACTCTGGTTTCTTCGAGCAGATTTCCTGATGCGATTCTTGCATCTTCTTTGTCCTTTAACTCTTGCTTCATTTTACTGATTTTGGCATTTGCATTCTGTAATGATTTTTCTTTCTTTGTGAGCTCAGCCACCGCCCCATCTCTCTGTCTAGTAACCATTTCCTGTTCGGCAATTCTGGCCTGTAATTCCTTCAGCTGTTCTTGTAGAGATTGGTTTTCGGCTTTGGCTACTAGTAATTCTTCCTGTAGGGGGCTAATGTCGGCTTCCAGTAGATCTACTTTATGTTGGAATTCATTGCGAATATTCTCTGTTACTTGCTTCATTTGCGCAGGGAGTTGTTGTGATAAATTGATTAGCAGTTGACCCATTGACGCTAACTCAGAGAATACGGGGATGGACGTGAGTGGAGGAGGGGGACGAGGTTGGGAAGAGGATGCGGTGAGGAGTTGCAGGAGTTCGATGGAGAGTAGTTAGGCGATGAAGATGAAGAAGCTGCGAGTTCGTCGGGTTCATTGGGTGGAATAGGAAGGATGGGGTTGAGTGGAGGTTCCGGTGGTGGAGTGGGAAGGATAGGGTTAGGTTCTGTTACCTGTTCTGTTGTTTGTTGTGCAGTGTCGGTAGCTGTGGACTCAACTGCTTTCAGAAGTTCATCGAAAACTTCTTTAACGATCTGTTCTTCATTTCTTTGGTTTTCATGCTCTGATTGTTGCTGTGATGTCTCTTGTGACAAGCTTGTGTTGGATTCGGTGTGATTCTCCTGTTCTTGTTGTCCTTCTGATGAAGATTGTGCTGATGATTTGTGCTGCATAGACGTTGCGGTGTCATGGAAGGTTTCTTCGTCCTGTTTTTCTTCTTCCTTGTCATCTTCTTTGTTTTTTTCGGCTGACCCCTGGGCTTCACTTTCAGAGGAACTGATTCTAATTCTTTTTTGGCGGAAGAGTTGATTGAGTTCCTCTTCGTCTTCTTCATCGTCCTCCAATAATTGCACAGAATCTTCATGGCGCAGGACCGGGCCTCTAGGTGGTGCTTGTGCTGCAAGAATGGCCGGAAAAAGGAAAGAAATAATGTGCGGCAATCTGGACCTTGGCATTCCTCCTTTGTTTACCTGTTTAATTATTGAAACGCATTCCTTGTGAATGCGGTGGAAGAAGTAGGATGCAAAATTTATTGGTTCTCTAGCAGCTAAATCAATGGCGGAGTAGAATGGATGCGATATTCCATAAGTACATTTCTGTAGGTTCAGGATAGCTACTAAGAACTGAAGGGCGGATCTCTCAGGTTCCGATCGACATAGGATCGCGTATTCATTGGATGAATGCCTAGGGAATAACTGATTCATGGTGTTTAATGGCAGATTCGGGCCATTCTCTCGACCTTGTGAAGGGAGTCAAAACGACTCAGCGAAAGTTTGGAAGGTGATTACGGTTCGGGAGGGTAGGGATGTGATAGCTCAACTTTGCTCGTTGGCAGGTGTTTTAGCGATAGCGGTGATGATCTGAGCAAAAAACGGGTGGGATTCCACTGAATGCCACGGCAGTTCAGCAAAATTGGATAACCCACGGGTGCATAGAAACTCTCCTACCTCGGTAGGGAGTCCGTCACGGAAAGTTGCATAGTTTGCGAGAGCTTCCATGGAGCAAACGATGATAGCAAGCACAAAACGCAAACGCACAGGGTATACACAGTCACACAAATCACGCAAGCACAATAGCGATTTTCGGCGAAACGGAGAAGGTTAAGTAGATGTTCGGCAGTGGGGGGCAATTAAAATCACTATGTCACTCTAGCACAATGGTGTGTACCAACGTGAGGAGATACACCTCATAAATGTCAATCCGTGGAGACGTGAGGACCGGTATGAAGACCAAGAGCAAGTGAAGTGCACAAGTGCGTGAGTGAAAGCACACAAGCATGCACACACATACACACACACGCGCACAAGGTAAGAGCAAAGAGTGGAACAATGGAAAGCTTCGATTACCAAATGAACTCTATTACAAAGCTGAAATCTACCATAAGCTAGCCTCAAAAATGAGCTCTCCAGCCCTTTTTATAGTTTTTGAGTGGTTTTGGCCCTGTCCAGACCTAGTGTCCGGCCTAGTTAAAAATTAGGTTCTAGGGCTTATTTGGGGGCTCAAACGGAATCTAAAAATTATGAAAATTGGTAGTATGATACATCTAATACTCCTCAAGCTCAAGGACTCCTTGGCTTGAACAAAATGGAGCTGTAAAAATAGAAAATGGTATTTACAATGATATTTAGTGATAAAAATCACTATTTTTTTAGGGATTTCTTCTGAAAATTTGACATGTGAATCTTGGAGCTCCCTACTTGCTCCTTCTTCTCGTGTGTTCACTTCCTTGATGCGCTTCCATGCTTTGTCCTTGATCTTGAGCTGCAACACTCCCCCCCCTCTTGAGTTTGTCGTCCCTGACAGACCCTTGTTGTAGTGGTTGTTCCATGTAGTACATTGAGAGGTAGTGCCCTTCATGTGTCAACAACACCGGTCCATCTTTCCAATGCAGCTTGGTCATTTGTCTGGTTCTTCACTTTTTCATTGCTGCCTTTGCATGGACTTCTTCCTTGTATTCCAGCTTGATATTGTCTTTGTGAGCTTTCAAAAATTGTGAGCTACTCAAAAGAGGTTATCACTGTGGATTATGAGTAACTCCCATGGTGCATTGCTTCTGCGCTTGTTGTTGTCACCGTGATGTCCGTTGGTTCGTCCAAAGATGGTGTTCCGTGTTTTCATGCCCAGTACTTGTAACCCAGAAATGATGATGGGTAAATATATTAGTGCATGGGTTGAAAACATTGGGTGCCTTGTGCACGGCCTTGTAATGTGGCCCTATGTATGCGTACTTGGGAAATGCATGGGAAGAAGTATGGTGCAAGAAATTGGGTCTTGAGCGAAGTGCTCAAGGGTATGCCGACAAAGAGGGTTCCTAAGGTATCATGGTTATAGTGTTGAAGAAGCATGCATATCTTACCATGTTGAAAGGTCTGTCGATCTTTATCTCCTCGTGTTGTACACCATCATTGTGTTTGACCGCTGGCTTGTCGTTTTGTTGATGGATGGCCTTGCTGCTGGATGAGCTTCTTCAAACGCATGGTCATGTCTCCTCTCTCTCTCTTTTTTTTTTTTTTTTTGAAACAATGGCATAAAACAAGAAGAAAGGTGTTAGTATCAATAAAATATTGTACATGTGTCACATGTGCCTGGGATTCGCAATTGTATCTATGCACGGTCGTGTAATGTGGCTCTAGATTAATGCATACTTTGAAAATGCATGACCTGAATGGTGCAAAAGACAAGGTTATGCCAAAGGCACATGGTTTGTTGTTGGTCGAGGCTTTTTTATGTTAATTCTAGACTTGATGCAATTTTTGTTTGGAGGTGTCGATTGGATCTCGAAATGAGGTAATCCTCCTGATTGGAACCCATTTTAGAATAGGATTTGACCCTGTAGAGATCACCTCAGGCCACTTCATCTTTGGATGCTTTCCAAACTTTGGTATCCAGTGTGGTTGGTTCGTTGGTTCGGTGGGTGTTGCTGGTGCTTTTGGCTTCCAAACCCATATCCTTAATGATTGTCTGCTTACTTTGGCAGAAGGGTTGGTTTTATCTTCTTTTGGTCTTTGTGCTCTGTTCTTACCCTTTTCTCTCCTTGGCTTTGTTGTCGAGACCTTTTGCATGGTGGGGAACATAGGTCGTTGTGTCTGTAAGAGTTGCTTGTGTACCCACATCTGTGATCACCCTTGTTGAGCTGTAGCTAACTTCTTAGGCACCCAAATTTGCATGTGATGATGGTCGGCCGTCATCAATTGCTTTGGTACCCAAACCTGTTGAAGACCTTGGGATTGAGTTTGTCCTCGTTTCTAGGTGCTTCTTTTAGCATAAGTTTAGCTTGCTTAGATGGGATTGGTTGTGGTAAAGCTAGTGGTTGTTCTCCTTTTTGTACCCAAATCTGCTTCATGCCTGGAGCTTCTTTCTTCGTGAATTCCGTCTGTCGAGTTGATATAGCAGATGTCATTTTTGCTTGCCTCCTTGGTTGGGTTACACTTGCATTAGTATGTGAAGAAGAAGAGAGGTGTGTTGGCCTTTGAGCTTTGGCTTTCATGATTGAGTCCTTGTGCGTCATAGGGTCGGTGACACACACAAAATTTTCTTTACGAAGATTAGTTTCAGGAGAACTAAGAGAACGTGTGACCTTTGGATTTGTGAGCATGCACTTGTCTAATTCTAATGTAATGCATTGTTCATGTACCCAAACTTGAAGAAGTTGACTTCTTGGGTTCAAGTTGACTGCATGGTCATAGATCCAATCTTGACCTAGGACAAGTGGCTCTGTAAGGTCCGCATCATGACACACTAGCATTTTGACTTTTATTGGAACATCTTGAAGGTAGATGGGAAGTTCCACCTCGCCTAAACAAGGGGTTTCCACACCTCCCAATCCTATGAGATAGGCTTCTATGGGCTTGATGTCCAATTGCAAGTCTTGGTAGTATGAAAGTCTAACTGCACTAGTTGCTGCACCTGAGTCAATTAATGCTCTCACAGTCTTTGCATTCTTCCCTTGCCCTACCGCTATGGTCACAAATGGACGTCGATCATTTATTTGAGAAGCAGTTAGGTCCGATTTTTGGCACATGTCCATGTGATATTTTGGAGCTTTTGTGTTGATCTCTAGGCCTAATCGTCGTAACTTATTTCTTCTGATGCGCTCTCTCGCCTCTGCTTGTGCTTCTTCTCTAACCCTTAACTCCTCTTCTTTTTGCTTCTTAGCAGTGTTGAGTCTCATTAGCATTTCCTCTGTAAGAGGTTCTTGATATAGCTTGACTCGACAACCACTGATATAGTTTGGTAAGACATCGCCTTCTAGTGTGGCCAATTGAACTGCATCGCTAGTGGAAATTCTATTAATGATCATGGGTCCATATCCTCTTTTTTCCAATTTACGGGCATGTTGTTTTAGTGTATAAACCAACACTAGGTCTCCCTCTTTCAAGCCTTTATCCTTGATATGTGCATCAAAGTATGCCTTTTGCCTTTTCTTTGCAGCATAGATGCCTGTCGCTGCTCGTAGCCTTGTCTCACCTAAGCGTTCTAAATCAAAGATCCTCAAGGATAACTCGTGTCCGTTCCAATCATGCTCTTGTGCTACTTTTAAAGTTGGGATTAGGAAATCCAATGGTAGCACAACATTTTGTCCGAAGACCATCTGAAATGGGTTGGCATTGAGTACCGTTTTATAAGCAACTCGGTAGGCCCAAACAACATGATGAAGTTGTTTGTCCCAATCAGAGCGTTTGTTATTTACGAGTTTTGTCAATACGTTACATAGGATCTTATTCGTGCTCTCAGCTTGTCCGTTAGCTTGTGGATGATAGGGGGCAGACTTCTTGTGTATCACCAAGAATTCTTGGAGAAGATTTTCAATGACTTCATTCAAGAAGTGTGTGCCTCTATCACTAACTAATTCTATTGGTAATCCATATCTCGTAAACACGTTCTCGAATAAAAACTTCGCCGTAGTTTGAGCATCGTTCTTTGTTGTGGCTTTGACTTCTACCCACTTTGTGAGGTAGTCCGTGGCTACAATAATGTATTCTGCATGGGAGTTTCTAGCTGGGGGGTTAATAGGACCTACAAAGTCTATGCCCCACTTTGAGAATGCATGTCCTCCCATCATTGGCCTCAGAGGCATCTCATCTTTTCGAATTGGGTACTGGGCACGTTGACATGTGTCATATTTCTTCACATAGGTATGTGCATCCATATGAAGAGTGGGCCACCAAAGTCCTGAGAATAGAATAGACTTGATTACTCTATCAGGCCCAAAGTGTCCACCTGCCACATTGCTATGTGCAGTTTCTAAGACTCTCAAATAATCTGATTCATGAACGCACAATCTTAAATAGCCATCTTTGCATCTTCGGTATAGGTTATCACCTACTAAGGCATAGTCTTTAGCCTCCTGCTCCATACTTCGTTTTCTTGCTAGACTTGCCTCCTTGGGGGATGTTCCCGATCTCATGAATTCTACCAATGGAGCACTCCAGTCAGGAATTAACGACACGTGATAAAGGGTAGCATGCTCCACTGGGGGTCGCTCTTTGCACATTGGACAATTCTTCATCCACTCATGAATTTCTTTATCCATACTAGGCCAATACACTCCTAAACGTTTTAGATTTTGCAGTGTTCGTTGTTTAGAATAGTGATTCCCTACAAATCCTTCATGGGCTTGTTGCAACCAACTACTATGCTCATCATCCTCGACACAACAAGCTAGAACACCTTTCGTGTCTTGTTTATACATGCTTCCTGCCAATATTTGATAGCTTTGTGACCGCACAATTTCATCCCTGTCCGTCTTCACCTTTTTATTTGCGGGTCCAAAGGTTAGGACTGGTACCAACTTATTTGCCCATTTAAGAACAACTTCTAGATTGAACAGATAAGCATCGGGCAATTCATCCGACACTCCTTGCGGTGGCTCTCCTGAAGTGATGCGAGAAAGGTGATCCGCTCTGAGGTGGGTCTTACCTTGCCTAACAACCACTTCAAAGTCATATTCCATTAGTAAGAGGAACCATCTTACTAAGCGCCCAGTATTGCAAGGTTTATTGACCAAGTATAATAAGGCTTGATGATCGGTGAAGAACTTAAACTTGTTGGCCAATAAATAGTGTCTAAATTTCTTTACAGCATATACCATGCCTAAGCCTTCTCTTTCGGTTGTGGTGTAGTTTCGTTTAGCAACATTCAATTGCCTGCTAGCATATGCTATAGGCAAATCTAAATTCCCTTCACCAGTTGGTTGTGACAGCACACATCCTATTGCATAATTGGATGCATCCACATGTACGTGGAATGGCTTATTCCAATCAGGAGTCGTCAGTATTGGTGCTGTGCACAAGCGACTCTTCAACTCATTGAAGGACTTCTCGCATACATCGTTCCACTCAAAATTTGTCAACAAGGCATAAAGAGGTTTAGCTATGATTGCATACATGTGAATGAACCTACGATAATATCCACAATGGCCCATGAAGGCCTGTACCTCTTTAACATTTTTTGGTCTCGGCAACTCCGCTATGGCTTTTACTTTGTCCTCATCTGTCGATATTCCATTCTTAGAAACAATATGACCTAAGATTTTACCTTGACGTACCATGAACACACACTTCTCTGGGTTCAGACACACTCGATATTCTCTACACTTGTTGAGGATCTGTCTAAGCTCAGGGATGTGGTATCTTCGCTCTTGGGAATGAGCACATAAATCATCCATATATACTTCTAAGCTCTTTCGCAAGAACTCTTTGAAGACATGACACATGAGTCTTTGGAATGTTGCAAGTGCATTGGTGAGCCCAAATGGCATCACACGAAATGCAAAGATTCCCCACTCTGTGGCAAAAGCTGTTTTGTGTTGATCTTCTGGGGCATGGCTACTTGGTTGTAACCTGAAAATCCATCAAGGAAGCTATAAACTTCCTTGCCTGCAACACGCTCCAATAAATGTTCAGTGATTGGAAGTGGATAACTATCTCTGATTGTAGCAGCATTAACTTTTTTAAGGTTAATACACACTCGCAATTTTCCATTCTTTTTGGTCACCACTACAATGGGGGACACCCATTCTGTATGCTCAATCTCATAGATAAATCCAGCTTCAATCAATCTATCAATTTCTTCTTTTATTTTGGCTGCATAAGTGTCATTATATGTGTAGGGCTTATGTTTAGTGGGCTTGGCATCTGCTATCATGGGGATCGTATGAGAACAAATTTCCGGATCTACTCCTTTCAAGTCTCTGTAGTGCCATGCAAATACGTCCCTATATTCCCTTAATAACGCTACCAACTCTACTTCCTCTTCTTTACTGAGGTCATCTCCTATGTATGTACATCTCTCTTCGTTCTCTCCGATGGTGACTACAATTTTTTTGGTCTTTTCTTTGTTATCATATGCTTCTCCTGTTGTGGCCTCTCTCTTAGGCATTCGTACCAAAATTTTTCGGTCTTCTACTTCATATTTCTTGAAATTTTCTGGTACTTCAAACACTTGCTCCTCCTCTCCTTGTTTCACTACTTTTCGTTTCTTTTTCTTTTGACTATCTTCACTCCCATCCTTTGAATTTACCATTTTGATGCTTGTGAGAGGTTCTTCTTCTTTTTGGGTAAATACTCCTATGTCTTCTAGATAGTGCTCCTCTGAAATAAAGCAGCTATCCATCACAATGGACTCTAGATCATCATCGTTCTCTTCTTCTCTTAGGAATTCACTAGGGTCACATTCTTCTAGCAAGGGCTGACACATGAACACTGAAATATCATATCCCTCCTCATCACAATGAGGTGTCCATTGTTCTTCATTGACAGCAATGTCCATGGTGGCTAGGATTTCTGCCCAACCATGAGGCTCAAATTCCTCATCTGGAAATATCATCGGCGTATAGGTTGGGTCTCTAACTGGTCTATCTCCTTGAGAAGTTCCTTTTTCTCTAGCCTTTAAGCGTTTTTCCTCTTCCTTTGCGACCTTGCACATCCACAAATGAGTATCCTCATGCATCCAAGATGTATCAGATGAACTTTTAGAATGCAGAGAGACTGAATCTTCTTGCTCCTTGTGGATAGGATTCCACTGTAGGGGTGGAACATCTCTGAAGGTGTAATCCTTCAAATTTACCTTGGTCGTGACCCCTAAGCATTGCAAGTATAAGGAATTGGTTCCCCAATCCTGTACCACTTGCAGTTGTCGTAGGAAGGGCCTTCCTAGGATCATCTCGTAGACATTATTTTTTTCAAAGTTACATATAGCAAATGTGTGCTCAAACTCTACTCCACAGGTGGTTAGAGTTATCCCTTCGAGCAATCCTAGAGGTCTTTCCACATGGCCGTCAGCCATCTAAAGCTTCATTCTAGTTGGTTTTAATGTGGGCTTGCCCCATCGCTTCCACAGGGAGGTGGTTGCAATAGCAGCACCAACACCTGAATCTATGATTGCTTTGGTTGTGTAACCTTGGTAGGTGATTGGAAGATAAGTATTACCTTCGTCAGCCTCACACATGTCCCCTATTTTAGCAAGAGGTATCTCTGGAACTTTCTCTTTAGAGCCTACTTTTGGCATTTTGGAATCAAGTTCGGGAACTTGATCCTTCACATGATTCCATAGCTCGGGTTTTGCTTTGAGCAGCTCCTCTACCGTGAGATGACACTGAACTTTAGTGTTCTTCACGACATCAGTGTTTCTTGGAATCACCGAGTCTTCATTTCTAACCACTATTGTGGGAGCTCTAATCTGGACAGATTCAGTTTCCCATGGGTCCGTGAACTGTGGCAACTCTTGTAAACAATTAGATTCAAAATCTAACCGTTCATCTTCTTGTTGCTCTGTTTCTTCTCCATAAGTAGATGGAATGTCTTGTGGAAACTGATCATGAAGGTCATCAATCTCAAGGATAGGAGGAGGATTATCCTTCTCCTTGGCCCATTTCTCTTCTTGTATTTCCCGCAAGAACATTTGAGAGTGTTGTTGAATTGAAAGAGGCTCTCCCTCATCTATGGAGTCAGGAACATAGACTTTCTTTGGTGATGAGCTTTCTCTTTCAATAGTTAGTTGAGCCTGTGGAGGTAACGAAACTTGTGGCTTGTTTACCAACTACTCTAATCTATCTAGTAAGCCCTCGAAGTGCAAACCCGGTGTAATAGCATTCGTCTGATTGAATGATTGATTGGCCTCGAACATAGCTTGAGCTAGTTCCACCATTTTAATGCACATTTTTGTCCGTTCAATCTCTAAATCTGCTCTAGGGTAGCTCTTATCTAGGTTTGCAGGTGTTGGCCCTTCTTGAAGTCGAGCCTGGTATGCTTTGAACATCATGTCCAAGTGTTCTGGGGTTGGATCTGCAAGAACAGACCCCGGTTGTGGTGGTTCATTTACCGTGGTTGGTGAGTGGGGATGAGGTGATGTGGATGGAGTTTGGACTTGTGAGGGGCTTTGAGAGGCAATATCTTCTATTTTTGTTTTTGCATCTTTCAGGCTTTCTTCTAGTTCGGATAACTTTTTGGTCCACTTACGATTGGCCTTCTCTCTAGTATCCTTCCATGTTCTTGTTCTTCTCTTACTAGGCTCTCCTGATTCACTTGGCTCTGATTGCTCAGCTGGTTTATTTTGTTGTAAGGCTTGTGCCCTAGTAACTGCGTGTATAGGAGCCACATTATCACTACTGGAACTTGAATCCCTTGCTAGGCCGACAACATTAATGGGTGTAACCTTTGGTACACTAGCGGGATGTTCGGGACAATCTCTCAAAAGCTGTTCTTTGCCACACTCTAGACAGACAACTTGTATCGTGATGTTCTGCCCTTGTGCCGAAGCTAGTGTGTGGGGTGGTTTTTGTCTTGGCATAGATTGAGGTTGGCTATTTCCTTCATGTTCATATGGTCTAGTTGCTCCTCGTGGTTCTGGACATGGGCTATACCTAGGAACTTCTCTTCCTTGTTCTGTAGGAGGGTACTCGTATGGTCTATAGTGGGGTGGTACAAATGGTCGTGGCTGTCTATTCATTAGATAGTTTTCATTGTTGTAGTTGGGGTACTTTGGCTCACTATAAGAGTACATGTTAGGCGCTTGAGTTGGTCGTCTATCATACGGGTAAGGTTGTGATAATCCTAATGCTTCTTGGTTGTAGACATGAGATGGATGATCCCCACCGCAAAGTGTGCAACTTCCTAACATTGGCATTCTCAAGGGGGAGTTCTGGTAGTTCCTTTGTCCTTGTACTCCTAATTTCTTGGCCACCAACTCTGTCACTTCCTCCACATAACTCAAACTAGAAGTTTCCTTGCTCCTTATCTCCTCTGATTTGATAGGATCCTGTGTGATTTTGAGATCCTCAGCTAAGTTGTCTTCCAAATCTATGCACTCCTGAAGACACTGACTTAGGGTTTGCAGTCGTTTTACGTATACTAAGACTCTCAATGTTCCATTGGTTAGACCTTCTAAAAATAGGGATATCATTTTTTGCTGAGAAGGTCTCTCTGTCACAGGGCATCGGGTTACGTATTGCTTAAACCTTCGTGCTGCATTTTTTACTGTCTCATTGGGAGCTTGTTTGAAACTATGTAGTAAGGATGACGAATTGTGCTTGATCCCGCGCTTTGTGAATTCCCAAATAAGTTCTTGGAAGAATTGTTCAATATGTTCAAAGCAATTTGGATCCAGAGATTGAAACCAAGTTAAGGCTATTCCCGTAAGTGTTAGCCCAAAGGATTCATATTGCATGAAAAAGTCATCCACTTGCTCTACTCGCAACACCTGCTTGAATTCTGCAATGTGGTCATAGGGTTCTCCTGTGCCATCGTAACGATTTCTCATACATTTGGCCAATTGGATTGGTCTCAGTCTTCTGTCGAGTTTTGGGGATCGAGTTATGATGGGGACACCTTGGGGCGGTTCTGTCCTAAAGGTAGGTCTATTCATATTTCCCATCCTCTGACTAGAGTGGCCGTGGGGGTTGATTCTTGGCATGTTGAATTGTTCATGTAGTCTATCGGGTATGCTACCTTGGCTCATTTGTCCTAACGTCACATTTTCTGTTCTTTGTTGGGTTTCGAATGGGTTTTGCGAGGTAGTTTCCTGATCTCGAGCTAACTCTCCTCTTTCATTAATCTGATTAGGACTTTCAGTTACTACATATATCTGGCCCATCTTGTCCCTATAAACTCCAGTTTTATACTTGACAGCTGGTCTTTGAATTATTTCGGATTCTGTGGTGTTTATCATTCTTGCTACTGTCCTCTGTAGACCATCAAGGTAGATGGGTATTCCTTGCAAGTTAGTGGATATATATTGAAGAGACATTCGATATTCGCCTTCCACTCTAGACATAAAACCTTCCCTAGGTACGGAACTATGCATGTCTTCAGAAACCAAGAGCCTCTCCCAGTTAAGTGACATTTTTGACTCACTTGTCTATGAACTCAGCACGTAGAGTTAACCCCTGAGTTGTGAGTCCCTGACTTGATTGTGTGGTTGATCTTAGTTTCAAGTGATATGGTACTTTATCTATCTCTTCCTAGGTATCATCTTGAGCTTAGGTTCATAAGCCTTGTCTACAAGTCCACAATTGTCCTTTGAATTGCTCAAAATCTTGTGGAACCCCTTGCTTCCTAGTCCAACCTGAGGGTCAACTTAAAAATACCCTATCCAACAAACCCAAGATCACTCCGAACGGATTTCGTATGAGAAAGTTATGCCAGTTCAGGGTTTTGAGGGTTAAAACAGGGAAACAGGGCCTCTCAAGAAATGCTTCAAATCAGGCGATACACGATATTTGTAGGACACGATACTCGATCTTTGTCCCAAAACGATACACGATCTTTGATGTGGAACAAAACGATACACAATCTTTCAACCTGAAACGATACGCGATCTCTGACCGAAACGACCTCTGGCCGAAACGATCTCTGACCCAAACGATCTCTGGCCGAAACGATCTCTGGCCAAAACGATCTCTGGCTGAAACGATCTCTAGCCGAAACGATCTCTGACCGAAACGATCTCTGGCCGAAACGATCTCTGACCCAAACGATCTCTGGCCGAAACGATCTCTAGCCGAAACGATCTCTGACCCAAACAATCTCTGGCCGAAACGATCTCTGGCTGAAACGATCTCTGGCCGAAACGATCTCTGGCCGAAACGATCTCTGGCAGAAACGATCTCTGGCTGAAACAATCTTTGGCGAAAACGATCTCTAGCCGAAACTATCTCTAGCCGAAACGATCTCTGGCCAAAACGATCTCTGGCCGAAATGATCTTTGGCCGAAACGATCTCTGGCCGAAACGATCTCTGGCCGAAACGATCTCTAGCCGAAACGATCTCTGACCCAAACGATCTCTGGCCGAAACGATCTCTGGCCAGGTATCGCGATCGGTATGAAACGATACACGATCGGAGGGAAATATCGCGATACTCAACCATAGGAGATTCACGATACTTGCCAAGTATCGCGATACTCAACCACAGGAGTAAACGATACTTGGATTTTTTGGAGTCCAAATTCAAAAATTTTTGCAAATATGAGTACCTTGTGTCCTCCTTGTCACTCCTATGTGTCTGTAGATGCAAAATCTTCCTTCAAACCCACGATATTGCACTCACGATACTTGGTGCAGGTTTCGTCATGTCTGGGGCTGTTCACTCAGATTTTCAGCTATTTTGGTGCTACTTCTTCAGCGCCTCTATTCTGCACCCTCTCTAAGCTTCTTGCTCACAACCACAAGTAAAAACAAAGTGAATGTACTCTGAAAAATGGAAAAAACTGAGAAAATGAAGGTGGGTGGAGATGGTGATGATGATGAAGATGAAGAAGAAGGAAAATTCTAAAACTGAACTGAAAATGATGATCTTTTTTTTTTTTTTAACCTTCCAACGTTGCTACTCTACGTCTTACCATCACACGCTCGTCCTCCAAGCTCTCTCCCCGGCAACGGCGCCAAATTTGGTGTCACTGTAGCACAATGGTGTGTACCAACGTGAGGAGATACACCTCATAAATGTCAATCCGTGGAGACGTGAGGACCGGTATGAAGACCAAGAGCAAGTGAAGTGCACAAGTGCGTGAGTGAAAGCACACAAGCATGCACACACATACACACACACGTGCACAAGGTAAGAGCAAAGAGTGGAACAATGGAAAGCTTCGATTACCAAATGAACTCTATTACAAAGCTGAAATCTACCATAAGCTAGCCTCAAAAATGAGCTCTCCAGCCCTTTTTATAGTTTTTGAGTGGTTTTGGCCCTGTCCAGATCTAGTGTCCGGCCTAGTTAAAAATTAGGTTCTAGGGCTTATTTGGGGGCTCAAACGGAATCTAAAAATTATGAAAATTGGTAGTATGATACATCTAATACTCCTCAAGCTCAAGGACTCCTTGGCTTGAACAAAATGGAGCTGTAAAAATAGAAAATGGTATTTACAATGATATTTAGTGATAAAAATCACTATTTTTATAGGGATTTCTTCTGAAAATTTGACATGTGAATCTTGGAGCTCCCTACTTGCTCCTTCTTGTGTGTTCACTTCCTTGATGCACTTCCATGCTTTGTCCTTGATCTTGAGCTGCAACACACTAATAATCATTTGTCGTTGAGATGATAACTTCTTAACTTCGGTGTGCATGCATGAGTAGCTGGAAAGGGCAGGGAGGCTGTTGATATAATTAGGTACCAAAACACGGATATTTACAGACTTATTTTATTAAGCATGCAAAAAAGAAAAGAAAAGAAGAGAAAAGGAAAGAAAAGAGAATGCCAAAAGATGCGGCCAACCATGAAATGTTTCATTGCGGGCTAGATGTTTGTTGATACGGCCGCAGCTTCGAACCATTGATGACTTTCAGAAGAGGAATTCCGGTCAAAGTAGTCAACCGAAAAGTTGCTGGACCCACTTGTTCAAAAATCTGGTGGGGGCCAAACCATCGTAACTTGAATTTGCCGACAGAGCGATTTGATTTTGCATTGTAAAATAGTACAAGTTGTCCCACCGTAAAAACTGGGGTCTTTAGATAGCAATCATGCGTTCAAGATTGTCTTAGCTGTACTTCCTGCATAGTTAGAAAACTTTGCCATCGGTGCTCATCCAGTTTTTTGAGTGTATCTAGCCGAAATGATAAAGAATCTTCTGGTATTAATTTCTGAGTGAGAGCCACACGTAAGCTTGGCACAATAATTTCCATGGGTGCTATGGCTTCCAATCCATAAACTAGTTTGAAGGGTGTTAGACCTGTTGCTACCTTATAGGTAGTTCGGTATGCCCACAAGACTGCAAGTAACAGTTGGTCTCATCTTTCTGGTGCTTCCAAAATGAGTTTTCGAAGCATATTCAGCAGGGTCTTGTTTGTACTCTTAGCCAAACCATTTGCATGAGGATAATATGGTGAACTGAATTTATGCGTAATCTGAAAAGAATGTGTGAGTACTTTCATTAGATTGTTAACAAAATGAGTGCCCTGATCTGTAACAAGCTCCAGAGGTAATCCAAAGCGCGGAAAGATATCTTTCATTAGGCAATTTGCCACCGAAACAGTTGTGGTAGATTTTAAAGCCCATGCTTCTGCCCATCTGGTTGCATAGTCTGTACAGGTTAGAATATAACGATTATTGCTGAGTATTGATGGCGGTGTAATAGGTTCGATAAAGTCTAGACCCCACTTCTGAAAAGGCTCTAATGGCAAGACAGGTTGTAGAGGGAAAAGATGACGTTGCAGGGGCTGTCCAGATCTCTGACAACTATCACATTGTTTGACAAACTGTGATACATCCTTGTATATAGTAGGCCACCAAAGTCCGCTTTGCAGAATTTTTCGATGCATTAAATCTGTTGCAAAATGGCCACATCCATATAGTATAATTCCCCAGCAATCAACCGAAATCGGCGGCTGAAAATTGCAATTTTCCTGTGTATTGCAGTAGAAGTCTGAGAAGGGAGGCATCCATCAGTAAGAAAGGTCAATATCTGATCATAGTATGTAGATGGCATAGGTGGGTCTGCAATTTCATCATTAGTCGGTTCAGAAACATAAATTGCCGGTGTTGTGTCATCTACACCGATCGGAGCTTCACCGGAATCTAAGCGAGAAAGGAAATCTGCTAAGACATGTGAATTGCCAGGGCGATGAATAACTTCGTAATCAAATTCTTGTAAAAGCAGAACCCATCGCACTAATCGGCCACCTAAGTGTTGTTGCCGAACCAGATAGACAAGTGCAGCATGATCTACATGAAAAGTAAATTTGCGGCCAAGTAAATAATGCCTGAACTTCTTGACAGAGTATACTAAACCCAGACATTCCCTTTCAGTTACAGAGTAATTCTTTTCCACAGGGGCAAGCCTTCGACTTGCATAGTATACTGGTCTGAACCACTTATTCGTTTGTTGCATTAATACGCTTCCAATTGCTATATTTGAGGCATCAACAAATACATGAAATGGGTGATCCCAGTCGGGAGGCTGTAAGATGGAAACTTGTGTTAATAAACACTTTAAACGATCAAATGCTATCTGACATTCCTGAGTCCACTCAAATTGTCGAGGAGTCTTGGTGATTAATCTGTTCAGTGGTATTGCCAAATGAGCAAGCCACCGTAAGTGCCAACCATGCCATCTTACTTGGCCCATGAAGCGCATCACTTCCTTAGGTGTAGTGGGCACAGGTGCTTCTAACACAGCTATAATTTTATATGGATCCACCTGTATACCTTGTGCAGATACCATGTGGCCAAGTAGCCTTCCACATGAAACCGCAAATATAGATTTGTTTGGGTTCAAACAGAGTCTGTATTCTCTGCATTTTTCAAAGCAACACCGTAAATGGAACAAGTGTGCTACTATCTTGCCAAATAATGAAAAATCATCCAGATAAACTTGCATAAACGAGGTAAGGTAAGGGGAGAATACTTCCTGCATACACCTCTGAAAAGTACTTGGGGCATTTCTTAATCCAAACCACATTACGGTACAAGCAAAAACGCCCCAATTGGTGATGAAAGCGGTCTTTGGTATATCCTGTTCAGCCATTCTAACTTGATTATACCCACTGTATCCATCTAGGAATGAATACATTTCATGTCGTGCTACTCTATCAAGCATTGTGTCAAGAAAAGGTAGCGGAAATGGATCAGGCATCGTAGCTGCGTTCAGTTTCCGGTAATCTACACATATTCGAAGCTGCTTATTCTTTTTAGGCACAATAACAATTGGTGAGATCCATTCAGCATGCTCTACTGGTACAATGAATCCGACTTTGAGTAGCCTATCAAGTTCTGCCTTTACCTGTGATGCATAGTTCGGATTCATCCGGTAGCTTGGTTGTTTGATTGGTTTTGCTTCCGGCTTCAGCATGACCCTGTGTTGATAAATGCGCGGGTCCAAACCCTTCATATCTTTGAAATCCCATGCAAAGACGTCGGAGAACTCTCGGAATAGCTTGATTAGGTCTGCTTGAAATGTTTCCGGTAAGTTTTCTTTTATCTTGACAGGACGTGGATGGTCTTCATCTCCTAAATTATAAGTGATCAACTGATCCTCTGGAGCATAAAATTGTCTGGGCTTCTCTGTATCGTCAGCTGGCTTAAAAAGTTGTTGCAGTTGAGCGTCATCTATAGCAGTAGTATCTTCCTTCTTATCTTCTTAATAGGCATCACTGTACAAACTACGGGATTCCAATTATCTACAACAGATTGTAGATCAACAGTTCCTAGGGAAATTAAGTCAATGTTGTTCTTTAAAAACTCTTCTTCATCATCATCTGACAACCCATCTAACATATGAACTGGTTCTGCAAAATACGGTCTAGCATGCAATTCGCAAGGCTGTATAGCATCTAGTCTTACAATATATTTACAATTATTATCTTTGAAAGTGAGTTCCTGTGCAGACCAATCTTGTATGACCTTAGCTTGCTTCAGCCAAGGACGGCCAAAAAGAAGATTATAATCAAGGGTGGATTCCGGTAATTCTAGGACGACAAAGGTCATCTTAAATGTGGTACCCTGCAAAGTTATTAGTACATTCCGTACAAGTCCTACTGGATGGACTCTTGACTGGTCAGCCATTCTGACAAAGAACTGAACTGGTTCGATTTCAATCCATCCTAACTTGTTACACACAGTGTAGCAGTAGCAATGTTGACTCCAGATCCTCCATCAAATAGTACCTATGTAATTTCATGATTTTTATACCATACCGTAATTAAAGGAACCGAATGATCGACCATAGAATTAGGTTCCGGTTGCACTGCCGCTGTTGCTGGAATGCAAGAAGGTACAGGACTGAACTGTTGTTGGAATTGTTGTCGAACTCCTGGTACTAGTGCAAGTAATTGGCCAAGAGGAAGAGTAATGGACGCTTTAGATAAAATCTCCCAGGCCTTATGTGATTGAATTGTGCTTTCCACGGATTCTGAAGATGATGCGTCGGCTGAAGAGGATGTATCTGCTGAAGATGATGTGCCTGCTACTGAGTTAGAATCTTGTTTTTGTATTCCTTCCTTGGTTAGCGAAGCCTGGGTCACCGGAATAGGATCTGGAAACACTAGAGGTTCGGCGGTGGTCCATTGACTAGCCTTATCATACATCCTTTGTTGTTCACGTATGCTTGGTTCAAATACTTCTGCCTTTGGTTGCAGTCGCTTACCAGATCGGGTCTGAATTACTGCAGCTTGTGTTTCTACGGGTGTGATTTGTACCATATTAGTCATTGGGTTTTGTCGTTCTTTCTTCCTCTGATCATACTAAGCTGCATCCTTACAAAATCTTCTAATGTGACCAAATTCACCACAAAAATGGCAGCGCGATGGTGGCAAATTGGGATTTTCTTGTGCTGGTCTAGCCTGCCAGCGATTTGCATTGTAGTTATTATTTCTCTGTCCTCTGTAATTTCGATAGCCTTGTTGCTGGTTGTTTCTCATTTGCGGAGGTACATAATGATTGGTTGGCTGTCCTGGTTCCTGTATAATAGCATTGACAGTTGTGGTTCCCTGCACTTTGGCGTTGTATGCACAGTTTTTGGTAGTATGTTCGGTCGTGTTGCAGATAGCGCAAAACAACTGATTAAGTGCACAAGTGGCACTAGTGTGCCCTGAATTCTTGCATGTGGTGCAGAACATTTGTCTGGTCGGGTCTTCTACAACATTTTTATTTGCCTTTAACCATTCCAAGTCTTTTGTAAATCCTCCAACCTTGTTTTCCAGCTGCAAAGCCATTGCAATCACTACATCTAGTGTCATAGCTCCTACACGCTTATGATCATAATCTGTTTAAGTTGCGGAGTCAATCCATTGATAAACCATTGAGTGATAACGTCATCCGGTAGGTTGGCATGTGCTAGTGGTAATTGCCTCAAATGGGTTTTGAATAGAGTGGCATATTCCAGCACTGTTTGATTTATCTTCTGTCTATTGTTTTGTAGGTAATCAAAAATTTCGGCTGGATTCTTCTTTAGCCTGAATCTTTGCAAAAATGCATCCCTTACTGCTTCATAGGTGCCAAAATGGTTAATATCATATTCTGTAAGCCATTTGGCTGCTTCATTAACCAATGTAGACTGGAAGACAATAGCCTTATACGCCAGATTGGGTGGATGGTTGAGCACTGCGTAACTTATCTCAAATGTGCGTATATGAGCATCTGGGTCATCTCTTGAAAATCCACCGAATTTAGTGTACGTTACTCTGGTTGGAGTCGGCCTTGGTGGGCATAGTTGTTGTTGTTGTTGTTGTTGTTGTTGCCCGTTCATGGCGTTGATGGTTGTATTGTGACTATCTTCTGTACCCCGAGGCTGAATATCTGAATCGTCGAAATCTGTATCGTCAGCCTATGCACTTTCCGGGTCGATAATCTTGTTTAGTATGTTTTGAATCTCGGTTTCGAACAAGCTACCTTCCTTTTTGATGTCAAATGTAGGAAAGCTTACTCCCAATAGCGGTGACTAGACTGATGATTCACCAAAAAATGGTAAACCGCCGCTGGAAAACTGCGATCTTTCAGCAACTGGTACCGAAATATCACCGAAATGTGTCGATTTTTCACCAATACAAGGTGCTTTTTCTCCCTTGCTGATTTCTTTGACTAAGACGTTTCTATTTGTAAACAAGTTCGAATCTTTACTCAATGATGTTAAAAAAATTTCATACTGCGTCCTGTTAGATTCTGGAGTTACTATATCTTCGACAGATTGTGACGAGATCGCATCGGAATCTGCCAGAGATTTAGTTCGTTCCACCGGAATATGACCGAAATCCTTACTAACGTTCTTTACTTTCTTGACAACTGGGTTAGACCTATCTGCGCTTTTACCTCCTGGAGGCGTCCTTAGCAAATTAGGTACCCCAGGCTGGTGGTTCTTTGGATACGTTTCATCGGATCGAGTAACCGGCATGTATCATCTTTTGGTACTAATCGCGTACTATTATTGTCGATTTACAATTTATAGTCACGTTTCCATAACTGATTTGCAACAATCTGATCTGTTGCCACCTTCCCACAGAGGGCGCCAGTGTTAAACGCTGTGTTCTAACTGTCACAAGTGCGTTTAAACGTTGTTGGGTTCTTGGGAGTGGAAGGGGTCTGTAAAAACAGAGGCCCTATGCTTGTTTCCCAAAATGACTTCACACCACAATATACTAATATTCAAGACTTCTATCATGAATTGGTATACCCTTCTCAATCTTTACGGTTCGTTATTCTAATTCTTCCAAGGTTCGCCAAACACACTGTACCAGACGATTAGTATCATGATACCGAGTTACCTCGGACCCTTTTCCGAATACACATTGCAGTAACATTAGGAACAGTAGCAGTAGTTCAACCTTCACCGAACAGTGCTCATAGTCAAACTCAACCGAAGACACAAAAGGACTCAACAGTTACAGACACACAGTGCTTGACGATTCAGTACGCAACTTAGGACGGCTCTTACCGTAGCTTAATCTTTGTCGTACGAACATAGACCTCAATACTGAAGACAACACAATACAAACCCAAATACCAGAAAAGCTACCATAGCTACACAGACTCCACCAAACACTGGCAGACCATTTCAAGAAAGAATAACAACACGATACGCAAACTAACACAACAATCCCAATAGAGACTCGCAAACGACTTACTCAGACAACAGTACAACGATCTACCGTATGTAAATGAAACTCACAAGCGCAACAGAGATCGATAGACAACAAACACGGATATGCACAGTATACTTAGAGTACTCAAAAATTAGACAAACAACGCTACAGCAACATTCAGACAATCACCCAGACGGACAGTCTGGTGATTCCACGAATCGTTACTGAGCATCTCTTTTCATTGCTTTATATAAAAGATTAGAACTGTCAGTGTAACAACTTTTCGTGCGTGCAAACAAAAGATTCAGTTTTACAACTTCCAATCCGGCGGTCGACTAACAAATAGAAGCACAAGCTTTTAACATGCATGCACATGTTGTTGCATCAGGAGTGATACCATCATGCTTCATTCCTTTGAAGCAGTCCAATGCCCGTTCACCTTGTCCATCATGCATATAGCCTATGATTAAGGCATTCCAACAAACAACATCTCGATGCAAAAGGCTATCAAAAACACATTTCGCCTTGGAAAGAGCACCACATTTAGCATACATGTCCACAAGAGCAGTGCCCAGTTCAACATTATTCTGCAATAATCCTTGGTTTTTTACCACATCATGGATTTTTTTCCCTTCATTAAGAGCTCCGAGAGCCGCGTAAGCCTTCAATATGCATGCATATGTCACTGCATTAGGACGGATGCCCTCATGCTGCATGCGATGAAAACATTTCAATGCTTGCTCAGCTTGGCCCTCTTTGGCATATCCTGCAATCAGTGCACTCCATGATACAACATCGCGAAAAGGAAGGTTTTGTAGTACATCTTGTGCCTTTGAAAAGTCACCACATTTGGCATACATGTCTCATGACAACCATGTCAACCAAACTGCAGCCAACTTTATCGATAGCCATTAGCACGCCACAAGATTTCAGTGCATTGACAAATGAAACAGCCTCTGGGATAACACTTGGGTACTTCTCCATAAAATATCCAAAGCAACAGGGTTATCACCAAATGTGAACTCTGAACGCCTGAATGTGTCCAAAAACTTGTGGTAAATCTGTGTATATTGTTAGCATTTCATGATATGGACAGAAGTGTTTGAATCTAGATAGATTCCTTCAAATTGCATCTCCTCAAACAAGTAATTACATCTTGGACATGCTTATATTTTCCATAATCGGAACTCCAAACACCAAGGGCATTCCCCTCTGAGCAAGATGTCGTCATGTAGTTGCAAATACCTCCCTTCAAACATTTGATCACTCTTCAAGTACCTGTAATCAAACATCTTCTTCTGCCAAATAGCAACACATTAGTGCATAAAAACCAACCATTTCTTGAGCTAAAATACTCCCCTCTTCTTAATTGTGAAGTCGTCCTCGACGAGCGATATGCTACCTGCACTCAAGTTATCCAACATGTGATCATCACTCAATCAAATACGAATCTTTACCTTGTATGCCTATTCTCTTCTTCCTCGATGTAGCACCTGCAATTGCCCTCATACAATCATCGGTTAGTACCAAAATCCAATCATTCCACTTACCATCTTTGTCCATCCTCTCGCATCTTCATCGACATGTCCACCTGTCTGCAAACTTCATTAAAACATTAGAACCTTTCTTCATCAAATCACATTATGTACAAACAAAATGAAAAGACAATCATATCCTTCATCCACATCACACATATATACTCAGCACACACATCATGATCCCGCATCACACATGCATTCGTCACGCACAACACACATGCAAGCAAAAAGCCCATCCACATTCCCTCTCGTCACTCTTCTAGACTGTTCGTTCAACACGTCACGAATCTCTACTCCACATATCAACATATTTCTACACACACCATCAAAAACCATTTCCGAGTTCCGTTTTCGATACTTTTCCCGGTCACACGATCGTTTTGCTGATTCCTTTCTCATTTCTAACCGAGTTCTCTTGCCAATTTCCCATTTCCTTCCCACCTAGGGTTTTCTATTCCCACTTACCTTTTCATCTACTTTGTGCTCTTTGTTCATCAGTCAGATCCTATGCTTGGTCGCCACCACCTCTCTTGACTTGATGGACACACGGCAAAGACCACTCAAGCCTAACACGAGCTCACCTTGACAGGACCACTCATCATCAACGCGATTCAAGACTTCTCAAGTTGTCATACCACCTAAGAGCCAAACTGCACACTTCCTAAGAGTTCGCAGATGAACAAATCAACTAGCACGCTTGGATCCTTCAAGTCCAGGTCTTCCAGAGACACGTCGCAAACAAAACCCTAGCCGAACTTAAGCTTCGATTCAACATGTCTCATCAGGAGTCCACACATTCCGAGATCCCCACAACACATACACATACCCATCCGAGCATCATGCTCTCTCACCTCTCTTCTATCCCCCCTCGAGAGAGGAAATTTTTTTCCCTTTTTTCTTTATTTATTTGTTTACGCACAATGCACAACGCCAGCCCTATGCAAAACCGATGTCGGCTCGTGGCTTTGACCACCCGGCCAAAGTGACTCCACCCACCTATCGGCCCACATAGGCACATAGCCACATACACGTCGGGCCTACAATGAAACTAGCGTCAGCTCGTGGCCTCGATCACCTGATCAAGGTTGTTCCACCCGCCTATTAGCCCACTGCAGCACACCGACAACACATACACAAATACACAATCATATCTTTCTTGTTTTTTTTTTCTTTTTTTAAAATTCCCGTATCTCAAGAATTAGGAGACAAAAGAAAGGACCTTTTCCCAACCCAACCAATCACGACACACACACATATATCCCCCCATGGACATCCCGATGAGACATATCTCCTCTCTGCCGCTACTCAAACCAAAATCCAGCCACTAATGCCATGGTCAACTTTTCCTCTCAAAATCCGCACACACTAATTACCTTGCTGACCTAGAAACCCCAAAAAAATGCCACTTTGGTCCTAAGCATACAACAGACTTGGTCCATCCGTCCTCACGTCTCTGATTCGCAATCCCACGAAACAAACCCTAATCAGACCCAAGCCATCCTTATCGACATCCATCACCTTATCTATTTCTTTCTCATCTCCAACCTCTGCCTCGCAGAATTCCACTTGACTTGACCTTGAAAACTACTATTAGCCATTGTACCTCTTAGTGCCTCAAGCCTCATCGCTAGGTCTCTTAATCCTTGTTTGTTGTGCTCAATATCACTCTGATATTGGAATAGGTCAGAGTCAATGCTTCAGAACTTTCCATATTTGCTCCATCTCTTTATCCTCTCTCACCCTTTTTTCAGATCCAAGGGGAATATCCTCCCTCTTCTCAACTTGAACTATCAACTTCTCGACTTCCTCTCTCATCGATCTTTCCTCCCAAATCCTACTCATATTTTCTTCATCCAGATCATCTACCTTCTTCGACAATTCATTCTTCGTTCTTTCTAACTCCGTTCCGAACACATCCAACCTATCCAACATGGCTTTCAGCTCTCCTTCCATTTTTCCTACTTTCCAGTCCTCTACCTCTCCTCTTGTCTTGTCGTCTTTCCGATTCATCCACCTACCGAGCTTGCTACTCAACTTGTGCATTCCCTTTTTCTACCCGTCCAACTTTCTCATCACTCTCTGCTTGGGCACTTTTCATTCTTTCTAACTCTAGGTGGAACTCCTCACATGCCTTACCCGCTTGATCACTATATCGACGGATTATGCTTTGTACCTTCTCAATTTCATGCTCCATTCGTTCGACTCTCCTCATCAGGTCATCCCTATCTCTAAAGGGCCCTTCTTCGATCATGACATGGTAGCAGTCTATCGTTACACGACCAGTTCTAATGTCCAAGACTTCTTTTCTCATTTGATTTCCCCTTCTAACCCCACTTTCATGCTGAAGTGTTTGGATTTGTTTTTTTAAGTTGTTGTTTTCCCCCTTTAACTCTTTATTCTCACTTTCGACCGATCGCATTTGCTTTTCCCAATTTCCTAAGACTTGTGCCAATTTCACTTGAATTTCCTCTATTCTCTCCATCTTGACCTTATCGCCATCCCGCTCCACATGCAGCCAATTGACTTGACATTCGAGGCTCTTCACAAGCTCTACCAAGCCTCGGTCCGGAGATCCAATGTCCTTGCTCTCACTTGCTCTTGCGGTCTCTGTTGACGAAGTAACTCCGCTCTTGTCAACCTCCACATATAGAGAAGATACACACCTATCAGGTCCAATTGTTGCAACCTTTCTGACATTCACTTCTTTTGAGCTACACATGTGCTCACATAACCCCTTTTTCCCGCAGTCCTCACATGTGGGGACAAAATCCAACAGGGTGCATATGCGAGGGCAATATTTGGCTATATGCCCCACCTGCTCGCAACTCTAGCATCTCACATAATTTGATATCGGGCCAAATCGCCACCCTCGGTTCACATGATGTCTCATGGTCGGACCAGAATACATCCATCTCCTATTTTGTCCAGAATTCATTTGCCTCATGTTGGTCTTCTCAAAACCACAGGGTTGCCTTTGTTGAGCCATTTCTTTAATGAAGATCAAAGCAGATTTGGGATCGACTTGGCTGTGCCACAGGATTGGGGCACCAAGCGAACTCGTAGCACTCTCTATGAGATGTGCTAAGCCAATTCCCGGCAAACACACCAAAATGTTTAGCCTCTTAGTCGAAGGGAAAGTACACATATACACTTATGTTCTGCCCAAACTCTTGGAAATCATTCAAGTCGTATTGCTTGAAGGTCGCAATTATATCTTCAACATGTAATTTCATGCTCTCAACAACTACCTCGTACACACTCGTACTTATGCAGTCCTGCTCTTCCAAGGTCCCTTTCACTCATGCATATTCCTATGTACACAGACATCCTCTACCTCCTTGTCCATATAAACCCAAACCTACATGCATTCACTTCCTCATATACTCTCGCACATGGACACTCGCACGCACTCTCAGACTATCTACCACTTCGAAGCATACCAACAACCTCTCAAGACTTGAAGTCAAATGACCGAATCATCAAATGTACCCAAATCTTGTCACGGGAACACACACACCCACTTTCATTCTCCCTCGTGCTCTCACATGCATCCGCACCCACAGAAGATTGTGAAATTGAACACGGAATCTCAACACGGGAGTTAAAGTAGATAGAAGGGTTCAAGTTCATAGAGTTTCGATAGTTCCCATCAATATCTGGAGATATTCACAAGCTTTGAATCATTCAAATAAAACACACAACTGAAGAGTTTACTCCACTGAAGCGACAAGTAATGCACAGCCCAAAGACAAAAATACATGCTAAAAGCTTGTAAGAAAGCCATATTCAGTGGTTTTGCTTTGGTTTCCAATGAGTTGCTAGTAGCGGGCATAAATCAAGAGCAAGGAGAATACTGCTAGACATACTACTCCAGAAAGAAATACAACTCATTTAGATACATAGCCATAGCCACTGGTCTATGGATAAGGAATATTCATGCCAAATAGTCTCACAACTGCTGCATACATTGACCATTATAACTATTGTTGCACTTATACCTGGCTCTAGCTGGATGAGCTGAATTTGACGGTTATCAAGCTGAATATTGATGTAGTCTTCTTTGTCATCAATGTACTCCCGAAGTAATGAGCATATCTCCAATAACCATCATGGTTGTTGCAGTCGTAGACAGAAAGAAAACCCACCAACTGACAATCCATGTATTCACTTTCCTCTTCCATAAGGGACGAAAACCGTCCTTCTCTTCTTTACTTTAACCGACAGAAATTCACGAACAGAAGTTTCTTTTATTTCCTTCCCTCTTGAGTCCTTGCAAATGTTCTTTAGGAGTGTGCTTATTGAAAGTCAAGCTGAATTAAACCTGTATATGCCGATTACCAAAGCAACAACCTTCACTCTCCTATTCGTTACTAGTGCTCATAATTTTCCTATCAAGAGTTGCTCCAAGTTGCACTTTGATCTTCCATCTGTGCGCTTGAAGGTACATGAGAGAAATTGCCCTCCTTCAAGAGCTTTCACAGGTCTTTCATACACTTGTAGTGCAAGCATAATCCTCTACGAATCACAACACCAGGCAGCGCCTATATGTCCTCCACTCATCACCTTGACATTGAGCTCTAACCAAAAATGGGTATGTTGCAGTAGGTCTGCTAACAAAACGGTTTGAAGCAGCACCTGCGCATACTAACAAGACAAGAAGAATAAAAAGGGCTACAAAAGGAAACCTCCCCGTCGGATCTCTTCTCAGTAGCAATAGTCCTCTCAGCCCGTTCAACTCTCAGCTCCCCTTGACTTTCCCTCCTCAGTGTTCCCGATCATAGCCCAAATGACCACACTCCAAAAAATGTAGCAGACCACAAAGAACCCTCAACTTCGTTTGCTAGCTACCTTTATCGGCTTGTTCTTTGTTCTGTCAACCCACTAATGGTTGTCGTCCTTAGATAGGAATAAAATACATTCATTCAACCTTTTTCTTAGATGGTGACACACATTCTCTGCTCTAGTAAACACCATGTACAGAGAGTATTAAACAAAATGTTGCTCTGACCATGCCTTCCCTGATCGTTTCTTGTAGCAGCACGCAGATCATCTGGCATAGAAGTTCTCCCAGCACCTGAACAAAGACAAATCATCTTGAGGACCTGCTCCTGCCATGTCTATCACTCGCCATAGACACAAAGGAAGTTCGTGACTAGTTGATTCTACATAGGGGGAATTAGCCATATTCCGTAAACTTCTTTGAGCTCAATCATCCAGTTCCGCTTCCTGGTTATGACCGATGTTCTCCTTCCACTCCCTCAGCAGAATGTTCTGACTCCCTCGAACATTCCCTCCCTTTTGCTCAGTTCACACACCTCAAACATCTGCGCCCCACCCGCTGGTTGGCTGTGTGACCTCGTGTGTTGATCCTCTAGCCACTGAGAACACTTCTCTTTCCCCGTGTGTACATCAATGGGGGATAGCCCACCCCTCAGAACAACTGATGCCTGAGCTCTCAGAAGATCTCTGTACAATGCCCCCCCCTTTTTGCTACGCAACCCTTTTTACTGGGATGGCCGACGGAAACCCCTTCCCAGAGTAAATAGTGAAGCTCTAACAGAAGTCGTTCCATGAAAGAGATGCATGATTATATCAACACATCTGTCATCCATGTCAATTTAGTCATCCAAATGCCCAACCGACGGATTGCACAAAGCTCGAAGATGGGAAGACACACTAGACCCAATAGGGAAGGAACAAAGTTCATAGCAGCTTCCTTTGTAGTAGGAGCAGGCATAAGGGAACAGCTTTTGATCATAGGAACAAGGTGCAAGTCCCTCTTCAGAAACCGAGAGGTTCTCCTCCAGCACCCCTGTGCATTATGAGTGAATGGCCTTCCTGATGGTTACTCCCCTCCAAAGTGGAGATCAAGGAACAATAGATACTGTTGTAATAATGAAAAAAACTCGTCCGATGTTGTTTGCCAGCCGAGAAAAATGAGAGTTCCCTCCTCCTTCTTCATCACCTGGACTGCCTTCGTCACCTGTTGTCGACAACACCAAGAAGAAGCCCCCCTTTTTGACAACGCAAAAAATGCATGCCCCTCCCGTTTGCTGGCGAAGAAGAATGGAGAGAGAGAGAGAGAGAGACCCTTTTTGCTGCCCCTCCCCGGAACCACACAACACAATAATAAGAGATAACCTCCCCCCTCCGCTGATGAATACATGTTTGCCATGAGAAGGACAGCTGGCCCATGCATTTTATCCACCTGTGCAGCCTGTTCATATGCCAATCTCCCAACTTTGATATCTCCCCATTTATGGCTTGCACTCAAAAGAGCAATCCAGTTTGCTGATCGATCAAATACTGGCATCTCCTCGATCAGTTGCACTGCCTTTTCTAGATGTCCTGCACGTCCAAACAGGTCAATTATACAAGTAAAGCATTCTGAATTTGGGATTATCCCATATTTGGTTGTCATATTTACAAAATATTCATAACCTTTTTCAACAAGACCAAGATGACTACAAACATTGAGTATACAAAGAAATGATATTGCATCTGGAGATATGCCCTCACTTTGCATCTTCTCAAAGCAGCTTAGAGCTTGTTCACCTAAACCTCCCTGTGCAAATCCTGTAATCAATGCATTCCAAGAGACAACATCACGAAAAAGGAGTTGGTGAAGCACTTCTTGTGCCTTTGAAAGTTTTCCACACTTGGCATACATATCCACAAGTGCATTGCCAACCATAATGTCAACTTCCAACAATCCTTGTCTTTCAATCTCATCATGGATCTTCTGCCCTTCATCACATGCACCAATAGAAGCACATGCTTTTAACATGCATGCATATGTTGTTGCATCAGGAGTGATACCATCATGCTTCATTCGTTTGAAGCAGTCCAATGCCCGTTCACCTTGTCCATCATGCATATAGCCTACGATTAAGGCATTCCAACAAACAACATCTCGATGCAAAAGGCTATCAAAAACACATTTCGCCTTGGAAAGAGAACCACATTTAGCATACATGTCCACAAGAGCAGTGCCCAGTTCAACATTATTCTGTAATAATCCTTGGTTTTTTACCACATCATGGATTTTTTTCCCTTCCTTAGAGCTCCGAGAGCCGCGTAAGCCTTCAATATGCATGCATATGTCACTGCATTAGGACGGATGCCCTCATGCTGCATGCGATGAAAACATTTCAATGCTTGCTCAACTTGGCCCTCTTTGGCATATCTTGCAATCAGTGTACTCCATGATACAACATCGCAAAAAGGAAGGTTTTGTAGTACATCTTGTGCCTTTGAAAAGTCACCACATTTGGCATACATGTCTCATGACAACCATGTCAACCAAACTGCAGCCAACTTTATCGATAGCCATTAGCACGCCACAAGATTTCAATGCATAGACAAATGAAACAGCCTCTGGGATAACACTTGGGTACTTCTCCATAAAATATCCGAAGCAACAGGGTTATCACCAAATGTGAACTCTGAACGCCTGAATGTGTCCAAAAACTTGTGGTAAATCTGTGTATATTGTTAGCATTTCATGATATGGACAGAAGTGTTTAAATCTGGATAGATTCCTTCAAATTGCATCTGCTTAAACAAGTAATTACATCTTGGACATGCTTATATTTTCCATAATCGGAACTCCAAACACCAAGGGCATTCCCCTCTGAGCAAGATGTCGTCATGTAGTTGCAAATACCTCCCTTCAAACATTTGATCACTCTTCAAGTACCTGTAATCAAACATCTTCTTCTACCAAATAGCAACACATTAGTGCATAAAAGCCAACCATTTCTTGAGCTAACATACTCCCCTCTTCTTAATTGCCAAGTCGTCCTCGACGAGCGATATGCTACCTGCACTCAAGTTATCCAACATGTGATCATCACTCAATCAAATACAAATCTTTACCTTGTATGCCTATTCTCTTCTTCCTCGATGTAGCACCTGCAATCGCCTTCATACAATCATCGGTTAGTACCAAAATCCAATCATTCCACTTACCATCTTTGTCCATCCTCTCGCATCTTCATCGACATGTCCACCTGTCTGCAAACTTCATTAAAACATTAGAACCTTTCTTCATCAAATCACAAGATGTACAACCAAAATGAAAAGACAATCATATCCTTCATCCATATCACACATATATACTCAGCACACACATCATGATCCCGCATCACACATGCATTCTCGTCATGCTTAACACACATGCAAGCAAAAAGCCCACCCACATTCCCTCTCGTCACTCTTCTAGACTGTTCGTTCAACACGTCACGAATCTCTACTCCACATATCAACATATTTCTACACACACCATCAAAAACCATTTCCGAGTTCCGTTTTCAATACTTTTCCCAGTCACACGATCGTTTTGCTGATTCCTTTCTCATTTCTAACCGAGTTCTCTTGCCAATTTCCCATTTCCTTCCCACCTAGGGTTTTCTATTCCCACTTACCTTTTCATCTACTCTGTGCTCTTTTGTTCATCAGTTAGATCCTATGCTTGGTCGCCACCACCTCTCCTGAATTGATGGACACACAGCAAAGACCACTCAAGCCTAACACGAGCTCACCTCGACAGGACCACTCATCATCAATGCGATTCAGGACTTTTCAAGTTGTCATACCACCTAAGAGCCAAACTGCACACTTCCTAAGAGTTCGCAGATGAACAAAGCAACTAGCACGCTTGGATCCTTCAAGTCCAGGTCTTCCACAAACACGTCGCAACCAAAACCCTAGCCGAGCTTAAGCTTCGATTCGACATGTCTCATCAGGAGTCCACACATTCCGAGATCCCCACAACACATACACATACCCATCCGAGCATCATGCTCTCTCACCTCTCTTTTGTCCCCCCTCGAGAGAGGAATTTTTTTTTTCCCCTTTTTTATTTATTTATTTGTTTACGCACGATGCACAACACCAGCCCTATGCAAAACCAACGTCAGATCGTGGCTTTGACAACCCGGCCAAAGTGACTCCACCCACCTATTGGCCCACATAGGCACATAGCCACATACAAGTCGGGCCTACAATGAAACTAGCGACACCTTCTGGCCTCGATCACCCGATCAAGGTTGTTCCACCCGCCTACTAGCCCATTGCAGCACACCGACAACACATACACAAATACACAATCATTTCTTTCTTGTTTTTTTTTTTCTTTTTTTTAAATTCTCGTATCTCAAGAATTAGGAGACAAAAGAAAGGAACTTTTCCCAACCCAACCAATCACGACACACACACATATATCCCCCCATGGACATCCCGATGAGACATATCTCCTCTCTGCCGCTACTCAAACCAAAATCCAGCCACTAATGCCATGGTCAACTTTTCCTCTCGAAACCCATACACACTAATTACCTTGCCGACCTAAAAACCCCAAAAAAATGCCACTTTGGTCCTAGGCATACAACAGACTTGGTCCATCCGTCCTCACGTCTCTGATTCGCAATCCCACGAAACAAACCCTGATCAAACCCAAGCCATCCTTACCGACATCCATCACCTTATCTATTTCTTTTTCATCTCCAACCTCTGCCTCGGAGAGATTCCACTTGACCTGATAGATGACCTTGAAAACTACTAATAGCCATTGTACCTCTTAGTGCCTCAAGCCTCATCGCTAGGTCTCTTAATCCTTGTTTGTTGTGCTCAATATCACCCTGATATTGGAACAGGTCAGAGTCAATGCTTCGGAACCGATTCCATATTTTCTCCATCTCTTTATCCTCTCTCACCCTTTTTTCAGATCCAAGGGGAATATCCTCCCTCTTCTCAACTCGAACTATCAACTTCTCGACTTCCTCTCTAATCGATCTTTCCTCCCAAATCCTACTCATATTTTCTTCATCCAGATCATCTACCTTCTTCGACAATTCATTCTTCGTTCTTTCTAACTCCGTTCCGAACACATCCAACCTATCCAACATGGCTTTCAGCTCTCCTTCCATTTTTCCTACTTTCTAGTCCTCTACCTCTCCTCTTGTCTTGTCGTCTTTCCGATTCATCCACCTACCGAGCTTGCTACTCAACTTTGCATTCTCTTTTTCTACCCGTCCAACTTTCTCATCATTCTCTACTTGGGCACTTTTCATTCTTTCTAACTCTAGGTGGAACTCCTCACATGCCTTACCCGCTTGATCACTATATCGACGGATTATGCTTTGTACCTTCTCAATTTCATGCTCCATTCGTTCGACTCTCCTCATTAGGTCATCCCTATCTCTCGAGGGCCCTTCTTCGATCATGACATGGTAGCAGTCTATCGTTACCTGACCAGTTCTAATGTCCAAGACTTCTTTTCTCATTTGCTTTCCCCTTCTAACCCCGCTTTCATGCTGAAGTGTTTGGATTTGTTTTTTTAAGTTGTTGTTTTCCCCCTTTAACTCTTTATTCTCACTTTCGACCGATCGCATTTGCTTTTCCCAATTTCCTAAGACTTGTGCCAATTTCACTTGATTTTCCTCTATTCTCTCCATCTTGACCTTATCGCCATCCCGCTCCACATGCAGCCAATTGACTTGACATTCCAGGCTCTTCACAAGCTCTACCAAGCCTCGGTCCGGAGATCCAGTGTCCTTGCTCTCACTTGCTCTTGCGGTCTCTGTCGATGAAGTAACTCTGCTCTTGTCAACCTCCACATATAGAGAAGATACACACCTATCAGGTCCAATTGCAACCTTTCTGACATTCGCTTCTTTTGAGCTACACATGTGCTCACATAACCGCTTTTTCCGGCAGTCCTCACATGTGGGGACAAAATCCAACGGGGTGCATATCCGAGGGCAATATTTGGCTATATGCCCCACCTGCTCGCAACTCAAGCATCTCACATAATTTGATATCGGGCCAAATCGCCACCCTCGGTTCACATGATGTCTCATGGTCGGACCAGAATATATCCATCTCCTTTTTTGTCCAGAATTCATTTGCCTCATGTTGGTCTTCTCAAAACCACAGGGTTGCCTTTGTTGAGCCATTTCTTTAATGAAGATCAAAGCAGATTTGGGATCGACTTGGCTGTGCCACATGATTGGGGCACCAATCGCACTCGTAGCACTCTTTATGAGATGTGCTAAGCCAATTCTCGGCAAACGCACCAAAATGTTTAGCCTCTTAGTCCAAGGGAAAGTACACATATACACTTATGGTCTGCCCAAACTCTTGGAAATCATTCGAGTCTTATTGCTTGAAGGTCACAATTATATCTTCAACATGTAATTTCATGCTCTCAACAACTACCTCGTACACACTCGTACTTATGCACTCCTGCTCTTCCAAGGTCCCCTTCACTCATGCACATTCCTATGTACACAGACATCCTCTCCCTCCTTGTCCATATAAACCCAAACCTACATGCATTCACTTCCTCATATACTCTCGCACATGGACACCCGCACGCACTCTCAGACTATCTACCACTTCGAAGCATACCAACAACCTCTCAAGACTTGAAGTCAAATGACCAAATCATCAAATGTACCCAAATCGTGTCACGGGAACACACACATACCCACTTTCATTCTCCCTCGTGCTCTCACATGCATCCGCACCCACAAAAGATTGTGAAATTGAACACGGAATCTCAACACGGGAGTTAAACTAGATAGAAGGGTTTAAGTTCATAGAGTTTCGATAGGTCACCATCAATATCTGGAGATATTCACAAGCTTTGAATCATTCAAATAAAACACACAGCTGAAGAGTTTACTCCACTGAAGCGACAAGTAATGCACAGCCCAAAGACGAAAATACATGCTAAAAGCTTGTAAGAAAGCCATATTCAGTGGTTTTGCTTTGGTTCCCAATGAGTTGCCAATAGCGGGCATAAAGCAAGAGCAAGGAGAATACTGCTAGACATACTACTCCAGAAAGAAATACAACTCGTTTAGATACATAGCCATAGCCACTGCTCTATGGATAAGGAATATTCATGCCAAATAGTCTCACAACTGCTGCATACATTGACCATTATAACTATTGTTGCACTTATACCTGGCTCTAGCTGGATGAGCTGAATTTGATGGTTATCAAGCTGAATATTGATGTAGTCTTCTTTGTCATCAATGTACTCCCGAAGTAATGAGCATATCTCCAATAACCATCATGGTTGTTGCAGTCATAGACAGAAGGAATAAATGCAAACGACCACTCCCAAGCCTCAAATACATCCGACTTCAGGAGGATTATGCAAGAAAACCCACCAGCTGACAATCCATGTATTCACTTTCCTCTTCCATAAGGGAAGAAGACCGTCCTTCTCTTCTTTACTTTAACCGACAGAAATTCACGAACATAAGTTTCTTTATTTCCTTCCCTCTTGAGTCCTTGCAAATGTTCTTTAGGAGTGTGCTTATTGAAAGTCAAGCTGAATTAAACCTGTATATGCCGATCACCAAAGCAACAACCTTCACTCTCCTATTCGTTACTAGTGCTCAGAATTTTCCTGTCAGGAGTTGCTCCAGGTTGCACTTTGATCTTCCATCTGTGCACTTGAAGGTACATGAGAGAAATTGCCCTCCTTCAAGAGCTTTCACAGGTCTTTCATACACTTGTAGTGCAAGCATAATCCTCTACGAATCACAACACCAGGCAGCGCCTATATGTCCTCCACTCATCACCTTGGCATTGAGCTCTAACCAAAAATGGGTATGTTGCAGTAGGTCTGCTAACAAAACGGTTTGAAGCAGCACCTGCGCATACTAACAAGACAAGAAGAATAAAAAGGGCTACAAAAGGAAACCTCCCCGCCGGATCTCTTCTCAGTAGCAATAGTCCTCTCAGCCCGTTCAACTCTCAGCTCCCCTTGACTTTCCCTCCTCAGTGTTCCCGATCATAGCCCAAATGACCACACTCCAAAAAATGTAGCAGACCACAAAGAACCCTCAACTTCGTTTGCTAGCTACCTTTATCGGCTTGTTCTTTGTTCTATCAACCCACTAATTGTTGTCGTCCTTAGATAGGAATAAAATACATTCATTCAACCTTTTTCTTAGATGGTGACACACATTCTCTGCTCTAGTAAACACCATGTACAGAGAGCATTAAACAAAATGTTGCTCTGACCATGCCTTCCCTGATCGTTTCTTGTAGCAGCACACAGATCATCTGGCATAGAAGTCCTCCCAGCACCTGAACAAAGACAAATCATCTTGAGGACCTGCTCCTGCCATGTCTATCACTTGACCGATGTTCTCCCTCCACTCCCTCAGCAGAATGTTCTGACTCCCTCGAACATTCCCTCCCTTTTGCTCAGTTCACACACCTCAAACATCCGCGCCCCACCCCCTGGTTGGCTCTGTGACCTCGTGTGTTGATCCTCCAGCCAGTGAGAACACTTCTCTTTTACCGTGTGTACATCAATGGGGGATAGCACACCCCTCAGAACAACTGATGCCTGAGCTCTCAGAAGATCTCTGTACAATGCCCCCCCCCTTTCTGCTATACAACCCTTTTTACTTGGATGGCCGACGGAAACCCCTCCCCACAATAAATAGTGAAGCTCTAACAGAAGTCGTTCCATGAAAGAGATGCATGATTATATCGACACATCTGCCATCCATGTCAATTGAGTCATCCAAATGCCCAACCGACGGATTGCACAAAGCTCGAAGATGGGAAGACACACCGGACCCAACAGGGAAGGAACCAAGTGCATAGAAGCTTCCTTTGTAGTAGGAGCAGACATAAGGGAACAGCTTTTGATCAGAGGAACAAGGTGAAGGTCCCTCTTCAGAAACCGAGAGGTTCTCCTCCAGCACCCCTGTGCATTCTGAGTGAATGGCCTTCCTGATGGTTACTCCCCTCCAAAGTGCAGATCAAGGAACAATAGATACTGCTGTAATAATGAAAAAAACTCGTCCGATGTTGTCTGCCAGACGAGAAAAATGAGAGTTCCCTCCTCCTGCTTCATCACCTGGACTGCCTTCGTCACCTGTTGTCGACAACACCAAGAAGAAGCCCCCCTTTTTGACAACGCAAAAAACGCGTGCCCCTCCCGTTTGCTGGCGAAGAAGAATGGAGAGAGAGAGAGAGAGAGACCCTTTTTGCTGCCCCTCCCCAGAACCACACAACACAATAATAAGAGATAACCTCCCCCCTCCGCTGATGAATACATGTTTGTCATGAGAAGGAGAGCTGGCCCATGCATTTTATCCACCTGTGCAGCTTGTTCATATGCCAATCTCCCAACTTTGATATCTCCCCATTTATGGCTTGCACTCAAAAGAGCAATCCAGTTTGCTGATCGATCAAATACTGGCATCTCCTCGATCAGTTGCACTGCCTTTTCTAGATGTCCTGCACGTCCAAACAGGTCAATTATACAAGTAAAGCATTCTGAATTAGGGATTATCCCATATTTGGTTGTCATATTTACAAAATATTCATAACCTTTGTCAACAAGACCAATATGACTACAAACATTGAGTATACAAAGAAATGATACTGCATCTAGAGATATGCCCTCACTTTGCATCTTCTCAAAGCAGCTTAGAGCTTGTTCACCTAAACCTCCCTGTGGAAATCCTATAATCAACACATTCTAAGAGACAACATCACGAAAAGGGAGTTGGTGAAGCACTTCTTGTGCCTTTGAAAGTTTTCCACACTTGGCATACATATCCACAAGTGCATTGCCAACCATAATGTCAACTTCCAACAATCCTTGTCTTTCAATCTCATCATGGATCTTCTGCCCTTCATCACATGCACCAATAGAAGCACATGCTTTTAACATGCATGCATATGTTGTTGCATCAGGAGTGATACCATCATGCTTCATTCGTTTGAAGCAGTCCAATGCCCGTTCACCTTGTCCATCATGCATATAGCCTACGATTAAGGCATTCCAACAAACAACATCTCGATGCAAAAGGCTATCAAAAACACATTTCCCCTTCGAAAGAGCACCACATTTAGCATACATGTCCACAAGAGCAGTGCCCAGTTCAACATTATTCTGCAATAATCCTTGGTTTTTTACCACATCATGGATTTTTTTCCCTTCATTAAGAGCTCTGAGAGCCGCGTAAGCCTTCAATATGCATGCATATGTCACTGCATTAGGACGGATGCCCTCATGCTGCATGCGATGAAAACATTTCAATGCTTGCTCAGCTTGGCCCTCTTTGGCATATCCTGCAATCAGTGCACTCCATGATACAACATCGCGAAAAGGAAGGTTTTGTAGTACATCTTGTGCCTTTGAAAAGTCACCACATTTGGCA
>CM035412.1:126025333-126037833 GCA_020310875.1 Ceratopteris richardii | reverse complement strand
GGAAAGCTTAAGTCAAAGCTAGTATTGTTTTAACAAAGCAAAAATCATCAATGCCTCAATGATTTCCGAAGTGCATTGTAGACGAGCACATATCACCATCCCTTGCCCACAAAGGCAATCGTGGAAAGTAAGTCGTTACACAACTTGTGCATTTCATCCAGCACTTCAATGTTAAAACCATTACGAGCTCCTACGTCCGCCATAACTTGAAGATCCACCAAATGGGCATGGAGATGATCCGCTTACAGATGGATTCATTGAAATAAAAGACTCTAAAGTCGTTCAGAGACTTCGGAATTCAAAGATGGGCATAGATGGGAAGGCACGATACTTATGCCAATCGGCTGATTCGAACAATGCTTACACCCACTGTCTTGGATAATATCTCAGATGCTACTAAAGTTGTGTGCAGTCAGTAATTGAATCAGATAATAGTACAAACAAAATGCTATTGTTCTGCATCTCGTGGTGAACGACAAAGACTGATATCACTGCAGTAAATAAAATCTTCCCCCTTAAATCAAAGACTTAATGTAAGCAGGATGAATACATTCTGCAGAATTAACCTCGGAAATCAAGAAACATTGGCAAGGGCCGCTCAGCATTTTTAGCAAGATGGAAGTCTAAAAAGTTATGTTGAAAGGAAGCATTCAAATTTTTTTTAATCCTCCCCAAGCAGACAGCCACAATGACCGAGATGATAATGCAAGAGAAGTAGCACTTCAAAGCAATTTTGTATCAATGTATCACAAACTTGCGCTAAAAGCAAAACACCCTTATCTGGGGGGCTGTTGTGTAATGATCTATGTCATTGGTGTTTAACTTCCGAACTTTGTAGAACTCAAGGAGCAAGAAAAGAGATCACCTTGAACGAGAGAGCCCCTCCCTTTCCGCGTTGTTGTCACCTCCTCGTCAAAAACTGAGAAGAGCTCCCCCTGTAAAGGAATTTCTCCAGCACAGCCAATTGTCTTGCTCTAGGATCCTCCGAGGTAAGCAAGCTTACCACTTTACAGACTCAGCAACAAAGAAGTTGAGCAAATCCATTCGAGCCACCACATCGAGGTCCACCGTTATCTCATCTAGCAATAGTACCTTCTATGGCTGAAGTAGACCCCTGCATAGCTGCACCCTTCTACGCTGCCCATCAGAAACTTTATGCATCCTCCATTCTAAATCGATGTCCGACAGATCTATCAGCTCCTCTCTACGCGAAGGATCAACACCTTCCACTGCACTCTGAATATCATGTGCTCAGCTGAAAAGTCCCCCCCCAAAAAGACAGCAGCAGAAGGACACCAAAAAACATCCCCCTGCTGTCGCATATATTCAGAGAGAGAGCCCCCCCTTCGAGCTGCGAAGAAGGAAACCACCCCCCCTTTTCCGTTTTTTTCTGTCAGAACAACGGGGAGGCAAAGAACAAAACCCCCCCTTACTCCATCCCTTTTTCAGATCTGACAAGAAATAGAATGCAATGGAATTTTGGGTACATTATATCTAATAAGAGGGTAACAATGATAGAAAGCAATCTTCCCATAGGGTTGTTCAAAAATATAGCCGCTATACCAAGTCTATCCTTCGTTTTTGGCAGAAATACCTCATCCCGTGTCATGCTACCAGTATTGTTGTGGTGTCTCCTGTGACTTCATGAGCAATCACCGAGACTCCCGTCAAAACACAACCTTGCACTATCCAGTATAGAATCCAGGCAATCCATCCAACGGGACCTAGCTAGTTATAAAACTAGTAGCATATAGCAGGCTCCCCGATATCAATAGATCCAAAAGCAAGTATGCAGATGACTTTACAATGGATCTATTGAAGCAATGCAGAGGAATCGCCTGCTTCAGCTCAGCCAGTGTAAACGGAGGCTTTGAATGAGGTGCTCTTTCATGTGATTCCCCACCCATCAGCTTATGTGACACAGATGATGTTGAATGAGGTTCCCAGTCTCGAATATCCGCATCAATAGACGAAGATCTTCCTCCTGCACCCATCTTTCCTTCTGGTTCCTTCAATCCCCAATTTGCTCATTCCTCCACCATCCTTCAATGCAGTCACCACTCCATCACATCTCCAATATATTCTGCAATCTGAACATGCTCTCTGACCAAGAAGTCATTGGGTAGCCTCAAATACTTCCCATCAATCATCTAATCACTCTTTAAGTACCCAAAATCAAAAATATTTTCCTGCCAAATAGATCCACATTAGTGCATAAAAACCAACCATTTTGTGAGCTAACATAGTCCCCTCTTCTTAATTGCGAAGTCGTCCTCGACGAGCCACTACATGCTGCAATATCCATTCAGCCATGAACATGTCAGTTTATAACTTGGTTGCATACCTTTTCATCAAGCCGTCACTTCCACTGAACCTGCACTCATTGAAGCTATTAGTGCTAAAAAAAATCACTCATGAATACATACAAATCAGTCACTTCCAAAGTGATCCAAGAACATGCACATATATGGAATTCCATTTCCAACATGCATCAAATTGCTCATGCATTCCATTATGAAAATGGTCTCAACCAAAATAAAACATGCATCCCTTTTCATGTTTTACACATTTGTCATTACGGAAGAAAACAGAAACAAAAAGACCGAAATGAACAACAACTGAAATGAATTCAACAGGAGATGCAACATTCCCAAAATGCATACCCCTTTTTATTGACCTACTATTCGCTATGTACACATATTCCATGAACAGACACTCTCGAAGAATCCCCATCGTCGTCCCACAAAAACCATCGAGATTCGAGTACAAGTCGAGATCGGTATAAAACACCTTGGAGTGTCCCACACTCTTGAAAACCCTCGAATAGAGCACACAAGTTGTAAAGCAAACCCGTTGCATTACCCCGCTAAAGGTCTCATCTATAAGTACACATGCAATATCCGTGCCTTTGAGAATGTTGATTCAGAGTGAGCTGATCTGTCGCAAGCCACCACATCAATCACACAAGCAAATAACGTTCCCTTCTAGGTGATTCTCGCCCTCTCCTCTCTCTCTCTCCCCCTCAGGAGTGGGGAATAACTTCATAGGTAGATTTTATTTATATTCACACGACGGCCTACATTGACATTGGATGCGATTCGTGGACCTGACCACCCGATCAGGTTGATTCCACCCATCTACCAATGCAATGCAGCGCACAACACACAAACACACAATGATAACACATAACATATATCAGCTAGCCCATAACGAAGCTGGATACGGCTCGTGGTCGTGACTACCCAGCCACGATGGCTCCACCTACCTACCAACCCGTTATGGCGCGTAGCTAAGACACAAACATGTACATCCCAAGCCTATGGCAAAACTAGCTGCGGCTCGTGGTCCTAACCACCCGGCGAGGATAAATCCACCCACCTACTAGCCCACCATAGCGCATTGGTACGATCACAGCAACACAAATTTTTTCTTTTCCTTTCTTTTTCTTTTTTTTTTTCATAGTGAATTAATTTACCCAAGTCTTGAGAATTAGGGAGAGGAAGAAAGGGATTTTCCCACTTTTTCCTCACATGCATGCAAACATATACACTCTAGCCTTTGACAGATCAACCACCTCTTCACTCCATTCTCTCAATTACAGACACTACATATGTATTCATCGATTTGACTTTTCACTAGGTAACTACAGCCGGCTATGCCTTGGTCCCTCGTATACCTATCCTTAGATGCTCTAGAATGTGGGTTTCTTGGATGTCTCATGTAGCCTCACCTCATACTCGCATCCCCACGACTTCCCTAGGGCGAGTCAGGCTCAACTTCAGGAGCTCCGTCATCACTTCCTATCGTTAACGCATCTGCCCAAGCCCAAGTGATATCGTTTTCTTCGTTAGGCATTTCCCTCGAAGGGTCGAAATAGTAATATCGATCCCCCGCCCATCCTACATGTCGGGTCAGGTATTCCTCAAAACACTCAATATAAAACATAACATCCAAACCCTGGTCTATAAAGCATACCAGCCAATGCGCTTCCTCAACATCATATTCCGTCTCAAAGTCGTCGACATCTATGTCCATGCGGGCGAATGTTTGGTCCGAGAAATATATCCTTAGCTCGTACAAGTAGAGTTGCGTTATTTGATCTGCCATTTTGTTACTTAGCTCCTAACAGTCTCTGCATAACACAAAAAATATTAGAAGTCCAAAATTCTTGAGCTAGCACAGGATAATATTTATGACAACAAAAATCATAACTAACATATGCGCATATAATATATATATATAACTATACATGTATGTACAAGGAGTCTACTACGTCCTTCCGTTGGATCTCATCTGGCTTCTCCCGTCTTAATATCACTTGAAATATGGTTTAACTCGAAGCGCGTTAACCTTCACGGGAGCATATTCTTCTCCTAAATCTTGAATTTGCATGGAACCATTGGAATTGAGTTCCACCACCTTAAATGGTCCTGCCCATCTTGTCTGTAACTTCCCCGGGAATTTATAATATTTACTATCATAGACTAGTACCAAATCCCCTTCTTGAATCGCATAGGTCTTGAGATTCTTATCATGCCTCTCTTTACGTCTCTTCTGAATAGCTTCCAAACTTTGTTGTGCAATGATTCTCTTTTCTTCTAGCTTGACCAGTTGTATGTACCTTTCCTTCAATGACTCTTCCTCTCCCATCCTGGCCTCGATGGCCACTCTTATTGTCGGAACTTCTTTTTCGATGGGAAAGATGGCTTCCTCGCCATATACTAGGGAGAACAGAGTGCTCTTAGTCGTCACTCGATAGGATGTTCTATACGCCCACAAAGCTTCCAAAAGTCTCTCATCCCAGTCTCTCCTATGCACAGCTACTGTCTTTGTCAGAATCTGTTCAAGGACCTTGTAGGTGACCTCCACTTGTCCATTTGCCCTCGGATAATATGGAGTGCTTTTTCTATGTTTGATCTTATATAATTCCATTAATTCTTTGATCAGTTCGTTGACAAAATGCGTTCGTCGATCACTCACTATCTCCAACGGGCATCCGAATCATGTGATAATTTGTTCATACAAAAATTTAGCTACATCAACAGCTCGGTCAGTCTTCAGAGCTTTGGCTTCTACCCACTTGGTAACATAGTCAGTACAGACCAGGATATACCTATTGGATCTACATCTGGAGGGAGGATCAATAGGCCCCACAAAATCAATTCCCTACTTTTCAAAAGGCTTAAGAGCAAGCACTGGTGTAAGAGGAGCGGCATGTGCTAATGTTGGTTTGCCCATTCTTTGGCATTTGTCGCATTTCTTGCAGTATGTGTGGGAGTCTTTGAACAGCGTTGGCCACCAATACCGAGCCAATAAAATCTTCCTTGCCGTCAGCTCACCAGCAAAATGCCCACCGCAGGGTTCATCATGCAAAGCCCTCAACACTAGAGGTACTTCTTCTTCCTCGAGACACCTCCGATAAATGCCCTCATGGACAAAATATTGATAGAGTTGCCCCCCAATGATGCTATGGTGCTTCGCCAATGCTAACAATTTTTGCTTCTCTCTCTTGCTTGCTCCTGGCGGATATTTAGCAGTGCACAAGAAATTCACCAAGTCGGCATACCAAGGTACTTTAGCATCAACCTGGAATAGATGCCCATCAGGAGCATCATCGGGCACACCAGAGATTGGCTCATCATTAACTATTCGAGATTGCGCTTTGCTTGGTCTGGTTACCACTGTGAACTGAAATTCTTGGAGGAGTAACATCCACCTCATCAATCGCCCTGATAGCTCAGGTTTATTAATGATATACTTAAGGGCTTCATGATCCACATAAAACGTGAAATGCTTTCCCATTAGGTAATGTCGATACTTGTTTATCGCAAAGATCATCGAGAGGCATTCCTTCTCTGTAGTCGTGTAGTTCCTCTCAGTGCTATTCAAATTGCGACTTGCGTAATAAATAGGGTGGTCCAACTTCTTTTCATCGGCTTGGCATAGTACTGCTCCAACCGCAGTATGAGAAGCGTCGGTATGCACATGGAATTCTTTCGTCCAGTCGGGTGCTACCAAAATCGGTGCATTTATCAATCTCTCTTTGATCGAGTCGAATGCGACTTGACACTCTTTAGTCCATTGGTATTGTTGGTCCTTCCTCAAAAGATTCGTCAGTGGTGCCGCTATGGATGCAAAATTTAATATAAATCGTCGATAATAATTCGCATGTCCCAAGAATCCTCTGAGTTGCCGCAAGTTTTGAGGAGGTGGAAGTTGTCCGATCTTTTCCACTTTATCCTCGTCAACCGCAATCCCTTTTTCGGAAATAACATGTCCCAAAAGCAATCCTCTTCGTACTCCAAATGTACACTTTTCAGGATTCAATGCGATGCCTTTTTCAATGCTTCTTCTTAAAATAGCTTCGATCCTCTCCATCATGTTTTCATCATTGCCTCTGATCGCAAAGTCATCGAGAAATATCTCCATCCAATCCTGCAAATATTCTTGATATGCAGCTATCATTGCCCTCTGGAATGTGGCCGGCACATTGCATAATCCAAATGGCATCACACGATATGCGTATGTGCCCCATTCCGTGGTGAAAGTAGTTTTTGATTGATCCTCTTCATGGATTTGGATCTTGTTGTACCCACTGAAACCATCCAAAAATGAGTACAATTTATGGCCGGCTACTGTGTCCAAGATTTGATCAGTAAACGGCAAGGGGAAGTGATCCTTCTTTGTGCGCTCGTTCAACTTACGGTAAAAGTTGTAATCTATGCAAATACAGATTTTCTTATTCTTCTTCGGAACAACTACAATCGGTGATACCCATTCGCTGGATGCGATGGGATATATGAATCCTGCTTCCAATAACTTAGTCAATTCCAACTTGATCAATTCCGAGTAGACTGGATTTGTCCGCCTAAGTCGTTGACATATTGGTCGGGTGCCTTTTTCCAAATCTATATAATGTTGGCAGATTCGGGGATCAATTCCTCTCAGATCACTGTATGACCATGCGAAGGCCTTGCTGAAATTTTTGAGCACCAATTTAATGCACTCTTGTACTCCATCTGGTAGCTCTCACCCTACGCTCAAGAACTTTTCTGGAAACACTTCCCATTTTTCCACCTGAGCTTCTCGCGAATATTCCTTAACGCTGTGATTGGAAAGTGCTCCCCGATCATGCGTGCATGGTTGGCCAGTAAATCATTGTTTTTCTCTTTTTCAACCGCACCCAATTTCTTTAATTCAACCTTTGCAATGGCTTCCTGCACTTTAGTTTTACTTTCCGCTTCTTTTTCCAATTCTCGACTCCTCCTTAGAAGCTCTGCTTCTAACATTCTGACCCTTTCTCTCAACTGTTGTACTTCCATTGTCGGAGCTAACTCTAGCTTCAACTCTTCTTTTGAAGTTCCCTTTTTCAGGGATTGGGTAGCTTTGTTTTCCTCTGCGTCTATTCTCAACATGTAGCACTCAAATTCACTTGTATGTGTCAACCATCCCAGCAACTCCTGGTCTGAGTCGTCCTTGTAACATAGTGGATCTTTGTACTCGCCCACTTTTGCATGTTGAAGGTTGGATAATTGCAAGTTAAATCCGTCTTGTGGAAGGTCCTTGGAAGTCTCCGCGCGCAAGGCAAATCTTACCCGCACCATTTCTTGTCTAACCTTTTCCTTTGCTTTCTGCTCCCTTTCCTCAGCTGTTGTCGATTTCTTGCCGGTCAAGTTGGGAGACACTTGAAGTTGTATTCGATCAGCCTTTGGTCCAATTGTGATAAATCCTGTGCGCCAATCATGCACACATTCGGCTTGCACCAACCATGGCCGTCCAAGTAAGATCAAGAAGGTAGCCTCTTAGGTTCTTGGTCTTACTATCAGATAATCAACTTTAAACTCTAGTCCGCCCACAACTGTGCTTACATTCTTCAAAAGACCCGCAGGCTTCACTTGTGTTTGATCTGCCATTCTCAAGGACATCGGAGTTTCTTCCATGTGGTTGAGGCCCAAAGCTTTCATCATGAACTCAGTCATAAGGTTGACTGCGGCTCCACTATCTAACTGAGCACCAGGGACTGCATACCCTTTAATCTCGACCGTCACAACTGGAGCATTCGAATCAATTTGCATCGTAATGCTTTGAATGATCCCTTGGACGTCTTTATCTTGTCTCTTTTTCTCTCAAGCTTTCCTCGACTTCTTAATATATTCGTTGTAGAATTGTTTCCTATAAGCAGGTGAACATTTCAGCAATGTGCCAATGTTCAGTGTGACTTCCGTGTCAGCGAGCAGCTTTACGATGTCCACTTCCTCCAAACTTTGTCTTTCCTTCCTACACTTTGGAGCCCTTAATCTTTCGGGGAATGGTGCTATGCCTGACACAAACTCCTTGGTCACTGGTGGGAGAATCTCTATCTCTTCCCCATCCTCAAACTCTTGCTGCTCAGCAAATCCTCCAACTTGGTTTTCTACCTCTCCATGCTCAGTTATCTTCTCTGATCTCGCTTCTTCGCTTTTGCCTTCTCAGTGTTTCTTTGAATACTCTTGGGTCCTTGTGACTACTGCCACAGTTGGCTCTTTATGCGGTTTCTTGGCCTCGTAAGCATCCACAAAGTGCATTGACGAGCTAGAGCCTTCTTGAGGGTTCGGTGTCTTGAACACTACTCCGATTGTAGGAACGTGCTCTTGAGCTCTCGTTGTGGAATGCATCTAAGTATCAACATAATTCGAGGACCCTACTGGTCCTTTTTCCTTGCCGGCGGCGGCTCTTCGTTTTGGACAATCTTCATCAAAGTGGCCCTCTCCACTACAGTACCTACATAGTGGGGTATAATCAATTGGTTTCTTTTCGTTTGGACATCTAGATTGAGTATGGCCAAAGCCATGGCATCTCCAACACTGGATTGGACCGTCTCTTCTTTGATCACGTGCGGCTCCTCTTGAATAGTCTCCTCCTTGACTTTGAGCACCATATCCATAATTCGGTCTGTTTTCCCAACGAGATGTAGGTGGGACACTTTGAGCGGGCAATCCCGTGTAAGGTCTTTCTCTTGTATCTCCCGATTTCATGGTCCTCTCTTCATAGGCTCTCTTGTTGTAACATCGGTCCTCTGTGTGATTTGTCCTTCCACAAAAAGTGCAACGCATGCTAGGTGGTGATCTATCTGTGAATACTCTCAAGACTGTAGGGCATTCTGAAGCCAAATGGCCGTAACCATGGCACTTTCCACACCATGTATTTGATCGAAACACTTGATTGGGGTTTGTAGTCACCTCTGGTTTTACTGTGTTATGTTTCCTGGGTCATTGTGGCAGCTTTTATAGCTTGCGTGACCAACTCCAATATTCGTTCTTCAGTTAGCGCAGGCTTTACCTCGCCTGGCGTACCAGTGGCAGCTACAAAAGCTGGGGTCGTCAATGCGGGACTTTCTTGGCCAGGATTTTTCATTGGTATGGTTCCTGGGCCTCCCATTGGCTCGTATAAGAGCTCCATCTTCCTCTGTTGACATAATTGTACTTCCTCCCAAAGCCTTGCTTGTTCCTTAGCATCCATTAAAGTGGTAGGTCTTGTCAGGCTGATATGCTGCTGTGCCGTAGGATCTCTCAATCCCGCAATGAATCTTCTCTTCAATGTCTCATCGTTCAGGGCATTGGCGCCCATCTTTCTTACCAAGGTTTCCATTCTCTGAATGTAGTTATCGATGCTCTCATTGACTCCCTGTCGCAAGTAATCCATCTGTTGGGCCAATCTATCTTGGAAGCCTTATCATCGAAACTTTGCCAAGAAGGCTTCCTTGAGCATCTGATACGTTCCACACTCTTGAGGTGTCAAATTCCCATACCAGTTGGCTGCCTCATCACGAAGAGTAGCCAGAAAGATCCTCAACCTTTGACCCTGATCAACTACCTCATTGGCCACACACGTAACCTCAAATAGTTGGATAAAACTATCAGGGTCCTCGTCCCAAGCACCTGAGAACTTGGTAAAGTCCCCCAAATGAACCGAAATCCGTTGCGCCATTTCGAATAGAGGTGTGATGTCAATATCACTTCGATCCCAAAAATTTAGTGCACGCGGCCTCAAGATCCCTCCTTCAAACTTCCGCACTTGATTCGAGACCCTCCTACGGGAGTACACGTTTTTGGCAGATTTCTTTGAGCCAGTCGAGGTAGACTCACCTTGCGACTCCCACCTATTTTTTTTCTCTTTCAAGGGCCCTTCTCTGAGCGCGTTCCTCTCTTTGCGTTTGTGTTGCTCCTGAGGATGAGCTCCCCTCGCTCATGTAATAGATCTTGGGTCCGCAAGCTCAGCCAACGTGTGGCGCTAGGCGAACCTATGGCACTCTCTTATAGAGAAGTGCCAAGCTATTCCCGGCAAACGCACCAAAATGATGAGTCTCTTAGTCCAAGGGAAAAGATGCATATACGCGCTTAAATTTTGCTCTGGCTCCCCAAGATCAATTCACTTGCCTTCCTTCAAATCACTAAATTGTATATGAATGCACTCTAGGGTATCTTCTTGCTCACATACGTCCGTGCTACTTAATTCCCGATTCCCCTCTTCTCTCTTACCCTTGCTCTTAGCCTACTTCTCTCTCTCTCTCTTTCACTTACTCTCATGTGTACTTCTTTACCCTCCCATACCTCTCCTCTCACACACACACACAGCAACAATCACACACACTCTACTCCCTACTCCCTTTTCTCTCCCTTTCCCATACCCATTCACACACATGTATTCAGATCCACTCACACACACATACCCTCTTTTCCACCTACACATGCACTCACATCCACACGTTCCTTTGTCTCACTCCCAAATCTCCACCTTCACCATCCTTATGCCCAATCAGTTCCCTCTCTTTTCCCCGCTTTCACTCTTGTTCTCCTTATCTCTCCTCACGTGCACACACCCTTCAAGCACATCCTTCTCCCCTCTGACTCAAGTATCGATTACTCCGACCCTCTCTTCTTCCTCGTACTACCCCTACACGCCATTTTCCGTATATATGTCCTTACATTTGGTTGCTCGTGGTCCCCTCACCCACCTTCACTTACCTTCACGCATGCATTCGTGCACTTGCACATTAACACACCAATTCATGCATACACACCTTTCCACACTTTCTTCCTTCTCTTTCTTACTCCCTCGCCATCGCACACTCCCTTATCTTTTCATGCCTTCTACTCTCTTTCCTTCTTCCCATTCTCACAACCACTCTCGTACTCAGGCACACATGCACTCACACATATATCTGACCATATACTCATCCAACTAGCAACCCTATGCACCCCAAGTGCACCCACATAACCCCCATCTTACTCACGCTCTCAATCTCTCTCTTTCACGTCCCCATCTTCTTGTCCTTACCCTCTTCTAATGATACGGCAATATACATTATGGAAAGCTTAAGTCAAAGCTAGTATTGTTTTAACAAAGCAAAAATCATCAATGCCTCAATGATTTCCGAAGTGCATTGTAGACGAGCACATATCACCATCCCTTGCCCACAAAGGCAATCGTGGAAAGTAAGTCGTTACACAACTTGTGCATTTCATCCAGCACTTCAATGTTAAAACCATTACGAGCTCCTACGTCCGCCATAACTTGAAGATCCACCAAATGGGCATGGAGATGATCCGCTTACAGATGGATTCATTGAAATAAAAGACTCTAAAGTTGTTCACAGACTTCGCAATTCAAAGATGGGCATAGATGGGAAGGCACGATACTTATGCCAATCAGCTGATTCGAACAATGCTTACACCCACTGTCTTGGATAATATCTCAGATGCTACTAAAGTTGTGTGCAATCAGTAATTGAATCAGATAATAGTACAAACAAAATGCTATTGTTCTGCATCTCGTGGTGAACGACAAAGACTGATATCACTGCAGTAAATAAAATCTTCCCCCTTAAATCAAAGACTTAATGTAAGCAGGATGAATACATTCTGCAGAATTAACCTCGGAAATCAAGAAACATTGGCAAGGGCCGCTCAGCATTTTTAGCAAGATGGAAGTCTAAAAAGTTATGTTGAAAGGAAGCATTCAAAATTTTTTTAATCCTCCCCAAGCAGACAGCCACAATGACCGAGATGATAATGCAAGAGAAGTAGCACTTCGAAGCAATTTTGTATCAATGTATCACAAACTTGCGCTAAAAGCAAAACACCCTTATCTGTGGGGCTGTTGTGTAATGATCTATGTCATTGGTGTTTAACTTCCGAACTTTGCAGAACTCAAGGAGCAAGAAAAGAGATCACCTTGAACGAGAGAGCCCCTCCCTTTCCGCGTTGTTGTCACCTCCTCGTCAAAAACTGAGAAGAGCTCCCCCTGTAAAGGAATTTCTCCAGCACAGCCAATTGTCTTGCTCCAGGATCCTCCGAGGTAAGCAAGCTTACCATTTTACAGACTCAGCAACAAAGAAGTTGAGCAAATCCATTCGAGCCACCACATCGAGGTCCACCGTTATCTCATCTAGCAATAGTACCTTCTATGGCTGAAGTAGACCCCTGCATAGCTGCACCCTTCTACGCTGCCCATCAGAAACT
>CM035412.1:125955333-126017833 GCA_020310875.1 Ceratopteris richardii | reverse complement strand
CAGAACTGAGAGGATGCAATGTTGGTACTCTTCCCATCTACATTGGAAGGCCTTGCAGACAAATGGTATAGTCAATATGCAGATGGACACTTCACTACGTGGGAGGCACTGAAAACGGCATTCTCATAGACATTCTGACCAAGCAACTCCTCTGAAAGAGCTCTAGATCAGCTAGAGAACCTAAAATTGAGATCAGGTGAATCCTTTCATGAACTTCACACTAGAACAAAAGCACTTGTTTCACGTCTGCCACATGCTCTAGGTGATTTCTTGGTAAAAAAATGGATAGAGAAAGCTCTGCCCAAGTCGTCTCAGTAGAAGCTTCGTGAATCTCTTAGATTGGATGCAACACTTGATGATTTTGTTGCAACTGCATCGCGCATTGAGGAGGCTAGACTACGTTTTGAAGGGGAGACCCAACCAAATTATGTGTCAGACTTGGATCTTATCGGGCAACTTAGGAAGGAGTTGGAAGCCTTAAGAATGCAGCAAAGTCGCCAAGAAGAGAAGGGCATGCCGCCACCCCCGCCCCACAATGTTGATGAAGTAGCTCAACTTCGTCGTGAGCTCGAAGATTTGCGGACTACACAGGACATATGAAGACAGGTTTGGTGTACAATATGTAGCAATAATGGACATTCCAATGTTAATTGTCCTAACAAGGTCAGTTGTCAATTCTGTGGCAAAGATGGTCATGAAGCTAGAGACTGCTACTACCTCAAGGGAGCACAATAACGAGGTAGCCATCAAGCTTTGGATTCATATTATGCTAGTACTTCGAATGCACCTAATAGAGAAGAGACCCGTCCAACTCAGCCTAGATATAATAGGCCACTGATGTGTTATCGCTCTGGTGAGTATGGCCATATGCAGAACAAGTGCTCCCTATCGGAAGGTGCACCTCCCTGTTAGCATTGTCTAGATGCTAAGGATCACTACACCAGAGATTGCCCAAGGAGCCACACTCCTCCAATTCACATGATTGTAGTCTCCCCACAAGTAGAAGGTATGACCGCTCAGTCTTATGTTGTTTCATCTTCGTCAATGCCAATGATGACTAGAGCCAGGCAAGCGGCAGTCGCTTATAGGGAGGAACAACAAGGACTCAAAGATAGAGATGAGGAAAAGAAGGTGGGATGGAAGGACCAAGCAGACATTGAAGGAGCTTATGAGAGGGTGACTACTTTGCTAAAAGATCAACCAACAAGTCCTCACGAAGACACACAAGAGGTGAACATTGAGGAAATCTTGAGAGGTATTCATCATAAGATTAGTCTGTACCAACTCATAAATATGGATTCAAAAGTAAGAAGTGATTTGTTGAAGATTATACACTCGGCATGCTTGTGCCCACCTCATAGCATAGATGGTTTTATGGTTGACTTTCCCCCTGCACCCTTGGCTGACTATTAGAGCTCAAGATTATCTGTTTTAATAAAGGATGAAGCTCTCACAGGTGTTATCATAGATGGAGGTTCTGGCATCAATTTGATGCCAGATTTCACCATGAAGAAACTAAAATTGAATCCCATGAAGGCAGCACCCTTCACAGTTACATTAGCAGATCAACATCGGGTTGCACCACTTGGCATTGTTGAAAAGGTACTTATGATAGTGCAGGGTTGTCACTTTGTTCTAGACTTTGTTGTTATTGCCCTGCCACAGGAGACCTCATACCCTCTACTCTTGGGAAGGCCTTGGCTAAGGCAAGCAAAGGCTCTACAGGATTGGGGAAAGAACAAGTTATGGATTTCCACATGTACTAACAATCAATTACAAATACATTTGGAAGAGGGATCAGACATCAACAAGGCTACTGGGTATACAATGGACACTCAGGTAATGCCTTCTGAAGATGATACCCTATTAAATTGGATGATGGGGAGTGCAGAATGTTGCACAGTGGAGATATGTGAAGTAAATGAGGATTTTATAGAAGTAGCACAAGGAGGCCAAAAAGAGGAAAAAATTGATGTTTTTCACTTGAACAGTATGGAAAAGAGTAAGATATGTGATCGCAAGAAACTAGAGGAAGAAGCAAAAATTGGGCACCATGAGGCCCAAATTAGGCACCTCGCTCATATTGGGCACCAGGAAGCCCAAGTTGGGCACCTAGTTGGTGGTAGCCCAAGTGGGCGTCATGAGGCCCAAGTTGTGCACTTAGCCAACAGTGGCCAAAATGGGCCAATCCTCCCTCTGGAACTCACTAATTCTTTGAAGCAAGGTAGTCGAGCTTATCTTTTGCAGGCACCTCCCGAAGAACCGAAACCTCTAATTGGGCCCCTAGACCCGAATAGTCAAAATTTGACAATAGGCCCCACTACAATGATATGTAAGGAGAAGACATGTAAACATGAAAAATTAGATGATTTTATGCTTGTAGGACCAAAAAGTGACAAAGTTGCACGTGCATCTGAGGAGGCTAATTTTGACCTTCAAGAACTCCCATTTTCAAATATACCTTTAGGATGGATCAAGGAACAAACTGTGAATCATAAATTGAACTCTGCTCCTGCATACAATGGGGATGAATTTTCAAGTGATTCCAATTCTGAAACGTTTGTTCAAGAAGTAAATCTTGGAGATGAAGAGAACCCTCAAATAGTTCACTTGGCAAATCTGAAGGAAATCTTTGAGCAGTGTCTCAAAACAGGTTTGAAGTTAAATCCTGCTAAATGTCATTTTTTGGTCACTAAAGGCACTCTCCTTGGTCACATAATATCGGCCGAAGGGATAACTGTTGATCCGGCAAAGATCACTGCTATCCTCTCCATGCCGATTCCACGAACTCCAAAGGAAGTACAAAGTTTTTTAGGCCATGCAGGATACCATAGACGATTTATCAGAATGTATTCAGAAATAGCTAAGCCCTTGTCCAGGCTTACAAGTAAGAATGTTCCTTTCTCATGGAGTCTTGAAGCCGAGAAAGCATTTTGCGAACTAAAATTGAGGCTCTGTAGTGCTCCACTTTTAACGGTTCCTAATTGGTCGTTAGAGTTCCATGTGCATACAGATGCCAGTCTTCATGCAATTGGAGCAATCTTGGCTCAACCATCATCACATAAGGTAGACCAACCTATTGCCTATGCTAGCATATTGCTTACCAAAGCAGAAAGGAACTACAGCACTACCGAAAGGGAAGGTTTGGCTATCGTATTCGCTCTTCAAAAATTTCGGCATTACCTCCTAGGTGTGCATTTTATTGTCATATCTGATCATCAGCCTTTGAAGTACTTGATTAACAAGCCTAGAGTAGCTGGAAGGGTTTGGTGATGGTTATTGCTATTTCAAGAATTTGATTTTGATATTCATATTAAGCCAGGGAGAGAGCACTATATGGCGGATCAGGTATCAAGGACTGCTCTGAGTGAAAAGGCAACAGGTATTAATGATGAACTGGTGGATAGTACTCTTTTTCTGGTTGCAATGCAAACTGATTGGTATGATGGAATTCTTCAGCTCCTCTTAGTTGGAAAATTCCCCAAACACCTAACACCAATAGAAAAGAGGAAATTACTCCTTAAATCCAAACCTTACTCACTCATAAATGGAAATTTATACAAATATTGTCAGGATGGTATCTTGAGAAAGTGTGTTTTTCCAGAAGAAGTAAAGTTTTTGCTTGAAGCAGCACACAGCGAAGGGCATCTGAAGGGAGAGGATTTGGCTCACAAAATTATCCACAAGGGACTATGGTGGCCTCAAATATACAAAGATGCAATCAAATTTGCTAAGGAGTGTGACATTTGCCAGAGATGTGCTCCTAGGCCAACCAAATCGAATTTTCAACCGTTAGTCGTCTCCACAGGATGGCTACCTTTTGAACGTTGGGGTCTTGATTTTATTAGTCCGATCAGTCCAACTGGTCAACCTGGGAGTAAGAAATATATTCTGATGGCCACATGTTATGCAACTAAGTGGATAGAAGCTAAAGCCACTACAGATTGCATGGCCTTGACAGTGGCTAAGTTTTTGTTTAAACGTATTTTCTCCAGATTCGGTTGCCTACTTGAAATTACTAGTGATAGGGGCACTCACTTTCTAAATCAGTTGCTCCAATTCATCTTTCACAAAAAATCATGTGCTTACTATCCAAGGGCAAATGGTCAAGCAGAAAGCGCGAACAAAATTTTGATTGGGCTCTTACGCAAATTATCCTTTGATCATCAAAGTTCTTGGACACAAGCATTAATCGGTGCAATTTGGGCTTTTCGAACTACTAGAAGGGGAACCACTGGTGAGAGTCCATTCTGCTTAGTATATGGTAAAGAGGCATTGGCACCATTTGAATTTATTATCAGGAAGGAAATTGGAGCCAGAGCCATTGGAATTGAGCCTCCCATTAGAAGACTTGTGGCATTGGAAGAATATAGGGAAGCAGCCATGAGGAAACTGCAGGTAAAGCAAGAGGAACGCAAAAGGTTGCATGACAGGTATCTAAGGACTAATGAGGTACAGGAAGGATCTTTGGTCTTGGTGCATTAGATCCCGCCAGCATCCACCAAACTGGCACCTAAATGGATAGGGCCGTGCAAGGTGATAAAGGTATTACCACAAGGAGCAATACATCTAGAGGACTTGCATGGTGAGAGAATGCCCCTGGTCAACATCTCCAGGGTGAAGAATTATTTGAATTGATGCAAGCAGATGGAATTCACTCATTGTACATACCATAGTTCTTTTCATTTTTTGCACTTCGTTTTGAAGGAATAAGCGAATAAAGGAGTTGTTGCACCGGGACGGTGCAAAGTCTTGATGTGGGGGTCTGTAGAGCAGATCGAATATGCTTTGTTCCTTTTCTAGGGACTAATCCCTCTGTATACCTCTTGGGTTCTGGATATTTCCAAAGTGAACCTTGGGACCTTGGGGAGGGTCTTGGGCCACCCTAGGCAACCCTCACCCTAGGGGCTTGGAGGCACTCCCTAAGCCACACCTTGGGGTTGGAAAACTCAACATCAAGGACATATAAACAGATCAAGAACAGGTAACAAATAAAGAGGTAGGAGCACATAGCAAGAGCAATTGAAATCAAAGGAGCACATAGCAAGAGCAATTGAAATCAAAACCTGATGTGTGGGCAAAGACAATTGAAGCAAAGGCATTGGGAGGACAGGGATGCAACACAACCAACTAAGGTAGTCCTTAACCTTACAAATTTGTGGCAAAAAATGTATTCTATAGGTGGGCTCTAGCCATTTGCTAACCCCTTCGCCCATATGAACCTCTTTGAAAGAACTCCAATCTTTATTCGTTAAGACACCACTTTGTTTTCAACTTAGCCAGAAGTATCAAAGTTGACCGCTTCATGTATGTACTTGTTGCAAATGGCCATATATACTTGCAAGTGGGCATGGGCGACGCCATCATTCTAGGGAGACCCAACTATATCTATGAAAAGTGGGGCGACGCCCATGTGGTGAGATACGAAATAGGCATCGTCTTAATGGAAGGAGCATTCACTTAGCTTATTGCAAACTTGGGCGACACACGCCCTTTATGGGAACACATATTGAGGCGAAGCCATATCTCAAGGAGCATCCAAGCATTTGTTGCAAAGGTGGGCGACCACCAAGTTAATGTGGGGCAACCACCATTCTCATTGCCAACTATATTAAGGCAACCACTTCCTCTAAATTAGGGCGACCACCTTTTGCATTAATCGCTCGATTGGGCGACCACCCATCTTGGGTGCTACATGGAGTTGGGCGACCACCCAATTATTGTGCTACACCTCACTTGCTTGGGCGACCACCTATGGTGTTCATATCAGGCAACCTTCTCAAGGCAATTCTCATGATTAAGTGACACCCATCTTGGGCTTGTGACATGGAAGAGTCGACTACCCATGTGGGTTTGTTGCAAGATTGGGCAATGCCTAGTTTTGATATCATACACATAAAGAAGGACACAATTTTATTCATATAAGTAGACAAAGAGATTGCAGTATGTGGGGCGACAAAAGTTGGGCGACCTCACCTCCATTCTTTCCATGATAAATGTTACCCTATTTGTTCCCACCTTTTGGGCGACGCCAGTCAGGCATCTTTTACCAACTTATTTTTGGCAACACATGAAGGGGAGATCTAACAAATTAGGCGATCACTCGCCTTCTACATGCACATGGGCGACCACCAAATTTTGGGCTTCTCAAATCTAGGCGACCACCAATCCTAGCAAATCGAGGGCGAGGCCACCAACCACTTTTTGCTAAGTCCACATCATTGGGCGACTATATGATGACATCCTTGGAGGGCGACTATCGACTTATGACGGGCTCCACCATGAGGTGGAATATATATTCTTAATGATATGTGAGAGTGAAAAGTAATGCAGGGAATATTGCCACTAAGCTTTCGCGGTGTCAGAACCTAAAATTGGGGGCCTCGTTGAAGTTGGCTACCAGATCCAAAATTAGTCCTCTCCTCCACCTCTTTGACCACCACTTTGGCACGTGCGGCACTTAAGGCTGGAATTTGGCAAGGCCACCCTTGGCCACTCTGGAGTCTATATAAACAGATGTTTGGCACTCATTTGGGGATATAATCTGAATGGTGTGGACTATTGCGTATCATCACTTCAATCATCTGTTGATGCTAGTTGAGGCTTTTTTTTTTTTGTCTACTCTCTGCACTCTGTTGCTACAGGCACACTATTGGAGGTCACTTTGTGATGAGTATACAGAGCGTGGGCCTCCCAGTGGATTTGGTGATTAGCATTACAGGGTGATTGAGTGGCTTGGATCTAGTCATTGGCATGCATCGGTGAATTTCTTCAGGATCAAGTCATCATCTTTATTGTATTCACTTTGTTGGTCTCACTCTTATATTGTTGCTAGTTAGTTTTTGGAATGGCATGCTAGCCCACTATTACATCCTTTTGTAGTATTTTAGCTCTCTGTAATCATTTTCAAAGTTACGAAGTGGTTTCCTCTCTCTAGAGCACTTGTTATTGATCCTTTCTCTTCAACCATACATTTTCACTTCTATTGGTTTCTCTGTTGTCAGTGAAGGTACCTGCACACAGGAATGTCACAGGGTATACTTCCCTAAGGAGAACCCCCCCTTGAGTAGACGGAGTACTGGAAATGTATACAATTTGATATTGCTAGAGGCAGATACCCAGTACCTCCTCTACACTATCTGTCTATCTATCTATCTATCTATCTATCTATCTATCTATCTATCTATCTATCTATCTATCTATCTATCTATCTATCTATCTATCTATCTATCTATCTATCTATCTATCTATCTATCTATCTATCTATCTATCTATCTATCTATCTATTTATCTGTGTGTCTGTCTATCTGTCTCTCTCTCTATCCATCCAACTATCCATCCATCCATCTATCTATCTATCTATCTACCTAGCTACCTACCTACATACCTACCTACCTACATACCTATCTATCTATCTATCTATCTATCTATCTATCTATCTATCTATCTATCTATCTATCTATCTATCTATCTATCTATCTATCTATCTATCTATCTATCTATCTATCCATCCATCCATCTATCTATCTATCTATCTATCTATCTATCTATCTATCTATCTATCTATCTATCTATCTATCTATCTATCTATCTATCTATTTATCTATCTATCTATCTATCTATCTATCTATCTATCTATCTATCTATCTATCTATCTATCTATCTATCTATCTGTCTGTCTGTCTGTCTATCTATCTATCTATCTATCTATCTATCTATCTATCTATCTATCTCTCTATCTCTCTATCTACCTATCTACCTATTTATATATCTATCTATCTATCTATCTATCTATCTTTCTATCTATCTATCTATCTATCAATCTATCTATCTATCTATCTATCTATCTATCTTTCTATCTATCTATCTATCTATCTATCTATCTATCTATCGATCTATCTATCTATCGATCTATCGATCTATCTATCTATTTATCTATATATCTATCTATCTATCTATTTATCTATCTATCTATCTATCCATCCATCCATCCATCTATCTATCTATATATCTATCTATCTATCTATCTATGTTATATTCTAGAGATGTACATGCTTGGAGGAACGAGAAGTTCCTTGCTCGGGGGATAGCCAAGGCCAAAAGCCATAGAGTTTATATGAGGTGCCTACTCATGATCGTCAGATGAGTAGAGGGGCCTTAGAGAGAACTCTAGATGGTGACTAGACAAGGCTATAAATAGGTTGGGAGGTGAGTTCCAAGCATGTCATTCTCCACTTCTCACATTTGGTATCAGAGCTTGAGGGAGATAGAGAGCTTTGGGGGAGAGCTTGATGGAGAGATTCATTCTTATTTCGTGGCTCATCTTCATCTTGATGTTCGTAAAGGATTTGAGAAGCCATGGAGGACTTTTTTCATTCTACGTGCCTGGAGAAAATATTCTTCGAGAGTTTTGTAGAAGGCGTGCACAGTCATTACCACAACGCAAAAGAACAGATTATCTTCGAATTTGCAAGAGAGCTATATGGCGCTGCCCGGGGTTATTGAACCCACGACCTAAGGCATGGGAAATTTGCTTTACCATTGAGCTATGCATGTTTTGGTGAAAAAAATCGCATGTTTTAGTATTATTGTACTTTCGGTCGGCGCTTCAACAAGGAGATAGGTTGAGAGAGAGAGAGAGAGAGAGAAGACAAAGAGATCCATGAAGAAATAGAAGAAGAAAGAAAGAGAGAAAGATATAGAGATAGAAGAGAAGAATGAAGAGAAAGAAAGAGAAGAAGTAGAGATAGAAAGAAAGAGAGAGAAAGAGAAAGAACAAAAGAGAAGGAGAAAGAGAAGGAAAGAGAAAAAGAAGAAGGAGAAAGAAAGAAAGAGAAGGAGAAAGAAAAGAAGGAAAGAGAGAATGAGAAAGGGAATAAGGAATGAAAGAGAAAGGAAGAAAGTGAAGGAGGAAGAGAAGGAGAAAAGAGAGAGATAGAAAGAGAAAAGCCAAGAGAGATAGAGAAAAAGAAAGAGATGAAGAGAGAGAGAAAGATAGAGAAAGAGATAGAAAAAGAGAGGTAGAGAGAAAGAGATAAATGAATATGAGGGAGAAAGAAATGGATGAACAAAGAGGAAGAGAGAAGACGAAAATGAAAATTAGAGAGAGAATTAAAATATCAGAAAGAGAGAGAAGAGTAAAGAAAGAGCAAGATTAGCATACCTACCTTCACTTAAATGGCCGTAACTCTTACATACGATACCCAAATTGGATGATTCCACTTGGGATAGAAAGTAGACTTCAAGGGCTTTCCAAAGAGTGGCTGGAATCTATCATTGGATAATCAAAAACCACTTGTAGAGAGCATTTAATTCTCTGCATACTTCTTCAAAGAGGTATGCTGCCCACTCACTTAGCTTCATTGTTTTGGCCATAACTTCCTCATATAATATCCAAATCAAGAAATTCAACTTGGTATAGATTCTACACTTCAATATCTTTCATTTTATTGTGTTAATCAATATTTTGACCATTATAAGCCATCTCTGCACAAGATTTTAGATGGATGTTGACTTCTGAGAAACTCTTTTTGAGTGAATTGAGTATTCGATTATGATAATTAGGAATTTCTAATAATATTTGAACCATTTTGGATAGGAATCAACTAATTTGCATACATTTTCATCATATTTTTTCTCTTAAATATATTCATTTGAATACTTTTCACATCAAAGTTTATAAGTTTGCATTGTATTTTCTTCCAATGTTATGAAAGTAACATGGGAATGTGCATAAAAGTTAGTTTTTACATGAAGTTATCTATGCAAATGAAGTTACAATAATTTATATTGATTCATAAAAGCATATGCAGATCTTCTTTATGTGCTTTAGAATCTTTGGCAGGTACTGAAGGCAGAAAAAGACATTGTAATGAGGGCGTGTAGTGCCCAACAACACATTGTGGAAAAGTTTCTTATCTGCAGGTTTATGGAGCAAATAGAGTGGTTTTCCAACAACTAGGCTGATGCCTATCATTGTAAAGACTATTATTATTTTTTTCTGGCTTCATTTTCCTGGCGAAATGCTGCCGAAAATTTTGTACCCACGTCACATTATATGCCATGTGAGGAGTTATGTTGTGTTGTGTGAGAGAGGAAGTCTTACATCTACATAGCTAAAAGCATATAATTTTATTGAAGTAGAGAATAATATGCATGAGTTAATGCATGCATACATAGACGATATGATTGCTAGAAGTTGAAGTGCATGATGCATTTTCTGTTTATAGAAGATCACTTTTATGTATCACCACGATTGGTTAGGGTGAGCATGAGGTATGTGATCGAGGTACCAGGCATATGCTAATTATGCCTTTAGAAAGTAAAAGATAAGGTATATACATCAAGAGCAACTAATATGTGTTTTCGACTAGTAACACATGAGCACATAAACTATTTTTCATGCGAGTATATGTACTTGATATGGATGCTTATCTCGAGTCTGCACAAGAGTGCTATGATTATGATCATCAATACAAGTATTAAGTGCTTGTATGTTATTGGTTGTGATGAGATTAATGGATGTGCAAGAAGCACAATGAATAGAATGACATCCATAGATGTTCACTTTCACTAAAAGGTGGATACTATGTAAAAAGTTATTTTTTTTCAACGAGACGATGTGGCAGCGATTCATGACGACTGGTGGATCAATTCAATCGTCTTGCTAACGGCGCACGCGTGGTGCTTGTAGCAAACTCAGGTAACTCATGAAAACTCATGAGATTATTAGTCAAACAATTGCAAAATCATATTCTCTAATCAAGAAGTGTCGAAATAGTTCATCATAATCATTCACTCATCACGTTTATCTTTGGAAGACTCAGTTGAAATTGAAATGACATGAGCTCTAACTTATGGACTTCACATCCTATAAAGATTAAGTTGAATCAAAGCAATGAACCGAGATCTCCAAGATTTGTGCTTAAGCTCATATATATTTTGTTTTACATAGCCGAACTTTGGCTAACAATGCTATAACGGAACTCTGAATCAATCAGATTTTAACCACTATGCGAATATGTCTTCAAAATAAATTGTTTCAATAGATTTTTTAGTTAACAATGCATTACATGTTATATTAAAAAAAAAAGCCTTTTGACATAAATGAAGACCAACCAATGAGCGGTTTTAATAATGCATATTCTCCGTTTCATAAGAATGCAATGTAATATATCAATTTTTATCTCTTCCGAAACACCGAGGTCTACAGAATTTCATCTTTTTATCAGAGTTTATGGTTTTTACATTTATCCTATGGAGAAAGAAATGCGCGCTCAGTTGGTTATGAACAATAATTGTTTTTCTGATAAACTCTTAGACTTTTAGTGACAAAACGTCACTCAGATTGTGAATTCCATGGCACAATTTAATGTGAAGAGATAAATGTGCAGAAGTTCATAATAAACCAAACAAAGTTATTTGAACAAAGAGTTCTACTTCCTAGTATCTCGTCAGAAGATGAAGCGACTAATTCTCATGATGATAAACATAGATTAAGAATGCAGAGTTCGTAGTTCTCCTGGACTACAGAGTGCACAACAGTTACAAAGGAATGGAGTAACTCTTTCATTATCATTCTGAAAAACAAATCAACCCTTTCAACATATCAGAAACACTTCATTCCCAAGTCTTGTCACGTTCACCCTCCTTCCACTCCAGTGCAAAGCCAATGGTTTCAGAGTTTAGTTTCTGTTGATTCACTTTCAATATCACCACATCGCTCATTAGAGCGAGAAACAGTTAAGTAGAAGACGTCATACTTATCAACGCAGACTTACAAATTTGGCATGCAATGTAAATCATGTGATGACTAAAATACTAGTTCTGCATCGAAAGTTGTATTGTCATAAACAGATGAACAGAGACGTCATGCAACATCCATACATCAAAGTTTTTGGACCGATCACGAGAGATTTTGTGACTTGAACGTCAGAGTATTTCATATTCATAAAATCGATTGGAGCAACTTTTTAAGTTATCAGAGTATATCAGATCGATTGTCAGGTGCAACAGCCTACAATCGTCGTTTAACATCATTTTCAAAACAAGTGCAAGCGATCATAAAGTGTTTCAAGTTTATTCATAGGCGGACAAGAAAATAGATGATATCTATGTCAGCGTACAGTAATAAAGATCAGAGATTAAATAACTTAATCTGCGCGTGGATTTGTTCACAGAGGAGTGCAAAATCGCATATGACCTATATACAAAAAAACTCCTTTTGCAATCAAATCCAGATTCTTTGTGGTAAATATAATCACAAATATGCATAAAATATCAGCGAATATGGCAAGGCATCGAATAGAAGTGCAAATATTTAGACATGGATGAGAACGCAACTCGAGAAAAAAAATCATGAATGGTCAGGCAGCGATGCAATGAAGTATCAGAGTCATGCAGTAGCACTCAAGTTCCAATTCCAAATGCGCCTGAAACATACTTACATATATCATGAAATCAAGTTACATATATTCTTGCGATGCAAACATAAACGGTAGGAGCAGAGCTTGTACGGAGCGAAATATTATATGCGCATTAACATATGAACAGGTGATTGACTATCTTAATGCTTAAAGACAATTGTTGATAAATATGCCATCATCTGTTGATAAATATTCATCTTCGATTGAACAGACAGAATAACAATCGTTGTGCAAAAGTAGGTGGAGAATTATGTAAATTAAATCTAATGTAGTTTCAGATATTCTTCGTCCTAAAATCATGAATCGTCTACCACAACGATCAAACTTGGATTACAACAATTCAATAGCCCTCACTAGAATGTAAATGATTTCGGAATCTTGGGGCAGTCGATGTTCACTTTCATCATGCAGTATCATAGTTCCCTCTAAATCTGTGCTCTGCGTTATCCCTTTACCATATGTGTCAAAACATAATTCTTTAGCGTATGTTACTTTGCAGATTTCCCTCGTTAATTGTTCCCATCCTCTTTGATTTGATGTGCCCAAGGCGAAGGTTACGTGCCTTCTTCATGCAAAATTGCCTTCCTCCTTCCACAGTCGCCCAAAAACTGTAGCACTAATCTTCTCCTCTCTCCTCAGAGCTTCGTCACCAGATTAAGACATGTGAATGGCCTCCTCCGTAAGAGTTGTGTACGGGATTAACACCTGAATGTTGGCCTCTGAACTTCAGATATTCATCACCAGTTCCCTTCATAGAGAATCGATTCATCCCTCTCTGTTTTGTCCTCACCATGCGCGACTTCTCCTCCCTATTTTTCTTCTGCTTGGAGGTGTCATTATGTGTTGATTCAGCAGCACACGTGATTGCCTTCCTTCACAGCTCTCCTCATTATTTTCAGATGATTCAGATCGCCAGAGCTTGCCAGATCAATACCAGACGTTGGCCTCCCTTAGCAGCGTCTCCTCCTCTTCCTTATATGATATGCATCATAACCCCAATGGTTGGCGTTGTCTGTCTGAAAATGAAGGTGTACGTTCAATAACTTCCAGTAATCTCCTGTGTTATGCGTTCTTCCCCATTCATATCCGAGCATGCAGCACCATCCATCACTCGTAAGCGGCAGTCCTTCATTCCTTGAGTTTACCAAATTCCTTCCCTTCACACTTAGTGGACTGCCTCTTTTTCATGCAAAAGCCATCGTCCAGTCATTGCTTCTTTTGTGATCAATACAAAAGATTATAAATATGTATGAATGTTGGTGTAGATTTTTTTAATAGTATCCGCAAGTGCATATCAAGTTAGCACTATAATTGCAATACAGAGGTAAACAAAGATCACTAAGATACCCCAATGAAATTCAATATCGAAGAGCTCAATATGGAATCTTGATGTTCATAATATGCAATAATGGTCGAATTTATCGGTTGATCTTTGGGCATCATTATAATTGGATCCTAAAAGTGTTGAGTGGTAATCCACCTTCTTTTGTGTTTGTCTTTGATTGTCTTTCCTGTTGGTGCATGTCAATCATCAATTGAAGGATTATGAAGAAATGAAGTCAAGAGATTAAGAAGAGAACAAATTCAGAAGTTTGAAGGAAGGACATACTCAGAAATTCAAAGCTATGTACACATATGTACATTAGTTCAGATATAGCTGACTCACACTTATGATTAGTCATAAGCTTGTATATATTTGCCTATAAATAGTTTGAAAAAGTCAGGACATGAAGAAGAGAGACATAGAGAAGAAAGTTGAGAGGAGTTAGGAGATGTAGATTGTACAAATCATCTATCAGATGTATGAAGAAAATAGATAAGTGAAAAATTTAGAAATGGCGCGTCGATCTTCTCTGTCATTCTCCTTCTGTGTTTAATCTTTTGAGAAATACTTTTGCATGTATCTAAGTCAATAGCTAATCTACTATGACTAAGATTTGAGAGGCTAATTGCAATCAGGCTGAGAGAATTTAGTTTAGGAACATTCATATGTGAAGATGTTCTGAGAGTCGTCAAAACTGGCGCAGATTTCATGTTCAGAGAAATGAACATTGCTCAGTGCACAGTATAAAGTTTTACACAAGTGAGGGCTCAAAATCTAAGTTGGAAGGTAAGCCATCTATGGTTAAAAGATCTTGATCAAACGGGTTCGACATTGGGAGAACTATAGCTAAGAAGTTGCAGGTGTCAAAGTCGCCATTGCAGAGAAGGTGTTTCAGACATAGGTAAAGTGTTTCACACATTTCTCAATGTGTACTCAATCATTTTGAGAAATTTAACTTGGAAAAGTTGCGCAACCTTAAGGCGAAGCATTGTGCAAAGTTTTATTAAAAACTTTACAGGATTGATTAGTCAATGAGTGATTAATCTACAGCAGACTTTCCAGGAAATTTCAGTTTTCAACAGTTAGCCAAAATTCTGATAATTTGGTGATTGTTTTATAAATCAAGTGGAGTCAGAAGTTGTTCTTGATATAGAGGAGTTCTAAATTCAAGTGCAACTTGTTCTTTTGGAGATTAACACTCTCCATCAGTGGTATCAGAGCAGGATGTGTCAAAATTGAAGTGAAGAAGACTCCGACTATTGCAGAAACACAAATCTTTACATCTCGAAGGTGCAAAAGGATAAAGGTTGAAGAAAACTTGAAGGTGAACATATTGAAGCTATCAAAAGGATCAGAAGGAGTAGATTCAAAGTCAAGGTACATTTATTTCTCATAAAGATTAAAGAATTGGCAATACAGGTAAAGAAACAATGGGAGATAGTCTCCAAATTGAAAAGTTGGATAGAGAGAACTATCCAGCTTGGTCTATGAGAATGGAAGCTCATTTGATGAGCAAAGATTTGATAGCATACATTACAGGTGAAGAAGAGAAGCCCAAGTTCAGAGATCCTAGTGTTCCAACTAGGGAAGAATTGTCAGATCTAAAGAATTGGATGAAGAAGGATGCTCAAGCAAGGAGCATAATCTACATGGCAATCAATGACTATTTGCTTCCTCACATTAGAGGACTTGAAAGTGCAAGTGACATTTGGAATGCTTTGGAAGAGCATTTCCAAAACACAACCAAATCAAGGAAGGCTTCACTATGGGCAGAATTTACTACTTTCAAAAAGAAGGCCTCACAATCAATTTCTGATTATGTGACAAAGATGAAGGACATTGCAGATTCTTTAGGTGCAGTGGATGAAGATATTGAAGAAGATAACTTGGTAAGACAAATTCTCACAGGGCTAAGAGGAGATGAGAAGTGGAAGCCTTTTTTTTTGTCTACAGAACTTTCATTAGATCACTTCACTCCTCATTTGAATCAATTGTTAGGTCATATGCTAACTTTTGAGAATGATATCAAAGGAGATGTTGATAAGAGTGCAGGTCATGCAATGTACTCTAAAGACAAGAAGAAAGCTAACAAAGGAAAGCAACAATCAGGTGAAGAAGAAGGTACTTCAAACCAAGCAAATTTCATAAGAGGAAAAGGAAATGGCAGAAGTAGAGGAAGAGGCAGAAACAACAAAGATAATGCAGGAGCTTGTTGGATATGTGGTAAGACCAATCATCTATCTCATGATTGTTGGCACAATAATCAAAATAATGGTAATTATCAGAACTTTAATCAAAGAGCAAGAGGTGGTAGATTTCAGAGAGGAAACTTCAGAGGTAGAGGTGGTAGGAATTCTTTTGGAAGAGGTGGAGGAAGAAGCTTCCAAAATCAATCCTATAATAACACCTACTACAATTATGCATCAGATCAAAAGGAGGATTCGACTCTCATTATGAATGCAACATATGAAACCTCACATGAGGATATGAGAGTGTTCTACATTGATTCAGGATGTAGTAATCATTTAAGTGGAAATATTGCTTTAATGACTGATCTAGATCATAATGCAATTAACCATACAGTTCAGACAGGTGATAATACAAAGCATAAGGTAAAGTCAATTGGTTCAGTCAAAGCTAAAGATGGGAGCACTCTTCTGAGTAAGGTTCTTTATGTTCCCACAATTCCAAAAAATTTGATCAGTGTAGGTCAAATTGTGGAAAAAGGATATGAGGTAAGGTTCACCAATGATGGAGTTTATGTTGAAGACCCTAGTCAAGGGTATAAACAGGTTGTTACAGGGAAGAAAGAAGGAAGGCTCTTCACATTGAAGGTACAAGGAAATGTTGGACATGCTATGTTTACATATGGAGAGCAGAAGGTATCTGAATTGGATCTTTGGCATAAAAGACTTGGATATGTGATTAAAGAAAAGTCAGAAGTGTTTAATACATTTAAACATTATCATGCATATGCAGAAAGGATTACAGGTCAAAAATTGAAGAGACTAAGGTCAGATGGAGGGGGAGAGTATTTTTCAAATGAATTCAATGATTACTTGTGGAATGCAGGTATAAAGAGAGAAGTTACTTGCAGGTACTCTCCTCAACAAAATGGTGTAGCAGAAAGGAGAAATAGGACTCTTGTTGAGTTTGCAAGGTCCATGATGAAAGAGAAGAATTGCCCAAATTATTTGTGGGCAGAGGCTGTAAATACAGCTACTTATTTGGTCAATAGATTGCCTTGTAAAGCTTTGCAAGGTATGACACCATATGAAGCTTGGTGGGGTAAGAGACCTACCTTGGATCATTGCAGAATATTTGGATGCTTGGCATATGCATATGTGCCATCTCAATTGAGACATAAGTTGGAGCCTAAGGCAGAAAAGTATGTATTCATTGGTTATGATGATAAACAAATGGGATACAGGTTGTGGAGTCCATCCACAAAGCAATTCCTTGTATCCAAGGATGTTACATTTGATGAGAAAGGTACTTGGTATGCAGGTAAATATAATATACATGCAGATGTTGAAGAAGTAGTGGATCAAAGGAAAGGTAAAGCAAAGATTCAATTACTTGATGAAAGTGAGAATAATGAAGTACAGGTTGAAGTTGAAGAGAGGCCAAGGTTTGATCCAGAATGTGATGAACCAGAGACTTCAAAAAGTGCAGAAGTTAGGAGGTCATCTAGGCACAAATGGCAACCTACAAGGTATAGCTATGACACCTCATTCTTGACTACTAAAGATTATGCTTATTTGGTAAAAGCAGATGAAGATCCATCTACATATGATGAAGCCAAAGGCAAGAGAAATTGGGAAGAAGCCATGCAAGAGGAGTATGATGCATTGATAGAGAATCAGACTTGGGATCTGGTTCCTAAACCTAATAGCCAGAAAATTATTGGATGTAAGTGGGTTTACAAAACAAAAAGATTTGCAGATGGAAGTGTGTCTAGGTACAAAGCTAGACTTGTTGTGAAAGGGTATGCACAGACATATGGAGTGGACTATGATGAGACTTATAGTCCTGTGGCAAAGATGACAACTATCAGAACTCTCATAGCAATTGCTGCTTGTAAAGGAACAGATGATAAAGGAATACAAATGATCAAGAAGCAAATGGAGAAAGAGTTCAAAATCAGTGATTTGGGGAACTTGTCATTCTTCTTGGGGATGGAGATTTTATATACTCAACATGGAGTATATGTGACCCAAGAAAGGTATCTTAAAAATTTGCTAACCAAATTTAAAATGGAAGATTGCAGGGTTGCACCTACACCATTGGAAGTGAACCATAAATTGTCTAGATTTGGAGGAGAAGAATTCAGAGACATGAAGCTCTATCAAAGTTTGGTTGGTAGCTTGATTTATGCTACATTGACAAGGCCTGATTTGTCATATGCAGTTGGTGTGCTTTCACAATTCATGCATTGTCCTAGAAAGGAACATTGGATTGCAGGACAAAGAGTACTTAGGTACATCAAGGGTACACTCAGAGAAGGACTGTACTATGGATTTACTTCTGATACAAGAGTGAAGATATATAGTGATGCAGATTGGGCAGGTAATGTGGATGATAGAAGATCAACACATGGATATTTGTGCTATGTAGGAGACAAATTGATTTCATGGTGTTCTAAGAAGCAACATACAGTTGCTTTGTCATCTACAGAAGCAGAATATAAAGGTATGGTGGAAGCTGCAAAGGAGGTAATATGGCTAAAGACACTTATGAAGGTCTTTGATGTGGTTCAAAGTACTCCTATTGTTTGTGGAGACAATATGAGTTCTTTATACTTGGCAGCTTATCCTGTGTTTCATGCTAGAACTAAGCATATTGAAATACAATATCATTTTCTGAGAGAGAAGGTCATTGATAAGGAGATTGAAGTCATACACACTCCTACAAAAGATCAACTTGCAGATATGATGACAAAAAGTCTAGATGGACCAAAGCTATAGAGATTCAAGGATATGGCAGGAATTTTTTTTTTTAATATAAAGGAAGTTTGGCAATAGCCTACTCTCTCGGACTGGAATTAAATAAAGAAAAGTACAAGAGAAGGGGAATTAAGAAGATAGAGAAGAACCTCAATTAATGATTGAGGGGGAGCTGTTGGTGCATGTCAATCATCAATTGAAGGATTATGAAGAAATGAAGTCAAGAGATTAAGAAGAGAACAAATTCAGAAGTTTGAAGGAAGGACATACTCAGAAATTCAAAGCTATGTACACATATGTACATTAGTTCAGATATAGCTGACTCACACTTATGATTAGTCATAAGCTTGTATATATTTGCCTATAAATAGTTTGAAAAAGTCGGGACATGAAGAAGAGAGACATAGAGAAGAAAGTTGAGAGGAGTTAGGAGATGTACATTGTACAAATCATCTATCAGATGTATGAAGAAAATAGATAAGTGAAAAATTTAGAAATGGCACGTCGATCTTCTCTGTCATTCTCCTTCTGTGTTTAATCTTTTGAGAAATCCTTTTGCACGTATCTAAGTCAATAGCTAATCTATCTATGACTAAGATTTGAGAGGCTAATTGCAATCAGGCTGAGAGAATTTAGTTTAGGAACATTCATATGTGAAGATGTTCTGAGAGTCGTTGTAGCTCAGTGATGAGTAGCACCTCCTTTAATGTCAATCCGGGAAGACGTGAGGATGGTATGAAGACCTCGAGCAAGTGGCGGCACAAGTGCGTGAGTGAGAAGCACACTAGCATGCACACACATACACACACAGGCGCACACACAGCAAGACAAAGAGTGAGAATCAATGGAGTTCTTAGATTACTTTTTAGTAAGCTCTTACAAGTTTGTTTCAATTACAATCCAACCTCAAAAATGAGCTCTCTAGCTCCTTTTATAGTTTTTGACTAGCTTTGGCCCTGTTCAGACCTAGTGTCCGGCCTAGTTAAAAATTAGGTTCCAGGGCTTATTTGAGGGCTCAAACGAGATCTAAAAATTACGAAAATTGGCAGGTAGATACTTCTAAAGCTCCTCAAGCTCAAGGACTCCTTGGCTTGCACAAAATGGAGCTACAAAAATATGAAATGGTATTTACAATGGTGTTTAGTGATGAGAATCACTTTTAATTGGTGTAAGGGTTTTTGAAAAGTTAAAGGGTTGCCTAAGTGCTAGATTTGCGTGAATGCTCATACTTGTTTCTTCATGAGGAAAATTATTGGCCTACTTGCCAGATCTTCTTTGACTTCCATGTCTGCCTGTGCTGTCCCTTCGCTCTGACTCTCTTCGTCTTGTGGCTCCTTCGGTTCCCTGACTGCTGCCAACACCCCCCCCACTCTCGCGTCTGTCGCCCCTGACAGACCCTTGTCTAGAGGATTTTTGAACATAGTATTGGACGACATCGGAGGCTAGGTGGTGTTCTTCGAGTCGCAAGCCGCGTGCTAGATCTGTGAGCAAATCATCCCAATTCACAGGTCCGGGAACATCTGGATGAGGCACCCTCAATTGTTCTGAGTAAATAGTTCTCTCCACAGCAAATAATTGGAGGAGATGTGATGGTCTGGGTATAAAGATTTCGGAGTGATATTCCCAGAATCCTGTGATGAACATCTCCTCAAATGTCTGTTTAAAGCAGGCTGGGAGGTACTTGATTCTGGCGTGCCAAGCATATATTACTTCAATTGACGGGGTGGTACTCATATCGTACACTAGATCCTGGTTTCCTGTCACAAAGGCTGCACCTGAGAAGTGAGGGTCCTTAATATTCTTAAACGTCCTGAAAGTGATCAGCATTAATTCAAATATTTTCATACACATCTGGGCCATCACATCAGGATTATTGCGTAGCCGAGTACTCCAGTGACGGATTGTAGCAATCATGTAGTTGACAGTGGGGGGTCCTCGTGGAGGTGCTAGATAAACATAATTCAACCATTTTGCACAGGCTTTGATGTCTCTGACGGCAATAGTGAATTCAGGCCAGGTGCGTCGTCGAAGAACTGGAATGTAACAAGGGTTATACTTAATAAACAACGGCATATTATTCCAGGTTCGGACCATTTCTGGATACGTTTCCAAAAGCCTGATTCTCCAGGTGGGTTGATGGATGGACCCACGCTGAGCACTTTCCGGTATATCTTCTGGACCAAATTGTGTAGCAAATGTGGGAGGCTTGCCACATTGTCGTTGAATCTCCGCGTTGTAATCAGCCAAAAGTATACAGAATGGCACGTATTGGTCATTATTGGTGCCGATCCATCTATGATGAGACATGCTTCTGAAGTATTCAGACTTTATGATAGTTTCTTCTAAGTTCGCTAGTGATTGGATTTGAATGGCCACTCGTTCTTCGTGGGTGTTCGCTGTCCTTTCCAGTGTCTGAAGCCACTCGGGTGCTTCCACTTCCAATGTGTCTAGTCCCTCTGAGGTTCGTCGCCCGCTTGGCATTGGCATAGGAACATACGGTTCCTCGTACGAATCATCTACCTCAATAGGGACCAACTCTTCTTGCTCTGGTTCGACCACTGGAGATGGCTGCCTCTCGTATGTCAGTAACCTTTTTTGTAATTCTGCTACCTGCTCAGTTAATGCCTTTACTTCGTCTAAGGTGGAGGTTGATGGGACACTCTTCGGTTGTTCTTCTTGTTCCTTAAGCCTGCTCTGAAGTGTGTCACGCTCTCTTTCCAAGTCATCATGGGCTTCCAGGAGATCTGCATAGCTTTCCAGAATGGTTTTCATCGTCTCCGTGGGAACTGCTTTGAACTGCTTTGGATCTATCTCGAGAGGGGAGCCTTCCATTGCCGCTTCCAGATTCTCTTCATTTTGTTTTTGCAGTCTTTTGTTCTCTTCTAGTGCTGTGGCCATATGTTTCCGGAGTAACGCCAAGTTACGTCTGACTCCTAGGTTATCGGCCTGGTATACTTCGAGCAAGGCTTCTAGTTGTTTGACGCCTGATTCTGTCGATGGTTGTGGTGCCTCCAATAGTGTTTGGTGAGCCTGCTCAAGCATTGTGTAGCGTTGATTCACTTCTGCATTTTCCTCTTGTAGAATGTGAAATTGCCTTTGTAAGTTCTGATGGTGTGTTGTCAGTTGTTGATACCGACCGTCCGGAGCTCTGTACTCATTCTGAAGCTGATATACACATTGATTTAATGCTAAAAATATGCTATTTACATTAAATGATGCTGGGAGGGGTGAAGATGCAGGGGGAGTGGGGGCGGGAAAGGGAGTTGTGAATGATGTGGATGTAAGTGGAGATGTGGGTGGAGGGGGTATGGGAGATGAAGGTGGCATGGGGGGAGGGAGCGGTGCTGTGGCAGGAGATGTTTCCATAGTGTCAATTGTTTGAGTGACAGTGTAGATGGGGATAGTGGGTGGAGTGGATGTGACGTCAGTGAAAAGAGTGGTGAAAGTGGGCATGGTGACTCCCCCGAATTGGATTCCCAGAGAAAGTGGGATACCCATGACAATGGTGGTGGTAGTGGACGTGCTGGTGCTAGTGTCATGTGGTGGAGTGAATTGTGTAGTGCGAGGTGGGGAAGGTGGTGACAGTGGTGCTTCCTGATGTTCGTCTGCTTGCGTTGTCTCTCCTGGTGCTGATACATTGATATGAATTTGTTTCCCGGACCTCCTGGGACGAACGGGAACCCTCTTCTCAAATCTGTGAATGTAGGTCATTGCCTCATGGATGGCCTCATCCACTCCTACTGCATCGGCATGAAGGTTTATGGACTCAATGAACATATCATCCACACCTTCCTCAGCTAGCAACTGGTTCATGAGTTTCTTGCCCGATTCCAGTGACATCTTATGCTGTTCTTGAACTAGTTGCATGGTTCGATATAGTCTTTTGATTTGTGCCGAATACGCAGGGGCACTTGCCAGCTCTGAAAGTTCGTCATATTCTTGTTCCTCATAGGCATCTTCTTCTTGTTCAGTCTCTTGTTCCTCGACGTCGACTTCTACCACTTCTGGTCGGGTGGGGGCTGCTGTTGTTGTTCTGGGGTTGTGGATCCTGAGTTCGTTCTGTTTCCGTCTCGAGATTAGAGTCATAGATCAATCTAGCCACTTCTTCATCCGTGAGATCGTTGAGAGTAAAACCCTGTGGAAATTCCAGATCTGATGGGATGGGTGGAAATACTAGATTAGGTCCATCTGTGCTTGGTCTTGGTAGCCGGATTGTGAATGGCCTAACGCGTCGTGTCTGGGGAGGGGTAATTTCTGGTGTGGTGGTGGCTCCCCTTGGTTGAGCGCAGGGTAACTGTACTCCCCCCCTCATCTTTTTTGATGGGGGACCTGTAGCTGATAGTCTTCTCTGGAATTCCTGGGCGCGGGGCCATATGAGTGCCCGCTGAATAGGCACGTCATAGGCCAGACATCGGTAGATTATCTTTGTTAGAGCGCAACATCCATGAAGCACATTTTTCTGCTTCTTGTTCCACCTTTGATGGGCTAGGTGGATCTGATCTATGATCCAATGTGGCACGTTGATGGGAAGGCTTTCTGTCTCTGCTAGATACAAGCTGAACCAAATTTTCTTTGGGGGCATGGTGAATCTTTCCTGGGCGGGGAAAGCAAAATGTTGCATGACGGTCCGCAGGTGAAGCGCAATGGTAGGTGTCATCGCTACCATATCCTTCAGCTTATTAAGATCTTTGTGTTTCATTCGACCTGGAACCATGGTTTCCTTTTCAGTGGGGATGTGCATGCCATACATGCCCAACGCTTCTCGTACCAGATTAAGGGTCAGCTTGAATCTTTTGAGTTCATGACCCGGCAGCAGAGAGGGTAACACAAAGGTGCTGACGCCTCCCTTGGCCCTGCTTGGCGTGATGGTACTTATAAGATATGAACAACGTAAGAAATCCAGCTTTGGTAAGTGAGCCCTGAAATAACTGTCCACACAGGCTTTGGTCCATACTGATCGCATGACCTCGGCGTTCTGATAGCTTTCAAACTCGCGCGTGAAAAAGTGGTATCGTCCCCATTTACCATTAAATTCCAATTCTGCTTCCCAGAAATAGGTTCCATCGCCCAATGGTCCAGCGACATCACTGAACCAGTGAGCGTGTTTGCCCACTTGAGAAGTGTGCCCCTGAGGAGGATCCTGAATGGGGAGCACATGCACGGCTTGAAGTTCTTGCGGCCTTGCGGTGAGATGTGGCTCGAGGAGGAGTGTTTCTATGTCCACAATCTGTGCACCAGATCCGGCTTGAGAACTGGCACCTCCTGCTTCTGCCATGGCCCTGCTTGCTGGTTGGTTCTGTGAGAATATAGAACCACGTGTTAACATCGTAATGGACAGAATAAATCCGTTGTTGTCCCCGTTACAACATTAACATGAGGTAGATGGTGAGTTAGTGGTTAGTAAGTGCACGAAGACAGTGTGTGTAGTTAATGCTTGGGTAGTCCTAGGAGACTACTGCAGTTAGTAAGTGGGGATGAATTTACAAATTGGGGTCGGGGGGTTTATTACAGGTCTTAGGCTGCCAAATGCAGTGGATGGGTTTTGCTCTTGGTTTCGTAGAGATGCTAGAGAGCTTTATAGGTGTATCGGTTTGAGAATGAGGCTTTTTAGGGACCCATTTACAAGCGATTATGTTCGTGCTCATGGGCCTTGGTGTGTTCCTGAGTGTTGAAAACAAGTGAATGCTGGCTGTGCGAGTGAATGGGTTACGCTGTATAGGTTGTGGCCTCGGCGTAGCTATTTGCGCCCGCAAACAAGCCTTAGGCACCCAAATTTGTCTTGATTGTGGGCTAGCCTTCATCGACTTTTTGGGCACCCAAATAGTTTTCACGTTAGCAGAAGAATTTCTGAAAGACTTCTTATTAGTGTCGTGTTGTTGGTTACTAATAAGAGGCCTTGCCCGTGTGGTTGGCTTGAGTGCAACCGGGTGTTCGCCTTTCCGCACCCACACTTGGTTTACTTGCTGAGACATTTTGCTGTGTAGGTACTTTTGATTTCCGGCATAGGTAGTACTCTGCTTCTTCTGCCTTGGATCCACCCTTGGTTGCTGCCTCCTTCTGGCCTTTGGAAAAGAAGGGAGTTCCGTTGCATCCCTGACTCCTTTTTTGAGAATATCGTTCCTCTGCAACACATAGTTTTGGACAAGAACAAAATGGTCAACTTCATGTGCACCCCTGGAGGGACCAGGAGTCTGTGCCTTTCCTAGTTCCTTGAGTGCTCCATTATCTAACTCTACTGTAATTCGACTATGATTGACCCATACCTGAAGAAGTCCACTTCTTAGGTTTAAGTTGACTGCTTGGTCATAGATCCAGTCTTGACCCAAGACAAGAGGTTCCGTGAGGTCCTCATCTTGACACACTAGTACTTTAACTGTCATTGCCTCATCATGAATATAGAGGGGAAGTTCCACCTCGCCCATGCAAGGGGTTTCCACGCCTCCCAATCCTATGAGATATGCTTCCACAGGATTGACAGTCACCTGCAACTCTTGACAGTAAGACAATTTAACAGCACAAGTGGCTGCACCTGAGTCAATCAAGGCTCTTACGGTCCTTGCACTCTTTCCTTGTCCTATATCCAAGGTTATGAACGGACGTCGATCAGTTATCCTTTGTGAGCTTGTTCCTGCGACTTCACACATTGCCATATGATATCCTTGATCTGCATAGTTGTTTGTTCTAGGATGATCTCTACCTTGCCTTCGCAGCTTCATCCTTCTGATGCGTTCTAAAGCTTCTGCTTGAGCTTCCTCTCGAATTTGTTTTTCTTCTTCCTTGCGTTTCTTGGCAGTATTGAGTCGACTTAGCATTTCCTCTGTGAGAGGTTCCTGATACAACTTGACTCTGCATCCGCTAATGTAGTTTGGGAGAACATCACCTTCTAACGTGGCGAGTTGTACTGCTCCACTCGTGGAGATCCTATTGATGATCATAGGTCCGTAGCCTCTCTTTTCTAGCTTCCTTGCATGTTGTTTCAGTGTATAGACTAAAAATAGATCTCCTGCTTTCAAGCCCTTATCCTTCACATGGGCATCAAAGTATGCCTTCTACCTCTTCTTAGCTGCATAGATTCCTGCAGCTGCTCTCAGTCTTGTTTCTCCTAATCGTTCAAGGTCAAAAAGTCTAGAGGAGAGCTCATGACCTGTCCATTCGTGCTCTTGTGCTACTCTCAATGTAGGAATCAAGAAGTCCAAGGGTAACACAGCGTTTTGGCCAAATACCATCTGAAAGGGGGTGGCTTGGAGTACCGTTTTGTAGGCAACTCGGTATGCCCAAACAGCATGGTGTAGTTGTTTGTCCCAATCAGAGCGTTTAATGTTCACTAATTTCGTCAGTACATTGCATAAGATCTTATTAGTGCTCTCAGCTTGTCCATTAGCTTGAGGGTGATAGGGGGCAGACTTCTTGTGTATTACCAAGAATTCTTGGAGTAGATTTTCAATCACTTCGTTCAAGAAATGAGTGCCTCTATCACTTACAAGCTCTATAGGTAGCCCATATCTTGTGAATACATTCTCAAACAAGAATTTAGCAGTTGTCTGAGCGTCATTCTTTGTCGTAGCTTTTACCTCTACCCACTTAGTTAGATAGTCTGTTGCAACAATGATGTATTCCGCATGAGAACCCTTAGCTGGGGGATTAATAGGACCTACGAAGTCTATTCCCCACTTAGAGAACGCACGTCCACCCATCATAGGTTTCAGTGGCATCTCATCTTTGCGTATAGGATACTGAGTCCTCTGACAGACATCACACCGTTTCACATAGGTATGTGCATCCATGTGAAGGGTCGACCACCAAAAGCCCGCAAATAGTATTGCCTTGATTACCCGATCTGGTCCAAAGTGTCCTCCTGCTACACCTTGGTGAGCAGTTTCCAAGATCTTAAGATATTCACTTTCATGGACACATAGCCTCAGGTAACCGTCTTTACCACGCTTGTATAGATTATCACCAATGAGTGAGTAATCCAGGGCTTCTTGTTCTAAACTCCTTTTCCTAGCCAGAGTCATGTCTGGAGGGAATGCTTTCGTCCTTAGGAAGGATACTAGTGGTTCACTCCAATCTGGCACAATGGATACTTGATAAAGAGTGGCGTGTTCCACAGGTGGTTTAGTGCAACAGATTGGGCATTCCTTGCACAACTTTTGGACATCAGCTTCCATAGTTGGCCAATGTACTCCGAGTCTCTTTAGGGTCTGTAAAGTTCGTTGCTTTGAATGGTGTTGCTCTAGTGCACTTACATGTGCTAAATGCAACCATTTATTGTACTGGTCCTCTTCTACACAACACGCCAAGATCCCTTGATCTGTGTGCTTGTACACACTTCCAGCCATGATGTGGTACTTTTGGGCTTTTACAACCTCTCTATTCCGTGTGTTTACCACTGGATGATTAGGCCCGTATGTCAATACTGGTACCAAAGGCTTAGCCCATTGCGGCACCACTTCCAAATTAAACAAGTAAGCATCAGGAAGGTTATCTGATACTCCTTGTGGGGCTTCTCCAGATGTGAGCCTAGAGAGATGATCTGCTCTCAAATGAGTCCTACCTTTCCTTACCACAACCTCGAAATCATATTCCATTAGTAAGAGAAACCATCTCACTAATCTTCCTGTATTGCAAGGCTTGTTTACGAGGTATAGCAATGCTTGATGATCCGTAAAAAATTTAAACTTATTTGCAAGCAAATAGTGTCTAAATTTCTTAACTGCATATACCATGCCTAAGCCTTCTCTCTCCGTAGTGGTGTAATTTCGTTCAGCTGCATTCAACTGTCTACTGGCGTAGGCAATTGGAAGATCCATATTACCTTCACCAGTAGGTTGTGCCAGCACACATCCAATGGCATAATTGGATGCATCCACGTGAACATGGAATGGCTTATTCCAATCTGGTGTGGTCAAGATTGGTGCTGAACATAATCTTCGTTTAAGCTCCTGGAAGGAATTCTCACATTCATCCGTCCACTCAAAGTTAGTCAGAAGTCCGTACATGGGCTTTGCAATGACAGCGTACATATGAATGAACCGGCAATAATAACCACAATGCCCCATGAAAGCTTGTACTTCCTTGACATTCTTTGGCCTAGGTAGCTCTGCTATGGCTCTCACTTTCTCTTCGTCGGTAGATATGCCATTCTTTGACACTATGTGTCCTAGAATCTTGCCTTGCCTTACCATAAAAATGCACTTTTCTGGGTTCAGGCAGACTTGATATTCTCTACATTTGTCAAAGATTTGCCTGAGTTCGGGGATATGGGTTTGCCTAATGTTCAAATGAGCACAAAGATCATCAACATAGACCTCTAAATTCTTCCTCAGGAACTCCTTAAACACATGTCACATCAGCCTCTGGAAGGTAGCTGGTGCATTGGTAAGCCCAAATGGCATTACTCTAAAGGCAAAAATGCCCCATTCAGTGGCAAAGGCAGTCTTATGTTGATCCTCTGGAGCTATGGCTACTTGATTGTAGCCCGAAAATCCATCGAGGAAGCTGTACACTTCCTTGCCTGCTACTCTTTCTAAGAGATGCTCTGTGATAGGAAGCGGATAGTTATCCCGAATTGTGGCCGCATTAACCTTTTTCAAGTTAATGCATACGCGCAGCTTTCCATTTTTCTTGGGCACAACTACGATGGGGGATACCCACTCAGTGTGCTCAATTTCATAGATAAATCCAGCTTCAACCAATCTATCTATCTCTTCTTTGATCTTAGCAGCGTAATTATCGTTATATGTGTAGGGTTTTTGCTTAGAGGGTTTAGCATCTGAGGTCATGGGGATGGTGTGTGAGCATATGTCAGGGTCAACACCTTTCAAATCCTTGTAACTCCAAGCGAACACATCTCTTTATTCTCTTAGCAAAGCAATTAACGCATGCTCTTCTTCCTCTGTTAGGTCATGGCCTATGTATGTGCATCTCTCCTCTCCTTCTTCTAGGGCCACTACTATTTTCTTGGTGGTTTCTTTGTTATCATAGGCCTCTCCTGATTGTGCCTCTCGTTTAGGCATTCTTATCATGACTCTCCTGTCATCTATCTCATACTTCTTAAAATTTTATGGGACCTCAAACAAAGATTCTTCCTCTTCTGGTGAGACTTCTTTCGTCTTTCGCTTCTTCCCTTCTTCCTTCGGGGTCACTTGTGTTGTTAATCTCACATCGTTTGTAAGCTCTCCGTGCCTCTGGGGTTGAACTTCTACTTCATGGAAGTATTCTTCATCTGATGCAAATGGTGGGTCCATAATGATTGACTCTAGATCGAAGTCACTTGCCTCCTCAAATGCATCTGGGCTAGGTTCGCATTCTTCTAGAATTGCCTCTCCCATGATTGGCTCTATGGAGAAGACTGAAATGTCATAGCCATCCTCATCACAGTGAGGTGTCCATTGTTCCTCATTGATGGCTACATCCATTGTTTCTAAAATTTCTGCCCAGCCGTGAGGTTCAAATTCTTCATCTGGAAAAACTGCAGGTGCATAGGCTGGGTCTTGGATTGGTCTATGGGTTTCTTTCGCACCTATCTCTCTGGCTTTCTCTCTCTTCTCTTCTTCTACTGCTACTTTGCACATCCATAAGTGAGTGTCTTCATGCATCCATGAGGATTCAGACCCTATGGAATGCACCGATTCTGTATCATCTTTGGCTCTATGGATGGGATTCCATTGGATAGGAGGGACATCTCTATGAGAATAATCCTTGAGATTGACTTTGGTCGTAACACCTAAGTGTTGCAGGTACAAAGAATTGGTTCCCCAATCCTGTACCACTTGCAACTGTCGCATAAATGGTCTTCCCAAAATCATCTCATAGGCATGATTTTTGCTGAAGTCACATATAGCAAATGTATGCTCAAACTCGACACCACAAGTGGTGAGAGTTATTCCTTCTAACAATCCTAGGGGTCTCTCTATGTGACCATCGGCCATCTGCAATTTCATTCTCGTTGGCCTGAGTGCTGGCTTGCCCCAACGCTTCCATAGGGAAGTAGTGGCAATTGCAACTCCTGCACCTGAGTCCAAAATTGCCTTGGTGGTGTACTCTTGGTAGGTGATGGGAAGATAGGTGTTCCCTTCTTCACCTTCACACATATCTCCTATCTTATCCAAGGGAATTTCTGGCACTGTCCTATGGGATCCTACCTGGGAGCGAGGTTTGGCTATTTCTGGTACTTGTTTGGCGACATGTTTCCATAATTCAGGTCTAACCTTGAGTAGCTCTTCTAACTTGAGATTGCATTGCACGTTAGTGTTCTTCACTACCTCTGTGTTCCTAGGTATGACTGAATCTTCGTTTCTTACCATGACTGTAGGCGCTCTCATACAGGTGGACCTTGCTTCCCATGGGCCTGTGAAATGGGGTAATTCTTGTAGAGAATTAGACTCGAAGTCTAACCTTTCTTGAGACTGGATACTCTCCTGCTCTCCATAAATGGATGGGATGTCTTGTGGGAATTGGTCATGTGCAGCATCCACAAGTTCAATGGGAGGAGGGACTTCACTTTCCTTAGCCCATTTGTCTTCTTGAATCTCGCGTAGGAATTCTGGTGTGAACCGATTCATAGAAGATGATGTGTCCGGCTCCGTAGAGTTAGGCACATAGGCTTCAGGCGCATAGGCTTCTTGAGCAGGAATGCTTACTCTTTCACTTACCTTGCCCTTGTGTTGAGAGGCTGGTTCCCTTTGTGATTGTGCCATTAGATTCTCTATTCTTCCTAGGGAGGAGGAATTGTCTGGTTCAATGGAATTTGGCACATAAGCTTTCGGTGGGGGATGGGTCATATTTTTACTTGCGTTCTCCCTTTCTTGATTTTTTTCTTCCTTGGCAGATCTAGCAATTATGCCTTCTAACTTCTCTAGAAGTCCATCCAAGTGTAATTGCGTCTTAGCTGAGCCCGAGTAATTGAAAAGGCGATTGGCTTCAAACATAGTCTGAGCCAATGCGACCATTTTCGCGCAAAGCTTGGTTCTTTCTATCTCTAGGTCAGCTCTAGGATAACACTTGTCATGATCTGTGACATTTGGCCCTTCTTGAATTCTGGCCTGATATGTTTTAAGCATCATGTCTATGTCTTCTGGAATGGGATCAGCTAATACGGATCCTACTCTAGGGGGTGGTGGAATTATATGAGGTGGGTTGGGAGGTGGCGGGTCGGATGGCGATGGGAATGGTGGTGGTGGGATAGTGTGAGAGGGAGTTTGAGATGTGAGTTCAGTTATCCTGGCTTTGGTTTCTCTTATGCTTTCCTCGAGTTCACTCATCTTTTTAGCCCATTGTCTTTTCATTCTTTCCCGACTATCTTTCCATGCTCTAGTCCTTTTCTTTGTTATGCTCTCGGTTTCACTAGCCTCTGGGTTCTTATCCTGGGTTGCTCCTTGGTTCTGTTGCAATGCTTGAGCTCTAGTGACTACTTGTACTGGTGCAGTGGAAGTGACACTTCCTGTGGAATCTACCACTAACCCAATAACGTTGATAGGAGTGATTTTTGGCATATTATTGGGATTCTTAGGGCAATCTCGTAAGAGATGCTCCTTTCCACAATCTTGGCAAAAGCCTTGGATCGTCACTGACTGGGGTTGTGTAGGTGGAGGCAAGGGACAATCACGAATGAGGTGATCTCCTTGACATCTGTAGCACGGTCCTTTAGGTAATGGGGGTCTTACCTGCCTTGGTTGAGGTCTAGGGTTGGGGTTTGCATACATGACGTTTGTGTAATCTGACTCCCAACTAGGTTCATTCGGCTCTTCGTTGTAATAGGACTCACCATGTTCTGGAGACTGCATGTAGTACGCCTGGGGACTATCAACATGTGTAGAATCAAAGCTATGGTCACTGGGGTCACTTTCGGAGAGCAGTGGGGTTACAGGGACTATGGCTCTATTCAGGTTTTCTTCTGCAGCAGCATACTTTACCGGAATCACATTAGCTGGGGCTGGGGGTTGTTGTGCTAGCACAGGCTGAGGCCTTTGTTGGTTTTGATATTGTGGTTGATAATTTTGTTGTGGTCTGCCATATGGCTGTGGAGGGTACTGGTTCTGGTATCTTCCCTGTGGTGGATAGGGTTGAGGATAGGTTTGCCTAACTGTTTGCTTATTGTAGGGGCAATCTTGTGCGGTGTGATTGGTGTACCTCCGTTCTATGGTGCAGTACTGGCTACTAGGATTTACTTAGGGTTGAGCCATAATGGGACATACGTTCGCCATGTGGTCGCCACCACAAGTATAGCACCTTTTCATAGGGGCAAACCTTGGGATTTGTTTGCTAGTTACACCTAATTTCTGAGCTACTTTCTCTACAAGTTCCTCGATTGATGTGGATTGCGTGGAAGAGAGGCTAGAGGCACTATCCGAATCTTTGTATATCTTGGAAAGCTCTAACTCCTCCCCTAGGTTGTCCTCAATGTCAATACACATGCGTACACACTCTTCTATGGTCCTAGGGTCCTTTAAGTACACATATGATCTTAATTTGGTGCTTAGCAATCCATCTAGGAACAAGGCCACTTGTTTGGCTGGTGTGGGTAACTCCGAAACAGGGCATCTTTCAAGATATTGCCTAAATCTTCTTCCTGCAAGTCTCACAGTTTCTTGAGGGGTTTGCTTGAAGCTGTGAATCAGCGAGGAGGTATTATGCCTTATGCCACTACTAGAGAATTCAATAATGAAAGCCTCTAGGAGTTGGTCTATGCTCCTGAACTGCCTCTCATTTAGTGGCTGAAACCATGTCAGGGCAGTGTTCCTAAGGGTCAAACCAAAGGCATGTACTGCGTGAATAGATCCTCCACTTGTTCAGCTCTCAAGACTTGCCTAAACTCAGCCACATGATCGTATGGATCTCCCGTGCCATCGAAGTAGTTCTTCATGGACTTAACTAGCTGAGTCGGTCTCAACGTCCTTGTGTGCTCTCTAGGTCGTGGTAGAGGGAACTCATCCACATTTCTTTGATTCCTGTGAGCTCTGAGTATCTCAGGTTCTACTCTATTTGTTTCCGTCCTCGTTCTTTCTCTGCCCACTGGGTTAGCAAAGCTTACTTCTGGTCTATCTCTACTTCTATCTCTTTGCATTCCATGAGCTTGGGATGTTCCAGCACCAGGGTGACCATAGGATACATTCGATCTTGGTTGGGGGAAAACGAATTCACCCTTCCAAGTGTAAGCATGCCTATCATGTTCTGTCACCACAAAGATCCTCTCCGAAGTGTGATCTAAGTAGGTCACTCTGCCTGGGCTATCTGGATCCTTAAACTCATAGATCATGATAGTTCCTATATCAGTTGGCTGATTAGATTTATACCTCCAAAAGGCTTCGTCAGTTTCTCGATTGAGGAGAAACTCTATGCTCTTATTATCCTGGGGAATCCACTCTGGTGTTATAATCCTAGTGAGAACCGATTTGCCTCGGGGGGTTCTAGGTTCTACACCCATGTTTCCTTGTTCCAAATCACCTAAATCCGCCTCTGAGATTACATTCCCGAATTCATCTGTCCTGTCTGGGTGACTGGTGACTACGTATATGGTTCCTTCTTTGTCCAGGTATGCACCGTTTTCAAACTTGACTGCTGGGTGCTCTAGTCCAATGGATTGATCAGGATTCTTAATCTGTACCACAGATCTTCCTAGGCCGTCCTCATAGATGCTGGCACCTAATCGGTTGGTCCTAAGGTATTCCAACTGTGTTTTGTAAGGGCCTTCTACCCTGTACAAGTAAGGCACTCCTGAACTTCCCGTAGGTCTGTCCATGCCTTGAGACATCTCTGACTCACTGGTCTCAGAGCTAGGGTAGTACGAGTGGTGGCTCAACTGCTGGGCCCAAGACCTAGCAGTGTGGTTAACACTAGCCTCTGAAGACCTAAGGCTTTGTCTCTCCCTTACTAGATGTCGTCCTGATCTAAGGTTCATATGCCTATCTAAGTAGCCCAATTCTTTGCCCAGAGTACAACCTCGTTGCTGGTTACTTTATATTAGTCGCTTGGTTCTTTTTAGTTATTTCTCGTGTTTAAGGTCTTGTCTGATTTTACGTCGTCAGGAATACTTGAATGTTTTTCGTACTTTCAGGTTGATCGTTCCACGTTAGGTTCTTTTCCTTTATGTCATCGACAGTACAGAGATTAGGTTTTTAGCTTGAACTTGAGTTTTTAGGTAGTCTTCCACTTGATACTTGCCTATTGTCGCCCTGACTTACTCCTACCTCTAGTTGTTCTTAGCCTAAACTATGAATTGACAGAGGGGTTAAAAGTTTCCAACCTTTTGTTTCCTGCTTGGTTGCCCTTGAGTGCCCAGGAAGTGTGTTCCCAAGCTTGCACTTACACTTGCTTAGAACGCCTTTTGATGCTCTCAATAGATCTGTAAGAGTTCCAAAGCTAGCTTTAAGATTTAAATTCCAAAGACAGAACCAATGATTTTCATTCCTGTAGCAAAAACACCAACTTGCATAGTGATTCTTAGGAAAACAATTCTAAAGACCCCTGACTTTGATCCCCCTGGGTATGGTTAACTTCAAAATTCCCTCTCTGAGAATCAACGTATTATCTTTATAAAAAATAGTCGAGGGCGTGTAGTATATGCCACGAGCTTTCCAACAAGCCCTAGAGCTCAAAAAATTGATTTCGTGTGAAGAAGTTATGACTGTTCAGGATTTAGGGGGTTAAGACAGGATTCAATCTGGCTGACAGATCCTAGGATTTTCTCCCAAAACACAAGTGTAGGAACCTCCAATAATGCTAATGGATTGACTATTTTGCCCCAAAATTTATCCCCAATTTTGAACAAAAACAAACCCTAATTTTTGGCCGAAAAGCCTGTCAATCGCGATCGACAGGTCTGTCAATCGCGATCGACAGGTCTGTCAATCGCGATTGACAGAGGTGTCCGTCGGGCCTGTCAGTCGCGATCGACAGTGTCAATCGCGATCGACAGAGTCGATCGTGGCTGTCAATCGCGATCGACGGCATCAATCGCGATCGATACGTTTTCCGGATTTTTCACCAAAATTTCAGTCAATCGGGGGCCTATCAGTCGCGATGGACATGTGGCTACGCGTAAAAGTCAATCAGTCGTTGAATTTCAGTCGGTCGCGATCGACGGTGTCAATCGCGACTGACAGAGGTGTCGGTCGTGGCTGTCGATCGCGATCGACGGTGTCAATCGCGATTGACAGGGTCCTACATGGCAGTCTGTCAGTCGGGCAGTCTGTCGGTCGCGATTGACAGGGTCTGTCGGTCGCGATTGACAGGGTCTGTCGGTTGCGATTGACAAAGGCTGTCGGTCGTGATTGACAGAAAATCACGGAATTTTTCTACTGTTTTATGTGATTTGGGAAGTGCTCATCATGCTTGTGTTAGTGGTGAACTTTGTTTTACCAAATGATCGAATTTTCTATCGATCGCGATCGACAGAGGCTGGCGACTGCGAGACAGATTCGACGAGTTTCGTACCTGCGCAGGGAGCTGGGGATGGTGATTCAGCAAGGTCCTGCAAAAAGCTCAAGAAACATGCAAGAAAACACACACGCAATATCGCTCTCTCGCTCTCTCTCACAAGTGCAATGAGGGAAATAAGGTGGGAAAGGTGATATGATCAAAAAACAGAAATTTTCGCGACGATGGAGATGGAGGTGGGAGATGGTGATGATGATGATGGAGATGAAGATGGTGAAGGAAATACAAGAAAATAGGTGAAAGTGAAGAAAATACCTACGACTCCAACGCGTCAACTCTACGTCTTACCATCACACGCTCGTCCTCAAAATTCGTTCCCCGGCAACGGCGCCAAAATTTGGTGTAGCTAAGTGATGAGTGGCACCTCCTTTAATGTCAATCTGGGAAGACGTGAGGATGGTATGAAGACCTCGAGCAAGTGGCGGCACAAGTGCGTGAGTGAGAAGCACACTAGCATGCACACACATACACACACACGCGCACACACAGCAAGACAAAGAGTGAGAATCAATGGAGTTCTTAGATTACTTTTTAGTAAGCTCTTACAAGTTTGTTTCAATTACAATCCAACCTCAAAAATGAGCTCTCTAGCTCCTTTTATAGTTTTTGACTAGCTTTGGCCCTGTTCAGACCTAGTGTCCGGCCTAGTTAAAAATTAGGTTCCAGGGCTTATTTGAGGGCTCAAACGAGATCTAATAGATTTGCGTGAATGTTCATACTTGTTTCTTCATGAGGAAAATTATTGGCCTACTTGCCAGATCTTCTTTGACTGCCATGTCTGCCTGTGTTGTCCCTTCGCTCTGACTCTCTTCGTCTTGTGGCTCCTTCGGTTCCCTGACTGCTGCCAACAGTCGTCAAAACTGGCGCAGATTTCATGTTCAGAGAAATGAACATTGCTCAGTGCATAGTGTAAAGTTTTACACAAGTGAGGGCTCAAAATCTAAGTTGGAAGGCAAGCCATCTATGGTTAAAAGATCTTGATCAAACGGGTTCGACATTGGGAGAACTATAGCTAAGAAGTTGCAGGTGTCAAAGTCGCCATTGCAGAGAAGGTGTTTCAGACATAGGTAAAGTGTTTCACACATTTCTCAATGTGTACTCAATCATTTTGAGAAATTTAACTTGGAAAAGTTGCGTAACCTTAAGGCGAAGCATTATGCAAAGTTTTATTAAAAACTTTACAGGATTGATTAGTCAATGAGTGATTAATCTGCAGCAGACTTTCCAGGAAATTTCAGTTTTCAACAATTAGCCAAAATTCTGATAATTTGGTGATTGTTTTATAAATCAAGTGGAGTCAGAAGTTGTTCTTGATATAGAGGAGTTCTAAATTCAAGTGCAACTTGTTCTTTTGGAGATTAACACTCTCCATCATTTCCAAGCAGAAAATCTCTCCGACATCCACCCCCACCAAACCTGTGCTTCCTCCGGATGCACCAACCAATACCTGTTTGCTGCTTTCAAAATAAAGATTATCTTCATAATCTATTATATGTGCATCGGTTTAAAAACAATAGAGTGCCTTATGCACGGCCATGTATTGGGCCCTAATAAATGCAGACTTTCAAATGCATAGAGAACAAATATGGTGCAATGAGCAAGGTAACAGGCTTCGGATGGTGAGGATTGTGCACTCACTCACATACATAGCAATGTGAAAATACATAAATCCTTACAATCACTCTTATGTGCAAGGGTAAGACTCAGTTTGTGCCTCAATGCATGGTCATGTAATGTGCCCTACCACATGCATACTTTAAGTGCATTTTCAAAAATTATGGTGCATAACGGATAAGAGCTTTTGATGAAGAGGTTTTTATCTCCCAGACTTAAACTTTGCTTGCAGATTTTATCATAATGCATTTTAGAATCGAGATTGGTGCAAATGGACGTGCACCTAAGGGAAAAGCTCAACATGTGTTTATACATAATTTGATGCGTACTTTAAATGCAAGGTTAAACAAAATGGTGCAAAACTGGAAGTAAAACATTATTCATAGTCTATTCTTGAAAAAAAACTTGGTTTGCCAATAAACTCACATTCTTCATCCTAAACCTGAAAAATAATTCATCTTGAAAAAACTCGTGAAAAACATAACTATTAGCACACTTAAACCAAATATAGCAATCCAAGGTAAGACTTCTCGATAATGCATCTCTAACAACCAAAGTAATATTAAGTCAAATTTTGTAGCTTTCATAATATTCCATTGAAATATCCAATCATCTATTCTTGCTTGACCTGCATTAAACGACTCAAAACATTGAGTAGAAAAGCAATATTTGCATCATTAATAAAATTCATAATTTTACCTTTTATTAAGGAAGAAAGTAAAAAGAATTCCCATATAAATACCTTTTTGATGAGGAAGTAGGTTATAACTCCCATTCATATCATATCTTTTTTGATAAGGAAGAAAGATAATAAAATCCCATCATATCATATCTTTTTTGATAAGGGAGAAAGATAATAAACTTCCATCATATCATATCTTTTTTGATAAGGGAGAAAGATAATAAACTCCCATCATATCATATCTTTTTTGATAAGGGAGAAAGATAATAAATTCCCATCATATCATATCTTTTTTGATAAGGGAGAAAGATAATAAACTCCCAGCATATCATATCTTTTTTGATAAGGGAGGAAGATAATAAACTCCCATCATATCTGAATTTATATTTGCTTTTGAGAATCCACTGCACCATGAGTCTCCAAAGTTCTTAAGGATATGATAAATTGATTTGCGAATGTACGACTAATAAATTCTTTGAGTGTCCACTGCACCTGAGCTTGCTCCAAGCACCCTCTGTGCGCCGTTAGCGAGACGGTTGACTTGATCCACCAACCGTCGCCATTCACTCGCACATTTGAACCCGACGTGAAAAACAACGGCCCGGCAATCTCAGGTAATGTATGTTTGAATTTATGTTTTTAAAGAAGCATGATATGATGGGAGTTATTATCTTTCTCCCTTATCAAAAAAGATATGATATGATGGGAGTTTATTATCTTTCTCCCTTATCAAAAAAAAAGATATGATATGATGGGAGTTTATTATCTGTCTCCCTTATAAAAAAAGATATGATATGATGGGAGTTTATTATCTTTCTCCCTTATCAAAAAAGATATGATATGATGAGAGTTTATTATCTTTCTCCCTTATCAAAAAAGATATGATATGATGGGAGTTTATTATCTTTCTCCCTTATCAAAAAAGATATGATATGATGGGAGTTTACTATTTTTCTCCCTTATAAAAAAAAGATATGATATGATGGCAGTTTATTATCTTTCTCCCTTATCAAAAAAGATATGATATGATGGGAGTTTATTATCTTTCTCCCTTATCAAAAAAGATATGATATGATGAGAGTTTATTATCTTTCTCCCTTATAAAAAAAGATATGATATGATGGGAGTTTATTATCTTTCTCCCTTATCAAAAAAGATATGATATGATGGGAGTTTATTATCTATCTCCCTTATCAAAAAAGATATGATATGATGGGAGTTTATTATCTTTCTCCCTTATCAAAAAAGATATGATATGATGCGAGTTTATTATCTTTCTCCCTTATCAAAAAAGATATTATCTTTCTCCCTTATCAAAAAAGATATGATATGATGGGAGTTTATTGTCTTTCTCCCTTATCAAAAAAGATATGATATGATGGGAGTTTATTATCTTTCTCCCTTATAAAAAAAAGATATGATATGATGGGAGTTTATTATCTTTCTTCCTTATCAAAAAGAATGATATGAATGGGAGTTATAACCTACTTCCTCATCAAAAAGGTATTTATATGGGATTTATTTTTACTTTATTTCTTAATAAAAGGTAAAATTATGAATTTTATTAATGATGCAAATATTGCTTTTCTACTCAAATGTTTTGAGTCGTTTAATGCAGGTCAAGCAAGAATAGATGATTGGATATTTCAATGGAATATTATGAAAGCTACAAACTTTGACTTAATATTACTTTGGTTGTTACAGATGGATTATCGAGAAGTCTTATCTTGGATTGCTATATTTGGTTTAAGTGTGCTAATAGTAATGTTTTCACGAGTTTTTTCAAGATGAATTATTTTTCAGGTTTAGGATGAAGAATGGGAGTTTATTGGCAAACCAAGTTTTTTTTTTCAAGAATAGACTATGAATAAACCTTTTACTTCCAGTTTTGCACCATTTTGTTTAACCTTGCATTTAAAGTACGCATCAAATTATGCATAAACACATGTTGAGATTTTCCCTTAGGTGCACGTCCATTTGCACCAATCTCGATTGTAAAATGCATTATGAAATCTGCGAGCAAAGTCTAAGTCTGTGAGATAAAAACCTCTTCATCAAAAGCTCCTATCCCTTATGCACCATAATTTTTGAAAATGCACTTAAAGTATGCATGTGGTAGGATCACATTACATGACCATGCATTGAGGCACAAACTGAGTCTTACCCTTGCACATAAGAGTGATTGTAAGGATTTATGTATTTTCACATTGCTATGTATGTGAGTGAGTGCACAATCCTCACCATCCGAAGCCTGTTACCTTGCTCATTGCACCATATTTGTTCTCTATGCATTTGAAAGTCTACATTTATTAGGGCCCAATACAGGGCCGTGCATAAGGCACTTTATTGTTTTTAAACCCATGCACATATAATACATTATGAAGATAATCTTTATTTTGAAAGCAGCAAACAAGTTGGAGTAGAGCTTGTACGGAGCGAAATATTATATGCGCATTAACTTATGAACAGGTGATTGACTATCTTAATGCTTAAAGACAACTATCGATAAATATGCCATCATCTGTTGATAAATATTCATCTTCGATTGAACAGACAGAATAACAATCGTTGTGCAAAAGTAGGTGGAGAATTATGTAAATTAAATCTAATGTAGTTTCATATATTCTTCGTCCTAAAATAATGAATCTTCTACCACAGCGATCAAACTTGGATTACAACAATTCAATAGCCCTCACCAGAATGTAAATGATTTCGGAATCTTGGCACAGTCGACGTTCACTTTCATCATGCAGTATCATAGTTCCCTCTGAATCTGTGCTCTGTGCTATCCCTTTACCATATGTGTCAAAACATAATTCTTTAGGGTATGTTACTTTGCAGATTTCCCTCGTTAATTGTTCCCATCCTCTTTGATTTGATCTGCCCAAGGCGAAGGTTACGCGCCTTTTTCATGCAAAATTGCCTTCCTCCTTCCACAGTCGCCCAAAAACTGCAGCACTAATCTTCTCCTCTCTCTTCAGAGCTTCATCACCAGATTAAGACATGTGAATGGCCTCCTCCGTAAGAGTTGTGTACCAGATTAACACCTGAACGTTGGCCTCTGAACTTCAGATATTCGTCACCAATTCCCTTCACAGCGAATCGATTCACTCGTCTCTGTTTTGTCCTCACCATGCGGGACTTCTCCTCCCTATTTTTCTTCTGCTTGGAGGCGTCATTATGTGTTGATTCAGCAGTGCACGTGATTGCCTTCCTTCACAGCTCTCCTCATTATTTTTAGATGATTCTGATTGCTAGAGCTTGCGAGATCAATAGCAGACGTTGGCCTCCCTTAGCAGCATCTCCTCCTCTTCCTTATATGATGTGCATCATAACCCCCATGGTTGGTGTTGTCTGTCTGAAAATGAAGGTGTACGTTCAATAACTTCCAGTAATCTCCTGTGTTATGCATTCTTCCCCATTCAGATCCGAGCATGCAGTGCCATCCATCACTCGTAAGCGGCAGTCCTTCATTCCTTGAGTTTACCAAATTCCTTCCCTTCACAGTTAGTGGACTTCCTCTTTTTTCATGCAAAAGCCATCGTCCACTCATTGCTTCTTTTGTGATCAATACAAAAGATTATAAATATGTATGAATGTTGGCATAGATTTTTTAATAGTATCCGCAAGTGCATATCAAGTTAGCACTATAATTGCAATGCAGAGGTAAACAAAGATCACTAAGATACCCCAATGAAATTCAATATCGAAGAGCCCCTTATCAATAATGACAACGACTTAGTCTTTATTGTAAGATCTCTTTGAATGTCCAAAGCTTCTCATCTTACACGCATATTTTTTAGAAATCTTAAGTACCGCTACAAGTGGTTTGGGACTTCTTGGAAGCTACTTGATGTCTAGCTAGTTTGAAGAATTTTGTTCTCACTACTAGGGAGAGTTTTATTCTCGAGTTTAGAATATAAATTAGTATAATTGACCAATCTATCTTTTCTTCTTGTATACTTTAAATATATTTTGACAACCTGTTGTGGGTGCATGGTTTAAAGTACAAGCTTCTTGGTAATTGAACCAATGTACAATGAACACAATACTTTGGTCTTGATCACTTTAATAAATTTTTGGGTTCTTTACTAGAAATTATAGGTTGCTACCTTGGAAGACCTCAATGATTAAGCATCAGCCAGGTTGTCCAAAAGATATACTTGTCCAATCATCTTCTTTAGCTATACAAACCATGGCATAACTTATAATTTGATTTTTCTAAGGCTCAATTATACATAAGTTTCATCATTGTCTTCAAAGACCTATGAATCATTGTATAATTGCTAAGAAGGTTGATATATCCTAGCTTCGATCATTCAAAGAACCGTTTCTAGATGCCCTATGTATCAATCTAATTCAAAGTGATACTTTGAATTAGAGCAAGCTTACTTGAGCATCAGGAAATCTAATGCTTTATTACTTGTACTAGGTGAATCGTGTTCAAAATATTTCATGTTTGAATCTCTTTTTCCTATCCAAAGATCTTTTACTTTGGATTTTCAATATACATTAATGTTGAATAATTATCGTATAAGAGGTATTCTTGAATTTTTAAGTATGAATGATACTTTATTAAAAAACACCAATTAGATTCTAACTCATTGGACATTAGGCTTGAAGGTCGTGAATTAGAATTACCAAAGTTTTGTCCTTGGAGTCACTTGATGAACATCTAGCCATAATGTTTCACTCCCCAACTTTGGTTTCTATATCATTGAAAGTTATAATCTCCCAAAGTGCTAGCCTTTCTATGGAGATGCTTACTTTCAACGAATCCAATGGCCTTCCAATATTTCAATTGAGACCAATCCAGTGGTCTCTTCACGATTCATAAATATTCTTCTTTAATTATTTGAAATACTTAAAGTAAATTTGTGGACATCTTGTGTACTATTCCATACTTAATTTTAAATTGTATACTTATCTTTATGGAACAACACGTAAAGAATCATCAACTAACTAATCCCATACTTTATATGACTATGATTCTAATCAATAAGTATGCATGAAATCTTTGAGATTTTATGTATAATCCTAGAATTTGTGTTATTCATTTCTTATAAGGCTTGATTAACTACTTTAATTCAAAATTTATAAGTTCAATTCATGTGGATTTCTTCCAATCTCCTTTGTTTGAAGATCCCTTTATCGTCCATCTAATTAAATTCTACCTTTAGTTTTCAACTTAATGGTATTTGCAATACCATGCATCTATTCTAGCATGCATAATCCTTTTATTTGAATGCATGCATAATGTATGGAAAGAAGCAAATATAATGATTGTAACTCATGCAAATGCATGTGCTTGCATGTGCATATTTCATCCATCTAGGTTATGCATAAACACATCCCTTTATGATTCAACATGAGTATGCACATGCTTTTGTGCATCTCGAACCTTTGTCAAATGGAAGAAAACCTTGGAATATGTGTAAAAGTAATCGTGGAACTTGAATTTTTCTAACAAAATATTCTGTTGAAAGGAGAAATGCACAAAAATTCTTTCCTTTTTTTGCACAAAGTAAAACATAGCTTTTAAATGCATGCAAGTGCTTCTAGTGCTTGTTTTCCTTATTAATACATATATATTTACCTATGTAACTTTCATTAACTTCTTATCCTTGATTAAACAATCATTAACAATTGAAACTCTATGCTATGCTTCAATTGTGAATTAATGCTAAAAGAATGAGAAATATGGAAAATGTATATTGAAACCAAGCACAATTTATAAAATACTTAGCTCAGGATATTAGTTACATACATCCTTTGACTTGAGAAGAGTCATTTTCAGCCCTTGAGACTCAATTTTCAAAGCTTAGTCATCCAAATCCAGATCCTTGTGGAAGATTCACCCTTCACACTCCTTGGCACATCTTTGAGAATAGAAAGCCACTAGTAGAACTTCTATTTAGAATACTACCAGCCCAATCTGCATCGGTGTATCCATGAACCTGCAGATCTACACCAACTTCATAAAACAATGCATAATCCAAAGTAGCACTCACATAACATAGAGTGCTCCTCAGAGCATCTAGATGTGGCTTCCTCGGAACCTACATAAATTGACTTTCAAGTCCAACCGTGTAGCTTAGATTAGGCCTTGTTATTGTGATATATATCAAACTTCCCACAATTTTCCTGTACATAGTGGCATTTTCCAATGCTTCACTTGATGTAGTATCCAACTTCAAATTCTGATCTAGTGGCATAGAAACTGGCTTAAAATCAGCCATACCATACTTTTTTAGTATACTCAAGGCATATTGCCTTTGTGACATCCATATACTTGTTTCTGTATGTATAAACTCGATGCCCAAGAAATAGCGCAACACACCAAGATCTTTCATGTCCAATTCCTGCATAAGAAGTTGCTTTACCTCTTTAATGCTTTCTTCATTATCACCACCTAAAATCAAGTCATCAACATAAATAGCCACAACTATGATGCCATCATCACCCTTCATTGCATATAATGAATGATCTGCATCACACATAGAAAACCCAATGGTGGTTAAGTAATCAACAATCCTTACATGTCATGCACGAGGAGCTTGCTTAAGCCCATACAAAGCCTTTGTGTGTGGATATATATGTGTGTGTGTGTGTGTGTGTGTGTGTATATATATATATATATATATATATATATATATATATATATATATATATATATATATATATATATATATATATATATATATATATATATATATATATATATGTAATTGCAACCTACAAACATATTCTGGATGCTTTGAATCTTCATACCCTTGTGGTTGGTCCATGTATACTTCTTCTTGTAACTCACCATGGCATTATTCACATCCATCTCATGCAAAGTCCATCCTTTTGTTGTAGCTAATGCAACAAGTGTTCTGATAGTAGACATTTTGGCTAAATGGCTAAACATTTCCTCATAATCAATGCCATATTTCTGTGCATATCCTTTTGCTACCAATCGTGCTTTGTACCTACTTATGGTACCATCAACATTGTGCTTTACCTTGTAAACCCACTTGCAGCCTATAAATTTCTTTCCTTGTGGCAATGGAACCAACTTCCATGTATTGTTTCCATAAAGGGAAGCCATCTCCTTATCCATAGCTTTTCCCAATCTACATTTCCAAATGCATCTTCAAAATAAGAAGAATCAACATCTTGTATTACCTTGCTTATGTAGGCACAATGACGAGCCATATAAGTGTCATATGTCAATCGTTGCATAGAATTCCACATCCTCCTAGATCTTCTTGGTCCTAGGTCACTTCTCCTTGTATCATCTACATGTGCCTTTCTAACACCTGGAGTCTTCACAGAGGGCAATCCAAGTTCCTCATCAAGACTCTTCTCTAAACCGCTTGAATCTCCATCAATGTCTTCAAAACCTGTCGTTGTTTTGCTACTAGCAGAAAGCTTTTCTTTACCTTTCTTTGATGTAGTTGATGAATTTGCTGGACTGGAATTTCCATGCACGCCATGGATTTGAGTTGGAACTATTTCTTGTAACTATTAAACCATTCCGCATGAGTGGTCATGTGATTTGAAGCACCTGAATCAACATACTAGACATTACCATTCGATTTTGAACCATCAGTAGACATCGTATCCATCATATGATGTTGAACCATGAAGAGCTTCTCAGAATCATCTACACTTGTGGATGCATAGTTGTTTTGTTGCCTTTTGTTATTTTGATTCTACAACCTACAATCAGGTTCAAAGTGTTCAAGCTTACCACAGTTCCAACATCCTTTACTGTTATTACCTAAATCATTTATTTGGAAATTTATGCGACCTCTTTGGCTCCCCTTGCCTCGAGACTATCTTCTGCCAAAGTAGAATACGTGCTTAGAACTGGGTTTTCCTTGGGAATTTGAATCCTCTCCAAGATTCTTTTCTTCAATAATCAACATGGATACCAAATCAACAAAATTTGGAATATTTTCCTTGGTCTGTATAGAAGTTCTAAACTGCTTATATGAAACTCCTAAACCACGAAGGCACACTTCCACCTTATCATCATCATCTACATTCATGCCAATAGATGCAAGTGACTCACATATGCTTTTGATTTTCAAGTGTATTCAGTTACCGACATGCCCTTTTTCTTCAATGTATGCAAGATGTTCTTCAGTTGCAATTTTCGTGCCTTTGTATTGGTCTCATACAAAGTAACCAAAGTATTCCAAGCCACTTCCGGAGTCTTGGCATACTGTATGTGTCCAATCATGCTATCCTGTATGCTAACAGATATCCAATACATTACCTTTCGTGCTCCTTGATTCCATTCCTCATATGGTCTTAACTGGTCTGCAGTCTGGTTCCTCTCTCGTAACTGCAAAGCATTTTCATTCTCTCCTTTGATGTACTTGCAGTAGCCTTTTCCCATCCAAAAATTGGTCATTCTGAATCTCCAAGCATGGAAGTTGTTCTTGTCCAGCTTATCGCTCATAAGTTGACTCATTCCATCTGCGTTTGCCATTTCTGTAGCAATTCACAACACCAAAAAACACTACAAGAAGCACTTCTGCTTGAACATTGTCACACTATGATGTGACAATTTGATCTCAGAAAAGCACATTTTTTGTGTATCAACAGTACATTGAGTCGCTTGAAATTCTGGATCTAGAATATATGAGTGTTGCCAAACAGGGTGCAAGTTACAGTTTTGCAAACTGACCTAGTTTTTCTATGGGCCCCACCTTTTGAGCTTGAAACGGCATTCGAGATGGCTCTGAAACCTCGATTTGACAAAAATGAGGGACCCTAAAGGAATAACTCCCAAAAATATTTTGATGCCTCCTACCTCCACGTCAATTTTTGTAGGAATCTAAGGTCGCTTGTGAATCACGTTTTCTATATGCCTTCTCGAGTACTCTTCATTGTCGGCCTTCTCCACAAGCTCTTTGCAGCCACACTGGCTCTGATACCATGTCAAGAAGAAGGAGATAAGAAAGAGATCTCACAGACACAATCTCACAATCAAAGAGGATCACACACACAGATTGAGGCAATGAAGAATGATCTTCTTCTTCTATTGCATAAAAGGAATGTACAAGAAAATGACTTGAAACAAGAATACAACAACTACAATATATAAAGAATACATAAGGAAAATCCTAATGTTCGCGAATGACTGAGCTGACAAGAAACAAATGTGCCATCACTCTCAGTAGATAAATCTAGTAAAGTTCAATGAAATGTCCATGACATATATCAGCATTACCACTATACATGTCAGAGAAATGAAAAAGTGATACGTGTTGTCTTGGATCATCACATGTTGAGCTTGATATCTCAACAAAATATTGAGAAATCAATATGAAACTCGTAATCAAACATGGATTCAAAACTTGGAGAATTAGCTGGAAACAAAAAGGTTTGCTGATGGGGAGACTGTTGAGGTGTTTATCACTCACATAAAGAATCTATGGGATCAAATGGTAGGAGCAGGTGTACAGAAGTCAAGCGAGGAGCTAGCTCAACATTGTCTTTGAATCTATCCACCAAAGTTTGATGGTCTCATAACTACTCTCAATACTCAAATTAGACCTTAGCCACTAACGTTTGAAGAATTCGATGCCTTACTCATGGAGGAGGAGCTGCGGCTCAAGGCAAGAAGTGGTGGTAGCAAAGGAGATGTTGCATTCACAGCAAATGCCAAAGGAGACAAAGTGGACTCTTCAAAAGATGGAGACCAAAAGAAGAATGACAAAAAGGAGTTCAAGGGAGAGTGTTTCCACAGTAAGAAGAAAGGACACAAAATCCAAGAATGTCACATCAAGAAGGCAAAAGAGAAGAATGGCTCTTCAAAAAGTGACAAGGGCAAGGAGTTTGTAACAAAGCAGAAACAAAGCTTGAGTTATTTGTTACTATAGAGGAGGTATGCTCCTCGACTCAAGATTAAGGAACAGATGACTCATGGGTGTTGGAGAGTGGTGCATCTCACCATAGTAGAAAAGACCTTTACAATTCCATAGATTCTCTAAAGGAACCCATCATAGTAAAGGTAGGAAACGATGCAAGATGTCATGTAGAGGGGAAGGTACAGTTTCTTTCATTAACTCTAATGGGGATGTCGAAAAGCCTTCAAATGTGTTGTATGTTCCACAAATCAAATGAAATCTAATTTCAATAGCTTTTATAAATGATCAAGGTCATCGAGTATCTTTTAGTAAAACAGGAGCTAAGATTATAGACAGTAACAACAAAATTGTTGGGAATGGCATGAGGAGGAACAACTTGTATGAGTTGTGTGATCTTACAACCACTACAAATGTGGGCATAAGTAAGCCATGGCATGAGAGGTTCGACCACATCGGATGCCATGTACTGAAGGAGATGCATCCCACGAGTATGGCTTCACACCTACCATCGATTGCAGAAATGAAGGAACCATGTGAAGCTTGCATGATGGGCAAGCAACAGACGAAGGCGTTTCTACAAGAAAGCAAGGACAAGGCAAGCGATCCTCTAGAGTTGGTGCATGTTGACTTGTGCAGAAAAATGCCTACACAGGCCTTAGGCGAATCTTCCTACTTCATGTTACCTGTTGACGGCTATAGTAGGAAGATGTGTGTGTACTTCCTTCGTGATAAGGCTCAAGCTTTTGGTAAGTTTAAAGAATGGCTTCAGCTTGTTGAAATTGAAATAGGGAAGAAGATGAAGAAATTCAAGACTAATGGATGTGGTGAGTTCACATCAATAGAGTTTGAAGATTTTTGCAAGAGTAAAGTAATCAAGCATCAACATATAGTGGCACATAGCCCTCAATAGAACGGTGTTGCAAAATGTCAAAATCAAACCATCGTGGACATGGAAAGGTGCATGTTGAAGGGAAAGGGTTTGCCTAATCAATTTTGGACAGATACTATCAACACTGATGTGTACATCTTTAATCGAAGCTACACCAAGGCACTTGATGGAAAGACTCCACAAGAGGCCTACAATAGTAAAAAGCCATCTATTTCCCATTTCAAAGTATTTCAAAGTGAATGTTATGCGCATGTTCTAGATAGGGAGAGAAACAAGCTTCAACTAAAAAGCATCAAATGTATCTTCTTAGGGTACAGTGAAGATAGGAAGGCTTATAAGATTTATGACCTTAAGGCTAGGAAGATCATTGGGAGTCGCAATGTGGTGTTCAAGGAGGAGCAACCACATGTAGTGGAGGAGGAAAAGAGAGCTTCCACTTTATCATCAGACAAAGGGGCAATCCACTATGGACCTGGCCCAAGAGCTATCCCTTCTACACAAGAGAAGGAAGCATCATCTTGAGATGATGAGTCTGACAGTCACCAACCTCTTGTCACCCAAGTGGAAAAGCCATTGCCACATTGGGTGAGGCATCTCTATGATTCTGCAAACCCCATCACACAATCACTAGAACAGGTTGCAGATGGACCGAGGAGATCATAGAGAATAGAGGAACAAAGAAGGGCAAGATCCCATATTGTAAACACAGCCCTGATGGCTAATCTCATTCAAGAAGAAGCAAAGGAACCAACCAATGTGGAAGAGGTGCTCCACGATATGAATTGGAGGGCCTCCATGCAAACAAAATACAACAATACCATGAAGAATGGAACTTGGGAGCTAGTGGATCGACCCCCTAAGGGTAAATTCATTGGCACCAAGTGGGTCTGGAAGCTAAAATACAAGATTGATGGTACTCAAGAAAAGTACAAGGCAAGACTTGTTGCACAGGGCTACTCACAAGTTGAAGGCATTAACTTTTGTGAATCATTTTCCCCGACTGCAAGGATGACTACTATCTGAGTAGTACTAGTTGTGGCTCCACATAAGCATTGGCTAGTCTATCACATGGATGTCAAATTAGCGTTCCTGAATGGAGACATTAAAGAGGAGGTATATGTGTCTCAACTGCTAGGGTTTGAGGCTCCCTTCAAAATTTGAAATGATAGACTTGGGCTTAATGCATTATTGCTTAGGCCTTGAAGTTTGGTAGGAGCCAGGGAAAATTTTCATCTCTCAACAAAAGTATGCAGGATAGATATTGAAGGCATTCAACATGGAGGATTGCAAGGAAATTTCTACACTTGAGGAGGTCAACAAAAAATTATATATTGAAGATGCTTCACCTCAAGTGGATATTGGAAGATACAGGAAATTAGTTGGAAGTCTCATCTACTTGTGCAATAGAAGACGAGATACCTTGTGCAATAGAAGTTGAGATACCTCTTATGCTATTAGAGTAGTAAGCAGGTTCTCTAATAAGCCTTGCCAAACTCATTGGAAGGCAAGCATGTGGATACTCAGGTATGTGAAAGGAACCACTGATTATGGTATTCTTTATGAAGAAGGATCATCTCTAGTTGGATATGGTGATTCAGATTGGGCAAGGGATATTGATACCAGAAAATCAGTTTCTGGATGTTGTTCTTCTTTAGGATCAGGGATCTTCTCTTGGATCAGTAAGAAGCAACCGGCTATAACATTATCTTCTACTGAAGTTGAGTACAAAGCAGCATGTGAAGCAATATGGTTGCAAAGGATCCTATGGCACATAGGAATACAAGGACAGGAGGCTACAAGGTTGAAGTGTGACAACCAAAGTTGCATGGCCATCGCCAAGAATCCTGTTTTCCATGCACATACCATGCACATAGAAATTCAGTATCATTATGTGCGTGAGTTGATTGAGGATGGGGTGGTGGAGATAAGCTATTTTCCAAGTGAAGAAAATGGAGTAGACATCTTCACCAAGGCTCTTGGGAGAGAGCAACTTCATCAACACTCTCCAAAGCTTGGCATTGGACCGAGGAGGTAGTTCGCCGCAGGGTTGACATTGAGAGGGGGTGTTAGATATACTCAATACCCCACCCTCAAGTGACCACAAATGATCCATGGTGCTCTAAGTTGTAAGGCCCCCATTATGAGGAGAAGCCGTTGTGAGAGCCGGAACATTTGTGGAACTCTAACTTCCAAGTTAGATGAGGTCTATGTGTGACTATTGATGGTTATAAATGATCTTTGTGAGCCTAGCCATTGGGTTAGGTAGGGCATAAACTTCTGGGCCACTGGGTTGCCATTCAAGGTGAAAATAAAGGCCCTGTGGCATCATGCAATTTCCCCATAGAACCTTAATGGGGGGAGTGAAGAGGGGTGCTTGCCCCCTTCTGCAGGGATCGGGGGGGCTATCCCCTCGGCCCGTAGGGCTGAGACGGTAGGACTTTTGGTCGTGGAGATATTGTCAGATTGTTTATATTTATCGACTATTTTGTATCTCTCGACTATGTTTATCTATATCTAATTGTCTTTCAAAAGCTTTATGAGCATGACCGAGGTTGAGCTTTATATAGCATTGCACACTAGTAAGCCCTTCATGTAGAGTTTGTCTAGATCGCCATCTAAGCTCCACATTGGGAATGCATGGGTGGACAACACCATCGTTGTAGTTGCATTACTCTTGGCAATCCGAAGATCTGAGTTCTCTATCTCTTAGTCTACATCTATCTTTGTCTGCATTTTTCTCTCAACTCTATCTACTGGTCTATTCCGCTATGCTCTTATTTTCCTACAGGGGAGAGTGCTTGAATTCAAATCTTATTGAATAGACATTTCAAATTTTATGTACTGAGAGTGTTTTGGATGCTTCATTACACAAGTATATTCGCACGGAACAAATGCCTCAAAAATGTTCCGACCTCCTTTTGCTACCTCTGGGGTGGAACTCAGGAGCCTTTGGACACGTGGAAGCTTCTAACTTTTTATGCATGAATATTATATTCAAATAGTCTATGCATGAATATTATATTTCAAATAGTCTATGAAAGGAGAAGTTTTTTTTTTTTTAAATAAATGGAGGTTCGGCCGAGGCCTACTCCCCCGGACTTTAACTTTGAAATTGCAACTGTACAAGGAAGGGCATAGTACCCATGGGACCCCCCTTATCCCACAAGAACATGGGTTTACAACTGGGTTGAACGGCAGTCACAACTACCGCGAGGATGGTCAAACGGTGGCCAACAGCCACATACAACAGTTTCTGGGATTCATATGTCCCTACATGTTGTTGCCAGGGGTTGAACCCTCGCCCTTGCCTCAAGAGGCGAGAGGCCCAACCACCAGGCCAGCGAACCGGGACCACGAGAAGTTTTGTTGTGTTCCTTCCCATTTCACGTATTCACATAAAGTGACGGTAGCGAAAAACATGTAGCATCATGTAGCATCGTTCCACCCTATATGTGAATCGTTAAATGATGAAACAATCTATCTTCTTTCGAGATAAAATTCCAGTAATTCTTATGGTTGTTCCTGTGAACCCCTCTCGCATGGAGGACAACTTCCAAATCCTTACGTAGCTTGTAGTTGTGGTGTAGTGGGTCAAAACTCTGCACGCTTCATGATTGATTTTTGTAGTAGTAGGGACATCTTCATGCATACATTAGCTTTTTTCCCGCAGTAAAAGCGAGCTTACTGGTCTTTTTGACTTCGTGAACGCGCAAGCGTTTGATGTCGCTGGAATCGTCATTCTCATGCGACATGAGTGCAGCGATTGCCGTAGTCTATCAATCATCCACGCCATTTCTACAGTTCGATCCTCAGAGTCGTCAGCTCCTTCTGAACTTCATCTATGGATGGGCCCTGGGTTCCCAAAGGAATCCTCGTTTGTTTGCTCGTGGCTTTGCTTCCTTGCGCCATGCTTCAGTCGCTCGCTTCGGGCGCCCGAGATCGGATTCAGCTTAGAGAAGAAGCCCGCCGAATGTGAGTGTAGATCTCTCAGAGAACACACATACCTGATTATCCTTATTGATTGTCACAACTGAGTTCTTGTCTATACACACATATACTCTAGAGGTATGTTATCCAATTCGACAACATGCTTCATGGATTATGCCATGGGCTCTGCTTACCTTGCCCCTCACCATACCTTGCTGGGTATGACGTTCCTTTCATATAAATCGTTGCGATTCCATCATAGTCCGGGAAATTTTGGTTCAACCAATCTTTTGTGATGCTCGATCTTGTAGTTTTCTTCCGAGTGTGTGTTAGCGAAAACTCAGGGTGAAATATGATGGCCCATCGCTTTGAATATTGAAATACAAAAGAATAGTCGTTCATTTGTATCTTGCAAGTTACCCCATTGTCAGTCCTCTGCGACCAATAATTTTTGCGATGATCCGTACTATTTTTTTCTGCACTTTTGGTCGCGGAAAGTCACTTTCTGTAAGGGAGGAGGCGGATGCCTCGGTGCAGCTACGGCGCAGTGTTATGGTATCCAATAATGTGTTTATCTATTGCTGTTTTACGTTTAATATAGAAGCCATTGGAAAGGCCCCTTTGTCTACAAGCAAATGTGAAAATTCTCGTGGTTTACTTGATCACGTGCCTAAAGAAAGGACCGCCGGTTCGGGTATGTTTCATGTATGTTTCACGGTTTTAAAGCTTTCAACGTTCCTGCTTGCAGGTTTTATCATGCTTATGACAACTACATGCAATATGCTTTTCCAGTAAGCAATGTTCTTTAAATTTGCACTTTGTTTTTTCACGTTTCTAACTTCTTACTTTCAAGCTCAACCTGTCTCTTTTATTTATTTTAGCATGATGAATTGAAACCCTTATCAAGGACGTATACAGATTCTCTTGCAGAGCTAGGAAACTTGAATGTAAGTAATGCTTTTCTTAAGCATTTTATTGTCTAAATGCTGTTGGATTGATTTAGCTTGTTGCTGTGGATCAGCATGAACATTTACCAGAACACTACAATGGCACAGCTCTAACTTTGGTGGAGTCTCTATCAAGGTAATTGGTTTCCTATTTCGCAAACATCTGGAATCATCATTGGTTTTTATTCATCACATATCGGAGACACGTAATTCATAGACTAGGAACATTTTATTAGATGCATACCTCATAGCCATAGTTTTCACAATTCTCAAGGCTTAATGTTTACATGATTGAGTGAAGTCATCTACCTATCAACTTCGTGTATGTCTCTTTCTCATGTGATGTTTTTATTAATAATGCATTAATTTTCTATATTTCGGTTGCAATTTGTGATAGATAATGTTGCTGATTGGCTTGATTATAATGTGTGAAACTTTATCTTGCACATTGCTACCTTATTTGTGTTATCAATGCTCAGATTATTTCAATAAGGGTTGGACTTGATAAGTATTTTATCACGAATATCTTAATTCTTGGTTTATGAGAGGATATTTAGAAAGCAAGTAAGAATGCATATATGCAAGTTGCTTTTATTTTACAATTCCTTAACTTTGGTCACTTAACTTGAGATGAAGGGTGCTTATGATTCTTGACGTGGGCTCTAATTTGTCTGTGTGTGTCCCTACACAGGTTGGGTGCCTTGGAGGTTCTGATGCCACTATGGCTCTGTTGACAGCTCCATAGCACACGATTGGTCAATGATTTACAAATATCCCTATGTTGGCCTTGACCTCAGTTAGTTCATGCTAAGGTTGGCTTAGAGATACATTTAGAGAGGGTGTTTCCTATAGGGTAAAATTGTAAATGTAGCCTCACACTTTTTTTTGTTGCATAGATATCTTGATTGCTCTCAAAGGAGATTGTCATCAGGATGCCATGTTGGGAATTGGAAGTTAGTTGAAGAGAGGTCCTTTAGCTTGTTAGTAATGGGAGCTCAATTATCAAAATGGATGGCTACCATAAGAGGAAGATGGTAGGAAAGTATTCCACCACCGAAGGATTATATTCAAGATAGGGCAATGAAGATACATGCTAGGATGAGGACTTGAGCTTGCATATTTGTCTCATCCCTTTATGTATTGCACCCTGACCTTGCTTGGCCTATATTTCTAGTAGACCTTACATAGGAACCTTCATTAGAAGGTGTGCATTGAGGTGCACATAGTGCATAATAAGTTAGGGCTGCACATTGGATATGTGCGTCGGTACTATATTGGTTCTAAAGTCCTAAGCGTGGATAGTGAACACTATTATGGACTTTGTTATGTGATGCTCCTTGACCTTGTTAGAGTCATGATGCCATTTGAGTCGTCACTTATTGGCTCACGACAGTGGTAGAAGTTGTATTGGTTCCACTAATTCCATTGTGAGAAGCCATGAGCTTCTCTCACCTTCTTGTGGAATGGTTGCACACAAAGTATGCTTTTCTTGAGAGTTGTTAGTATTCTAAGAACTCTTGACACACACTTTCTTGTATGAGACCAATCTCTACATGTTGTCATCAAAGGATAGACCAAGTACACACTTCAAACTTTGGAGGATATGTTAGGAGTGGGATGATCATGTGTGTCTTGGAGGTTGAGTGATTCTAAATAGTATAGCCACTAGGATACCAATGTAGGGGAAGCCTAGTTAAGGGAGTCTAGTGTAGTGGTAATACCTTGAGCCTTTGGATCAAAAGTCCAAGGTTGAAGGCCCGAAGATTGGCTCGATGTGAACCCTTGAATGTGGGGAAAACGGGATCCTTTGGGTGCATGTGTTTGTTCTTTCAAATTTCCAGCCAATAGGGAGAGTAGGGTGTAAGATTGAACTTCTCTCCCCCTCCCCCCACCCCCCCCAAAAAAAAGAAGAGAAAGCTGATTAGGAGCTTGGTTTTATTGAGGATATTGTCCATGGTGATAGCCACCTTGGTCCCTTTCTCACGATGGAAACTACTTGGGTGTTTATCGAGGAGCCATTGCTCTTGAGAGAATGCTCCATCGTTGTGTCTAAAATGGTAATGTGGATATCCAACATATATCTCGTGTATATAGTCTGATCGGGGGATTGACCTTCTCTGCTTGCAATATGCTTATGATGGTACTGAACATCGACTATCAGTATAACCCATTGATGTTGATGCCTCTTCACGATTCATTTCTAACAATTACCATTGGGCTCATGGGTGTGCATCCATGACTTGTACTTGGTGTTTCACATATGTGCGAGACTTCACAAAGGGGGGAGGGATCATGAAGATGACCTAGAAGCATGTTGTGTTCGATGTACCTCGCACTCATGAAGATGACCTAGCATTATGTTGTCTTTCGTGCTATCTTGTACAATGCATCGTAGCCCCTTTGATTCCGAAGTTGGCATGTGGGAGTACCTTTGGATATTGATGGATTTGTAGATGGTTATGATTGACATGTGCATAGAGTTACCTTCTCATTGTTATTGTCTCTTTGAGATCCAAAGAAGATAACTCATTGTTGTTGTGTGAATTAGATCACAATGAGGTAGCTAGTGAGTCCTTTGGGTTGGATATACTTTGAAGAGCCTTCAAGCATTCTGAATTGCATATTGGTTGCTTGATACAGAGATTCATGCAAGATGATATCCCAATACCTTTAGAGGAGATCCTTACCTTAGAGGACATCATCATTATGTTATGCTAGAGCCAAATTGGTTTTGGATAAAAGGTATCATCTTGCATCACCCATTAGTCCAAGTTGCATATGTGTAATACAGGAACCGTGATTTATTGAGGAAAATCTAGCTCTTAGGATATCCAACTTATCATCCATGTGATCCATCAAAGACCACAACCTGTGGAAGATAACACTTCGCATGTGTCAGTTTTGGCACATCTGAGAACCTCATGTTACCCTAAGGTACACCCCTAGCCTAGCTCTACGTTGTCTTTTGGTCATCCTACTCCATTAGGAGATTGCTTAAAAATAGAGGAGGAATGAAGTACCCATGTGTCTGTAGATGGGAAAGTGTCCTCTCCGGATGTAGCATGTGCAAATTGATAGGCATCCTCTACATATGCGCCCTCACGTGATGAACATTGGATCTCCTCATTCCTTCCTAGAACCCTAGGGGTGATGCGACGGAATGAGAAGAGGGTCTAATCAATACCTGATCCGCATAGTGGATGGGGTCATACGACATGTACGTGTGGTTTATGTCGGAGGGGATGATTTACACCTCAGAGTAGGAGTTTTCAAGTGTCTTTAGGAACCATTCTGTGGTAGGATGTGGTCCGGGCATATGAGAAACTCCTTAGGTGCTAGATTTGGGGAGTATTCCCTGTCACATATTCACGAGATTCTGAGGATTATTGGCATGGACTCTAATAAAGTAAGTCTATGATCATAGCATTTTCTGACAAATTTGAAATCAAACACTGTTTGGTCACTTGTGTGTATGGCCAAAGGTTGGGAAGGAAGAGGTCTTGGGTTCAACTCTCATGGGGATCATGGGGAGAGAGTTTTGTCCAAAGAGCTTTAGAGCCTTCTAACTTAAGTTACTTGTTTTAAAGAGCATAGGTTCACGTGCTCTCTAAAACAAGTAATCCACTTAGCCTAGTGGTTAAATCTCAAAGTTGGGAAGGAAGAGGTCTTGGGTTCAACCCTCATGGGCACCATGGCGAGAGGGTTTTGTCCAAGGAGCTCCAGAGCCTTCTAACTCAAGTTAGCATGAGTTAACTTGATTCTAGAGAGACTCAACTCGAGTGGCGAGTACACCTACCACTAGTGGACTCTAGTGGAAGGTGCTAAAGCAATGGTGGAGATCACACCAACCACTAGTGGACTCTAGTGGAAGGTACTAAAGGTGTGGTGGAGATCGAACATGCACTTCTCGACTTTAGTTACATTTGTGGTCCTCGTTGATTCGAGTAGCTATATATAGAGTCATCTCTCTAGCACATGGTCTTAATAGTTAGTTTATTGCACATCATCTTCCCCAATGTTGAGCATCCATGGAGGTTTTCTTTGGACTAGTCTCTTATGTGATTTTGTTTGGCATCATTTTCTCCACATGCGCCTACCTCTCTTTGGATTCCGGCATCATTTTCGTCATGTGAGCTTACCTCTCTTTGGATTTCGGAAGCAAAAAGACAATCTTTTTCAGAAGATGTCGTGGATGAAGTTTGTGGGGATTGAGCCGCAGAACTTACCCATAAGAGGGGGCTGCTCTATCCAAGTTTAGAGCCGATATCCTGTAAAAATGATAACACGGGGATTTTTTTTGAGCTGGTACACGATGTCAAAATGTGGCAAAACTGAATATCATCTTCTATTAACCAGGCAATGCTGCCCTTTGGATTTGAACCGGAGACTTCCTGTGTATATGATATCAGGCTATCTACTATGCGAAAGCACCCATGTGAGAGATGATGAGCAGAACATTAAATTATTCAAATGTCCTGCTGGATTCACGATAGAGAGAAAACAAAAAAGGATCTTTATCAGCTAATGGTTCTGCTGAGATTCGAGCTTGCACCATTTCTAGAGAAGTATAATGATCTAATGAGTACTCTTGGCGGCTTTGGATCTAAATGTCACCTGCTGTCCTTTAGGGTGTATCTTAGACCCAAAAGAAGTAGAAGAAAGGTAGAATGCATCATGGGGCAGCTGGTCTTGAGCTCGAGACCTCCTTAGATGGAAGATTGAACTAAAAGGCATGTGCGACAGCCAAATTAGATCCCATCGATTGGAAAAGGGGTATCCAAGGTTTTTTCAGGGAGGTGTAAAAGTGCAAAACTGTGGAGTGAGATCATAGGGGCGACAAGGCCAGTCTAACAATGGAGATCCAGTCCAACTCCTACATTGAAAACAAAAGAAGAAAGCTGGCTCTTCTCAAGGCAAAGGAGGGACGAAGCTTGAGATGAAGCTAAGTATTTTCCAAGTTGATGTTTGATCCATAGTGTAAAAAATTCACGAATTATTGCCTTTGGTGGGAATTAATTCGTGAGGACGAATTTTATCCGATTTTGGACGAATTTTTTAGGTCTCAAGATAATATGTTTCAGGTCGTAATTTTAAAGTTTGTGAAGCATGAAGCTTATCAAAGTCGAGTACGAATGCTTCTAAGTTGTTTCTCATTGCAATCAAAGGGTTTATGGTCCGATATATATAAACTTTATATGTAAAAAAATAAAATTCTCTCCTGATGGATAAAATTACCAAATTTTATTTCGAGTTTGAATGAACTAAATGAATTAAATGATTAATTCTCGAATTGATTCTCTCGTTCATCCTATAGTTTGATCTCACTTGAATTTGAGAAATTCACGAGCTTGGAATTTTTAAGAACCCTAGAAAAGAAGGATGAATGTTCCATCCATAGGTTTTCAAGTTTCCAAGTTTCCAAGTCAAAGTGTAAGTCAAAGCACGAGATCATGTGAGAAGGCACTCTATAAAGATATGTTTGGACTTTAGGATAAGTGTGACTCACACATCAATGTGAATATAAAATGGAGTGATGAAGCATTACGATGACCACACAGAGAGATGAGTCTCTTTTCCTCTCAACCATATGCCTCTATGTATAGCTCTCTTCAAGGGACTTTCTACTATGGAAGGTGGATACTAACCATCCAAGTGTCGGCAATGTAACTACATGTGCGTCAAGTGTCCTAGTTAACTAGAGTTAACTCAAGTGGATGCTTCTAGAAGGCTCTAGAGCTCTTGGGGGAAAATACTCTCCCATTACTCTTATAGGACTTGAACCGAAGGCCTCTTCCTTCCCATCCATATGACTTAACCACTAGGCCAAGCACATTCTAGAGAGCATAAGCATCTTCACTTAAGTCTACTCTCCAGATTTCCGCTCTACACTCGAATGACCAAATGATGTCCCATCTCAAATCCATATGAACCTACAGAACCCTCATGTCATAAAGTTACTTTATAACATTCCTCTCCCCCTCCCCCCCCCGGTAGAACATTTGCATCCTTGAAAATAGAGCTATGTAAGTACGCTAGGTATCCCCCGAGCCTCATGTACAAATTGTACATGATCATCAATGTGTGCTGTTTCCCCGTATCCTTCCCCTTAAGAAGTCTCATAAAAGATCATCTAAAAGGTGAGAAACCATATGGGGGGGTGCTTACTATCTCCTATGTACACCTAACATCTAAACTATCACTTCCATAATGCCAAAATCATCCAAATGACCGTAGTCCATATGATACATCTTCTATGGAGTAATAATATGAAAGACAATTGCAAGTCCCAAGCTATATAAGCTTGGCCATATCTCAATGGAGATAATAAACCATGAAATCCTCTAAATATAGAACAAAGTCCCATAAGAAAAGTGATTCCAAACCCTTGTTGACCTAAGATGATAGACTTGCCCTCATTGCACTCTAGGTCTTCCTAACCTTGAGTTTACTCACAAGTAATAGTTTGATCAAAACTACCTTGTAATCTATGCCAATCCATTATCTAGCTCACATATAAGAATTCCTTGGAAGTAAAATGAAATCTCTACATTCTACTAACCAAGAAGTCTTTGGTTTGTCATCCATTACAAACTAAGCTCTCTTGGAAGATAATGTATTGGCACGAATGCAAACTCTTTCATTTTCTCTTCCCTCTAGTTTTCCATATGAATGCAAAAGCATTCTTTCTCAAGATTCAGATAATCCATAAATACCTATTCTCCTAATTGATGCGCAATCATCATCCTCATGATAAACTATCAGGTAAAAGTTTGGTAGCCCAAAAGGTCAAATTTATCCCTAACTCGTAATAACCCTAAAGAGAAAAGTCACCACTGATCCCTAGTCTCTCTAATACAAACAACTAAAACTACTCGTCTAGTTGAAGACCATCACTGGGACTAGCTACTTCTCTCGAGGAGTATCTGATCTCCCTATTGTCTTTGACAAGATAGTGCAATTCTTATCTAGAGAATCTAAAGAGCATAATACTCTCATCATCTCTTCTAAGAAAGAAGGATCTAGTAGTAGAATCTATTCCACTTTTTTTTTCCCTTAAAAGAGAGATTTTTTTGGCTCAACTCTTCACAAGTGAGATCACATAAGTCTTCAACTTGTTTTCCTTCCTAATCATTGGAGAACTACCTCCCACGTGAAGGAACACTACTATGAGAATAGAGTCAACGAATGTCTAAATAGAGTCATTCCTCTACTCTTAAATTTCCTAAATCATAAACTAAGAGATATCTGCAAGATATCTCTCCCGAATCTAGTAAAAAATATACTCTATGGATGATGAGCCCTTTCCTTCTTGTGCATAGAAGAAGAGTTCTCAAAGGGAGATAGTCCCCACCGTCTCATACTAGTGGTTCTCATCTCCAATCGACATAATATATTTCCTCTAAACAAATCGTAAACCTAGTTCCCGTTATAGAGGTGGAACTCTCAAATATCATATCTAGTGGATTCTCATGAATCCCATATGGCTTAACTAGACTAGCTTGGTTTAGATGATTCTAAGATCATCAATCGACCAAGTCGAGCTAGTTCTTAAATACCAATGCAGGTACTTATTGGATTCCCTTATTATATGACATCCTATCTAACTTCCTCTGTGAGTGGAATTTATTGCTCATAAGTGAGCTAAGGTCAATACTAAGACCCAAGTGACTCGTGTGAGTATGTATCAATGTCCCTTGTGAAACCCATAAGTGATGCAAAACACTCTTAAGTGGTTTTCATCTAGGCTATGGCATTTAGAATAGCTAGTCCCAATGTCAACCGACTACATTGCCTTCTAAGGAATCAAAATACGACTCCATGTGGGCATTTCCCTCAACACCCCATAGTCTCTAGTACTAACAGACTCCCTTTGAAGGTTCCGTACCTTCACTAACTATAGATTTAACTTACTCTTTGGGCTCCTATCATATGTGCCCCTTAGTCTCGATAAAATAGTCCATGAGACTCTAATGAAGATTCAAAGATCTTCTCTCATGTGGAAATGAATAGGATTATCTCCCATCATAAAAAGATAAACTTTTGAATATCAAATAATGTTGGAATTTGGGGGCCCAGGATCGTTCCAAACTAAAACCTTTTGAGCATACACACTTAATTAATTAAGATGATAAGTGAGAGATAGAAAGAAAGAGATCTTGAGACAAGGATAGGGAACGTAAGCTGGATGCTTACTCACTAAAAAATAGATGTCCAAATTACAACATGGGAGTACTACTCAACCATATAAAGTGGTGCACTCACTAATGGAAGAATATCCAAGAAGATGATGATACAAAATTTAGATTATGTTGAAATAATCTAAGTGTGTGAAGTGAATGAGCAATGAAGCTAACCTTATTCTCACAAAATAGTGTAACAAAATTGTAAATCAACCAACCCTAATTTTGAGATTAGGGTAGAGAAACCCTAAAAACAAAATATAAGGTTAACTCACAAAAGATAGTTACCACCACCTTGTAGAAGATTTCTTGCTCCAAGAGAGTAGCCTCTCCTTCACCAAAACTTCACCTCCTCAAGAGTGTGAGACTCTTCCTCCTTGATCTCCTTGAGATTGCTTGAGTGAGTGATTTACACAATGAGCGAGGCCCTTATTATATAGTAGTTTGTTCCTCTTCAAAAGCAATAAAACAAGCGATCTGAAAAGCTTATCGGAAAGCTACGATCATAAAGCATGATCGTTAATTTGGCGCCGATAAAATAACTATGTTTCAAAAATGTATTGCGAAGAAAAAAAATGTCCGTCTTTTTTTTTTGCCGCTCGTGGGATTTGACCTCGTGCTGCTGAGATGAAAGAGGGATGATCTAACCACACTGCCACACACCATTTCTTGAAGAGGATATATAAAAATATATACACAACTTTATTTTTCAACAGTTTTTGGACCATGTTTGACATTGTTTCCAACAATCCCTCCTTCAATGTCATATTGGTACAAGCTTTAGTAACCTGCAAATCTTCTCATGACTATCTCTAGTCAATGCTTTGGTAAAAATATCTGCAACATTCTCACTAGAAGGAACATAAACTAGCTCAATGTGCTTCTTAGCTATCTGCTCTCGAATATAGTGGTAGTGTACCTCTATATGCTTCGTCCTTGCATGATGCACTGGATTCTTAGCTATAGCTATAGCACTCTGGCTATCTGAAAATATCTGAATGGCTTCATGTACTCTCATATCAAGATAACTGAAAATCTTCTGCAACCAAACTGACTCTAGGGTAGCTGTAAATGCTCCACGATATTCAGCTTCACATGATGAAGTGGCAATAGTGGGTTGTCTCTTCAAAAGCCATGAGATAAGACAATCTCCAAGGTAAAAACAAAATCCACTAGTACTTCTTCTTGTGTCTCTATCACCTGCCCAATCAGAATTTGAAAGTCCTTTTAGTAACAAATGTGTAGATTTTGAAAATACCA
>CM035412.1:125935333-125940333 GCA_020310875.1 Ceratopteris richardii | reverse complement strand
TGTTTATTTAACAGAAAAATCAATCAGAAGCGTCTTTATTATCAATTTTCTGCTGTAATCATGTTCCAATATGATGGTTATGGGGTTGCTATGCTTTGAATAGCTTTCTTTATTGAATTGAGTGATCAAGAAGAATCCTCTTAATCACTGATGTTTTGATTTGTTAATGTCTTCTGTGCAGGTATCATGAAGCTGATATGAGGACCGGAAGAGCAACATACTGGCAGCTAACAAGCCTTCAAGCCTTCTGGCCATCTGTGCAGGTTACTGTTGTATCTGTTATCAGACTGTCATTTAAGAAAGGGAAAAGCAAAGAAACGAGAAAAGTTCATACTGAATATCAATAACTTTGAAGGGACTCAGCTAGTTTAAGAATTGTATTAGATACTACTTACATTTTCCTCAGGTGTTAATTGGTGATGTTGTGGCTGCCAATGCAACTCATCGTGAGTTTGTCTCTGTGTGGGAGAAACATGGAGTAATACCTGAGAGGTATGCTGAAACCCAGGGGAAAAAAGTTTCCTTGAATGAAAGTATGAAGATTTATTGCAAGATTGGCTGTTTCTTTGATGATGATTGGCTTTACAAAGGTACTTGCTGGATATAGGATCAATTCATCCTACAGAAAGTTATTACCCTCTGCGACCTGAATTAGCAGAGTCAACTTTGTACCTCTATCAGGCTACAAAAGGTAATTTAAAGGTTTAGTGCCATTATTTTATTTATTTTTTGCTGTTTATTTATTTATTAATAGCAGGGTCAACCTTTGATTGAGAAGAGGCCAAAACGACCAAAAAAGTTGTATCATGGTGGATTTGATAAATGTCTGGGTAAAACAAAAGAAAGAGAATAAAGCATGATGCGAAATGAAAGCGCTAAGGAGGTAACAGACATCTAATGGAGAGTTGTTATGTGCTGGACACAGATTCATAAGGATAATGTGTTTGACTCTGGTTTATCCTAGAGGTATTCAGGAGAATAAAAAACTATTGATGAGATTATACTTGTTTTGGCCTATTTTAATCCCATGTTGTAGCTTTGACCCTGTTGAACTGAAACAGATGGCCAGAAAACATTGCAGAAAGACATATAACTTGCTCTTTCTTTGTTGCTGTAGTAATAATGCATGCTTGTGCTTACTTCCAAAGATAGATTGTCATAAAGTAATCCATAAAGTGTGGTGTGGATTAAAAGAGGGTTATGGTCCATGGACCAAATATAGAGTATGGGTGCTCTATAATTAGAAGAGAGATCATGGGCCATGGAAATAGGGGCTGCAAGGCCGGGGCCAAGCAACCCCAAGGCAGTCATCCCGTAATGAGTGAGATATTGAGCAAAAAGTTAGTTGTGTCATTGGAATTGTTGTAGCTTTGACCCTGTTGAATCTGTTGACTCTGAAACAGATGGCCAGAAAACATTGCAGAAAGACATATAACTTGCTCTTTCTTTGTTGCTGTAGTAATAATGCATGCTTAAACTTACTTCCAAAGATAGACTGTCATACAGTAATCCATAAAGTGTGGTGTGGATTAAAAGAGGGTTATGGACCAAATATAGAGTTGTGGGTGCTCTATAATTAGAAGAGAGATCATGGGCAATGGAAATAGGGGCTGCATGGCTGGGGACGAGCAACCCCAAGGCAGTCATCTCATATCAATGAGATATTGAGCAAAAAGTTAGTTTTGTGTCATTGGAATTGAGATAGGTTTGTATGCAATAGTCCAAACTTTGAAAGAGAAGTTTCATTTTGATGCAAACATTATAGTGTTTGATTTGGAGAGCATCAAGTGGCTCTCTAATCAATCAAAAGGGTAGAGATCCTTTGGGAAACTATTTCTGTGACCATCATACTCCTTTTTTAGGGAGGAAAAGAGGTTAAGAAACACAAATTCTCTCCTTTTTACCTTTCTCTTTATTAAGACAAACATTCATCTACCCAACAATATGGTAAATCTGCAACGAGGTAGCTCTGTGGTAGAGTGGTCAGCTGTTAACCAATTGATCATAGATTGGAATCTCAAAACACATATTAGTCATAGGTTGGAATCTCTCAAAATAGTTCATGAAACTATTGTTAGCCCAAGAAGCAAGATAGATATAAGAGACACTCAAATGCACATGCCAAGAGAGCATACACATACAAAGTAATGAATAAAAAATTATAATGACTCCAAATTATAAAAGTAGCAATATACAAAGATACACCAAAACTACAAATCAACTCACTACTTACTCAAAGAAAGCCTTCAAGATAGGTGAAGTAAAGGCTACGGATGAAGAAGTAATGGTTGTAGACGATAAGCTGATAGTTGCTGCCCAAAGACCTCCAAGTAAAGCTGAAGTAAAGCTTCACGCAAACACCTCCAAGTAGAAGCACTTTCAAGACATGTAGCATGCACTATAATATTCTCCAAGGCTAGGTGAGGAAACTCCAAGAGTAGGAGAAGATACTTCCCACACATACATGGCGGTTGCCCTCCTGTCTCCCCAAGTAGATAGGCTGCTTCTCCTCAAAGAGGAGCAAGAGATGCTCCTCATACTAGATGCAAAGAAACACTCTAGATTGAATGATCAAACATGTGAATTATGCCCCAAATATATAGGCAAGCTGAGGGCAGTAAATGTAAGGAAAAAGCTGCTTTAATCTTTTATGATTTTCATAAGAAGTTTGCCGTGGGCTGCAATTTGGCTTTTCACTGGCTTTTTTCATAAGCTTTTGACTTTCATTGGCTTTAATTGGGATCACATTTGGTTGTTAGCTTCAATTGGCCTTTGACATTGGCATGCTTGACTTTTTGTTGACTGAAATCGGCTTTGACCTTTTAGGAGCACTTCTTGCCACCTGTCGTGCTTAGTAGTTCAAGAATAAATAATCCAAGAATTTTTTGAGAGTTCATTTAAATAAATAATACTTCATGCAACCTGTCGTGCTTGATCAAAAGCTACTTCTTCAATACTGACATATGCATATGATTCTTCATTTCAAGACTTAGGTCTTGAACCTTCTTTAGCATTATTACTTGACGATTTTTTTTTTTCTGATTAAAAATCCTCTTTCAACATTTTGATATAAAATGCCCAGGTTTTTTTTGCAATAATGGCATATACCTCTCTTTGAGGTGGATGTAGTGGAAGTAGACATCTCTTTAAGAGTGGTAGAAGTACTAGAACTAGATATGGTAGAAGAAGTGGTTGAAGACTTAGAAGTTGAAGACTTACTTTCCTTCCTGCTCCACTGACTCCTCTTCTCCTTCTTTGTTGTCTCCTTCTTCTTCTTTCATTTGGATGATGATACCATGGCTTCATCATTCTCTTCCATACTCTTCTGTTGGACTTCATCTTGATTCTTGAAGTAAAAGGACTCCAACTCTTCAAATGGTATTTCTTTATCTCTTTTAGAGAGAGAAAGAGAAGTAACAATAGAACGATATGTAGATGGAAGTGAATCTATGAGGTTATTCACCATCTCATCATCATATATAGTAACTCCATTGAGTAACTGATCTCGTAAGTCTTTGAGCTTCAAAACGTGAGACTGATCTCGTAAGTCTTTGAGCTTCAAAACGTGAGACTAAATTGAGTCATCAACTTTCATCCTTGTTTTGGCGAACTATCTTCTGAGATGAGCTTTTCTAGCAGGATTCCAATTAGCTACTTGCCACTCACCTCCCAACCTTAAATAGCCCTTGCCCTTGGCACATCTAGAATCTTCTCTAAGGTCCAAACACTCCTCATATGGCCACTCTGAGGAGATGGGATAACCTCGAAGATTCGTGCTAGCGCCTTGGCTCCCCTGAGCTCTGGTCCTTTGCCCGGCTAGGGTCCTCGACCAAATGTAGGTAGACCAATGGTAGACCATGGAGGTCTAAATAAATTTAACACTCTCTCCTACTTCTAGAGATCACTGTCCTCAATGATCAAGGAAGGAAAGTGTTTGCGAATCAGAGCTTTTGATTCTCAAGTAGCATCTGTGAGTGGATGGCTAGTCCATGCTACTAAATACTCTGGTATGGAGGGATTTCGTAACTTCCGCTCCCTCTTATCAAGAACTTGAAATGGAACATCTGACTGAGATGGTCTAGTTTCTAAAGCAACTAAACCATCTACACAATTCTCATCTCGAGAAATGTATGGTCTCAACTTGCTAACATGGAAAATTGGGTGAACTTTACAATGATCTGGCAATTGCAATTTATATGCGACACCACTAATCCTCTTGATTACTGTCCAAGGTCCACAAAATCTAGGGGATAACTTGGGTTTCTGACTCAATGATGGACCAAGTGGAACCTATAAAAACACACGATCGCCTTCTTGAAACGTTCGTGGTATATGATGTTGATCTACAAATGCTTTTATCCTTTCTGCAGCTTGCTGTAGATTGAATTGACCTATTTTCAAGTTAGCTTGCATGTCCGTTAAAAACTGTGAAGCATTCGGAGATTTCCTAGGTAACCCAATGATAGATTGAAATTTGACCATGTGGAATAAATCCATAGATCACCTCAAAAGGTGCCAGCCTAGTAGTCTTGTGCTTCCAACTATTATAAGCAAACTCAACTAATGGGAGGAAACTATCCCAATCTGTTTTCTTTTTTGAAACATATGCCCGTAGCATATCTTCCAGTATCTAATTAACTCTTTCGGTTTGACCGTCTGTCTATGGATGCTCTCCACTACTCATCTTGAGTTGAACTTGAAGCTTGTTGAACACGTGTTTCCAAAAATTTCCTATAAACCTGGGATCTCTGTTTGAAGCTATTGATTTCAGTAGACCATGTAGTCTAAAAATATTTTGAATAAATAGTTCTGCGACTTGGTAGTCTAAAAATATTTTGAATAAATAGTTCTGCGACTTGCGGAGCCTCCATTGATTCCTTTGTAGGGATAAAGTGTGCAATTTTGCTCAAACGATCAACCACTACAAGAATAGCATTCTTCTGTTGTGGTGTCCTAGGTAAACCCATTATGAAGTCCATGCAAATACTATCCCAACAATA